>CM076682.1:163127310-163727310 GCA_038501925.1 Xenopus petersii | reverse complement strand
TGGCCTTTGTAATGGTAGTCCTAATTTGGGTGCAGATAGGATGAGTGGGGTTGTTTATGTGTGAGGGACTGCTGGGAGTTGTAGTTTGCGTTCCAGCTTAGTAGTGCAGCGTGGTGTAGGGCACAGGGTCTGTCGGTGACTTAAATGAAGGGACGGGGCGTTGAAGTTGGCCTGTTCCGTGTACCTGTTAGTAATGCGCGCTAAAACGTGTAATTGCTGTATTTACGCATATGTCTAGCGTAACTCCTATGCCAGTCGCTTCCCCTGCGCTGCTCTGTGCTACGTAGCCTGGGGGAGAGCGAGAGAGGTGACGTGCTAGTGTTGCACAAAGCAGCCTTTTTATTCCCCACACTTTCCCATCTCACTTGTGATTGGATAACATCATAGGCATACAGCAGTGCTACACGGTATATATAAGGATATTAGAAGTCACTGAGGGGTGTGACCATATAAAGGCACAAGGCTGCAGGCTGAGTTATACAGGGGGGAACTCTGAGTATCACTCATGTATTATAAGGGATAATGTACCCCCTACTGTAAATGATAAGGATATTAGAAGTCACTGAGGGGTTGTTCTGTGACCATATAAAGGCACAAGGCTGCAGGCTGAGTTATACAGGGAACTCTGAGTATCACTCATGTATTATAAGGGATAATGTACCCCCTCCTGTAAATGATAAGGATATTAGAAGTCACTGAGGGGTTGTTCTGTGACCATATAAAGGCACAAGGCTGCAGGCTGAGTTATACAGGGAACTCTGAGTATCACTCATGTATTATAAGGGATAATGTACCCCCTCCTGTAAATGATAAGGATATTAGAAGTCACTGAGGGGTTGTTCTGTGACCATATAAAGGCACAAGGCTGCAGGCTGAGTTATACAGGGAACTGAGGGGTTCCTGGTACAGGGTGAGTACATGCCGCTGCCTCCCTTTTCCGCGTATGTTATATATGTCAGTGTACATCCCAGTTTTCTTACTGATCATGTCTGACTCCAGCAGCAATGCCCAACCTCCAGCTCTTGCACCCAACTGCAACTTCCAATACACATGCACGCAGCCGGGGATGCTGGGAGTTGTAGTTGCACCAACAGCTGCAGGATGTTCTTTAATGAAAAAAATTATTGGAAAATTAGAGGAATGTAATTGATTTGATACCCTTATTGTTTTACTTTATTTTATTAAGATTTGTAAGTTTAAGACTTGGGCTACTTTTGGGCTACTTTTAAAATGGCTTTTGGCTACTTTTTGGCAAGTTTTTTGATAGTCTTTGGCTGGTTTTGAAATGAAAACCTGGCAACCCTGCTGTGAGAGAGAAGTTCTCTCCTCAGTAACAGTGATTGTCAGACACTAGAGAGTTTGCTAAATACACAGTTCATAGGGCTTCTGAGGCACAATCCTGTGGTGATATTTGTTTGTTTAAATGCACTAATAGAATAGTTCTATGAAACAACAGGGAGACATTGTTTTGCTTTCCCACATCCCCTCATCCTAGTTAATGGCTGCAGCCTCTCTTTATGGCTTTGCTGCAAGTTTGGGTGATCCCATTCCCCAGGAGAGGCGTGTGTGGGGCCTGTCAGCAGAACAAGGGACAGATGTTATAGAGGGTCATTCTAAGCAACTCGGCCCTCGTTTTCTAAAAAGAAACGCTCTATAAGGCAATGGGCTCACAGGCTGAAGGCTCCGGCCTACAAACACACACAGGCTGAGAGAAGCAGATCTGCTCAGTGTCCTGCTCCATTCACTTGAATCAGCCTGTGTCACATACAGTGGAACTGAGATCAGCCCAAATACATGAAAGGAGACATCTCAGGGCTGATCTCAGTTCCACTGTATGTGACACAGGCTGATTCAAGTGAATGGAGCAGGACACTGAGCAGATCTGCTTCTCTCAGCCTGTGTGTGTTTGTAGGCCGGAGCCTTCAGCCTGTGAGCCCATAGCCTAAGGCTACAAAATGTTTTTGCTGCTTTTTATTCCTCCTCTTTCTATTCAGGCCTCTCCTATTCATATTCCTGATAAATCTGCAGCGGGTTCCTGTACACGGCATTTCAGATGGAATGAAATAAAGGGAGGCTGTTGGCTCACTGTGGCTGCTCATGTGCCAGGGATATAGTGAGACTGTAACTCTCTATTGCTGAATACAGAGGTGCAAGGAATTCCTTGTTAAATTGGAGAGTCACCTTTCAGTTAACAAAGTATGTTATAGACTGGCCAATTCTAAGCAACTTTTCAACTGGCCTTCATTTTTCTTTTTTTATAGTTATTCCCTTCTTCTTCTGACTCTTTACAGCTTTCAAATGGGGGTGACTGACCCCATCTGAAAAACAAATGCTCTGTAAGGCTACAAATGTATTGTTATTGCTACTTTTTATTATTCATCTTTCTATTCAGGCCTCTCCTATTCATATTCCAGTCTCTTATTCAAATCAGTGCACGGTTGCTAGGGGAATTGGGGCCCTAGCAACCCAACAAAAGACTGAAATTACAAACTGGAGAGCTGCTGAATAAAAAGCTAAATAACTCAAAAATCACAAATAATAAAAACCAGTTAAAATTGTCTGAGAATATCACTCTCTACATCATACTAACAGTTAATTTAAAGGTGAACAACCCCTTTATAGGAGTTAAAAAAAAAACCCAGCTTTACTCACCCCTGTCTCTTCCTTACACCCAGCTTTACTCACCCCTGTATATTTCTCACTGGCAGGTTCCCCATTGGCTGAATCAGAAATATTACAGATAAAGATAAAGGAGGAAGAACCAGACCCTGAAGATCATGTGACTCCAGTGGAAAGTTTAGCAGTACCAGTTAGTGATGGGGGTAAGTAGACAGGGATTGTGTGTGTAACACTGATAGTAATTATCCCCCTGCTTGTGCCAGTGAGACAGGTATGAGTGTGAGTTCCCCTGGCAATGCCATAGATACCAGAGCAATCAATTGCAAAGTTATACACAGTCTGTGGTGTCTCTCAAGCAAACACATCCCTTCCCACCTGTAACCCACACCAGTCCCATTGTAAAGACCAATTTAATCAAGATCCAGGGAACAGCGAGTGAAGTGTAGAGTCTTGTGGAGTTGCGCTGCAGTGTGTTGTTATTAAACATGTTTCAGGCCCTTTATCATTTTTATGACTGTGGCAATGTGATAACAAAAGACATATTTCACTCTGCAGCTCTACATGAGTATATGCTTCATAGACATTTTGCTCCATCTATTGGACAGCTCTCTGTCAGCTTCCTAGACCTCGGCTCTCCAGCTGGCACTTTGTTTCTGTCCCCTAGCCTTCCTTATGGCCATTCACTTATTCATGTGACAACACAAAATCCTTATCTTATAATAATCCCACCCACAAACATCTGACATAAGGAAGAGTTTCCCAGTAAATGAGGAAGACATTCTACTGTATGTCAGCAACGTTAGCTCTTCAATAGAACCCATGCAGTGTTTACTTGTGAATTATCCAGCTGAGCTATTGTGGGTTCAGTTGTAGCATAAATATGATGATTGTGATACTGGCAGATAGTTGGTGATTGGGCAGTGGGTGTGGGGTGTCTGTGTGCAGTACATTCCTACACTGTGAGTCTCACATGCTACAAGGTGGGTCTCATTCTGATAAGGACACCCACCTTCTCTATATAGAACCTTCCTTCATAGCATATATATATATAAGTTGATGGCATCCAGTCTAGTTAAGCACTGTACATGCAGAGCAGCTCCCAATCCCCATATGAGTGCTAGAACTTCCCTTGTGATCATTATCAACTGACTATCCAATATAAATTGGATTAGTTAGATAAGCTTAATAAATTGCCATCCCCTATGTCCCCCCTAGTACTCACCTAAGGTCTCTTCCACGGTCACGCCTTTTTCCACTCTCTAAATATTCCAAATGGGAAGCACTCACAGGTGTCACTTACCCCTTGTAGCTTAGCCACATATATATATATATATATATATATATATATATATATATATATATATATATATATATATAAACCCAGCAAAATTGAATAATAAAAGGAGCAGCGCTAACATATAGATAAAAGTAAACTTTATTCAAATATCTGCTTTAGTTCATGTTGAGCTTTTATATCTCCAACCCTTTCAATAAAAGCAAAGAGAGAGAGAGGCTTTATCATAAAACACACACACAATGTAAACTCCATTCTCTGATTATGATAAAGATTGCAGTTCAGGAACATTCCTCTAATATATTCATTTCCTTACAGATGATCTATATTCCCCTTCAGCTGTACAGAATATGGAAAAACTTAATATAAAAGCAGTGGCCTCTCTAACCATAAGAAACTCCACACAGGGGAGAAATCCTATTTATGTACAGACTGTGGGAAGTTGTTTTATGTAAAGAGACACATTCAAAGTCACCAGAAAATTCACCTGCTCGGAATGTGGAAACAATTCTCTTTAAAGTTTGAACTTGGAAAGAACACAGGAGAGAAACCATCTACATGTACAGACTGTGGGAAATCATTCACTCAAAAGCCCCCCTTCATAGTCACCAGAAAAGTGACACTGGGGAGAAACCATTCACCTGTTTAGAATGTGGGGTAAGTTCTACTGAAAAACACACCCTTGAAAAACACCTGAGGATTCACACCGGGGTGAAACCATTCACCTGCACAGAATGTGGGAAAGCAGTATATCATTTTCTCTGGGTGTTTCAGACTAAAATTCATGTCAGATATCTTTTTGTGAAAAACAGTTGTGTGACTTGTATGGATTTCATTTCAGTTCCTTAAAACAACTTTAAAGAAGATATTTGGGCTTTGCCCTTGCTGTTTTTGAAAAACTATGTCCAACTATTTCTGAATTCGTCACCATTAACAAAATGTCATGTACGTTGGTTTTTAGACTCTACACCCTGCTGAGCTCTCTAAAGGGAATTGTGACACTACTAGGGGGTTAATGCAAGTGCTAAAAATGTTGTGACCATAGTAATGGGATAACAGGAAAATTTGTACATTGAGTTACAACTTGGTATAAGTTAGGGTGAAACAAGCAACAAACTAGTTGACTCTTTGCATTTCTATTAGATGAGTTTAAAAAATGAAAATAATATAATAACTTTTTTGTGTTTGCCAACTTTTAGGGGGGTATTTACTAAAACTTGCATTTCTCTCATTATAAAACAAAGTCAAACTAACTCCCATCCACAGATTTAAATCATTTATCAAAAAATCAGTGGTAAAAAAAACGACATTGCGAGTCAATTTGAAACATGGAAATTTTTTGAATTACCACTCCGAAAAGTCAGCTTTATGGAATTGTCACCGTGACAACTCGAATTTAACGGATGAAAAGCAGCGCAGATCACAATGTCAAAAAACATCTCCAGGGACATCTGCCATTGACTTCTACATGACTTTATCACAGTCTGTATGAGTCATGTAGTTGCACTGTTTTTATATTTCTACATGACTTTGACAGATTTGAGAGTATTTTCGGATTCTGATTTCTAGGTTATAGTTTTGTTAAAGGGGTGATTCAGCTTTAAGTATACTTTTAGTATGTAATAGTAGGGTCAATTCTAAGCAACTCTTCCATTGGTTTTCCTTATTTATTTTTTATAGTTTTATAATTATTTGCATTTTTCTTCTGACTCCTTCCAGCTTTGAAATGGACGTCGCTGACCCCATCTAAAAAGCAAATGCTTTAGAAGGCTAAATAACTTCAAAAAAATCTCCAAAACATGCTGATAAATTTAAAAAAAGTACAAATGTATTACATCTTATAAAACATCAAATAAACCCCTCATGGCGCCTAATGCATTTCATGCTTATCTAGTACCAGGAGGGGTTTATTTGATGTTATATAAGATTTAATTCATTTGTACTTTTTTAAATTTATCAGTATGTTTTGGAGATTTTTTTGAAGTAATTTAGCTGTAATTCAGTTTGGTCACTAGAGGACTCCAGCATGCTATTACTATGGGGCACATTCACTTAGTTTGAGTGAAGGAATAGAATAAAAAAAACTTTGAATTTCGAATGATTTATTTGGCTACTTCGACCATCGAATTGGCTACTTCGACCTTCGACTACGACTTTGAATCAAAAGATTCAAACTAAAAATCATTTGAATATTCGACCATTCGATAGTCGAAGTACTGTCTCTTTAAAAAAAAAAAAACTTTGACACCCTACTTCGCCACCTAAAACCTACCGAGGTGCAATGTGGTCCCCATAGACTTCTTAAAAAATAGGTCCCCATAGGCTTTCTATATAATTTTTGGTCGAAGGAAAATCGTTCCATCGATGGATTAAAATCCTTCGAATCGAACGATTCGAAGGATTTAATCGTTCGATTGAACAATTTGCGGTAAATCCTTCGACTTCAATATTCAAAGTCGAAGGATTTACATTCGGCAGTCGAATATCGAGGGTTTATTAACCCACGATATTCGACCATATGTAAATCTGCCCCTATGTTTACTATGCTCTATACCCAAATCTACTAAACATCTCTAGAAGGCTTCACTTGTTATTTCTAATTTTTGTTTCTCATCTTTCTAGTAAGGCCTCTCCTATTCATATTCCAGTCTCTTATTCAAATCAATGCATGGTTGCTAGGGGCATTGGGACCCTAGCAATCAGATTGCTGAAACTGGAGAGCTGCAGAATAAAAAGGTAAATAACTCAAAAGCCTTAACTTAAAACCAATAGCACAATGTCTCAGAATATCCCTCTCTATGTCATACTAGAATTTAACTCAAAGGTGAAAAATTCCTTTAAAGAAACACCAACTAAAAAGCCTATTTGTACAGGAGAAGAGCTTGCACATGTCATTAGCCCTGAAAGTTGTGTTATTTGTGCTACATATAACTGCAAGCATTGCTTCAGTTGTATCTACTATAGCTTTTGCTGCTAGCAGTTACTTGCTTAAGGCTGACAGTTGGTGGCTGATTTAATAGTGTGGCTACTAAATTGCCTAGTGCAGTTATACATAACATATACATATTGTACAAAGCAAATACATGTATTTTTCTGCATTGTACAAATGACTGGACGACTGCAAGCTCCTAAAGTTTCAAGGTTAAAATAATGAATTGTGTCCTGGGTACTATAAGCTCAATGCAAGATGTTTATTCCTTTATACATAGTTGTCTTTCTTCATTGGAAAGTATAAAAGTTGTAAATGTGAAAGTGTTTCCACTAGATGTTGTTGCTATATAACCCAATGCTTGGGCACCACTTCACTTTCTAATGGATTTTCCCCTCTGTGTTTGTCTGATTTGACAGTTTTTGCTGGATGACGCCGCTCTGTGGAGTTGGATTTAAATCAAACACATATTGATAGCGCTCAGAAGGAAAAAGGAGAAAGGTTTTTTGGAAGCCTTGATAAAGTGATCACACTGATTAGACCTTCTAAAAGGAAAGAATACGCACGAGAGGGACAAATTGAGGGTATTTTTGCTTAAAAGGGTGGTTCACCTTTAAGCTAACTTTCAATATGGTATAGAATCGCCAATTCAAAGCAACTTTTCAATTGGTCTTTATTATTCATATTCCATAGTTTTTAAATTATTTGACTTCTTCTTCTGACTCTTTCTGGCTTTCAAATTGAGGGTCAGTGACGCCATGTTAAAAATATCCTCTGTAAGGCTACAAATGTATTGTTATTGCTGCTTTTTATTATTCATCTTTCTTTTCAGGTCTCTCCTATTTATATTCCATTCTCTTATTCAAATCAATGCATGGTTGCTAGGGGAATTTGGACCCTAGTGACCAGATGGCTTAAATTGCAAACTGGAGAGCTGCTGAATATAAATCTAAATAAGTCAAAAACCACAAATGAAAAAAATGAAAACCAATTACAAAGAATATCCCTCTCTACATCATACTACTCCTTAAAGGTTATTCACCTTTGAATTAACTTTTAATACGACGTAAAGAGTTATATTCTGAGCCAATTTGCATTTGGCTTTCATTTTTTATTATTTGTGTTTTTTTAGTTATTTAGCTTTTTATTCAGCAGCTCTCCAGTGCAATTTCAGCAATCTGGTTGCTAGGGTCCAAATTCCCCTAGCAACCATGCAGTGCTTTAATAGAAATACAGGAATATGAATAGGAGAGGCCAGAATAGAAAGATGAGTAATAAAAACCAATAAAAATACATTTGTAGCCTTACAGCGCATTTGTTTTTTTAATATGGGGTCAGTGACCCCCATTTGAAAGCTAAAAGGAGTCAGAAGAAAATGGCAAATAATTCAAAAACAATGCAAAAGAGAAAATGAAGGCCATCTGAAAAGTTGCTTAGAATTAGCTATTCTATAACATACTAAAAGTTAACTTACAGGTGAACTTATTTTTTGTTTTATTGAGGTTGATAATTGAGCCACATTGTTGGTTACTGGAGTTAAACTGTAGCTCAATATGTTGAATAAAAGTGACGGCAATAAATGTAGTGTTTCAGTGCAACTCAATGTCAGTCTTCCAGGGATGATGATTTATTTCTTGTACCAAAATGATAATTCAGTCCTTAGTTTTGGGCCAGTGGGAATTGAACACAACTGTGTTTATTGCTTGTTCTGCAGATAACCTGTACACACTGCTACAATCTAGTGACAATCAACACAATTTAACTTTTAGCCACTAAATGGCGTTCACTTCACAAGGTTTATAGGAGACATTCAGCAAAAGTGACCCCCCCCCCCAATCTTGTAGGTGATAATGAATAATATATGTCTGCTTCACTCTAAGCTAACATTATATATAAATATGGTCCCTTTAATAAAGCTCCCTATACATTTGTTATAGTCCCAGTCTGTGTTTCAGTTGAAGGGTGAACATGTTGCAACGGTCCCTGACAGAAGCACAGCAGGAGGGTGATAGCCAATGGCAACCCTGCAGTTCCCTATCAGCTATGCCTAGTTGCCTATTTGGCTTCTACAGTGCCGAGTGATTCTACAGCCCGGATGAAGAGGCAGCAGGCAGGGGGACAGGTGGGCGGTGCCTATCACTATTTGCTAGTGACCATTATGACATCACAATTGAACCACCATTATGCCATCATAAATGAACCACCATTATGACATCACAATTGAACCACCTTTATGTAGCTGCACATTCTGTTGTTTCTGTTCAGTTTGTGTTTTTCAGTTCGAGGTGGTGGACGTGCCTCAGCAGACAAGCACAAATTACAACAAAGAACAACTTTATTTCAATACTTCAATACCTACTACATTTCAATATTACAGGTAAGTGACTTCTCTAGATTCCAATATAGCAATGGATCACACGTCTTATCTGCACCAGCTCTAAATTCATGGGGGTATATTTATCAAACCGTATTCCATAGACTCCATTTTAATCAAATAATTCACATTTTGAAAAATAATTTCCTTTTTCTGTGTAATAATAAAACATACTTTGCCTTTGATCCAATCTAAGATATAATTAATCCTTATTGGAATCAAAACAGTCCTATTGGGTTTATTTAATAGTTAAATGATTCTTTGGTAGAGGATCCAAATAATGCTAAGTACAGTGATCCAGATTGCGGAAAGACCTCTTATCCGGAAAATCTGAGCATTCTGGATATCAGGTCCCATACCCATTTTTTAATGAGTGGTACAGATAATTACCGCTCTTACAATGCAGACCTATAGATTCTGATTTACAGATAATATTTCACGTTGCTTCTGCTCAAAGTAATTGGATCAATTTTGATGGATAAATTCATTTTTATGAAAAACCCAAAATGGCTTTGGTGCATGTGCCAGTGCTTTGCTAATAAAACCAGTCCTACTACTGGGAATCCTTCAGGAAATAGCCACATTGAATTCTAATAAATCTGCCTGTGAAAGTGACTATATTGCATATAGATCTAATGTTGGAAAATGGACAGTAAACAAATGGCCCTTTGCCAGGGTCGGCCTATACTGTGATATCTAAAGTCTTGTCAGAGAGCTAACAACATACACTCATTAAAATAAAGCCTAGAAAATGAGTAAAGCAACAGCATTTTAATACTGCAGGTCGTTGACCTTAGTAAAGGGGGATGTGTTTACAGTTGGAATTTATTACTACAGGTCATTGACCTTTGCAAAGGGAGATCTGTTTATATTAAACAGTCATATGATGTCATAATGGTCACTAACAGTAGTTACTTAGCAACCACTATGACATCACAGTTGCATTAAAGTTATCCTGTTGCACATCCTCTGTTTCTGTTCAGTTTGTGCTTTTCAGCTGAAGGTACAGGACTTGCCTTAGCCGACAAGCAGAGACTAAACAACAAAACAACTTTATTTCATTAAACACCAAATTTGAGTTACGGTAAGTGACTTCCCCCTGTTTCCAATGTGATGTTAGAGAATATAGGCAGGAATCACATGTTTATACCTAAGATGGTTGTGCTTATTAAGCAGGATTACATAGACTATATGCATAAACTTCTCATTATGTGGTTCATTTAGTACAGGTATGGGACCTGTTATCCAGAATGCTTGGAACCTGGGGTTTTCCAGGATAACTGAGCTTTCTGTAATTGTTTCCTTTTTCTGTGCTTGTACTTGATCCCAACTAAGATACAATTAATCCTTATTGGAGGCAAAACCAGACTTTTGGGTTTATTTAATGTTTACAGTTATCCAGAAAACCCCAGGCCCGAGTATTCTGGATAACAGGTCCCATACCTATAACTATTAAAAAATCACGTAAACATTAAATAAAGCCAATAGGCTGGTTTTGCTTCTAATAAGGATTAATTATATCTTAGTTGGGATCAAGTACAAGCGACTGTTTTATTATTATACAGAAAAAGAGAATCATTTTTTAAACTTAATTTATTTGATTATAATGGAGTCTATGGAGACAGCGTTTCTGTTATTTCGGAGCTTTCTGGATAGTGGTTTTCCAGATGACAGATCCCATACCTGTACTGTATTTCAAATTTACTCCAGTATGTATATCCTTTGAAGATTTTTACCTTAATTTGCTTTAACACATTTCCTCAATTTTATATTTTTCTGGATTTTACACATTTTTTCTGTTCCCATAATGTCATGTAATGTAAAATGGAGGTTCTAGAATGGAGGTTCTACTTAACGTAGTTACTTACGTAACTTAATTTTAGAATGTGGCCAAGAATGATGCCTTTCATGTTTATATTTTGTTTCCATGTTATTATTTTTTAAATTGATAAAAAAAAAATCTCAAATTTTGATAACATACCCCCGATTTACTATTGTGGAGATTGTTTGGGAACAATTAATCTTGGTTAATTATATTAAAAAAACAACGGAGCAGAAAGAATATTTCTCAAGAAACCTGAGCAACGTTAATAAAATATATTGTGTCTAGTTATGGATCCCTTTACTTGTATTTTTACTTATATTTTCTTTCATTTCTTCTTTATTCAACAGA
This sequence comes from Xenopus petersii, assembly GCA_038501925.1. Lineage (NCBI taxonomy): Eukaryota > Metazoa > Chordata > Amphibia > Anura > Pipidae > Xenopus > Xenopus petersii. Next base: position 163,715,921 of record CM076682.1, on the reverse strand, counting down.
ATTATAAATCTACAGAAATGGAGATGATCAGCACATATTTACATATGTTCATACTTATCGTTGGACTATGTCTACATTACTTTTATACACAATCAGGTAAGCAGAGAAATGTCACCTGCATTTAAAAATGACACTTTTTTGTCACATGACTTTTATTAGTCTGATAACACTTAGGGGCAGATTTATCAAGGGTTGAATTTCAAATGCATGGGAGTTTTTTAAAATTCCCATGAACTCCCAAGAACTCGAAATTTGACCAATCGGAATTTATTTAAAAAATTTGGATTTTCGAAACTCGGGTGAATAGGATCAACCCAAAAAGTCGAAATCTAATTTGATTTGAGTTTTAAAAAATCAATTCAAGCTTTTTCTCTGAAAAAACCTCAAACACAGCACTTCAAATTTATCCCAGGACGTCTCCCATTGACTTAAACATTAAATCAGGTTTTAGTGGGCAGATAGTCAAATTTGAGTTCTTAAAGGGCCAGAGTATGATAACGTTTTTTTTAAAAAAACAAATCAAATTTTAACAATTCCCTAGTCAAATTTGACAGTTTTGGCCATAAAAAAACCCATCAAAAATTAGAATTTTCAATTCCTTGATAAATCTGCCCATATAAATCTGCACACTGATATGTGATAAAATAGTAATCAGCACATAATAGAGCAGAGAACATAATGAATAGCATCTAATATCATTTACAGATAGTGAAAACAGTAAAGTAAACTTGTAACTGGCCATTACTTTACCATATCCCCGAGTGGGTTTTTTGAAAAAAAAAAACATATTAAAACCTAAAACCTGCAGAGCAGTTTTTTTTTTGAGGAAAAAACTTGCTTAGCAGGAAGTCAGGGAATTGGAGGGAACAAACCAATTGAGAGTTTAGGAACTCATGTGTGTTTTTTTGTAGCTCCAGGGTCGGATATTCTTAAATTTGCCCCATGTATGAATATGTTTGTGAGGGGAGCACATTTCTATGTGTGTGCATAAATGTATATTGTGGGTGTGTGAGTTCACTGCTATAGGACTTATATAGGGACAACCTTTCAACTAGTTGTGTTTATCCTTCTGGAATTATCATTAGAAAACATCAGTGGGACTTTATGGGGGTTAATTATGCTAAAGGCCAAATATACCAAATGTGATGATTTTTACTTGTCTTTGTTTTTGCAGATGATTCTAAAACGCATCAGCAAACTGAAGTGAATGACAAGATGTGGCCAGACCAAGTATCAAGCAATACAGATCAGTCTACAGAAAACCAATGGAATTATATAGAAAATACTGTCATTACTGCTGCTCTAGTGACAATATGTTTGCTAGGAGCTGCTGGATGGTAAGTTGCTTCTCTTTAACTATCACATTCTTTAATGCCCACCCTTATTCTCAACCTCACACAAAAAGAGAATCATGCAAGAGATATAAAATAACTGCAACTTTGATGCCAAAATCAGTGTTGGGTTTTTAATTGCCTGTTTTTTAAGCATAAGCGCTAGGTTTACTCTGATAGCAATACAAGTAATTGGCAGGATTTATTAATATGACAGTATAATTACTGGGTAGGGCTCAGTCTTCTACCAATTTAACAACAGGGCTTGTGCTATTTAAATATATTTACCCCTTGGAAAGGGAACATTCTTATGGCAGTATAAGAGCTATGCTTGGTCATTATAGATGTGTAAGAACTGAATCCCTGTTACACTAATATATAAGTATCTAGTGTGAGCACTTTTAACTCTAACACCTGTATCCTTCCCTTGTGCAGGTTTCAATATTATTGTATGAAGAAGATGGAGAAGGCTTTTTATAATGAAGAAAAGAAAACAGAGCAGTTCATGCTGCCTGAATCTAAAGCCGCTACAAGGTCTGTAACTTTTTTCTTTATCATTTATAATTTTGTTTATATTAAAACTAAACTCAATATAATAATATTAATAATAAAATACTAATAATATCTAAAAATGTTTGGAAAGTATTATTGTTTTCCATCATTCTTATTTACTCCATTTATTTATGTTTCTTAATAGTTTATAGGCAATATAAATAATCTGCTATTTTTTTAATATGTGGTACACGGCATTCAGAATATATATAACATTGTACCAATGGAGTTTAATACATTATTATAATTATAGTCTATAAGATCAAATGTAACAGAAATATATCACTTTACTCAGAAGATCAAGCTTCTGTATAGTTATTTTTAGCATCATTAAACTTTGTGTCAGAGAGAAGAAAATTTTAACACTTTTATATTTCTTTTATTTCAGGACTTCTTATCCTGAATCAGTGATAGACCAAACAGAAGATGAAGATGATGATGATGATGAAAAAGAAGAAAAATATGATGATGATTATGATGAAGAAAAAGATGATGATAATGTTGATGATGATGAAGAAAAATATGATGATAAGGATGATGATGATGATGATGATGATAATGATGATGATGAAGAAAAAGATGATGATAAAGATGATGATGATGATGATGAAGAAGAAGAAAAAGATGATGATGATGATGATGAAAAAGAAGAAAAAGATGATGATGATGATGATGAAAAAGAAGAAGAAAAAGATGATGATGATGATGAAAAAGATGATGATGATGATGATGAAAAAGATGATGATGATGATGATGAAAAAGATGATGATAAGGATGATGATGATGATGATGAAGAAGAAAAAGATGATGATGGTGAAGAAGAAAAAGATGATGATGATGATGATTATGAAACAATAGAAGAAACAGATGATGATAATGATGATGAAGAAAAAGATGATGATTATGATGATGAAAAAGATGATGATGACAAAGATGAAGAAGATGATGATGATGATGATGAAGATGATGATGATGATGATGATGATGATGATTATGAAACAATAGAAGAAACAGTAGTTTATCATGATGATGATGAAGAAGAAAAAGATGATGATGATGATAATTATGAAACAATAGAAGAAACAGTAGTTTATCATGATGATGATGATGATGATGAAGAAGAAAAAGATGATGATGATGATGATGATAATGAAAAAGAAGAATTGATTAACAAACCAGTAGAGTTAGAAAAACTGGTTGATGATGATAAGAGTGAAAACCATAAGGGGTGAGTTTGCTGAACTGTTCATAAATGAACATAAATAAAGGAATATTGCACTATTGTGTCAGGGGTTTTAACACCAAAAATGTGTTTTAATATATTTGTATTTCTTTTATTTTAGGACTTATTATCCTGAGTATGTCACAATACAAATAGAAGATGATGATGATAAGAGTGAAAAACATAAGAGGTGAGTTTGCTAAACTGTTAATAAATGATTCATTCATGTTTTCATTAACACTTGATTATCTGAATGACCAGTGGGTGGTTAATAATAAATACATGATTATAGTCTAGAAGATCAAATGTAACAGAAATATATCACTTTACTCAGAAGATCAAACTGCTGTATTTCTGTATAGTTATTTTTAGCTTCATTAAACTTATTGATTTGTGTCAAGGGTTTTAACAACATAAGAAAGTTCTAATTTTTTATATTTCTTTTATTTTAGTACTTCTTATCCTGATTATGTCACAATACAAATAGAAGATGATGATACTTCTTATCCTGAATATGTGACAATACAAATAGAAGATGATGATGATGATGATAAGAGTGGACAATATAAGAGGTGAGTTTGCTAAACTGTTAATAAATGATTCCTGCTTTTCATATAATTGTAAAGATTTAGATTCATTAACATTTACAATATGAACTCATCTATTAACACTTGATTATTTGAATGACCAGTGGGTGGTTAATAATATTTACATGATTATAGTCTAGAAGATCAAATATCATAGCATCATTACACTTTTCATTTGTGTCACTATTTCAACACCAGAAGAAAGTTTTAATATTTTTATATTTCTTTTTTTCAGAACTTCCATTCCTGAATATGTCACAATTCAAATAGAGGATGATGATGATGATAAGAGTGAAAAACATAAGAGGTGAGTTTGCTGAACAGTTAATAAATGATTCATTTAGGTTTTCATTAACACTTGATTATCTGAATGGCCAATGGGTGGTTAATAATATTTACATGATTATAGCCTAGAAGATCAAATGTAACAGAAATATATCACTTTACTCAGAAGATCAAGCTGCTGTATTTCTGTATAGTTATTTTTAGCTTCATTTAACTTATTGATTTATGTCAGGGGTTTTAACACCAGAAGAAAGTTCTAATATTTTTATATTTCTTTTATTTTAGTACTTCCATTCCTGAATATGTGACAATACAAATAGAAGATGATGATGATGATGATAAGAGTGGACAATATAAGAGGTGAGTTTGCTAAACTGTTAATAAATGATTCCTTCATATTTCCATTAACACTTGATTATTAGAATGGCCAATGGGTCTTTTTTAAAATATTTTCATGATTATAGTCTAGAAGATCAAATGTAACAGAAATATATCACTTTACTCAGAAGATCAAGCTGCTGTATTTCTGTATAGTTATTTTTAGCATCATTAAATTTATTGTTTTTTGTTTAAATTGTTAACACCAGAAGAAAGTTTTAATATTTTTATATTTCTTTTATTTTAGAACTTCCATTCCTGAATATGTCACAATACAAATAGAAGATGATGATGATGATAAGAGTGGACAATATAAGAGGTGAGTTTACTAAACTGTTAATAAATGATTCTTGCTTTTCAAATACAGGTATGGGATCCGTTATCCGGAAACCCGTTAACCAGAAAGTTCCAAATTACGGAATGACATCTCCCATAGACTCCATTATAATCAAATAATTAAAATTTTTAAAAATGATTACCTTTTTCTCTGTAATAATAAAACCGTAGCTTGTACTTGATCCAAACTAAGATATTATGAATCCTTATTGGAAGCACAGCCAACCTCTTGGTTTTTTTAATGTTTACATGATTTTCTAGTAGACTTAAGGTTTGAAGATCCAAATTATAGAAAGATCCATTATCTGGAAACCCCCAGGTCCCGAGCATTCTGGATAACAGTTCCCATACCTGTACTTATGAATTAGATTTATATGCATTAACATTTATAATAGGAACACACTTATTAACATTTGTTTATTTGAATGACCAGTGGGTTAGAATGTTAGAATGATAATGAAACGTCTTCATTGATTACTCAGCAAGTCCAGTTGTTTTTAAATATTTACCTATACTAGATAAATGTAACCGAAATATATCACTTTATTCAGAAGATCAAGCTGCTGTATTTCTGTATAGTTATTTTTAGCTTCATTAAACTTATTGATTTTTCTTTAGACTGTTAACACCAGCAGAAAGTTTTAATATTTTTATATTTCTTTTATTTCAGAACTTCCATTCCTGAATATGTCACAATTCAAATAGAAGATGATGATGATGATAAGGGTGGACAATATAAGAGGTGAGTTTGCTAAACTGTTAATAAAAGCTTCCTGAAAATGTTTAATAACATTGGATTATTTGAATAGCCAGTGGGTAATTGATAATAATAACAACAACATGGGTTTTAACACCTGAAGAAAGTTTTAATATCTTTATATTTCTTTTATTTCAGAACTTCCATTCCTGAATATGTCACAATACAAATAGAAGATGATGATGATGATAAGAGTGGACAATATAAGAGGTGAGTTTGCTGAACTGTTAATAAATGATTCGTGCTTTTTATATAATTGGAAAAATAGAGCAATATCTACATTAATACTGACAATATGAACCCACCTTTTGTAGGACTTCTAATCCTGAATATGTCATAATCCAAATGGAAGATGATGATGATGATGATGATGAGAGTGGAAAATATAAGAGGTGAGTTTACTAAACTGTTAATAAATGATTCCTGCATTTCATATAATTGCAAAAATCTAGTTTTATTAACATTTACAATATTCACCCATTAACACTTGATTATTTGAATAACCAGTGGGTCATTAATAATATGTACATGATTATAGTCTAGAAGATCAAATGTAACAGAAATATTGCACTTTACTCAGAAGATCAAGCTGCTGATTGATCTTCTGACTAAAACGTATTGATTTTTCTTTAGACTGTTAACACCAGCAGAAAGTTTTAATATTTTTATATTTCTTTTATTTTAGAACTTCCATTCCTGAATATGTGACAATCCAAATAGAAGATGATGATGATGATGATGATGATAAGAAGTGAGTTTGCTAAACTGTTAATAAATGATTCCTGCTTTTCATATAATTGCAAAAATAGAGCTTTTTCTACATTAATACTGACAATATGAACCCACCTTTTGTAGGACTTCTAATCCTGAATATGTCATAATCCAAATGGAAGATGATGATACTTCTAATCCTGAATATGTGACAATACAAATAGAAGATGATGATGATGATAAGAGTGGACAATATAAGAGGTGAGTTTGCTAAACTGTTAATAAATGATTCCTGCTTTTTATATTATTGTAAAGATTTAGATTTATTAACATTTACAATATTCACCCATTAACACTTGATTATTTGAATGACCAGTGGGTGGTTAATAATATTTAAATGATTATAGTCTAGAAGATCAAATGTAACAGAAATATATCAATTTACTCAGAAGATCAAACTGCTGTATTTCTGTATAGTTATTTTTAGCTTCATTAAACTTATTGATTTGTGTCAGGGGTTTTAATACCAGAAATATGTTTTAATATATTTATATTTCTTTTATTTCAGAACTTCCATTCCTGAATATGTGACAATTCAAATGGATGAGGAGGATGAGGAGGAGGAGGAGGAGGAGGATGAGGAGGATGAGGAGGATGATGACAATGATGACGATGATAGTGCAAAACATAAGAGGTGTCCAGTTTGTTTTTGGCTCTTTTTGCACTGATGTCTTTGCCACCTTCTCACAGGGATGGAGCAGTTATGGATGGATAAACATATTATATTTTTTATTATTGTAATCTATTTTTATATTAAATAAATAAATATATATATATATGTGTGTATTTCTTATCTTGTTTATAGTATTATTGGATTTTTTGCATTTTTAATATGACACAACTAGAACCTTTACTGATAAGTATCTCGTTATACAAAATAAGGGAACATCATTCTACAAATAAACAAGGAAGCAGCTGCCCATGTGATTTCCCCCAAAACAAACATATTGTTGGTAAATCCCATTCTAATATTGGTGCTGTACTTGCTGCCATATATGATTCAGGCTTTTGGGTGACCATTGCAAGATCTTTGGGGAGGCTAATAAAATACTTCACAGATTTCTCCATAATTATATGTATAATGCACCAGAACAGATGACAGAGCAGTGCCAGTTTCATATACCCCAGAACAGGTTGGCGGGATAAATATAGCGGCAAATCAGAACATATAGAAGGAAACAGAAAGTGTTAATGTATAATGTCCCCAGAACACATGGCAGGATAAATGCAGAGCCAACGTCATGTATATTACCTCCGTCCTGTTTGTTGTAGGGAAATTCATTAATGTTGGTTTGGGGAGGATTAGCCGAATCCTTTATTAAAATCCAGCCATGTCTTTACAACAGGTGAGTGCACTAAGAATTGCAGAGACACCAGCTCTATCCATAGCTCCTGCCATAGAGACCCATTATGTGACTGACCAAAAAAAGCCCCTGATCAAATCTGAATGTGTGGCCCCAACTTTACCATTAGAAAGAATTCTTATTTAGTTCACTTGAAATTATGTGCACAGATACACGGTTGTAGTTTTGGCCTCCATGGAAGTCACATTCAAAAAATAGAAGGCAATTTAAAAAATTATAAATCGTATATTTTCCCCTTAATATAACAATAGAAACAGTAGAGCCAGTGATTTCACTGAAAGCAGAAGAAGTTGCACCTAATGTGCAATTATAATAATTCTGTGGGAAACTGATCATTTGCTGGATGATAGAGCCCTACATTTACTTTGATGTGAGGACCAGTATGTTCTAGTTGCCCCATTGTACCCTGACAACAGTCATTTGTGGTTACATGTTGGTATTTGTTCAGCTTTTGCTGCTAACCTTACATAAGAACTGTCTTCTTTAGAACCAATGTCCCATATACATGTTATGTATGGAGCTGCTGAGTGAGGCCTCTGAGAAGAAGAAAGAGAAAGTGAGGAAAGTTGTGGAGAAACTGAGGCCAGAGAGAGAGGAGCCCAGAGACTGCAGGAGCGCAGGAGAGAAGTGGCAGAAAAAGCAGCTGGTGAGACAGAGAGAGTCACTGCCCTGTTTAGAGACATCAGGGAACAGCTGGAAGCCCTAGAGAAGAGACTCCTGAGTGACATCTCCAGCCAGAAAGAGAAGCTCACACTCACTGATCTGATGGAGCAGCTGGAAATAAAGAAGGACGAGCTGTCCAGGAAGATCCGTCACATTGAGGAGCTGTGCAACATGGCAGATCCACTCACTGTCCTACAGGAACAGGAATCACACAAGAAATGCCTTTTAACAAAAATGAAGAAGGTCCAGATCCAAGTTGTCTTGAAGGGGAACTAAGACACAGTGGCGTAACTACTTGCTGGCAGGCCCTGGTACAGGATGGGCACTGAAGTGCTGCTGGCGTGCACCCCATGTGTTCTAGGGCATTATACACAAAACTGACACTACATTTTTCCTTTCATGTTTTGGGGTAATATACATGTAACTGGCACTATCATGTGTTCCGAAAGCATTATACATAGAACTGGCATTGTATTTATCAATTATGATCATAAAATTGATAAGCCACCATGCCACGTCAAGGTAAACCCCATATGGCGGTCCTAACTGTTTACCTCTGGTCAAGGCATCTGTTTAAATGGGCTTGATCCTGCCCCATGCCAGTAGCATTTTATAAGGGGAGAAGTTTGCCTAAACCAAAGCATTGGGAATGTGCGTTGATCATTTTTTTCCCTTTTTGTATTTTTGAAATCTGTCTCACACATGGGTTGACTCAAGACTCAACTGATGGGCCTACAGGCTAAATGGTTACAAACAGAGTAAGTTTTCACTACACATGGACAAACCCAGCCTATTTTGAAAACAAAATATATACAGGTATGGGACCTGTTCTCCAGAATGCTTGGGACCTGGTGTTTTCTGGATAATGGATCTTTCCGTAATTTAGGTTTTCATGCCTTAAGTCTACTAGAAATTCATTTAAACATTAAATAAACCCAATAACCTGGTTTTGCTTCCAATAAGGATTAATTATATCTTAGTTGGGATGAAGTACAAGCGACTGTTTTATTGTTACACAGAAAAAGGAAATCATTTTAAAAAATTTGGATTCTTTGGATAAAATGGAGTCTATGGGAGACAACCATTCCGTAATTCAGAGCTTTCTGGATATCGGGGTTCCAGATAAGGGATGCTATACACACATATATATATATATTAAGTCCAACAATTATGATGCACCAATCAATTGGATTCACTGAAATTGTATGTCGGGTGCTGATCCATATAGCGGTGAGTAATTCCGCTTTCAACAAATATAAAGTATCCAACAAGATCGCAACACCTTAATATAGACTTATCTGTAATCAGTCCAGCATTTTTTAGTCCAGCGATATCGCCACATATTCAAGCACCTACGCGACGTTTCGGGAAATTCTCCTTCCCTTTCTCAAGCGTTTAAAGCGCGCAGTGGCGTCTAGGACTCCATTGTTGCGTCTGATGCTTCTCTGTGCGCCTACTTCCTATTCACACAGAGAAGCATCATACGCAACAATGGAGTCCTAGACGCCACTGCGCGCTTTAAACGCTTGAGAAAGGGAAGGAGAATTTCCCGAAACGTCGCGTAGGTGCTTGAATATCTGGCGATATCGCTGGACTAAAAAATGCTGGACTGATTACAGATAAGTCTATATTTGCTGAATATGGAAGGGCACAATTTTACTACGTTTTATTAAGGTGTTGTGATCTTGTTGGATACTTTATATATATATATATATATATGTGTGTGTGTGTGTGTCTCTTAAAAAAAATTAGTAGCTGCCTTTTTACTGAAGTTTCAAAGTAATACATATAATAGTAGATGAGGTTGAAAACAGAGATGCGTCCAACCTGAAATTATTTTTTTGTGTCCAACTGAAGTTAGCCAAATTGTTCTGCTAATTGATCCAGAGGAAAGTAAAATAAACTGTAGCCCTATATAGTGAAAAAATCCCTTCCTGACTCCAAGAGAGTAATTAGAACAATCCCTGAATCAAAGTGCACATATGCTGCAAGCTAAGCTGTTGCTTTATGGCCATGTTTAAGATTGTTGAAGGTGCTGTGGGGTACTCACAAAATATCAAAGTTGCTTCACAATTGTAGTGTCTGATACAGTTAGAACTGAATGTAATGTGCTGCAAAGTGGAAAAGGTTCTTTGCAGCCCTGGGTACTCACTGAACACTGTGCAAGGGTTCCATTCAGGTTTATTTGGAGACTCAATGCTACTTGGCCCCTTCCTTCTCACTTCCCCCACCCCTTGATCTCACTCCCCACAAACTCACTCTTTTCCTTCAACTCAACTCCCCACTACTCTGCTGCCACTGGACATTCATTCTCTCCTACAAATACACAGTTTGGATACTCATCCAACCATAGACCCCAAAAAATGCATCCCTTCCCATCTTGCAGCTCTGAGAATTAGAAAAGAGAGCCTTTAATTGCACAGAATCATAGAGTGTGAGAGACTATCGGCGTGGATACAGTAACCTGTACATTTAGTAACCACTCATTTACCCACTGTTGGTTACACAGTGTTGAATCCTGATTAACATGTAGCCCACTCCAGGGGCTATATGAACTTTCACCTATTTTTACGCCCATATAAGAATATTCTGCTTGGCTTCATTACGTAGATTTAATGCATTAAATGTATTTAAACGTCATGTATAACCCAATGCTTTTGATATGATTTGAAACATGATAAATATGTGTGTGTAAGGGTCAGTTTGGGCAGAACGTTCTCCTGAGCTGCAGAATGCTTTTGTATTCTGTATCTCAATAAACTTCCTTCTCTGATTGAAACTTTGAGTTTTTCTGGGTTCGGCCAAATAAAGAACCAAATGAGAACTGTTCTGTACTGGAAAAGCCAGTGCATGGGCAGAAATACCTGGTGCTCACGTGAAGCACGCCAACAGTTTCAGCTGTATGGGGTTTGGATTCAGTTCAACCAGGCTCTTGGATCAATCCAGATAGAATTAAATCTGGAATTTGGTGCATCCCTAGTATATAATGCACTTATATGCTAATAAATTCCCTTAAGCTGTGTGTAAATTCTCTTACCTTGGCCTGCTTCTAAACATTTCTAGTGGGGGGAAGCTTTCACTAACCTTTATTCAGGTATGTACCAAGAGGGGTTTAGCCAGTTAAATAATGGGTCTGTTTTGCAGGTGGAACGGGAAGGTAAGTCCCTTGGCAGATCAGTGGTCACGAATATCAGGGGTTTCCTAGTTTATAAAAGGGAAATTTAACATGTGATCTTTCACTTTTGGTCCTCAATTGCTGGAGGATCTGGTTCTGAAGGGCTTAGGACAGAGAAAGGATCTAGTAGAAGTAGTAAGTACCACAATAAATGGATAAAGTTCACTCTAGCAGTGTGAGGCAGGATCAGTGTAGTTAGTAGAGCAATCAGAGGATCCAACAAAGAGGCTAGTAAGGGTAAGTACCCTGTGGTGTCAGTGTTACCAGTATATGGACTCAAGTGGTCAGATTCAGGGACAGAGACATCGTTGGAGTGTGGGACCATTGGGAGCTTCACCTAGCACTGGGGATTGTTTTACCAAATAAAAAAAGCACTACCTCTGGGGTGTTGTGTCACTACTGCTGAGATTGAGTAACAACTGACTGAGAAACTACTTGAAGCATTTACTGAGTTGTAAACTTGTTCCACAAACAATGCATTATATAACATTCCTTTGATTATCTCCATAAAGTGGTACCAGCGCTGCCACAGATTGGACCAAGTGTAGTAATATTTATGCTTACTCACTTAGCAAGGAGGAATCCAAGATGGTGCTGGAAAAATGCAGTCCATTTTGTGCCAGGGAAGACTTTCCTTTATCCATATCTGACCTGCAACAAAACAAACCATAAAGCCATTATCATTGTAATCATTTAATTGGCCATAAATTACTTTGTCATTATGATTCTGCTATATTATCAAATCACATTAATCTGTGTTTATCATCACCCTCAGTCTCGAGATTATATTTATAAGGTTTTCCCCTTCTTACCAACCTCCTCAAATACACTTTATCACTATCATGTGCATCTTTATCATTTTAAATAGCTGGAATGTTGTTAGCAATCGTTCCTAATTGCAGATACAATGTTAAATCATTATGGATTTAAGTGAAATATGTATGATCTACTGCTTAAGGCCCAAGTAGTTCTGGCTCTAATATTTAGCAGGCCGTACATACTGTGTGCCTGAATTGAACAGCACTGCCTGACTATCTGGATATGGATCTCAATTTTGGAATCAGTTTCAGCAGCTCAGCATTCCTTGTTATGAGAAGAGGAACCACAGCTTCTCTTGCAGTTCCAAACTGTAGTTTTTGCCCATACTCCGCATTTACAGCCAGTTGAACATAATGGATCCATTCAGGCTCATTTGGAAACTCTAGAGCAGGTGTCCCCAACCTTTTTTACCCGTGAGCCACACTCAAATACCAGGGAGCAACACAAGCTTGAAAAAAGTGCCCGGAGGTGCCAAATAAGGACTATGATTGGCCATTTGGTAGCTCCCATGCTCCTATGTGGACTGGCAGCCTATAGGAGACTCTGTTTGGCAGTCCAGTTGGCTTTTATACAACCAAAACGTGCCTCCAAGCCTGGAATTCAAAATAAGTACCTGCTTCAAATCCACTGTGAACAACATCCAAGGGGTTGGTGAGCAACCTGTTGTTACTTGGTCATGTGCCCCCCTTCCTTCTTACTTCCCCCACCCCTTGATCTCACTCCCCACAAACTCACTCTTTTCCTTCAACCCAACTCCCCACTACTAACCGTAACTAGTAACCATTCATATCACCACTGTTGGTTACGCAGTACTAGGGAGTATCACAAGACACAGCAACACATCTCATTGCTTATGTATATAAGAGGGATGCACCAAACCCTGTTTTCAGGCAGGGTTTGGCCAAATCCCCAAATTCAGAGGTACAGATTCATCCAAATACTGAACTGAATACAAACCATGTATGTAAAATGCAGGTATAAATACCTGATTCACATACCCATTTATCTCAGTTACTATATAAGGGGTTCAGATTTGGTTCTGCCAGGCGCTTGGACTTGGCAAAATCCTGATAGAACCAACTGCAGGATTTGGTGCATCCCAGTATATAATGCACATAATATTATAATTACTTGCACTAATCTGTTTATAAATTATCTTATCTTGGCCTGTTTCTAAATATTCCTAGTGTATGGTTAACATTTTCATTAACCTTAATTCAGGTATGTACCTGGAGGGTTTTGGCCAAGGATGGGTCTCAGGCGAGGGGGAGTAAGTCCCTTGGCAGTTCAGCGTGTATCAGGGTTCCTTCGTTTATCAAAGGGGGAGCCAACATGTGCTCTTTGTCTTTTGTTCTTCATTTGCTGGAGGTGCTGGTGCTGAAGGGCCTAGGATGGGAGTAGGTTTTAGTAGGAGTAGGAAGTGCCAGGAAAGATCTGTATTAGCTTACCCTAGGAGTGAGAGGCAGAATCAAAGTAGTTAGTAGAGAAGTCAGATGATCGAGCAAAAAGGCTAGTAAAGGTTAGTACTCTGTGTTGTCAGTATAGGGACTCAAGTGGTCAGATTCAGGGACAGAGACATCGTTGGAGTGTGGGACCATTGTGAGCTTCACCTAGCACTGGGGATTGTTTCACCAAATAAACAAGCACTACCTCTGGGGTGTTGTGACACTACTACTGTGATTGTGTGAGTAACAACTGACTGAGAAACTACTGAGTTGTAAACATTGAACCATCTAAACCAGCACCCACCAAGAGAAATCGTGTAACATCTTTCCAATAAAGAGTTTCACTTACAATTTCTGAAGAACTTCAGAGGGCCCATTGTGCTTTCTTCTACTCCTCCTTCTCCTCAGCCACAGCAAAACTTTCACAGGTAGAAGTGACTATGGAGAGCACTGACTATCATGCAGCAGAACCTGCAACTGAGGCTTCTTTGTCCTTCCCCCCTCAACCCCAATAAGTCTGTTTGGTAGTTATGCCACTGGCCCACCCCCTTGTCCGGTTTCTGTAACAGCAAATGTAACAAACCAACTCACCTTGATCTCAGCCTCCTCCATTCCCTGCAGCTGCCTGGTACCAAGATAAGGAGTCACCCAGCTCAGTACAATTACATTCCATACATTCTTCCCCTGCCAGGAACTAAAAATGATATTGTTGTACTAGAACTTTATTTCCCATATCCAGCCTGTGAGCTAAATGTCCTTATCACAAAACCACTTGTTACTGGATAAAGCTACATCCCTAACTGCCCACCATCTAAATTCTTCTTTTCTTCTAAACTGCAGAGCGTTTTTACTATTCAAATATCTCTATTTCATAATTTCCAGATTTTAAACCTTCACACTTCTTTATCCATTGTAGTAAGATCTTGTTTAACGTAGTTCTGCAATACAATGGTAAGGCAAGCACTTTGGGATAGCTACTCGTGCACTTATCAGATACAGATGATATGTGAGGCCCAATTCTGTATTTTCAGGGGAAAGGGTTAAAAATGGGAAATCAGAGAAAATGTAACATGGGGGGGGGTACTGTATGCAAAATTGGGACTTTTCTTTAAAAACAAAGTAAACTATATAAATAAATCTTTTGATGCAGAAAAAGGCATACATTGGGGGATTTCAGGGGTTTCCCCAGCTGGTCAGCAGCCCCAAAAAAGTCAGATATAACGTTATTTGGCTGCATCTTACCCAGGATTAATAAATAATAAAAGTCCCAGGAGTCGGTGTTGTAGATAAGTCCCTAAAATGCATAGAAGAAAATGAAGTGTGTGACAGTTAAAAATACAGAGTAGCTTACCTGGGCCAGACGGCAGAGCAGTGCTGTTCCCTCATGTGCCGAGTGTATATGTTTATGCTGGAGAGGCACTTAGCAAATTAGATCATTCTGTATTTATTCAAAAAAATGTTTCTATAACATAATGTTCAAAAAAAAAAATTCTAAATGCATGCTTTAAGTAAAAAAATATTTTTATATATTTATATCAATATCAACACCACCCCACATGGAGCCTAACGCATTTCATGCTTATGGATACGAAACGCGTTAGGCCGTGTAAGTTTTAGCGAAATGGAATAAACTAAGTTTTTACTTCAAAAGACTGGCTCCTGGAGTGCGTGCTCCTTTTGTTTGGTTACCTGGCACTTAGCCATAGGCACATGACTAGGTAAGCATGAAACGCTTTAGACTGAATAAAATAATTTTTTACTTCAAGAGCATGCATATAGAATTTTTTTTAACATTGTTATACCGCTATTTGATCAATAGAGAACCCTAGCATGCCAGAACTTGTAATTTATTATATATATCTATATATATATTTATTCTATATATATCTCTATATATATCTTGCTCTCTCTCTCTATATATATATATATATATATATATATATATATATATATATATATATATATATATATATATATATATATATATATATATATATATATATCTATCTCTCTTTTACGCTAGACTTCCTTCGCCACCTCAGACCTGGCGAAGCGCAATAGAGTAGATAGGGATTGTTTCCAAAAAAGTCAAATTTTTTTCTAAGTCCCAAAAAACGCTGGCGTGTTTTCTACATGATGGGTGATAGGCTGAAAAAGATCTAAATTTTTTTTGGGGCTTCCCTCCTTCCCCCCTACATTTCCTGACTCATGGCAACTTACCTAGACAGTGGGCACATGTGTAGGGCAAAATAAAATTTATATTTGCTAATTTGAAGGTTTTCTAGGCATTTGTAGTGCAGATACGTGTTCCTCCATTGAAATTTGAATTTCGCGCCGTATGCAAATTAACCATCGGTAGCGAAACTTTGCTTCGCTTGGCGAATTAACGCTAGCGCAACTTTGCAAACTAACGCTATCCCTGTGCGCAACTTCGGATTTTAGTGGATTTGCGGAGCGCTGGCGAAAATACGCCTGGCGAAGTGCGGCGAAGTTGCGCCTGGCGCAACTTCACATCTTAGTGAATTTGCCCCCTCGGTCTCTCTCTCTGTCTCTCTCTCTCTCTCTCTGTCTCTCTCAGCTATACATTCTGTATTTGTACCAAAAGATCAAGACCCTCCCTAAGGAATCTAAAAGGGGAAGTTCAACTTTATTTAAACTTCTAGTATGTTACAGAAGGACCCACCTGTTAAAAATAACTTTTCAATTGATCATCACGTTTTGTTTATGGTTTCTGAGATCTTAGACTTGCTGTTCTGCCTATTTCTGTCCTGCAAATCAAAGGCTGAAACCTGTGGGTTTAGCCAAGGGCAGGACAAGTTTGGGGCGACAGTTGCACAGCTGTGTGTTGTGGGCAGATGGTAGAACCTTAGTGACATCACCAGATACAACATGAGTGATGTCCATGTCTATCGCTGACATCATTGAAGAGGTGAAAAAGGGGTTCATGCAGGTGCTGGCACAGAAGAGGCAGATTGAGGCATGCATGAGTTGCTAAATTTCAGCTGCATATGCACATCTCTACTGTATACAGTAATTTCTATCCGATTACCTTCTTCTTGTCCCTATTAATTAAAGCCCCCTTTAGGCCCCTTTATTACGCTTACCCTGCATGTCAGTTTGGAAACAGGATGCTTTTTTTGTTTCTTTGTTCCTACAGGTTCCCTTTATGTACTACCCAGGGATGTGCTTGTCAGTTTTATTTGTAACTAAGCCCCTGAAGCATGGTCCCCTACTGCGTTATGCTGCATTGTACCTGCCGCAGCTTTTGCTTCCTGATGGAGGAGGATTTTTTTTTTATTTAAAGGGATGTATTGTATTTTTTAAAAATCACCATAGTCACATAGGTAATGATGAGGAACATATGGATTTATATATGTTTGGGCTAAGGGGGCCCAGCACGAAGGCCAGTTAGGGGGAGTTTTGGGGTGAGTGCTTATTTGTGTCCTGGGTACCCCTGGAACTATAGCAGGGTGACAGTTACCCCAATATTTCTATATAAATCTGTAACCTTGTTATGAGCTAAGGGGGCCCAGTCTGAAGGTCAGTTAGGGGGAGATTTGGGGTGAGTGTTTATTTGTGCCCTGGGTACCCCTGGAACTATAGCAGGGTGACACCCCAATGTTTCTATATATCTGTAACCTTGTTATGAGCTAAGGGGCCCAGTCTGAAGGCCAGTTAGGGGGAGATTTGGGGTGAGTGTTTATTTGTACCCTGGGTACCCCTGGAACTATAGCAGGGTGACTGTTACCCCAATGTTTTTATATATCTGTAACCTTGTTATGAGCTAAGGGGGTCCAGTCTGAAGGTCAGTTAGGGGGAGATTTGGGGTGAGTGCTTATTTGTACCCTGGGTACCCCTGGAACTATAGCAGGGTGACACCCCAATGTTTCTATATATCTGTAACCTTGTTATGAGCTAAGGGGGCCCAGTCTGAAGGCCAGTTAGGGGGAGATTTGGGGTGAGTGTTTATTTGTGCCCTGGGTACTCCTACAGGGTTACTGATATTTCAACATATTCATGCATCTTGCATGAATGTATCAAGCTGGCCCTGACAAAATGCCGCGGCCAAACAGGTAGGTGTTTTATGATTCAGAACATGTGACATATCTTTAAGTCAGTATGGTTGTTGATATAACAGCAGCTGCTTCTATTATGAGTGAGTGAGTATAGAAGCTGGACATCAGGTTTCATATAGTGAATGTCAATGACAAAGAAGAGTCCAGACTTGGAAGAATCTCCAAATACTGTTCTTTATTAAAAAGAGAGAAAACACAATCCTAAATCTATTTAGGAAAAACATGTTTCCTCAGCCTTTAAGAAATATGAATTTGCATTAAAAAATCAGATCAGTGGGAAGTCTGCTCTCTACTGGCTGCAGTGGGATACATATGTTTCATTGGTTTACAAATGTCCTCATCAAGGGTTCTGCATCATTTATGGAAGGGTTTGCTCTTTGCGATGCTCTGTTTCTGGAAGGTAGAAGTTGAGGAGCCTTTATATTCAATGTTTCCCTTTTATTTGACATAGACGTGATAAGTGGGCAAGACAGATAAGGATCACACTCCCTGAGAAAGTTGAGTTGCACTAGGCCTCATGAGTAAGCTATGCCCATCCATTGAGTAAATGTCATTTCATTGGTTCATACCAATACCTCACAGTAGCACATCACAGGGGGTGAGGACCAGTGCAGACCTATTGCTAATATTCAATATTAGCATCCCTCTTGTGAATGCTCTGATGTTACTCAAACACTTTTGCACACACACTGTACAACTAAATCGTTTCTTTCCAGTATGGGTCAATTCATGAGTCTGAAGATGATTCTTCCAGCAGAAGCTTTTCTCACACTCATAGCTTCTTCCTGGTGTGACTTTGTTGATGAATCCTTAGGGAATCTTTACTTGAGAAGCATTTCCCACACTCTTTGCACTTAAAGTTCTTTTCCCCAGTGTGAGTGAGCTGGTGAGTGTTCAGATTCCCCTTCTGTGTGAAGCTCTTGCCGCACTTCTCACAGGTAAATGGCTTTTCCCCAGTGTGTATCACTTTATGGACCTTGAGGTTCTGGCTTGTAGAGAAAACTCTCCCGCAGTCTTCACATTTAAATGGGGTCTCTCCAGTGTGAGTACGAAGATGAATCCTGAGTTGATGTCTAGACCTAAAGCTTGTCCCACACTCCGTACAGAGATGCGGCTTCTCCCCTGTGTGGGTTAGCTGGTGCTTTTGGAGTCCATCCTTGCGGCTGAACTGTTTTCCACATTCAGAGCATACAAATGGTTTCTCCATACTGTGTACCAGCTTGTGTCTGTTGAGGTTCCTCTGCAAAAGGAATTTTTGACCACACTCTTTACATGCAAATGGTTTCTCTCCTGTGTGACAGAGAAGGTGGTTTTGGAGGCCTTGCTTGCTCTTGTAACCCTGCCCACACTCCGGACAGACAAAAGGTGTCTCTCCAGTGTGACTTAACTGGTGACTTTTGAAAAGCTGCTTTATCAGAAACTGTTTTCCACACTCAGTACATTCAAAGGGCTTTATCCCAGCATGCATTAGCTTGTGAGTCTCAAAATATGCCTTACGTGAGAAGGATTTCCCACACTCTTTACAGGCAAACGACTTCAACCCAGTGTGTGTCTGCATGTGGTTTTTAAGTCTTTTCTCTGATAGGAAGGTTTTCCCACACTCAGTACAAGGAATACCTGCTTCTCCAGTGTGAGTCCGAAGATGAGCGACCAGATTCCTCTTATCCTTGTAGCCCATTCCACACTCAGTACAGACATAGGGTTTCTCCCCACTGTGGACTAACTGGTGCTTATTGAGGGTAAATTTGCGATTAAACCGTTGACCACAAGTGGCACATTCAAACGGCTTCTCCCCAGTGTGAATTAACTGGTGCTGAATTAGTCTGTACTTGCGACTGAATTGCCTCCCACACTCAGAGCAGTCAAATGATTTAATCCCAGTGTGGGTTAGTCGATGTGACTCAAGATTAGTCTTTATCCGGAAACATTTCCCACACTCTATACACTCAAATGGCTTCTCTCCGGTGTGAACACGTTGGTGGATTTGAAGACTTGTCTTTAATCTAAATGATTTACCACACTCTGAGCAGAAAAATGGCTTCTCCCCAGTGTGACACAACAGGTGCAATTGAAGAGTCTTTTTTAACTTAAATCTTTTTCCACATTCAGAACAAGCAAATGGTTCTTCACCGGTGTGAATTTGACAGTGGGCCTTAAATGTCCCAAACTGAGAAAAACTTCTTCCACATTCATTACAAGTATATGGTTTCACTCCAGTGTGGACTCTTTGGTGGCTGTGAAGATGGGCCTTGAATCGGAAGGATTTGCTGCACTCAGAACAGGCAAAAGGTTTTATGTTGCTGTGAGTTTTCATATGTTGGTTAAGAGTGAGTTTGCTCTTCAGTTCTTTCCCACATGTAGAACAGGCATATGGTTTGTGTTTTTGGTGGATTTGCTGATGTTGATGAAGGTCTCTTTTGTACAGAAAGCTTTTATGACACTGAGTGCAGGTGAATGGTTTCTCCCCTGTATGAAGCCACTGGTGAGCTTGGAGGATGATTCTGTCTGAAAAGTATTTCCCACAAACAGCACAGACATATGGCCTCCCAGTGTGAATACGTTTGTGGGAGAAAAGTTCCTCGTTGCTACAGAATCGTCTCTTACACTTTGTACAGGCAAAAGGTTTGATGGTGCTCTGGGCACTAGAGATCACACTTCTCTTTGTTCTTTGTGCAGACAGTTTATGACTCTTCTGAATTAATGGGAAAATTATAGTTTTTTCACTGTTTAATTGTAAAGTTCTATTTATATTTTTGTTCATTGCAGCTTTTTGTTGGTTGTAGCTCTTCGGAATCTTTTGTTGTTCAGCCAACCAATGGCTTTTTCCTTTTCCATAGGAACTGAGTCTAAAGCCAGCAACAACAGGGTTCCTCCACTTTTCACCATAAGTCCAGGTTTCTAATAAAATGAATTCACATGCAATATGTTATGGACACATAAGAACAAAGGCACAAAAGAATACAAGAAGACTTTGGTCATTCATGTTGTTGGCACACTGGGAGTTTGCTGCCACGTTGTTTAATAGATTTCCCAAGGTAAGATCACAAGATGAAATATTAGGATACGTCTATTGCAGTCATCATGGTGGCCACACTTGTAGGTAATATTTCAGATACCCACAGTATACATTTTGTGTCATTAACCTTATCATGTTGTTTTTACCCAGTTTCACTTGTCCTACCACCGCCTCAGTATCTCTGCTTATATATAAGTTCTCACCACCTGACTGTCCCTTAATTCAGTCCTGCATTTGGGCAAAAGGACATTCTAAGCCCTAACAAAGCGCTACTAATGATAAGAAAATATATTGTGTTTTGCTAAAGCTCAAACCATAAAGCTGAGCCTATATGGCTGCCCACCAGGGTAGGCACTCTAGGAAATGAATGTGGCTTGAATGCTTCTTTCAAAATTCTAGATATTCTTGCCAAGGTATTTATGCAATATTAACTTTGTTAGAAGCAAAGGGGGGCTCGTCACCTTTAGTAGCCCTGGAAACTGTTGGATTAATCACTCTGGACATTTATGTATATGTTTTTGTGGAGGAATTCATTATAAACTGAATATATTGAATGTATTACCATAAAAGTTGTAATATCTATGATGTTCCTGGTGTGTCCTTGTCAATAAATGGCCCTTTGGGTTTTTTTCTTCTAGACATGGGAGCTACACCAGCAGTTCTGAGTCTAAATGGACTTGCTCCTGTGCAACAATTAGTAAATCTCATACCATGCCTCTTCGAATAAGGACCTAAAACAGTTTCCCCTATTGTTGGCACCCTGAAGCACCAGTCAGACATGCAAGCTATGAAGTGCCGGAGTCACAAGGTGTTGGGGAGCTCTGTATGTAAGTTCTAATGCACTCTGCTCCTACTACCACCAGACAAACTAACAACAAACTCATGTAATGTGCCATATAAGGAAGCAATATAGCAGAACCTTCTCATAATATAAATATACATAGAATATAAATTATAAAGACATTCTGTGATACTTACTGACATGCATCTCAGCACATTTTGCGTGTTGTGTGTCCTGCAGAGCACCACTAGTTTTGTGATGATCCAATGGATTGGATTTTATCCTTTCCAATGTGACCACTGGGGGACCTGCAACAAGAAATAACAGGCAGCATTTAACTTATTGTCGTTTACCGTCTGTTTGGCCTTTGCCATCTCTTTTGCTTTTGACACTGCAAAGCTTGATTCTGGGGATTATTATCACTTACTCGATAGGTGCGTTGGGAAACTAATGCCCATTTTTTGCACATAACATCAGGCCCTGCTCTTTAAATTCAGGGTAAACAAGGTCCAATCAAAGATTGTGTTTGGAATGTGAATATCGTATACAAATTAGATAACTTCATATGAAAGAAGCAATCCATCTAGTGGCCTATCTAGTTCTGCTCATGCTCAGGTGAAATGTGAAGGTGCATCGGCACATGAACTTTCCAGTGTGGAACAAATGAGCTACTGGGATCAGACAAGAGCCAATCAAAACTGCATCTTGAGGTCACCATGCCTGGAAGTAGCAGGATCAGATCAGAACTAGTGTAAGACAGCAGTGGTTCTTGCCTTGGGTGCTATTTGAAGGAAGATCTTAATTAACTTATTTTTAATGGTTGGAGCAACAGCATTTGTCATTGGGTACCAGTGGTGTAGCCTCTTCATTCCTCTATTAGTTGGTCTGCTTTAGGACATTGCAATATAATTGTATCCAACACAGCAGACACAGGCAAAGGCATGATGCTCATAGCCTGCCCCATACCTGTAAAGACCAATAGATGCTTCCCACTTAAAGCAAGAAGAGAGAGAGAGAGAGAGAGAGAGAGAGAGAGAGAGAGGAGGAGAAAAGGTGGTTGGTGCAATGATACATACTTTTAAATTATGAAAAAGTAAAAGTGTACAAGAGGGAAGTACAAAATAACTACAAGTGGGGCATAAACATATGCGCATATTCACTGACTGCCCCAGACATATGAGCCAAAATAGCTGCACCCAGAGGCGACTCCCGTGTGCATGCGCGTATTCAACAAGTGTTACACTGTCTCACTTTACTAGATTATATGTTAATGAATGAACCCGCCCAGTAATTGTATTTAATATCTGAAAATTCTTGCTGTACTATTTGCTTAGAAATCATACATGTTTATTAGTGTAAGCTCTAACCAGCAGGTCCTTAATCTAACTGTATGTATTGCCCTTCTGTTATACAGAGCTATGGAGTATGCAGGCGCTTTATAAATACATTTTAATAACAATAATAATGTTTGGCTTACAAGAGCCACTGAACTGGGTGCCACAATACCTAACTTCAAAATCAATCAAACCGCTGAAAGAAAGCTGTGTGTGTGTGGCCTCTCATTACTCACGTAACAACTGGGAATCCAGAATGTCACTACAGATCCGTATCCGCTCTCCCCCCGGAGGGAAAAAGACTCTGGGCTCAATATCTGCATCCAGTCGCATTATTCCAGTCTCTTCTTTAAAATAATGAAAGCAAAGCATTAACATCATATATATAGTGAATATAGTACCCCCTATTGTAAAATATAAGGATATTATGAGTTACCAAGGAGTTGTATGACCACATAAAGCACAAGGCTGAAGGCTGAGTGTTTTTATACATGTCATGGAACTCTGAAAGAACATACCGTATATACTCGAGTATAAGCCGTCCCGAGTATAAGCCGAGGTACCTAATTTTACCTCCAAAAACTGGGAAAGCTTATTGACTCGAGTATAAGCCGAGGTTGAGAAATGCAGCAGCTTCTGGTAAGTTTCAATCTCGTTTTTGGATGACTATTGTTAGGCGCCGGCTACTATTCAAAGGCGCCGGCGAATATTCTTAGGCGCCAGCTACTATTCTAAGGCACCGGTGAATATTCTTAGGCGCCGGCTACTATTCTAAGGGGCCGGCGAATATTCTTAGGCGCTGGCTACTATTCTAAGGCGCCGGCGACCGTTTTTGCGCTTGACCCGAGTATAAGCCGAGGTAGAGTTTTTCAGTATATTTTGGGGGCTGAAAAACTCGGCTTATACTCGAGTATATACGGTAATATCCTCATATTTTACAATAGGGGTACTTTATTTATTATAATCCACAAGTTGCAGCTAGTCATTTGACAGAAATTCTATCCTCAAGCTCCAATTATAACTGATGACATCACTAAGCATCATTTATAAGGATATCATTTACAGAATATTCATGGCTCTTTGTGTATTATATACAAAAACCAACATCACTCAACAGTTTTTTTGCCCCGATTAATGTGCACAAGGCAAACCATTAGGAACTTCTGCTTTACAACATTCCACACTCCTGATACTGACTCCTAATTGCTGCTGCCCAAATATCAGTGAAGGTCTCACAGTGCATGATGGGATTGTTTGCTTGCTGGAATTCCCAATAGTAGAAGACTATAAAGAGACAGTACAGAAGTGTGAGGGATAGGATTGCAGAAGTAATACCTGCTTTCACTGTTACTTTCACATAAGGAATTATTCTCCAGTGCATTAGGGGAGCTGTAGTCCACGTGACTGGTTTGTGATAATAAAAGAAGACAATGTTTTGAGGGGACCAACAAGGACTAAATGCATTATGGCAGCGGTATGCTTTCAGTACAGGCCAGTGGCATTACAAAACAAAGTATACACTCGCTCACATGACATGTTATACATTTATATAACTTATATCTTTATAAACAGTGATATCATTAGTCACATTCGGAGCTTAGTTGTCATTTCTGTCACATGACTCACTGAAACTTGTGTATTATAATAAATAAAGTATCCCCTGTTGTAAATTATGAGGATATTAGAAGTTACCTTGGAGTTCTATGACCTTGCCCTGCGTTTTTAAATGGTCATGGAACTCCTCGGTAACTTATAACATCCTTATATTTTACAAGAGGGGGTACTTTCTTCACTATATAATACAGAAGAACCATGAATATCTTGTAACATATATCTTTAGAAACAGTGATTTCATTAGTTATATTCAGAGCTTAGCTATTTCATTTCTGCCACATGACTCACTGAAACTTGTGTATTATAATAAATAAAGTATCCCCTGTTGTAAAATATAAGGATATTAGAAGTTACCTTGGAGTTCTATGCCCGTGGCCTGTGTTTTTATATGGTCATGGAACTCCTCGGTAACTTATAACATCCTTATATTTTATTAGGTAAAATTCTGTGCTTACACAACTTAAATGACAGACTGGGCAGATATAGAACATCACTGTCTCCATCTTGCCCTGTCACTATCTGGCCTTATTGTTGCCATTTTGTCTCACTCACTCCAAATACAGATCTACTTGTGTGATTTATGAGGAGACTTTATTTCTGTCAGGAACTCCATGTCCTGTATTCATTTATTATCCAGTGTCCCCCTAAATGTTCCACCCCTGGCAGAGCAGCTGCCTCCCCCCATATACACACAGCCAAGGAGCCCACGTCCCACTCACTCACTGCAACATTCCCCCATAGACTTAAGCCCAATGTCCCCCTATCAGTCCCTATCACTGGCTGCTGTTTATGTGCCCATTCAGTCCCTGTGGCAATGCATGCTGGGAAAGATCACATGACTGTGGTACAGCATCACAAACAAACTAGAATCCTCTCAGGATAACAGTCATGTGATCTTTCCCAGCATGCATTGCTATAGGAACTGAGAGCAGCACCTGTAGCGTTTGTTTTTTTATATATATATAAACAATGTTGGTTCTTACACTATTTTATGTATTTCATTTACAATATTATAGTAGTCCCACAAGTTACAAGGAATAGGGAGAGACTTACCCGTCAGTCAGGCAGGAGATGTGAACAAACACAATTCCCAGACTCTGAGCAGCAACTGCTGGATCCCAAATGTGACTGAGGGGGAGGTACTGAAGTATTAAATGGCTCTGGGATGGGGGAGGGGAAGGTGATCCACCTGTCGTTACCTCTTGATTGAACTTGTCACTAACAGAGAGGGTGGGGCCATATTGCTGGTGGGCAATTGGTTGTTTATGAATTGATCAGTAAGAAATGTGTGTGTGTGTGGAGGAAAGTCAGACCCTAGCGTTTATATAATGGCCTCTGTGGATTATATATATATATATCTATATAGTGACAGCTCATTATTTCCTCTCTGGCTCTAAAGGTGGCCATACATGGGCCGATAAAAGCTGCAGACAGACCGTGTCGGCAGCTTATTGGCCCGTGTATGGGGGCCCCCGACGGGCTTCACCATTCGAGATCTGGCCGAAAGTCGGGCAGATCTCGATCGGATGGGACAAAAAATCCCGTCGGATTGCGACCGCATCTATTCGTTGATGTGGTCCCGCGATCCGACCGCCCGTTAGGCATCGTTAGGATCCGATCGTTGGGCCCTAGGGCCCACGATCGGATCAGCCCGATATTTCCCACCTCAAGGTGGTCATATCAGAGGGAGATCCGCTCGTTTGGCGACATTGCCAAACAAGCGGATCTCTCATTGTATGGGCACCTTAAGGGCTCTTACACATGAGCGTTCCGACCTGCGCTCCCCTGCGTTCCATTTTTTGGCGTTCAGCTGCAGGGGAGCGCAGGAATAGACGCAAGTCATTATTTGAAATGGGGCTGTACTCACTCAGACGCGTGTAGGCGCCGAACGCAGGAAAAATGCAGCATGTTGCGTTTGAACCTGCGTTCGGCGCCTACACGCGCCTGAGTGAGTACAGCCCCATTTCAAATAATGACTTGCGTCTATTCCTGCGCTCCCCTGCGGCTGAACGCCAAAAAACGGAAAGCAGGGGAGCGCAGGTCGGAACGCTCATGTGTAAGAGCCCTTAGTCTATAACAATAATGATTGATACCAATGTTATTCATGGGGATCAACAAAGCGTATATTTATAAAATATAAGAATAAGTGGAAACCCAATATCCCATTATGTTTATCATTTTATTATTTGTTTTGCTTTTAAAACGCAAATTCCCTCCTGGTCATCTGGATATATTCTCAGGGACTTGCTTGGTTAGTTGAATCAGCTCCCAAGTCTCTACACCTGAGAGTCCTCCTGGTGCACGTACTGTACCTTGAATGACCACTTCCCAATTCTCTTGGGAAAAGTACAACACCGCAAATTTTCTTTAATTAAAAGATGCCTTTATTTGGAACACTGGCAGGACCTGGATTAGCGACACACAGGACCTTTTTCAAGCTTACTAAACAATTCAGCTTTTTATAGAGGAACATATTGCACCATCTACTGGCAAAATCGTTACACATTTGTTACAATCTTCAACAGGTTTGTTCCAATGTCACATGGTTATATCCCATTAACTCTTACAAGTCTGCACAACCAAAAGCTAGCCACAGTTCTAAAGTATCTGTCAGACACAAGATTTAAAAACAATTAAAAACAGTTAAACCTGGAAAATAGGATGACACTGTACATTTTATGGAAATGGCAGACTCATTTTTTTTCAGCATCGCAAGTGCTACAAATTTCATTTTATTTAAAGGACACTTAACAGTTAATGATGATCCCCTGACTGTAGCTGTGGGGTAACAGAGCTGACACTCCCGATGGGGAAAGAAAAGCATCTTTCCCTGAATTGCCCTCATCAAATATTGAGCTATTTTGGGAGGCAGCTCCCAGAGTAGTAACCCAGAGTAGTAATGCATGTGCTGATTAAGCGACTGTCCAGGCTCACTCAGTATGCGCATGCTCGTCACCTGAAACCAGGTTATGCATTGTGTATACAGAGCTAGTCTGGACACTTAATTAGTATTCATGTGTGGGCCACAGTATGTCCTCCTGCACCAGGAGCAGACAGTCGGTGCCGTTGCCAGAACTAGTTGGAAGAATAGGCATGTGTATTGGGTTGGGAAGGTGGTGGGAGCAGGTTTGCTCCTGCCATGACACAAAGTGAGAACAGGCAGCAGTGAGTGACCAACTGACCATTTTCCAGGGACAGCAAAAAGCCTCTATAACATTAAGAGCTAAAATTCCATTTTTTAAAAAAAAGGAAATTCCACACTTGTACAGTAGTTCAGAGAGTGCTTCCCCCACTCACTCCAACACTAAAGCTGTAACCTTGGGCAATAACCCCAGAAACATTCCTGGGTGGGAGCTGTCTCAGGCGCCATTACCTCTAGGCCCAGCTCTGCTCAGTGTTCTCTATTAGTCTGCAGCTCCAGTGGGAAAAAACCCATAAATTTTAACAATACGTTCCATTTAAATATAGTTTGGGAGGCACTTGCCCCCCCCCCCCGGGGTTTTCCTTTTAATTGCCCCAGGAACACAATGGTGTTTAATAGCACTGCAACTGCCGATTCTCTGCCGCTCTCCTGGGCTGTCTGGCAGCTGCAGCCTCATACTTGTTATTTAGTTTCAGGGCACAAACCTTTGTCAGAGATTATGGCTCAGCCCCGGCTGTTATGTGGCAGTTTACATAAATTTCCCCTTTCCCATTAAGGAGAGGTTTTGAGTGTTGTAGTTCAGCAGTAGTCTGAGAGTTGCAGATGGGACCTTTATTTACAATGTATATTCTACTGTTGAATACAATGTGTCATTGGGTACATAGGTTTTCAATAGCCAGACAGATTTTGATTGGAAGTGTGTGCTTTATATGTAGCAACTGCAAAAAGACACAACATATTTGCAATTGTGCAGTGCACATCTCACAAGGAGTCCCTACAAGTACAATTCCAGAGCTATCAAACAGATAAGCTGCATAGAACCTCATTGTATTCTTCAGAGTGTAGCTACTATGAAATATGTGCCTTTTTCACCTTCATCGGCAGCTTACTCAAATAAACTAAGGGAAAATCTGAAAGGCACAAAAATCAGCATTATTTAAACTTCTCCTGTAACATGGCCACATGCAAAGAGTTAACTTTCTAACTGGACTTTGCAGTGTGAAACATAGTTTAGGACTTACTAGCTCCATGCCCACACCCTAAATATCAAGCCCATTTCACAAAACCAGAGCAGCATTAGATGTACAAAGTGTGCCTTAACACAGACCCAGTGGCCCCTCCATGAACACCCACACCATTACCAGACAGATCAGGTACTATGCTAATCCCACCAATTAAATCTGTTTCTTGACGTTCTGAAATGATGCTGTTTTTGGATGGCTATTGCTGTAATTCCATGTAAGCTTGCCCCTTCTTCCTGGCTGCAGGTAAGGCTGGTTAGGCAAATGATGTGCCCACTCAATTATTATCAGGTTGGTGAAAGTTCCGCTATGTTTGTTCCCTTCACATTGCTCTGGTAGGCAGACTAAGGTTGTTTTTGTGTTTCCAGTTTTTAAAGGGGAGCTGCCACACTAAGAAATAATTCCAAATCATTATCATGTTAGTTGAGCAAAATAAACTTTACTTATACTATATATATTTAAATGTTTTCTTCAGACTTAGCATTACACAATCACAGCAGGGAAGTAGGTGCTATTTTATGGACACTGTTATTAGAGGGGACCTAATATTACAAATACTATTTTATCACATTAGCCAAGCAAAATAAACTTTAATTACTCTATAGAGATTATTTGAATCTTGTTTCCTTCAGTCTGGGAATTCATCATTATAACAAGGAGGCAGGAGCCATTGTGTGGACACTTGTTATTAAGACAAGTCTTGTATCATCTCAGGATCTTGTTTGTGCACCAGAATGGGGGACCTGATGTCCATCCCCATGTCCTGGTTACACAATTAAATGGTGAAGAGAACGGGGGAATGTCAGGAGAGCAGTGACATGTAGGAAGTGCTGAATGG
The DNA here is from genome assembly GCA_038501925.1 of Xenopus petersii. Classification (NCBI taxonomy): domain Eukaryota; kingdom Metazoa; phylum Chordata; class Amphibia; order Anura; family Pipidae; genus Xenopus; species Xenopus petersii. Next base: position 163,686,413 of record CM076682.1, on the reverse strand, counting down.
AAAGTGAAAGTAATTGTCTGCCTAAGGCATAGAGGAGGGGCAGGCAATATTTGATTGACAGCTGAGAGTTTACAACAGCTATGAATGCTTTAATAAAAAAACAATAAAAAATTTGAATTTCATGTTTAATTTGAAAAGGACTTTTATTGAACAGATTTTTATGTCTGTGTGAAAAGTCCACTTTAAGGCAAGTTGTGTATCACCACAAAATCTTGTGTATGTGCCAAAGTGGCGGAGCTGATGCCCACAATCAGTGCCCTATACAATTATAGAGCATAAGGAGGGAGGGGGAATGATAGGAATGTGATGACATCTAGGACGTGTTGAATAGAAAGTGAAAGTTACTGACTGCCCTGACTGTATGCCTCAGGCATAGAGGCGGTGTAGGCAATATATAATTGACAGCTCAGATATTTAAATACATTTATGGATGCTTTAATAAAAAAAAAAAAGGATCTGGATTTCATGTTTACCTTGCAAAAGACTTTCATTATACAGCTTTTTATGTCTGGATGACAGGTCCACTTTAAGCTCTTGTTCTCTGCAAGCTTGTCTGGCCTCCAGAGATTAACCAAGGGTTGGACAGATTTGGACTGACAAGTGCACAGCGTTTTTTTGTGGGCAGGTGGTAGAGCAGGTTTTTGAAAGTTCTGTTCCACCTTAGTGACATCACCAGATATACCCTGAGCTCTCAAATGATGTTTCTGCCTCAGATCTCTGACATTGACTGGAGAAGACTTGTCAGGTGCCATATAAAACAGGATTTCAGGCAGGAATACTTTGACGCACATATGCACACCACTAGTTTATATGTAACCTGATTGCCAGATCTATGGCCAAGAGAAGGACCTTTCAGTGCTACAGTGTGTGCTCAATGATAGCAGTCACACACAGTAGATTAGTCACAGACACAAAGTTCAGATCTAGTCACCTGTCCAGAAACCCCTAAATCTCCAAAACTTTCTAAATCAAAGCTCGTTTAGGCATCTTCTTTCCACCTATCCTGCATGTCAGGGAATTAGATGTTTATTTTTCTTCTGCAGTGAAAGCTTTAATGGTTTGTGCCTTTATATTCTACCCCTGGGATGTGGTTGTAAGGAATAGAGCTAGGCCCCTGCAGTATGGTACCCTATTGTGTCCTGCTGTAGCTTCTGGTTCTTGATGATGGAGGATACCAAACCTTTTTTTACTGCTTTTTTTTATTTATTTTTTAAATCACCCTTATCACATAAGTAACAACAAAGAATACATGGATTCTTATTTATGTTTAGGCATACAAGATTACCTTTTAAAAAAATGACACTTTTTTTTAAGCCCTTCATACATCCTCTCTGTTCAGAGTCTGCGAATAAGCAGTGGGTGTGTCCTATTGTTCCTTCCCCAGAAGCACAGTAGAATGTGTTAAATTCCTGCTCCCTAATGTCTTGGCCCCGCCCCTGATGTCATCCATCCCACCCCCAGCCTAGAATGTTACAAACTGAAAGGTGGCAACACTACTCCTGTATTAAAAGGGGTAATTTACAGTAGGGGGTACATTATCCCCTATAATATGATATACTATGATACTCAAGAGTTCCCTGTATAACTCAGCCTGCAGCCTTGTGTCTTTATATGGTCACAGAACAACCCCTCAGTGACTTCTAATATCCTTATCATTTACAGTAGGGGGTACATTATCCCTTATAATACATGAGTGATACTCAGAGTTCCCTGTATAACTCAGCCTGCAGCCTTGTGCCTTTATATGGTCACAGAACAACCCCTCAGTGACTTCTAATATCCTTATCATTTACAGTAGGGGGTACATTATCCCTTATAATACATGAGTGATACTCCGAATTCCCTGTATAACTCAGCCTGCAGCCTTGTGCCTTTATATGGTCACAGAACAACCCCTCAGTGACTTCTAATATCCTTATCATTTACAGTAGGGGGTACATTATCCCTTATAATACATGAGTGATACTCAGAGTTCCCTGTATAACTCAGCCTGCAGCCTTGTGCCTTTATATGGTCACAGAACAACCCCTCAGTGACTTCTAATATCCTTATCATTTACAGTAGGGGGTACATCATCCCTTATAATACATGAGTGATACTCAGAGTTCCCTGTATAACTCAGCCTGCAGCCTTGTGCCTTTATATGGTCACAGAACAACCCCTCCGTGACTTCTAATATCCTTATCATTTACAGTAGGGGGTACATCATCCCTTATAATACATGCGTGATACTCAGTTCCCTGTATATCCTAAGGGGTTCTGTGACCATATAAAGGCACAAGGCTGACTTATACAGGGAGTATCACTCATGACACAGTCCATAGTGTATCCCATTTGACAAAACAAGACATTGTTGAAAAATAATTATTATTTTTTTTAGTGCACAAACAGAGGTGTAATTGGAAGACAAGCAAATTCTTTAAGGACCAAATTCCCACCTGAAAAGGTAAGTTGCACTTGGTCCCATGAGTAAGTTATAGTCATCTATTGAGTATATGTAATTCTTTGGTTCATAGCAGTGGCCTCACAGTAGTAAGTCTCAGGTGGTGGAGACCAGTGACCCATTGCTAGTGTTCAGTTTGAAGTTAGGATTCCTCAGACTTTGGATCAGTACATTCATTCACAATACTGTCCTTGATATGAATGCACTGATGTTTATTAAGACCACTCTTAAACAAAACCTTTTTTCCCCCCCACACACTGTTACAGCTGAATGGTTTCTTTCAAGTATGGGACAACTCATGAGTCTGAAGAAGATCCTTCCGACAGAAGCTTTCCTCACACTCATTGCATTTATATGGTTTCTCCCCAGTGTGAAACCGCTGATGAACTCTGAGGTAATCTTTACGGGAGAAGCATTTCCCACACTCCTCGCACTTAAAGTTCTTTCCCCCAGTGTGAGTCAGCTGGTGAGTGTTTAGATTCGCCTTCTGTGTGAAGCTCTTGCCGCACTTCTCACAGGTAAATGGTTTTTCCCCGGTGTGTGTCACTTTATGGACCTGGAGTTTTGTGCCTGTTGCAAAAACTCTCCCGCAGTCTTCGCATTTAAATGGCGTCTCTCCAGTGTGAGTGCGAAGATGAATTCGGAGTTGAGGTCTAACCCTAAAGCTTATCCCACACTCCGTACAGACATAAGGCTTCTCCCCTGTGTGGATTAGTTGGTGCATTCGGAGTCCATCTTTGCGGCTGAACCGTTTCCCACATTCGGAGCATATAAATGGTTTCTCTGAACTATGTGTCAGCTTGTGTCTATTGAGGTGTTTCTGCAAAAGGAATTTTTTACCACACTCTTTACAAGTAAAATTTGTCTCCCCTGTGTGACAGAGGAGGTGATTTTGGAGGCTTTGCTTGCTCTTGTACCCCTGCCCACACTCCGGACAGACAAAAGGTGTCTCTTCAGTGTGAATCAACTGGTGACTTTTTAAAAGTTGCTTCAGCAGGAACTGCTTTCCACACTCAGTACATTCAAAGGGCTTTATCCCAGCATGCATTAGCTTGTGAGACTCAAAATATGCCTTGTTAGAGAAGGATTTCCCACACTCTTTACAGGCAAAAGGCTTTAACCCGGTGTGTGTCTGCATGTGGTTTTTAAGGCTTTTCTCTGATAGGAAGGTTTTCCCACACTCAGTACAAGGAATACCTGCCTCTCCTGTGTGAGTCCGAAGATGAGCGACCAGACTCCTTTTCTCCTTGTAGCCCATTCCACACTCAGTACAGACATAGGGCGTCTCCCCAGTGTGGACTAACTGGTGCTTATCGAAGTTACATTTAAGTCTAAACCTTCTCCCACACGTGGCACATTCAAATGGCTTCTCCCCGGTATGAATTAACTTGTGCTCAATTAGTGCGTGTTTGCGACCAAATCTTCTCCCACACTCGGAGCATTCAAATGATTTCATCCCGATGTGGGTTAGTCTATGCGATTTAAGATTAACCTTTATCCGGAAACATTTCCCACATTCTTCGCACTCGTGTGGTTTCTCTCCGGTGTGAACACGTTGGTGACTCGAAAGATTTGACTTTGATCTAAAGGATTTCTTACACTCCGAGCAGGAAAATGGCTTTTCCCCAGTGTGACACAACAGGTGCTCCTGGAGACCCACTTTTGACCTAAATCTTTTTCCACATTTTTCCACAGAACAAGCAAATGGTTTTTCACCAGTGTGAATTTGACAGTGGATCTTAAATACTCCACACTGGGCAAAGCTTTTTCCACATTCGTTACAAGTATATGGTTTCGCTCCAGTGTGGACTCTTTGGTGCATCTGAAGATGGGCCTGGAATCGGAAGGATTTGCTGCACACAGAACAGGCAAAAGGTTTTATGTTGCTGTGAGTTTTCATGTGCCGATTAAGAGATGGTTTGCTCTTCAGTTGTTTCCCACATGTAGAACAGACATATGGTTTGTGTTTTTGGTGGATTTGCTGATGTTGATGAAGGTCTCTTTTGTACAGAAAGTTTTCATTACACTGAGTGCAGGTGAATGGTTTCTCCCCAGTATGAAGCCACTGGTGCGCTTGGAGGATGATTCTGTCTGAGAAGTATTTCCCACAAACAGCACAGACAAATGGCCTCCCAGTGTGAATACGTTTGTGATAGAGAAGTTTCCTCTTACTACAGAATCGTCTCTCACACTTTGTACAGACAAAAGGTTTGATGGGGCTCTGGGCACTAGAGATCACACTTCTCTTTGTTCTTTTTAATCGTAAAGTACTTTTTATGTTTTTGTCCATTGTAGCTTTTTGTGGATTGTAGTTCTTCCAACCAATTGCTTTTCTCTGCACCCTAGGCGAGTCTAAATCGAGCAACACCAGGGGTTCTCCAGTTCTCACCATTAGTCCAGGTTTCTGAAAAAGGTAATTCACATGCAATATGTTATGTACATATAAGAACAAAGGCACAAAAAATATTCATGTTATTGATATAAGCATTTGGCACAACATCACCAAGATAAAACAGACTCAATATGAGTCTATTGCAGTCTTCATGGTTACTGCTCATGTAGGTGATATTTCAGATACCCACAGTACAGTGCTGCATCGGGTTGGGTACCTGTGGAATACACGCAATGTGGTTGAGTTTCGGGCACAAAGTCCCCGATTCCTTGGCCATAAGGGCAGTCCATGTATAAACCAGCTGGGTACCCAACAAAGGTGCGGACTTGATCCCTCCCACCACCCTTGTGGTTCTTCCATTACCTACATTTTTTGGGAAGATTCGGCACCGGAGAGTGCCATCACTTCTGGGCACGTGACGTCACTTCCAGTGGTGTCCCTCTGGTAGGAAAGTCAGTTGGCCTATTGCGGGTCGGGTAGCAGAAACATGCGGGTGAAATTGCTGATTTCAAAAAAATGGACCTGCACAGCACTCTAATCCACAGTATACTTTGTGTGTCATTAACCTCATAGTGTCCCTTTTACTAAATTCTACTTGTCCTACCACCACCTCAGTATCTCTGCTTGTGCAGAAGTCCTCTCTACTTCATTGTCCCTCTACTCAGTCTTGCATTTGGGCAAAAGGACATTCTAACGCAGGGGTCCCCAACCTTTTTTACCCGTGAGCAGCATTAAGATGTAAAAAAAAAAAAGAGTCGGGGAGCAATACGAGCATGGAAAATGTTTCTGGTTGGTGGAAAATAAGGGCTGTGATTGACCATCTGATTTCCCTATGTGGATTTTTTTGTCTACAAGAGGCTCTACTTGGCACTATATTTAGTTTTTATACAACCAAAACTTGCCTCCAAGCCTGGAATTCAAAAATAAACACCTGCTTTGAGGCCACTGGGAGCAACATCCAAGGGGTTGGTGAGTAACATGCTGCCCATGAGTCACTGGTTGGGGATCACTGTTCTAAGTCCTAGCAAAGTGCTACTAATGATAAGCAAATATTTAGTGTTTTGCTACAGCTTAAACCTGAGAAATCCTGCCTGGCTGTCCATGAGGGTCTTCAATCTAAGAAGTGAATGGGACATGAATGCTTATTTCCAATTGTGGGTATTTAATCTTGTTAGAAGCTATGAGGAAGACCGATTACCTTCAGTTGCTTTGGCACCTCTTGGACCAGTATGTTATGGATCAATCAGCCTGGATATTTATCTGGGTTTCTCCGAAGGCCACATTAAGACCATGTTTTTGGGGAGGAATTCAGTTAAAACAAATATTTTGAATGAATTGCCATAAACTTTGTGATCACCATAATATCCCTGATTTTAACTTTTCAGTAAATGGTCCCGAGTGATGTGCGAGACAGGTTTGGGTCAGCACACCAGAATTCTAATGCACTCTGCTCCTACTAGCACCAGAATGTTCAATGGAAATAAAATCTACCCTTGAAATGTGGTTAATTAGAATCAACTTTTCAATTGGTCATCATTTTTCTTTTTTATAGTTTTTAAAATACTTGCCTTCTTCAGTTTTTCAGTTGGGGGGTCGCTGGCCTGATCTAAAATCAAAATGCTCTGTAAGGCTACGAAATGTATTGCTACTTTTTATTACTCATCTTTCTATTCAGGCTCTCTATTCATATTCCCATGTCTTATTATGCATTCGTGGTTACTAGGGTAAGTTGGACCCTAGCAACCAGATTGCTGAAATTGCAAACCGGAGAGCTGCTGAATATAACTCAAAAACTCAAGTAATAGGTAATGAAAACCAATTGCAAATTGGAATATCACGCTATACATTATACTATCAGTTAATTTAAAGATGAACGACCCCTTAAACTCCTCCATACCTCTTAGCCCAATAGATGCATGCGATACCACAGCCTGGGTCCAACTGGACTAAAAGATTTGGAGACAAAGTATTAAAAAAAATTGCCATAGAGGATAATGGACTTCTAGATTTAATGCGGAGAAGAGTGTGCTTTCTGCTGAAGGCAGGGTAGCACTAATTTAGTAGGATCAGAAAGGGGCATTGGTGGGGGGATAATCTTTTGGATTGGTTTTTATCTTTTCCAATGTGACCACAATTAACAGGCATCATTTAAAGGGGAACTATTGCCCCAGACACAAGAAACTGATTGGATATGCGCATGAGCCAAAATAGCTGCACCCAGAGGTGGGTCCCAAGTCATGTGCATGGGCATATCCAACCAGTGTTACACTGTCTGACCTTACTAGAATATGTTATTTATTAATTAACCTGCCCAGTAATTGTATTTAATGTCTAGATGTTCCTGCTACACAACCCAAGAGCTCCTAAAAGGGGTTGTTCACCTTTAAATTAACTTTTAATATGATGTAGAGAGTGATATTGTGAGACAATTTGCAATTGGGTTTTCCTTTTTTTCCATTTGTGGTTTTTGACTTATTTAGCTTTTTAGTCATCGGTTCTCCAGTCTGCAGTTTCAGCCATCTGGTTGCTAGGGTCCAAAATACCCTGGCAACTATGCATCGATTTGGGTAAGGGACTGAAATATGAATAGGAGAGGGTCTGAATAGAAAGGATTAATAAAAAGTAGCAAAAACAAGAAGAACATTTGTTTTTAAGATGGTCAATGACCCCCATTAGAAAGCTGGAAAGAGTCAGAAGAAGAAGAAGCAAATAATTCAAAAACAATAAAAAAAATGGAAGCCAGTTGAAATGTTGCTTAGAATTAGCCATTCTATAACATAATAAAAGTTAACCCACCCCTTTAAATTACTGTGTCGCTTGTTAAATAATGGATTAGAAATCATACATGTATATTAGTGTGAGCTCTAACCAGCAGAGCCCTAATCTCCTGTATCAGTAGTTGTATATAACTGTAGGTATTACCCTTCTGTTGTACAGAGCTATGGAGTATGCTGGTGCTTTATAAATACATGTTAATAATAGTATCATTTGGCTTACAATAGCCTCTGAGCTGGGTGCCAGATCACCCGGAATTGGGCACTACAGGTATGGGACCAAGGCCCAGATTTGTGGCGAGGCCACAAAGGCTCGGGCCTAGGGCGGCACAATTCCAGGGGCGGCTTGCCGTCCAGTCGCATCATTTTTCTAATGCACAGAGGACTGGGCACAATACAAACTTCATATTAACTTGCCTGCGTGTGCAGTTCTCAGTGCCAAAAGTGACAGGGAAAGTGTGCGTGCATACACATCTGGGGGAGCAGGGGGTTTGGGGGAGCAGACAGACCGAGGCCGGACTAGGAATGTCGGAAATACAAATCTGGCCCTGATAGGACCTGTTATCCAGAATGCTCACAAAGTACATAAGTTTGAGGGATATGATTGGACCTCTAATATCAGCTATTCCTGCAGCTTTGACATAAGGAATAAACCTGCAGTACATTTGGGGGGCTGTAGCCCACACAACAGATTTGTTTTCGTTTTTTTTTTTGGGGGGGACCAACAAGATCTAGCTGGTTCTTCTGGCTGCAGTGCTGCTCTTCTGTGAGCAAAGACCTCCGCATCGTGCGAGCTAATTTTACACTTAAAAGTAAAATAAAGTATTCGTGAAATATGCCTTCTCTTACATCTCTCAAGCCTGGAATCATTGGCTACTCTCTAGTCACTGGGATGACTGATATTGCCCTGATTATTGTAGTTTTATTCATGTCAAATAAATGGTGGGATGGGACACCGGGGGGGGGGGGAAACAGAGGGCCCCAGACCTGGTCCTCGTGCAGAAGCGGCTTCTGACCTTCCTCCCTGGCCCCCGGCACGGCTGAAAGAAAAAGAAGGTAGGGCGGGGGGTTGCAGCTCAGGGAGGGGGGCTAGAGGGGCTCTTTGTGTCTGGGGTGGGCGGCCTGGGGTGGTGGGGGGCCCCAGTCCGATGCTGGTTTTATTTTGTCATATTCTGCCGGCTCCAGTTTACGCTTTAAAACATGTAGGTATCCAAGAAATGGGATTCAGACTATTGAATTAACGCAGACTAAGCAACACTTATAATGCTGCATTACTAATAGTCAATGCTGCAAAATCTTTGTCCAAACCCACTTTGTGGCCAAAGTCCAAAAATACCACATGGAGCCCTTTGTGACAGACACAGTTGCCTCCCAAAGTGAGCTCCCCATCCTTTCAGCTGCAGAAACTAACGGCAGCCCCCACATCACCTTACAAAGTAGTTATACAATCACATACCAAATGCAACAGGTTGTAGCACAGAGACACATTGGGACTGAGAAATTACAACTGCAGCAAAAGAAAAAAGGAGCTTCTTTCTGCACCAGTCAGGGGATGTTGGGTATTGTAGTTTTATATTCCCTTTGGCATTGGGCTGATTGTTAAACAAAAACTACATTACCCAACATGCACTGGGAGAGGTACATTAGGGGAAAGAAAAACTTTGGTGTACAAACCAGCCAAAGATCCAAAATAAATAATATATAAATTGACCAAATCCATAGCTTGGCTATTTTGTACTTGTAATTCTGGCCTCTACATTTGTAGCCCAATTTTGTGAAAAATCTGCCAACCTCGGGCAGGGATTTATCCTGAGAGGATTTTAGTTTGTTTGGGAGGCCGCAGTCATGTGATCTTTCCCAGCATGCATTGCCACAGGGACTGGGAGCAGCGTCTGTGGCGTTTGAATGTTTAAATATGAGTATATGAAGCATCAGTTGGTCACATTCCTACATTATTTTGTTTGATTTTGTCAACAGTCCCTCAAGTTTCTTTACTCAGAACCCCCCAGCAACGTTAATAACCCCTCCAGCCCCACAACTCTCTCCCCCCTACAGAGTAGAACGAAGTGAAGTGAGGACAGGACAAGGAATAGGGAGAGACTTACCCGTCAGTCAGGCAGGAGATGTGAACAAACACAATTCCCAGACTCTGAGCAGAAACTGCTGGATCCCAAATGTGACTGAGGGGGAGGTACTGAAGTCTTTCCTGCTCTCTGGGATGGGGGAGGGGGAGGAACCTGTTTTACCTCATTTTTTATCAAACTCTTGATTGAATCAACTTGTTACTTAGGGCTCTTACGGACGAACGGTTGAAGCTGCGCTCCCCTGCGTTCCGTTTTTCTGCGTTCAGCCGCAGGGGAGCGCAGGAATAGACGCATTACGTTTTTTCCAATGGGGCTGTACTCACACAGGCGCGTGTAGGTGCAGAGCGCAGGTTGAGACGCAACATGCTGCATTTTTCCTGCGTTTGGCGCCTACACGCGCCTGTGTGAGTACAGCCCCATTGGAAAAATGTAATGTGTCTATTCCTGCGATCTCCTGCGGCGAACGCAGAAAAACGGAACGCAGGGGAGCGCAGCTTCAACCGCTCGTCAGTAAGAGCCCTAATAGAGGGAACGGGGTCCGTTTCTGAGGCAGCAAATGTTAATAAGAAATGTCTGTGTGAGAGGAAAGTCTGACCCTACAGTTTGTGTATTGGCCTCTGTGGCTTGTGCTTTGTATTTCTGTCACCTCATTATTTGCTGTGTTACCTCATTTATTTTATTTATTTATTTTAAATAAGAGAAACTTTAAAGTTCCCTCCCTAGTTGTCTGGGTAACTTTTCTGGGCTACGTCGTACTTCTTCTGGAAGTGGCAGACTCCTGTTAATCAGCATCACAATTTTTTGGTGAAACAAAAGAGTATTTCCCTGAATTGAGTTATTTTAGGAGCCAACTCGCAGTGTAGGAGGCCATGCTGAATCAGACACATGCGCATATTCATTGACTGTCCAGGCTCAGTTCATGAATAACCAGGTCATGTAGACAGACAGGTCTGGACACTTCATTAATATGCAAATGTTTGGGCTACAGTACAGGTATGGCAGCCATTATCCAGAAACTTGTTATCCAGAAAGCTCTGAATTACGGAAAGGCCATCTCCCATAGATCCCATTTTATCCAAATAATCCAAAATTTTAAAAATGATTTCCTTTTTCTGTGTAATAATAAAACAGTATCTTGTACTTGATCCCAACTAAGATATAATTAATCCTTATTGGAGGCAAAACCAGCCTATTGGCTTTATTTAAAGGAGACATAAAGGATAAATGAAAAAACCCTAATTTTGTAGGCAATTATAAGTAATATATGGCGTTGCTGTTACATGGTGCTAAAAATTAATATTATCCCCTTTATTGGAGCCCCCTATAGATGTTCTCTGGTCCCTGTCTGTGTTTCAAATGAGGGGTGGGAATGTCCTAACAGTCCCTGCCAGAAGCACAGTAGGAGGGGGACAGCCAATCACAGCCCTGCAGTCAGACAAGCACAGACAGGCTTCAGTTCCCTATCAGGTCCTGCTAGCTGCTGATTGGTTCCTGTTCTACAGTGCAGTGAACCGAGCGCCGCCGGCTCCCCTGCACAGCCTGGAAATTCAGAGAATAGGAAGTTAAAGGTAAGGGAGGGATTCTTAGGTTTTTTTGCAGAAATATTCAATAAATCAGCCTGAAACACTACTTTTTTAGCATAATTCTTCAATATCTAAATGGGTATAATGCACTGGTACATTCTTATTTTTTACACAATTTGTCTCCTTTAATGTATACATGATTTTCTAGTAGACTTAAGGTATGAAGATCCAAATTACAGAAAGATCCGTTATCCAGTCCTGAGCATTCTGGTCCAATTAGGGTTGCCACCTTTTTTAGAAAAAAATACCAGCCTTCCTCTATATTTACATTTTTTTCCCTATTGGGGTCACGCATAATTTTTACCGGTCAGGCCTGTAAAATACTGGCCAGGTGGCAACCCTAGGTCCAATACATGTATCACCACCTGCACCAGGAAAAGACTGTCAATAGGAGTAGTAGGCAGCATAGGCATGTGCCTTGGATTGGTGAAGGTGAGAGTGGGCGGCCTCAGGCGCCAGTACCTCTAGGTCCAGTTCTGACCAGGGAAGAGGTCACAATACTCTCTAGAAGGGAAGATTGTTGAAAAAAATAATGTTGTTTCTAGGGATGCACCGAATCCACTATTTTGGATTCGGCCGAACCCCTGAATCCTTTGTGAAAGAATACCAAACTGAATCGGAATCCTAATTTGCATATGCAAATATGTTTTGCATATGCAAATTAATGGTTGCTTTCTTGATTTGTGACAAAAAGTCATGTAATTTCCCTTGCGCCCCTAATTTGAATATGCAAATTCAAATTCGGTTTGGTATTCGGCCGAATCTTTTACGGAGGATTCGGGGGTTCGGCCAAATCCAAAATAGTGGTTCGGCCTGGCAGAAGGATTCTTAATCCGGCTGAAAAAGGTAGAATCCTGGCCAAATCCCAAACTGAATCCTGGATTCGGAACATCCCTAGTTGTTTCCCCAGTTAGAGTTTGGACTATGTTAGTCTGCAACTCCAGAGGAAAAAAAACTACATTTTAGCAATAGGTGCCCCTTAAATATAGTTTGTACCTAAATACATAGGTAGATTTTCTTTAAGGCTCCCCAAACCTGGCTGACACTTTTATAAGTGTAATGTAAGCAGGGTCGGACTGGACATTGGGAGCCCACCGGGTTACCAACCTCTGGGGCCCCCATGCCATTGTGCAAACTCTGGCGCAAGGAGCACATCCACGAACTGCAACGTGCATGCGCAAAAGCCGGTGCAAGCCTCTATAAATAGGTTTTTTGGGGGGGGGCAGCAGATAGGATTCTGGCCTGGCCCCGTCCAACCCTGGATGTGCAGATTGATGGGGCACTGGTGAGGCTGATAAATATGTAGGGGCCCCAGGTCATTTCAGAGAGGAGCAAGTTATTAACTGAAATCAAGCCATTCTTATAAATATCTGCTTTAGTTAGATACAACATATTCACATTATATCATCTCTGTTATATATTTTATTTAGATTCAGCATTGCTTTGTGTCTGTTGTTTCACATATTTGTTATGACTTTAGATTTGTGTAGGAAAAGCGTTTGTAAATAAAGGTATATTTCAAACTGTCTGTAATTAAAGAACCCTTATAACCAGGATGTACATGCTTATTTGAGGACGCACATTTACATAAATATGTCCTTGGGCAACAGGGTTTTAGAACTGTTTTCAAGTCTTTCCCTTTTAAGAATGGGAGGGAAGGAGAGCAAAAGTGCTGGTCCTTGAGAAGGAGCTTGAGGTCTGGGCTTTGTAAGGGCAGGTGGGGGAAAAGTGAACTGGCTCTAGTATCCGTTAAGACAGCAGCAGAATAGCCGCTATACGTCCTTGATTTTGGAAAAGGGCTTTTAAAAAAACATTGGTGCCAGGGCCCCCCTTACAAGTTAAAAAGAAATTGAGGCCCCAAAAAATATTTTTAAAAAAAAACTTTGGTAACAGGGGCCTATAGAATATTAAAGTAATATATTGTTGGCCAGATAATTAAAAAGAAACAAAAAACACAAATTGGTGTTCAGTAGAATTGAACTCGTGGCTTCAGAACTTCAACTTCGCCTCCTTTCATGACTTCTGGGAATTTCCAGGCTTCAGGACTTCAATTTCGGCTGTTTTCGTGACTTCAGGTCTTTTCGTCGCTTCAGGACTTCAATTTCGGCTATTTTCATGACTTACGGTCTTTTCACTGCTTCGGGAGTTCAGCTATTTTCGTAGCTTTGGGTTTTTTCTCCTCTTCGGGAGTTCGGCTTCAGCTGTTTTCGTGGCTTCGGGTGCTTCGGCTGTTTGGCACTTCTGCATTTCGGCTGTTCGGGATTTCAAAAATGGGTCAATGGCTTCGGCACTCACAAGGGGGGCTGGGCTCTTTCAAAACTGCAGCACTGCCAGGTCCCCTTTCATGCCCGGGACACTTGTCCCCCCCTGATGATGGCCCTGGGTAGGCCTATAGGAGGGTTCCATACATGGGTCGATAAGCTGCTCCTTCAGTCTATTGGCAGATTTTATCAGCCCTTGCATAGCCACCTTGATATAGGTCTTTATAGAATTTACAATAACTCAGGTTTGGGGTTCTGTATATCCAAAGCTACCAGTAACATCTGTAGCCTTTGCACTGTACCCCATGAATAACCTTGGAGAGATGGACACTAATTGTACTCTTTACATTTTAGTATCTTTTAATAAGAAAAGTTTTACAAAAACACGTTTATCATTTCTACAAAGTCATAAAATAATAAATTACAGATTCTGGAAATCCCTAAACCTAGGGCCACACAGGGGCTGAAATCCACTAGCTGAAATCCCCTGGCTGATTTTAACCCTACCCTAGGCAGAAGCCTCCTCTCTTTTCCATATTCAGCAGCGTTGAAGCAACACAAACAGACTTTGGCAGATTTCGGCTCAAAATGCAGAGACACACGATTCTCAATGCAGAGGAGAGAGCTTATTTCAGCCCTTGTGTGGCCCTAGCCTAAAGCTGAAGCTCCTGCAGTTGCTAAAGACCTAATTAAAGCAAACAGATAAAATATGTGAGAAATGAATACGCAGAGGGTGTAGAATTCTATAAGGAGCATCAAACCTCCTCCACAATATAATTCAAAATCCATGCTTAAAATCCATTCCAACAAATACATAGTAATCAAAGGGAAAACAAACGGTTTAAGGAGAAGTTATAAAAAGTTAAAAATATATAAAATATGTAATTACATCATAAAATTAGAGAAGTCAGCTCCCTATTGGCTGCAGAAGGATACATTTGTTTTATTGGTTTACAAATGTCCTCTCTTACTGAGTTGGTGGTCTGTATCATTTGGGGAAGGGTTTGTTTTTAGAGTTGCAAAAATAGTAAAAGGTTTTGTATACAGTAAATTTATACTTATAGAAAGAAGTTTTGAGTTGGTTGCAAACATTGCTGGCATCTCGTAATATCCCCCGTTATAGACATGATAGGAGGTCACAAAAGAAAAGAACAAGGTAAAGTTGAGCTGCACTAGGCCCCATGAGTAAGTTATGCCCAATCTATTGAGTAGATGTATCAGTGTATAGGGATTGCTCAGAGTCTGTATCAGACCAGTAATCCATACTCGTGTCCCTGTGAATGCGCTGATGTTCATTAAGGCTGCACTTACGCAGAAACTTTTTCCCACACACTTCACAGCTGAACGTTTTTATTCCAATATGGGTGAACTCATGAGTCTGGAGAAGATCCTTCCGGCAGAAGCTTTCCTCTCACTCATTGCATTTATATGGTTTCTCCCCAGTGTGAATCCGCTGATGAACCCTAAGGGAATCTTTACGGGAGAAACATTTCCCACACTCCTCGCACTTAAAGTTCTTTTCCCCAGTGTGAGTGAGCTGGTGAGTGTTTAGATTCGTCTTTTGTGTGAAGCTCTTGCCGCACTTCTCACAGGTAAATGGCTTTTCCCCAGTGTGTGTCACTTTATGGACCTTGAGGTTCTGGTTTGTAGAGAAAACTCTCCCGCAGTCTTCACATTTAAATGGCGTCTCTCCAGTGTGAGTACGAAGATGAATCCTGAGCTGATGCCTATCTCTAAAACTTGTCCCACACTCAGTACAGACATGAGGCTTCTCCCCTGTGTGGGTTAGCTGGTGCTTTTGGAGTCCTTTCTTGTCTTTGTACTGTTTCCCACATTCAGAGCATACAAATGGTTTCTCCTTACTGTGTGTCAGTTTGTGGCTATTGAGCTGTTTCTGCAAATTGAATTTTTTACCACACTCTTTACATGCAAATGGTTTCTCCCCTGTGTGACAGAGGAGGTGATTTTGGAGGCTTTGCTTTTTCTTGTAACCCTGCCCACACTCCGGACAGACAAAAGGCTTCTCTCCAGTGTGACTTAACTGGTGGCTTTTTAAAAGTCGCTTTTGCATGAACTGCTTTCCACACTCAGTACATTCAAAGGGTTTTATCCCAGCATGCATTAGTTTGTGAGTCTCAAAATATGCCTTATGTGAGAAGGATTTCCCACACTCTTTACAGGCAAACAACTTCAACCCGGTGTGTGTCTGCATGTGGATATTAAGGTTTTTCTCTGATAGGAAGGTTTTCCCACACTCAGTACAAGGAATACCTGCCTCTCCTGTGTGAGTCCGAAGATGAGTGACTAGGCCCCTCTTATCCTTGTAGCCCTTTCCACACTCAGTACAGACATAGGGTTTCTCCCCACTGTGGACTAACTGGTGCTTATTGAGGGTAAATTTGCGATTAAAACGTTGACCACACGTGGCACATTCAAACGGCTTCTCCCCAGTGTGAATTAACTGGTGCTGAATTAGTCTGTACTTGCGACTGAATTGAATCCCACACTCAGAGCATTCAAATGATTTAATCCCGGTGTGGGTTAGTTGATGTGAATTGAAATTTGTCTTAATCCGGAAACATTTCCCACACTCTTTACACTCAAATGGTTTCTCTCCGGTGTGAACACGTTGGTGGGTTTGAAGATTGGACTTTAATCTAAATGATTTACCACACTCTGAGCAGGAAAATGGCTTCTCCCCAGTGTGACACAACAGGTGCAATCGAAGAGTCTTTTTGAACTTAAATCTTTTTCCACATTCAGAACAAGCAAATGGTTCTTCACCGGTGTGAATTTGACAGTGGTCCTTTAATGTTCCAAGCTGAGAAAAACTTCTTCCACATTCATTACAAGTATATGGTTTCACTCCAGTGTGGACTCTTTGGTGCCTGTGAAGATGGGCCTTGAATCGGAAAGATTTGCTGCACTCAGAACAGGCAAAAGGTTTAATGTTGCTGTGAGTTTTCATATGTTGGTTAAGAGTGAGTTTGCTCTTCAGTTCTTTCCCACATGTAGAACAGACATATGGTTTGTGTTTTTGGTGGATTTGCTGATGTTGATGAAGGTCTCTTTTGTACAGAAAGCTTTCATTACACTGAGTGCAGGTGAATGGTTTCTCCCCTGTATGAAGCCACTGGTGAGCTTGGAGGATGATTCTGTCTGAGAAGTATTTCCCACAAACAGCACAGACAAATGGCCTCCCAGTGTGAATACGTTTGTGGGAGAGAAGTTTCCTCTTACTACAGAATCGTCTCTCACACTTTGTACAGACAAAAGGTTTGATGGTGCTCTGGGCACTAGAGATCACACTTCTCTTTGTTCTTTGTGCAGACAGTTTATGACTCTTCTGAATTAATGAGGAAATTATAATTTTTTCACCTCGTAATGTTAAAGTCCTCTTTATATCATTGTCCATTTTAGCTTCTCTGTTCTTGTAGTTCTTTAAATCCTTTTGTTGTTCAGCCAACCTGTTACTTTTATTCTCATTTCCTTTTCCATGAGGAATAAGTCTAAATCCAGTAACACCAGCATTGACTCTGTTGTCCCCATGAGGCCAGGTTTCTAATAAAATAAATACACGTGCATTATGTTGTGATTCTGGATGTTATAAACACATAATAAAAACACAAAGGAATAAAGACAGGAATAGTTGTCACACTGTGAGTTTTCAGCCATATTGTATCTTAAATTTTAAAATCACCAAGACAAAGTGGTTACGGTATACTTGATCCCATGTACCTTCCTGGCTGGCCTTGACAGCATCCAGCAGCAAGTGCTTGTCCTCCCATCCTTCGATGTCAATTGTAGGGTATTGTAAGTAATGTATCAGTGTTTGCAGATGACACAAAACTATCAGCCCAATTAATTCCATCCAGGATGTGACACTTGCAACAGGATCTTGACTAACTGGCAATCTGGGCAGCTAAGTGGCAAATGAGATTCAATGTTGATAAATGTAAAGTCCTGCACCTGGGATGTAACAATATCCACTTATACCCTTAATGGGACTGCACTAGGCAAATCCATAATGGAGACGGAGCTTGGAGTCCTTGTAGATGATAAACTTGTCTGTAGCAAGTAATGCCAGTCAGCAGCATCAAGGGCAAATAAGGTCTTGAGTTGTATTAAATGGGGCAGAGAGTCACGGGAGGAGGGGGTCCCACTGTATAGAGCACTGGTAAGGCCCCATCTAGAATATGCCGTACAGTTTTGGTCTCCATCACTCAAACAGGACATTATTGTATTAGAGAGGGGACAGAGAAGGGCAACTAAGCTGGTAAAGGGAAAATCTTAGCTATGAGGAAAGACTGGCCAAATTGGGGATGTTCACGCTGGAGAAGAGGCGCTTAAGGGGAGATATGATAACTATGTATAAATATATAAGGGGATCATATAATAATCTCTCTAATGATTTATTTACCAGTAGGTCTTTCCAGCTGATACAAGGTCCCCCATTCCAATTAGAAGAAAAGAGGTTCCAGCTAAATACTGGGAAGGGGTTTGTTACAGTGAGAGCTGTGAAGATGTGGAATTGTCTCCCTGAATCAGTGGTACAGGCTGATACATTAGATAGGTATAAGAAGGGGTTGGATGGTGTTTAGCAAGTGAGGGAATACAGGGATATGGGAGATAGCTCATAGTACAAGTTGATCCAGGGACTGGTCCCATTGCCATTTTGGAGTCAGGAAGGTATTTTGTCCCCCTCTGAGGCATATTGGAGAGGCTTAAGATGGGTTTTTGCCTTCCTCTGGATCAACTAGCAGTTATGAAGGTTAAAAAAAATCCCATAGAAATGAATGGAGAGTGTCGGATTTTCACTCTAGAGGACTGTAGTGATCTCTAACTTCTATATACCCCATAGAGTTTTTATCATTACTGGCACAAGGATTTGAGAGGTTTGGGGTGGGAAAATGGTTAGGGTCGGACTGGCCCAATTGTGTGTTGGGAGAAAACATGGTGGGCCCCGGTCCAGTTGGGCCGAGGATTGCAACCTGGCTGGTATTTTACCATAACCAGAAAAGTTATAGTATTTTGGGAGAGTTGCCGACCCAACACGAGGCATTCGATTTCTGGAGAGGCTTGGGGAAAAGGAAAAATGGCTTGCTATGGTATTTTACTGGCCGGTAAAAATGATGGTTGATCCCAATGTTATTAATAGGGAAAAATGATAAATATATAGTAGGGCCGGTATTTTTTTCTGGAAAAGGTGGCAACCCTAGTTGGGACTCCATGGCCAGAGCACACGGCAGGCTGGGTAGTGCAGCGGTCACATACTAGGGGAATGCACTGAGTGGTAATAATCTCTGGTATTTATGAGGAGGGGTGAGCCTTAGCTGGGGGGGAAGTGAGGCTGCAGTGGTGGGTCCTATGATTGAGTTTTTCAGTGGGCCCCGCTACCCCTAACACTGGAAATGGTCCCTTGGTTTCTTTTCTTACAACTACAACTGGTAACACTCATACTACACTAGTGTAACAAATTATACTCAGACACAGACCCAAATACAGCCTAAAAGCTTCCATTTTATAGCATTTCCTGATGTCTGTGGTTACTATACCAGACACACAGAAAGGCATTTTGTAATACTCACTTAATTGTGCGCTTTTCCCCTGGACTGCATCCTTTTTTGTGTGATTTTCCACTGGGTTGGATTTTATCCTTTCCAATGTGACCAATGGAAAACCTGCAAAAACAAAAAGCATGCAACATTTAACTCATTATTGCCCACTCCAGGCCTTTGCATGAGTCAATACAGCTCAGTACTGGGGGTGATTAAATTCACTTATTCAGGGGTCTATTTGTTGTGGAAACTAATGCAAATAAGCCCTTTTACTTACATACCAAATGAACCTGCCCTATAAATTCTGGGTAAAGAGTGGCCAATCAGAATGCACACTCGGAGGCCTATTTTTCAACAGTCTCATCTTGCTTTTAGGGAGTTATGTAATAAAAGACACTGCGGCTCATTTATAAACTCTGGGCAAATGTGCACCTGGGCAGTAAACCATAGCAACCAATCAGTGATTAGCTTTATTTCAGTCAGCTGCAGGTTGAACACTGAAAGCAATCATATGATTGGTTGCCATAAAGTTACTGCCCAGGAGCAATTTGCCCAGTGTTTATAAATGAGCCTCACTAAGTTTGCCCAGGAGCAGTAACCTATAGCATCCAATCAGCAGGCATCATTTACTGATGATTCTGCTTAAAAGCAACCATCTTATTGGTTGCTTTGAGCCACTGCTCCTGGGCAAGCGTAGTGCTTTTTATTACATATCAGGGATAGAGTTTTTTAAAACCACAAATAAACTCATTTTCTCTAAAACCACAGATGCCATGACAGTTATTAAAATATCTGTATATAAAAAGCATGAATGAAAAAAATGCTGACCGGCGAGCTAAAATATACGAATACAGTGAAAAACAAAATCAGGAAACCTCTAAATGCCCGACTTGATTAAATATGGTGCGGTAGGATAAGCGCATTAACTGCTATTGGAATGTGGCTGCTTTGCTTTGGCAAATTTTTAAATTAGTTTTTCAAATTTTTAGAGTTTGAGAAATACAGAAAACCCACTTTTTAGAGATTCATGGGAGAAATAGAAATTTGAATGTTAGTAAATTGACCCCATGGTAAGATTATACAGTAGCCAAATATACTCATTGGTATTAAGTAGGGGAGGGGGGAGACAGGGATTTATCCTGAGCGGATGTTTGGGATGCATGTACCCCTCAGGATCATGCGGGGGGTATATAGGAGCATCATAGCTGCTAACATCAAGGGGGTTATTTATCAAGGTCCGAATTTATCTCAGCATTTCTAAGATAAAAAACCGGGCAACTCCGAATTCCCAAATGGACCTTATTTATTATTCAAAAACAATACGTTTGGGCTTTGCCCAAACAGTACAAATTTTTCAGACTTTTCCCGCAAAAACCTACGAATTTTTTACGAATCATCGGATATCGGTACTGACAGCAGCACAAACACTGGGGCGCAAATTCACTAAGCGCCGAAGCGCAGAACGCTAGCGTTAATTTGCTAGCGTTTGGCATTTTTCGCTACTGCGCAAATTCACTAACGAACGCTGGCGTGGTTTCGCTAGTGTTACTTCGCACCCTTACGCCAGGCGAATTTTCGCTAGCGACGTAACTACGCAAATTCACTAACTTGCACAGTGTACTGAACGCTACCTTTTACGCTAGACTTCCTTCGCCACCTCAGACCTGGCGAAGCGCAATAGAGTAGATAGGGATTGTTTCAAAAAAAGCCAAAAAACGCTGGCGTGTTTTCTACATGATGGGTGATAGGCTGAAAAAGATCGAAAAATGTTTTGGGGCTCCCCTCCTTCCCCCCTACATTTCCTGACAAATGGCAACTTACCTAGACAGTGGGCACATGTGTAGGGCAAAATAACATTTTTATTTGCTGATTTCAAGGTTTTCTAGGCATTTGAAGTGGTGATACGTGTTCATTCGCTTGGCGAATTAACGCTAGCGCAACTTCGAAAACTTATGCTACCCCTGTGCGCAACTTCGGATTTTAGTGAATTTGCGGAGCGCTGGCGAAAATACGCCTGGCGAAGTGTGGTGAATTGCGGGAGGGATAATTCTAGAGTACTTTCAACTTTGAGCAGCTGGAAAGAACATTATTTACACTCAGGGGCGATCCTGGCCCCTCCGCTGCCTGAGGCAGCAGCAGTTGCTGCTGCCCCCCCCTCCCCCGGAAATTCGCTCTTAAAGTACCAGGAGCAGCATTTTTGCTGCCCCTGGTACCTAGTGGGGCGCTGCTGCCTAAGGCGACAGCCTCAACTCGCCTCATTGGCGAAGCACCCCTGTTTACACTACAAAGGACAGATAAAATCCTGAGTGGCATTTTCCTGTTTGACCTTGGTGCTAGAACACCTGTGCCCGACATTGGCCAGTAACTTCTCTATCAAAACTCCGTGTATACGGCCTGTGTGATGCAAGGGGTGTCTCATTACTCACTTAACAACTGGCAATCCATGATGTCACTAGAGATCTGAATCCGCTCTCCCCCCGGAAAGGAGACTCCTTGGTCCATATCTGCTTCCATCCGTATGCTTCTAAGCTCTGATTTTACTGATAGTTAATGAGAGAAAGGATCATTATTGGAACCAACATACAGTTATTTACAGTATAAACAACGTCACACAACGGTCACATGTTTAATTCCACTTACCCCAGTGCACCCACTGCCAGTATTAAGGTGAATGAGGCAGAAGTTTAGGACTTTTCATTTACAACATCCCACCCTGTTGATATTAACCTCTCCCAAATCCTGCTGCTACTGCTGCCGCCCTCCTGTGACGGTCCCACAGTGCATCATGGGATTGTAACAAGGCAGCACAGAAGTGTGAGAGGTGAGATTGCAGCACTAATACCAGCTGCCCCTGTTGCTTTCACATAAGGAAGGGACTTATAGTGCATTGGGGAGTTGTAGTTCGGCATCACCAGTTTTTTAGTAATAACATGAGAGGGCTAACTCTATGGGGCAAATTTACTGAAGGACAAAGTGGCTAACGCTAGCGTCCATTTGCTATTGTTACTGCCGGCAGGGACATCAAAAATTTACTAACTGGCGCAGGCGACAATTCACTTGCAAAAGAGACAGGAGCTAGCAATCTTTTGCACTCCGTAAATTCACTAAAATGCGGATTTTACTGAACGTTACCTCTTTCACCAGACTTGCCTCCGCCGGCTCAGACCAGGAGAAATGCAATGGAGTAGATAGGACTTCCTCTACCTTCTGTCACTAAGTTACATCATATTCTGTGAGTGGAAAATGCATCAAAGTTCAAAAAACGCTGGCGTCTTTTCCTTATTTCAGAGTGATAGGCTTTTTTTTTGGTAATCGGTTTTCTCCAGACATTTTCTAACCTATGGAACATTAACTTTACAGTGGGCTCATATGCAGGGCATTATAATAACTAGGGATGCACCAAATCCACTATTTTGGGTCCTTCGGGAAAGATTACCGAATACCAAATCAAATCTGAATCCTAATTTGCATATGCAAATTAGTGGTGGGAAGGGGAAAACATTTTTTACTTCCTTGTTTTGTGACATAAAGTCATGCGATTTCCCTCCCCGCCTCTAATTTGCATATGCAAATTCGTATTAGGTTCGGCCAGGCAGAAGGATTTGACCAAATCCGAATCCTGCTCAGTTTACTCCTCAGAGGGGACAATGCTAATTTACTAAAATGTAAAGTTGCATCCAGGGCGCCGAACGCTGGCGAATTGTCGCTAGCGTTACTTCGGCAATGCGAGCAATTCAAAGTGAAGATGTGTTAGCGTTCAATTCTGCCTAGCACAATCTCGTTAGAGATCTTCGCTCAGCCTAATTTGCATACGGCGGGGAATTATAAATTTGAATGGACGTATATGTTGCATCAAATACATTACATTACACAAGTCCAGGGAACCTTAATAAAATAAAATAGAGTTGTTATATTGCCCCACACATGAGCCCAGTGTATAGTTTATGTGCCATATGTCAGGAAATGTATGGGGGAACCCGGTTACCCAAAAAAAATTTAAGGACTTTTGCAGGCTATCACTCGGGAAAAAGGAAAAGACGCCAGCGTTTTTTGGGACTTATGATGAAAGTAACAGAAGAATGAGGAAGATATATGCACTCCAGTGTACTTTGCCTGACCTGAGCTGGCGAAAGAGGTAATGTGCAGTAAAATCCGCATCTTAGTGAATTTGCGGAGTAACGTCCATTTGCCAAAACGAACATTTGCCTTGCGTTAGAGCGCGAATGAGCGCTAATGTCTATTTCTTTCGCTAGCGAAGTTACGCCTGTGTCCGTTAGTAAATCGGCGAAGTGCCTAAAAGCGGTTAACGCTGGCGAATCGTCGACATCATTAGTTGCTTTGCCCTTGAGTAAATCTGCCCCTAACACTGATGGGCAGATGTATCAAGGGTCGAATATCGAGGGTTAATTAACCCTCAATATTCGACTAGGAATTGAAATCCTTCGACTTCGAATATCGAAGTCGAAGGATTTAGCGCAGAAAATTCGATCAAACGATTATTCATTCGATCGAACGATTAAATCCTTCGAATCGAACGATTCGAAGGATTTTAATCCAACGATCGAAGGAATATCCTTTGATCAAAAAAACTTAGGCAAGCCTATGGGGACCTTCCCCATAGGCTAACATTGACTTCGGTAGCTTTTATCTGCCGAACTAGGGGGTCGAAGTTTTTTTTAAAGAGACAGTACTTCGACTATCGAATGGTCGAATAGTCGAACGATTTTTAGTTTAATCCCTTCGATTCAAAGTCCTAGTCGTAGTCAAAGGTCGAAGTAGCCCATTCGATGGTCGAAGTAGCCCAAAAAACACTTCGAAATTCGAAGTTTTTTTACTTCGAATCCTTCACTCGAATTTAGTGAATCGGCCCCTGAAAGTTCTAAACACATAAGGCAAAACAGTTTGAGTGATAGATAGGGATGTAGCGAACGTCGGAAAAAAAGTTCGCGAACATATTCGCGAACTTGCGCAAAAATGCGAGCGGTTCGCGAACGGTTCGCGAACCCCATAGACTTCAATGGGAAGGCGAACTTTAACATCTAAAAAAGACATTTCTGGCCAGAAAAATGATTTTAAAGTTGTTTAAAGGGTGCAACGACCTGGACAGTGGCATGCCAGAGGGGGATCAAGGGCAAAAATGTATCTGAAAAATCTGCCTGTGTGTGCTTGGAAGAGATAGTGTAGGGGGAGAGCTGTTAGTGATTTCAGGGACAGATGATAGTAAGTTTGCTGGCTAGTAATCTGCTTGATACTGCTCTGTATTGGAACAAAAAAATAAATAAAAGCAGTCCTTACAAGGACTACTGTTATTGCAGCAGTCAGCAGATGAGATCAGAAGCAGGACAGCTGCCCACTGCAGCTACATACAGAGCACTGCAGTAGAAGGTAGATTACTAGCCAGCAAAGCTACCTAAGCTTAAATGTCCCTCAAACCCCTGCAGACTTCTGTCCCTCCAATAACAGAGCAGTATCAAAACGATTACTAGCCAGCAAACTTTCAACTGTCCCTGAAATCACTAACAGGCAGCAGCTCTCTCCCTACACTATCTCTTCAGCACACACAGGCAGAGTGAAAAAACGCTGCAGGGCTTCGGTTTTTATAGGGAAGGGGAGTGGTCCAGGGGAGAGCTTCCTGATTGGCTGCCATGTACCTGCTGGTCTGGGGTGAGAGGGCAAAAAAAAGCGCCAACAATGGCGAACCCAAAATGGCGAACGTCGCGCGACGTTCGCGAACTTCCGGCGAGCGCGAACACCCGATGTTCGCGCGAACAAGTTCGCCGGCGAACAGTTCGCGCCATCTCTAGTGATAGATTGACTGAAACCCACTGTGGAAAATAAAAAAAAAGTTAATGGCGGTGTGTTATAGAATATCACTGTCTCCTTCTTTATTCTACATTTCTGTCTTGTCCTACTGACTCCATGTTGTCCTGCTGTCACTATCTGAGCTTAATATCACCATTGTTTTATCCTCCCTCCAAATAAAGCTTTACTTGTGCGACTTATAAGGAGACATGAACTCTCTCAGGAACTCCATGTGCTCATTTACTATCCATGTGCCCATTCCACCTCCTAAATGTTCCACCCCTTTCCCCTGACAGAGCAGCTGCCTCCCCCCATATACACACAGCCAAGGAGCCCACGTCCCACTCACTCACTGCACTATTCCCCCATAGACTTTAGCCCAATGTCCCCCTATCAGTCCCTATCACTGGCTGCTGTTTATGTGCCCATTCTGTCAGGGATTTATCCTGAGAGGAGGCCTCAGTCATGTGATCTTTCCCAGCATGCATTGCCAGAGGGACTGGGAGCTGCATCTGTGGTGTTTGAATGTTTAAATATTAGTCTAAAAAGTTTTCATTACTATAACAGTCCCACACGTTTCTCCACTTGAGACCCCAGCAAAGCTTCTATAACAGACCCCCAAAGTCCCACAGCTCTCTGTCTCCCGCACAGTACGACATTGTCCCCAAGTGAAGTCTGTGAGGACAGGACAAGGAATAGGGAGAGACTTACCCGTCAGTCAGGCAGGAGATGTGAACAAACACAATTCCCAGACTCTGAGCAGCAACTGCTGGATCCCAAATGTGACTGAGGGGGAGGCAATGAAGTATTAAATGGCTCTGGGATGGGGGTGGGGAGAGGTAACACCTGTCTTTTCCTATCTACTAACTCATTTCGTTTGTCACTGATAGAGGGGATGGGGGATATTTTTCTGGTGGGCAAATGTTTGTTTCCCAGTTCATTTGTTTTATCCTCTGTGACTTGTAACTTGTTTTGCTGCCAGCGGTGTCGGACTGGGACACCAGGGGCCCACCCAAAAACCTTTGACTAGGGGCCCACCAGTTAATCTTAGACCAGGGGTCCACTCTTAGTAATATTATTCTTCCTCTCCTCACTCAACCTCTAGTCTCCTAGTCTCTTTTCTTTACACACTATAATCTATTATTCCATCTATTTCTCATAGAAATAGGGAATGACCATGAAATAGGCCAAATGTTTAGCAGCAGGAGGGCCCACTGACACCTGGGCCCACCGGGACTTTTCCTGGTATCCCTATGGGCCAGTCCGACACTGGCTGCCAGGGGGTCTGTAGACTATTCTGTGTGTAAGTACAAGTGTGTGGAAATATGTTACAGAAAATAGATAGACATGTTTATCAGGTCAAATGTATAACTGACAGCCTACCAAAACAATATCAAGATATATATATATATATATATAGGTATTAATATGGTGTCTAAAAGTGTGTGAGAAAAGAGTCCAGGTCTTTTGTACCTCGATATAAACCCCATCCATGGGATACACTTTCCCCACTGTATGAGGCAGATTTACTAAAGGGCGAAGTGGCTAACGCTAGTGACTTTTTGCCAGCGTTGCCACCCGCAGATATCGCCAATTTACTAACAGCCGCAGGCGCCAATTTGCTATCGAACGGGACTCACTCTATCGATCATTACTCTGCAAATTCACTAAAGTGCAGATTTTACTGAACGTTACCTCTTCTGCCGGAGTTGATTTCGCCAGCTCAGACCAGACAAAGTGCTAAAAAGCAGCTAAATCTTCCTCAATCTTCTGCCACTTACATCATATCCTGTGAGCCGAAAACGCAGTAAACTTGCGAAAACGCTGGCGACTTTTACTTTTTTGAGGCGTAGTTGCCTGCAAAAAGCTTTTTTTTGGCTGACAAACCAACAAAAACAGTTTACTCCAGACATTTCACATTATATGAAACATTCATTTTACAGTGGGCTCATGTGTAGGGCATTATATTAACTCTCTTGTCTTTATTAAGGTTCCCTGGACTTGTATTTGAAAACGTGCTTCAAGCATTTGCACCAACATTTATAATAGGGATGCACCTAATCCACTATTTTGGATTCGGCCAAACCCCCGAATCCTTGGCGAAGGATTCGGCCGAATACCGAACCGAATCCGAACCCTAATTTGCATATGTAAATTAGGGGTGGGAAGGGGAAAACATTTTTAACTTCCTTGTTTTGTGACAAAAAGTCACTCAATTTCCCTCTCCGCCCCTAATTTGCATATGTTAATAAGGGTTCGGATTCGGTTTGGCCGGGCAGAAGGATTAGGCCGAATCCGAATCCTGCTGAAAAAGGCCGAATCCTGGCCGAATCCCGAACCGAATCCTGGATACGGTGCATCCCTAATTTATAATAAAGACGTCCTTACAATTTTAAATTAACCGCATGTGTAAACTGACCTGAGCGCAAATTTTTGCTAGGCACAAACGAACGCTAGCGCATCTTCACTATGAAATGCTGACACTGCCGAAGTAACGCTAGCGAAAAGTCCGGGATGAAACTTTGCATTTTTGTGAATTAGCGTATTCATAGCGTATATGCGCCTGTCGAATTGGTGCAATAGGTGCGAAGCTGACGCTAGTGAAAATTCGCCCATTAGTGGACCTGTCCCTATGTTACTTACTGAATGTAGTATGAAAAATTGTTTTGTACAATAATATCAGTGCATGTATGGCCACCTTTACTTACAAATAGCCACATTCCAGATTTAAAGTATAAGTAAACCTTTAAAATAAGTGAATGTAAAAATGATGAGGGGGCTATTCTAAGCACTTTTGCAATGGACATTCATTATTTATTTATTTGTAATGCCAAGATAAAGGATACATGTACTGTTAATATGAATGAATTTTGTTACAACAGCGCCACCTGCTGGTCACAGCGGGACACCCAACACCATCAGCAGGACAATAACTCAGTCCTCTTGTGTATAATACACAATATTCTATAAGTACAAGCCCATAAATCAACTAAAACTTTCTCAATTGATTTAGGATGTTTCTGAAAGAAAATCCCATGGCACACACTCAAATGTGCAAAAAACTTGTAGTTTATTGAGATCCACACATGACGTTTCGGATCTCAATAAACTACAAGTTTTTTTGCACATTTGCCAGAGTGTGTGCCATCGGATTTTCTACTATATACGGATTACTGAAAGCAAGGTTTGCAGCAAGGTTTCCAGATTGAGCACCACCCAAATACACGCACAGGTTTTGCATTACAACTGATTGTTTCTGAAAGAACTCTGTAAGGGCTCTTACTCATGAGCGTTTTTACCTGCGCTCCCCTGCGTTCCGTTTTTTCGGCATTCAGCCTCAGGGGAGCGCAGGAATAGACGCATTTCATTATTTCAAATGGGGCTGTACTCACACAGGCGCGTGTAGGCGCCTAACGCAGGAAAAATGCAGCATGTTGCGTCTCAACCTACGTTCGGCGCCTACATGCGCCTGTGTGAGTACAGCCCCATTTGAAATAATGAAATGCGTCTATTCCTGCGCTCCCCCGCGCCTGAACGCCGAAAAACGGAACGCACGGGAGCGCAGGTAAAAACGCTTATGAGTAAGAGCCCTTATGCCGACAGAGAGACAGACGTAGGGGTTTATAGCTGTGTTTTTTGGGTTTTTTTCACTATGAGGGGGAATTCACAAAAGTGGAGATAGACCATTATTGGAGTACAAGTGATGGTAAACCAGTGTAAAATACTTTTTCCATATTCACAAACAGAAATCCGCCTAAATTACAACTCAACCGCCACTTTTCAGTTTTTAATGAAAGAGAGAGACAATTTTATGAGTTTGTCTTTCAAATGAAATAAAAATGGCGCAAAAACGACATTGTAAACAACATTTTCTCCCAACATTTTAAAAATGAGTAAAGTTCAGTCTAACTCTTCCCCATGTGTCAAATCAATAATCTGCTCTACTTTGTTTACCCTGTCTTCATTTCACACCTCCTGTAGGTGCCCCATTGGGGAGTTATTAGCATAGTAATAGGGATTAGCATCTTGAAGTCAGGTGTAATGGAAATGGAGGTCATCCACATCCAAGATGGCGACGGCGTCCAAAATGGCGACCCCTTGCCTCTCCTTGTGGATCCTGCTGGTCGCAGCGCTATGACGCCAGCGTCTTCCCGCCTGCCGATTGGTTGCCGGCGATGGAATGGTCGCCGGCGTCAGAATGTGTGCCGGCGCATAGGCGCCGGCGTCAGAACGTGCGCCGGTGTCTAAACGCCGGCGTCTGGACGCCAGCATCAGGGTCATGACGCCATTGCGCCCAATCCTGGCCTATATAAAGCCTCTGGACACTGCAGACATTGCCCAAGTATAGGTTTAACTACGTGTATTCCTGGGTGTGTTATTACTGATTGATTCCTGTGTACCAACCTTGCCTGTTATTTCGGATTGACCCTTCGCTGCCTGGATTGAACTATTGCCTGGACTTTGACTACTCTCTTGCCTCACCCTTCTGATACCGGGAACTTTGGTTAACTACCTGCCTCCTTGGTCTGCACTCCAACTGTGCCTTCGGGCGCTTACATCAGGGCACAAGTTAGGCATAAAAGCTTCATTAGCAAAACAAATAAAACACTAATTAAACAAAAAAAGTGTATTTCATACAATATTATACGTAAAAAGTTTTTAACTGACACTTGCGTTATATTACTAATGTTAGCCTAATTTTACCCTAATGAATGAGGCATGATGCCAAGAGACTGGCAAATTGCTTATGTGGTTCTGCTATTCAAAAAGAGATCTCATTCTCAGCCTCAAAACTATTGGCCAGTTAGGTTATCCTCATATCGGTGGTAGGAAAGCTTTTCAAAGGGGTATTAAGGGATAAGATACGTGGCTTGATTGCAAATAATACTGTGAGTTTGTGCCAGCTTGTTTTTACAGTATGTGTAACTGATCTTGCCAGACTAATTGAAATGCCTTTTATAAGGAGGTGAGCAGGAACCTCGGCTCTGAAATAGCAGTGGATGTGATCTACAGTACTTGGACTTTGCTAAAGCATGATACAGGGCCACACAGAACATTACTGGTTAAATTAAGGAATGTTGACCTTGAACATAGTATTTGTACCTGGATATAGATCTGACTGAAGGATGGATTACAAAGAGTGGTGGTGAATGGAACATGCTTCAAGTTGAAAAACATTTTGTCCGTATTCATTACAAGTATATGGTTTCACTCCAGTGTGGGTTCTTTGGTGCATGTAAAGACTGACCTTGAATGGGAAGGGACTGTTGCACTAAGAACAGGCAAAAAGTTTTATGTTGCAGTGAGTTTTCATGTGTTGATTAGGAGTGAGTTTGCTCTTCAGTTGTTTCCAAATGTAGAACAGACATATGTTTTATACAGAAAGTTTTCATTACACTGAGTGCAGGTATGAAGCCAATGGTGAGCTTGGAGGATGATTCTGTGTGAGAAGTATTTCCCACAAACAGCACAGACAAATGGCCTTCCAGTGTGAATACGTTTGTGGGAGAGAAGTTTCCTCTTACTACAGAATCGTCTCTTACACTTTGTACAGACAAAAGGTTTGATGGTGCTCTGGGCACTAGAGATCACACTTCTCTTTGTTCTTTGTGCAGACAATTTATGTTAAAGTCCTCTTTATATCATTGTCCATTTTA
Source organism: Xenopus petersii (assembly GCA_038501925.1). Lineage (NCBI taxonomy): Eukaryota > Metazoa > Chordata > Amphibia > Anura > Pipidae > Xenopus > Xenopus petersii. The sequence continues at coordinate 163,655,859 of CM076682.1, read as the reverse complement.
GCTTCTCTGTCCTTGTAGTTCTTTAAATCCTTTTGTTGTTCAGCCAACCTGTTACTTTTATTCTCATTTCCTTTTCCTGTTCCACGAGGAATAAGTCTAAATCCAGTAACACCAGCATTGATTCTGTTGTCCCCATGAGGCCAGGGTTCTAATGAAATAAATACACGTGCATTATGTTGTGATTCTGGATAGTTAAATTACGTTGAAAAAAGTCCATCAAGTTCAACCCCTCCAAATGAAACCCAGCAGCCATACACACACTCCTCCATTCCATCAATAAGTTGATTAACACAGTTTCCTGATTTTGCAATTTCCGGGTTTTTCCATTATTTTATCCTGGTCCCCTGAAAAAAGTAAAATGGGGGTTCCACTGCAGCAGACAAAGCCTAGGGCACGGGTTTATACACTGTCTGGCTCACCGACTGAGTAACTTGTGAAGGAAATGGATAGGGGAGAGAATAGAGAAAAACGAATTGCTGATAGACTGATCTGTACTTTATTCTTCACATCTTGTTACTTCATCTTCCCAAAGTAGTCCCACATTTTTCAAAATAGGGGGTGCCCCCACTCCCATATCCACCACTCAAATCATTTATGTTCTTAAAGGGGTGGGTCACCTTGAACTAAACGTTTAGTATGTTATAGAATGACCCATTCTAAGCAACTTTTTCATTGTTACCATTTTTCTATTAAGGTCCTCTCCTATTCATATTCCAGTCTCTTATTCAAATCAATGCATGGTTGCTAGGGGAATTTGGACTCTTGCTACAAAATTATTTATAATGGAAACTGCTCATAAATTAAAAGCTAAATAACTCAAAAACCACAAATAATAATAAATGAAAACCAATTGCAAATTGTCTCAGAATATCTCTCTCTACATCATACTAAAAGATAACTCAAAGGTGGACAGCGCCTTTAATCTCCCATCCTAGAGTTTTTATCATTACTGAGTGGTGGAAATGAGCAGACACAAGGATTTGAGAGGTTTGGAGTGGGAAATGTTTAGGGTCGGACTGGCGCAACGGTGTGTTGGGAGAAAACCCAGTGGGCTCCGGTCCAGTTGGGCCTCCATGGCCAGAGCACACGGAAGGCTGGGTAGTGCAGTGGTCACATACTAGGGGACTGCACTGAGTGGTAATAATCTGCACTGGTACTGGTACTGGTATTCATGAGGAGGGGTGAGCCTTAGAAGGTGGGGGGTGAGGCTGCAGTGGTGGGTCCTATGATCGAGTTTTTCAGTGGGCCCCGCTACCCCCACTCCAACCCTGGAAATGGTCCCTTGGTTTCTCTTCTTACAGACACAGGAGCTACAGCATCAGCCCTGAGTCCAAATTAACTTGTTACTGTGTGTTCTCTACAACGGGTAACACTCTAGTGTAACAAATCATACTCAGACACAGACCTAAATACAGACTTCTCCCTGGAAATGTGCTGACTAAAAACACAATGTTATACTATATCCTTCTGTGAGTGAAGACGGTGCATGCTGGGATTGCTGGAAGTGCCAACAAGGCCCTAAGGGGACAACCCCCATTAGAGAAGTCAAGGTACAGGGACCCCATGAATGAAGTAAACTAGTGTTCAGGATAGCCACTGTTATAGCACTCTCTAGATAGTGAGTTAGTGAGCTTTAGTTAGTAAGAGCAGCTTTGAGCTCCACCAAGGAGGATAGAAGGGAGTAGCTCTACTGCAGACTCTACTTGCCTGTAGTGAACAGATCACAGTACTAACAAGGGAAACAGGTTATTGTAATAAACCTGCATCTATCTGGAACCCAAGAGCTACTGACAACCTGGAAGCTGAAACTTTCAACTCCTTCAGTTCTGTCATCTATGCTGCAGCTGCTACACCTGTGATTGTACCTGCATTTATTTCACCTACCTTATGCACTGTGAGTATTCTCAAGCCTGTATAAAGCCTGCTGTTATCTTTTTATGCAAGGACTCCTGGCGTCCATTTTCATTTATTTTACATCTTACTTTGTCAGTATAGAGGTGTAGTTTAACAACACGCTCATGTGCTCTTTCCACTTATCGAAGGCTCATCCGGTTTAAAGAGGGTCAAATGTAGCCCATACTTTACTCTACTAGTTGGTTTTTAGCTATTTTAAGCCAAAATATTGTTTATTATGTTTTTATTGTCTTTTAAAGGAGATTTTCTTGTTTGTTACAGACGGAATCCAAGTGACTTCCCTTTTCTGATTACAATTCCCAGTGTAGAGCACAATTGTGCAAGAACTCATGATGGCTCATTTAACCTGATGCTGCACTTGATACAGAGATTTCTAAGAAACCTACAACCACAAATAAGAACTGAATCTGTATATTAAAGGCCAAGTAAATCTTTAAAATAAATAAATGTAAAATGAAAGCGAGTGCTGTTTCTATTGATTTTCCCAATCAAAAGAACACCAGAACCTTCTCTCTGACAACTTTCTTTATTTACTACTATGGAGAATCATCTTATTGGATATATTGGAGGACTTAGACCCTCATAAACTTTGAACATTTTATTACTATGGATCCCGTATCAGTGTTTGTAGGGATCACAATTGCGCTGTGGCATCATTTGTCAGTACAGGTATAGGGTCTGTTATCTGGAAACTCGTTATCCAGAAAGCTCAAAATTACAGCAAGGTCATCTCCCATAGACTCCATTTTATCCAAATTTTTAAAAATGGTTTCCTTTTTCTCTGTAATAATAAAACAGTCGCTTGTACTTGATCCCAACTAAGATATAATTAATCCTTATTGGAAGCAAAACCAGCCTATTGGGTGTATTTGATATTTACAGGATTTTCTAGTAGACTTAAGGTATGAAGATCCAAATTAAAGAAAGATCCTTTATCCGGTATACCCCAGGTCCTGAGGATTCTGGATGACAGGTCCCATACCTGTACTAAATGGACCACCAGAAATATTTATTGGCACTGTTTGGAAATGCAAAATCCTAATTCTGCTAGAACACTAATGGGATCATGGAAGGCGCTTTGAGGTCTCTATGGGGCATCATGTTTGTAGAATTTGGAATATTCGCCCCTTCTGGTATACACAAGTTATGGGTGTTAGGTGCTTGATCTGGATGACCTTTTCCTGCCCAACAGGTCCAGTATCTTTCAATGTAGAAATAAACCAGTAGCACACTGATTGAAGTAAAATAAGTGGATTTGTATTTAGCTCATGTAAATACAAGATAAGGGTAATGTTTTGGGCCCTTTATCAAGCCAACTAGTATGGGGCATCATTGGCAGTGCCCTCAGTCCTGCAGCAGATTCCAAATGATGTGACCAAGCAGTGCCACCAGCCTTGGAGTGATCCTATTTGCTGTGATACTGAACAATTTTATAAATAAAGCAGGGAGCAGCCGTGCAGCATGCAACAGTCGTCGTCGTCTCTGAATGCGCTCACGCATAGATTTCACCCATATTCTGCCAAAATACCAGTCTGTCACTGGACATAAACACCAACCCATCCCTGGTCAGTCTGGCTGAATGGATTACCAGGAGAATTCTGTGGTCCCAGCGTTAGTGGGTGCTGCTGTCCTGAGTTCCTGCGCAGAGCCTGGCAGGGGTGTGAGCATTGTGCAGGGTTTGCTGGGGGTGCTAGGGGTGTATTATATGTTACAGGAGACAGTCACTGGCAACAGGTGCCCTCAATGTCCCTGGACTGACACTATCATGGCACAAGCCATCCAGTAAACATAAACCACTTTGCAAGGTACTACTAAGCCAACAGTGACATTTTAGAGCACATTTACCTCTGCAACCAGAAAAGTGCAAAATCCCATCAGCATGCTTTTTTATTTTTCTCAACAATGCAACATTCTTGCGACTGCAGGTTGAATTGCACCAGACACAATTATGGGCGATGTGTCAAAATGAACGCAATTGCGATGTTATGAGAGTGATATCTGCATGCGATTTTTTAGATCTAACTGCGCTGCTCCTATTGACGCAAGACGCTGTGGGAACCCTAGAGCTACTGCCTCATTCAGAGTTGGTGCTTGCTATAGGGTTCTCAATACTGGGCCAAGTCGGCCTGGCGACCCTAGGCAACCTGGCCGACCATGCCGCTCTTCCTCGTGCGCACCTACGAACAAATGCATTTGTGGGAAAGAGTGCAAATGGGCATGAGCAGAAGAGCGCACATGACGAGGAAGTGCGCAACCTCAGTGCACATACACCGAATTACTGCTGCAGTTGGGGAAGCACAAGGGTCCAAACTAGGGGAAAGCGTCAGAAGAGGTACGTGCTTGGCACCCCTCTACCTTAGCACCCTAGGCATGTGCCTCTTCTGCCTACCCCTAGTTCCGACCCTGAGTAGGTACAACAGCACTGACTTGGAACAGAAGGAAGGCGGCGGCACAACTATATAGAAATGCAAGGAGCACATATTGACCCAAATACTGCAGCTGCACTTGTGGGTCTAAACGACCGTGTTTGTGTCCCATAACACTGCACCTTATTTCCAACACATTTTCTGTTCTGTATAGTGTACAAAAAGTAAGTAGCTTTACGAATGGACTCAACAACTGCCTTTAAACTTTGCTTTTATTAACATTTAGGGGGTTATTTACTAAAACTCAAATTCCTCTGGTTGGGCTTTTTCAAAAGATCTGTAAGTAAATAAGTTCATTTATACAATTTCCCCCATTTGCAGTAAAATCAGTTAGGGCTATTGTCTTTTCTAAGTATGGAGTTGAATGCAAATTTCTGGGAAACTAATACAAAAGCCTGGTAAAATTCTTGAGAAATAAGCAGACCGATCCACAAAAGTACAAACAAAAATGTGCTAAAAATGTAAGCGTTTTTGGGAGAGATTTTTTAAAGTCATAGTAATGGACTCTAAATATAGTTTGACAAGATCAGAGGGGTGAAAGATAACAAGAACAGAGTCATTTGTCCCACTCCAGTTATTTTATTAATAAATACCATATATACTTGAGTATAAGCCATCCCGAGTATAAGCCGAGGTACCTAATTTTACCTCCAAAAACTGGCAAAGCTTATTGACTCGAGTATAAGCCGAGGGTGAGAAATGCAGCAGCTTCTGGTAAGTTTCAATCAAAAAATTGAGGGTTTCTGCTCCCATTGGAGGTGCTGGCGTCTCGTTTTTGAATGCCGGCGACCATTCTTGGACGCCGGCGAATATTCTTGGAGACTATTCTTGGATGCCGGCGACTATTCTTGGGCGCCGGCGACTATTCTTGGGCGCCGGCGACCGTTTTTGCGCTTGACCCGAGTATAAGCCGAGGTAGAGTTTTTCAGCATATTTTGGGGCCTGAAAAACTCGGCTTATACTTGAGTATATACGGTAAGGTAAAATCACGGACGGGAGTTTGTTTGATTGAAATTTTGAGAAAACTTCGATATTTCAATATTCAATATATTATATATTCATATATTCAATATTTAAGTATAGTATTAAATCTCTGCCTGTACTATTCATTCTCTATAGGACTATAAACTAAACAGCAGATTTATCTCTATTATATTCCTATTTTATACCAATAAAAAAGGGAAATACTCTACTATACCAGTTGCTCTTTGTAGCAGTGGGTGACGGCTGCTATCCCCCCTGCAAGGGTAACTGTATAGTCCAGAGAAATAACACTTCAGTGCTCTGATTGGTGTTAAAATATGTTTATTTGTTCCAAAAATCAGGCAATATTTCCTACTTTATAAAGGGTATGTGCCCGAAATGTTAACAACAATAACTTACTAAATTATACTAATTCTTAGTATAATTCGTATAATAATCCAGAAGGATTCCCAGAAATGCAAACTGACAGGAAGGTTTAATTAATTGATACAGAAGTTAAGGTTGATACAGTTCATACATGATGATAGAGTTCATCAGATTGTGTTTGGCTGCCTTGAGTGCTTGAACACTATGGGTTATTAGAGCACAGGGCAGTTCATTAGAATCTGAATCCTGAGTCCAAGGTAAGCATTTGGGAAGTTATATTATTTAGCACGTCTTCCTAACTGGAATGCTGGCTGGGTAATGATTCGCTAATAAGTGAAATCAGGAGACTTTCGGCCTCCCCCCCTTTCCCAATAGCCATGTGACGAGTTTATCTGCTGACCCATCACTGTAAATATAAAACTGAAAGTTGTAAACTCTGTTAGTTCCACATCGGTCCCAGAGAAGCAGCCGAGGGTCTGAAAGATCCGGAGAAAGGAAAATGGCCAGCCAGAGACAATCATGGAGAAGAGGTGATTTTATGGGGGGGGGGTTCACCTTATGTTATAAGCAACATTTCAATTTGGCTTTATTTTTCCTTTTATAGTTTGATAAACATTTGACTTCTACTAAAACACATCTAAAAAAACAAATTCTCTGTGAGGCAACACTTCATTGTTATTGCTATTTTAATAATTCTTCACTCTGTTCAGTCACTCTCCTATTATGTATCAGCCTCTCATTATAATCAAAGCATGGTTGCTAGGATAATTTGAACCCTAGCAACCATATAAGCTGATGAATAAAAGCTAAACAACTCAAATATGACAAAAAATAAAAACCTATAACAAGAAATTATTTCAGAATATTACTTTCTACATCATGCCAAAGGTCAATTGAAAAGTGAACTTCCCAGTTAATGATGGGTTCCTCTCTTTATATGAGACAGAGTATAAAAAATGACAATGAATAGACATAATAAAATAATATCAGTGATTGATGCTCAATGTTATTGTCCAAGGCTGACGCATGAAACACAAGTTATATCATTGAGTATTAGACCATGGTGCCATAACTGGTCCTTCTCTTCAGTCAGACTGTGGAACTGTAACTGGTCCTTCTCTTCAGTCAGACTGTGGAACTATAACTGGTCCTTCTCTTCATTCAGACTGTGGAACCATAACTAGTCCTTCTCTTCAGTCAGACTGTGGAACCGTAACTGGTTCAAGCACCTGATGAAAGATATTTATATCCAAAACATGTTGTGAGAAATAAATTACACTGAATTTGCTGTGGGTCTCAAGAGTTCATTTTTAAGCTGATTTGAAAGTTTTGTGGCTGGACTGGGCCACTTCTCTGTTGAGGACACCCTGAAACATATGGAGTGAGGGACCACCAAAAATGTCTATTGATTTGGAAACCGTAACTGGTCCTTCTCTTCAGTCAGACTGTGGAACCGTAACTGGTCCTTCTCTTCAGTCAGATTGTGGAACCATAGCTGGTCCTTCTCTTCAATCAGACTGTGGAACAGTAACTGGTCCTTCTCTTCATCCTACATATTCTAGATGAGGTCTTACTAGTACTTTGTAAAGAGGGACAAATAAAACTTTTTACATGTCCTTCCTGTCTGACCATTTATTAACTTATCCTTAACAGTTCATACAACAAACCAGTGGCGGAACTAGCGGCGGCCCAGGCCCGCACCCCCTCAGGGCCCCCCGGCAGCCCGTGCGCCACTGAAAATGTGGGCCGTACGGAGGGGACGGGGCCCGGCTGCACGTCACGCACCAGGTCCCGCCCCCTCTAGGAACGCTACTGCAACAAACAACTTACCAGACCAAACAGCTTATAACAGCCATGCTGAGGTCTCCTATATAGTTTATTCACCCCCTTTCTCCTATCCTGGTTTCTCCTTATCTCCTATCAAGTTCTCAAGCTTCCCTAGATCTCAACTGCAATAGAGATTCCTACAACCTTCTATACCAGATCTAATAATAAGCTCACACATGTATAAAACACACTTGCTTGACCCCCACATGCTTATTAGAGAAAGGAGGGAGGGGCACTGACAGTGCCAACCAAAATAAACTGGCCTTTGCCACTGACTGCTTCTGAGAACTTCTTGAACCTACCTAACCAGCCATCTAATGATGGGGAATCAGAATCTAGCTTTTTCTGCTTTGTCTTGACCTTACTCACATTGCTTGTCTTAAAGGAACAGTTCACAGTAAAAATAAAAATTGGATAAATAGATAAATTGTTCAAAATAAAAAATATTTCTGATATAGTTAGTTAGACAAAAATGTAATGTATAAAGGCTGAAGTGACTGGATGTGTAACATAACAGAACAGAAAACTACTTCCTGCTTTTCAGCTCTCTCTCTTATAGTCAGTTAGTCAGTGACTATAAGGGGGGGCACATGGGTCATAACTGGTCAGTGAGTTTGTAATTGATCCTCAGCATTCCCATGTCCCATGTGCCCCCCCCCCCCAAGTCTCTGATTGGAAACCATGAGAGCTGAAAAGCAGGAAGTAGTTTTCTGTTCTGTTATGTTACACATCCAGTCACTCCAGCCTTTATACATTACATTTTTGCCTAACTATATTAGATACATTTTTTATTTTGCACAGCCTATTTATTTACCCAGTTTAGATCGATTAAAAGCAAAGGGCCATGCTGGCACATGGAAGAGGTTCCTCTCACAGATATCAGCAGCTCTCTTGGGGCCTACATGCTGCAAATAGCATGATAGATGTTTGATATTATCATCTATCGTCTAATCTGAGCAGCTAAGAGATTCAATGTTGATAAATGTAAAGTCCTGCACCTGGGATGTAACAATATCCACTTATACCCTTAATGGGACTGCACTAGGCAAATCCATAATGGAGACGGAGCTTGGAGTCCTTGTAGATAATAAACTTGTCTGTAGCAAGTAATGCCAGTCAGCAGCATCAAGGGCAAATAAGGTCTTGAGTTGTATTAAATGGGGCAGAGAGTCACGGGAGGAGGGGGTCCCACTGTATAGAGCACTGGTAAGGCCCCATCTAGAATATGCCGTACAGTTTTGGTCTCCATCACTCAAACAGGACATTATTGTATTAGAGAGGGTACAGAGAAGGGCAACTAAGCTGGTAAAGGTTATTGAAAATCTTAGCTATGAGGAAAGACTGGCCAAATTGGGGATGTTCACGCTGGAGAAGAGGCACTTAAGGGGTGATATGATAACTATGTATAAATATATAAGGGGATCATATAATAATCTCTCTAATGCTGTATTTACCAGTAGGTCCTCAAGATCACCCATTCCGATTAGAAGAAAAGAGGTTCCAGTAAATATTGGGAAGGGGTTTGTTACAGTGAGAGCTGTGAAGATGTGGAATTGTCTCCCTGAATCAGTGGTACAGGCTGATACATTAGATAGGTACAAGGAAGGGTCGGATGCTTTATTCACCAGTAGCTCCTCCCAGCAGACAGGAGGGAGCCAATGAGATTAGAGGAGGGAAAGGGGTGTTACAGGGAGAGCTGGGAAGTGAATCAGGGGTACAGGCTGATACATTAGATAGGTATAAGAAGGGGTTGGATGGTGTTTAGCAAGTGAGGGAATACAGGGATATGGGAGATAGCTCATAGTATAAGTTGATCCAGGGACTGGTTCCATTGGAGTCAGGAAGGAATTTTTCCCCCTCTGAGGCAAATTGGAGAGGCTTCAAATGGGTTTTTTTGCCTTCCTCTGGATCAACTGGCAGTTAGGCAGGTTATATATAGGCGCAAATTCACTAAGCGCCGAAGCGCCGAACGCTAGCGTTAATTCGCTAGCGTTAATTCGCTAGCGTTAATTCACGAGCATTTGGCATTTTCGTTACTGCGCAAATTCACTAACGAACGCTGGCGAAGTTTCGCTAGTGTTACTTCACATCCTTACGCCAGGCGAATTTTCGCTAGCAACGTAACTACGCAAATTCACTAACTTGCGCAGTGTACTGAACGCTACCTTTTACGCTAGACTTCCTTCGCCACCTCAGACCTGGCGAAGCGCAATAGAGTAGATAGGGATTGTTTAAAAAAAAGTCAAATTTTTTTCTAAGTCCCAAAAAACGCTGGCGTGTTTTCTACATGATGGGTGATAGGCTGAAAAAGATCGAAAATATTTTTGGGGCTCCCCTCCTTCCCCCCTACATTTCCTGACTCATGGCAACTTACCTAGACAGTGGGCACAGGCTTTACATAGTGAATCAACGCTAGCGCAACTTCGCAACCTTACGCTACCACTGTGCGCAACTTTGGATTTCAGTGAATTTGCGGAGCGCTGGCGAAACTACGCTTGGCGAAGTGCGGCGAAGTGCGGCGAAGTTGCGCCAGGCGCAACTTCGCATCTTAGTCAATTTGCCCCATAGACTTAAAAGGTTGAACTTGACCGACGTGTGTCTTTTTTAACATAACTTACTATGTTACTATATGAGTTATTACAATCATTATTACAGTTTTTTTATGCAATATCTATTTTTTTTTTGACTGGTTGCAGATGGAAGACAATCTGATGAAACAAAATCTCAAGAACAAGATAAGGATAAACTGCCATATGTGCAAAAGGAGAACCCTGAAAGAGGAGCCCATCCAATTCGTAAAATGTATTTAAAAAAGAACTACTCAGATGGCATGTATGCAAAATATCAAGTTGGAACTGTAAATATTGAGAGAGCCAAGAAAGTGATCATGATGGTTGGAGAAACAGGATCAGGTAAAACGACTCTCATCAATGCTCTGGTCAATTATATTCTTGGTGTGAAATTTGAGGACAACTACAGATACCAGCTAATTGAGGAGAACACCAATTTAAGCCAAGCACATAGCCAGACCTCAGAAGTTGTCATTTACCAAATAAATCACACAGAAGAATTTGTAGTCCCATTTTCCTTCACCATTATTGATACACCAGGGTTTGGTGACACCAGGGGGCTCGAGCAAGATGAATTAACAGTGAAAAAAATAGAAGAATGCTTTAGCTCCAAGTGGGGAATTGACCGTATTGATGGTATTTATTTTGTGGTTAAATCATCTTCCAATCGTTTGACAAAATCACAGAATTATGTGTTTCAATCAATTCTGTCATTGTTTGGCAAAGATATCAAGAATAACATACAGATATGCACTACGTTTTCTGGCCAGGAGAAGCCAGGAGTGTTACAAGCTATCCTCGAAGCTGGGGTCCCGTGTATTAAAAAAAACAACGGTGACCCTGAATACTTTAAGTTCAATAACTACAGCCTCTGTGGAAGTAATGCTGATGATGAGGAGGCGGATGAAGAATACAGTCAATTGGTTAATAATGCAAACTGGAAAATGGGGAAATCAAGTTTAATGAAAATGCTTCGATCTCTGGAACAACTGACGTCCAGGAGTTTGATCTTAACTAACAAAGTGCTGATGGAGAGAAGACAACTAGAGATAGTCATAGAGGACCTTCTCTCAAAAATTGAGAAGGTGGATTTCAAACAAAACGAACTGGAACGGAGGGAACAGATACTGAAACAGCATGAAGAGGATATTAAAAGAAATAAGAATTTTGAGTACGAGGAACATGAAACTGTAAAGGAAAGAAGAGATGTAGAGGGAAACTCAATTAATTGCCACGAGTGTATGTCCACTTGCCACCATCCCTGTCTGGTTTCCTTGGATTTTATTGCTGGTCTGTGCGAAGTTTTCTACTGGAACAGATCTTGTAAGCTGTGTGAGCATGACGTGAGTCGCCACTTCTGTGAATCATACAAATGGGAAGATGTTGTAATATCTACTGGAAAAACATACGCAGCCCTAAAGGAGAAATACGAGAAGGCAAGCAACGAGAAGGTCACAGCGGAAAAGGTGGTAGATGAACTGAAGAAAGAAATCGAAAAACTGAGTTCTGAACAAACACAACTTCTTGAGAAGTTTGTACGTTGTCTCCAGAGCTTGAACGCTATTGCCCTGAGGCCCCAGAATCTGTCCATGGTTGATTATATTGACCTGCTGATCAGTGCAGAGAGATGCGAAGCTAAAACTGGATTCATGGAAAGGATCACTGCCCTGGAGAAAGCCAAGGTTAAGGCCATTGCGCTGCAGTTGACTGCAACTGAAATAAGAGATTCAGATTGAAACATGAAGATGAATCACAGATGCTCCACAAATTATTCCTACAGAAATCCAACCTCAAATTTGTATTATACTCATTATAGCTCAATGAAGGTTTTGAGAACATATTTGAGGCCTAATTTATTCAGTTTCAGGTGCCAAATGCCAATATGCTATAAAATTTGCTCAGATTTTTTTTGCCCCATTAGTAAGTGAGGCCCTTTGTTACTTCTTGTTTTGCAGCAAAAATTAAAATTTTGACTTTCAATTAAAGGTTTATCTTCTTTTTAATACTACAGTCTATGTAGAAATAAATTGCACTGTCAAAGTGCTGAAACCTGAAAAGGATATTTTCATCCTGAAATGTCCCCCGTTGAGAAGAATTTTTGTATAATTGCACCACTAATTAATTCTGTAGAGGGTTCCTGTAACTATATAACAAGCTTTTATTAAATGACATCATTTAAGCTGCAGTGGATGTGTTTTATTGCTGAGATTTCACATCAGAACCACCCTGAAGATGAATGCTGTTAAGGGCCTAAAATCCTTCAGTGAAAGAAACAATGGGGTTCAGGCTCCAGATCTAGGGTTGCCACTTTTACTGGGGCCAGAACCCAATAGCGGTGGGATGACAACATAGGGGGCTGCATGCTGATGGTGAGGGACCAGGGTCATGATTTGGGGCAGGTTGGTGACATTGGGGCAGGACTATGACATCACACAGATGCAATTGGTCCTACTTTTGTTAATGCTGCTAAAACCCCGGACAGGATGTATTGAAAATGGGCAGCCATGTGTCAACCCTATAGAGATGCCCTGGTTCTAGTCATCATGTGCTTCTGAAAACAGCTTCCCTCTTAAAGTGGACCTGTCACCCAGACATAAAAATCTGTTTAATAAAAGTCCTTTTTAAATTAAACATGAAATCCAATTTCTATTTTTCAATTAAACATCTCAGCAAATATTGCCTGCCCCTCCTCTATGCCTTAGGCAATTACTTTCACTTTCCATTCAGCACTTCCTACATGTCACTGCTCTCCCCACATTCCCCCCAATCTCTTCACCATTTAATTGTGTAACCAGGACATGGGGATGGACATCAGGTCCCCCATTCTGGTGCACAAACAAGATTCTGAGATGATACAAGACTTGTCTTAAAAACAGTGTCCACAAAATGGCTCCTGCCTGCTTGTTATAATTATGAATTCCCAGACTGAAGGAAACATGATTCAAATAATTTATATAGTGTAAGTAAAGTTTATTTTGCTTGACTAATGTGATAAAACAGGATTTTCATTATTTTTTTGGGTGATCAATCTATCTGAATTTCCCTGTCCTATTCTGCCTCTTCTTTCTAGGGCTTGAAGCCTTTTTACTATTCAGACCATAATCTTAATTTTTTGAGAAGTTTCTGTTTTATGAATATCTTCCTGTAGGTTTAGGCCCTAAAGCTGAATACAATGTTCAGTATGAGATCTCACCAGTGACCAATAGCGCGGCTTGTGCTTTGTCTTCTCCTCACTTTACTGCCTGCTAAATTTATCATTTATGGGTAGATGGCAAGCTGGGCCAGCACCAAGAAAGAATTACATTTACCAGGACTAAATACTGTAAAGGGCAAACAATGTATTGTTATTGCTACTTTTAATTACTCATCTTTCTATTCAGGCCTCTCCTATTTATATTCCAGTCTCTTATTCAAATCAGTGCATGGTTGCTAGGGGAATTTGTACCCTAGCTACTAGATTGCTGCAATTGCAAACTGGAGAGCTGCTGAATAAAAAGCTCTGTATAATGAGATGCTTCTTGTTTCAAAGGTGGCAGCTTTGGGAAAGGAGCAGTTTGTTTATACAAAGCTCATCTTGGTGGAGAGAAAAGCAGACACAGAAGAGGAAGGATAGAAGGAAAACTAAGGCAACGAGTCTCAGACAAAGCAAGGAATGTGCAGGGGAGGAAAGGCTAAATATAAGTGTAATAATAAATATAATATACAAGACAAGGAGAGATTAAGGTCAGGCCCCAGTGCACAAGGAACAATGTGTAGGCCAGTGAGTAAAGGAACAGGTTTATACAGGGGAAACTGAATCACAATTGACTGAATATAAATAGTCAAATAGGCAACCGGGATTTGGCACTTGTATATTAGGGAAGGCAGATACTGTTAAACCTCTGTCATAAATTATAACCACATTGGGGGTGATGTTAGGAGCATAGGTGGGATGGTGATGTAAAGGGGGGAATAGGATGGGCATTAGGTGGGTAAGTCAGGGTTATATAAGGGCTGTGGGGATAGAAGTGGAGCTGAGAAAGGGGACTGAGAGTTGAGGTCCCTGATTTACAATCCAACAGAGTTTGACCAAAACAAAGAACATGTTTTAAGCACAGAATTTAAGCTATGTAGGCTTTGCAGAATGGAATGCCAAAAAAAGCACATGACAATTTTTTTTGTCATATTATAATACACGAAAATATATCAGTTCAATATGCTCCTCTACATATGGAAGGAATGTGCTTATATGTGTTTCTGGTTGATTTATTGAAAATCTCTCTAAAAATCCTACTAGCTTCACCCATATGTTCCACTTGCTGCTGCCTCCTTTCCCAGGCTGTGCAGGGGAGCCAACGGCACTCAGCAAATTGCACTGTAGGACAGGAACCAATCAGCAGCTAGGTTGACCTGATAGGGAACTGAAGCCTGTCTGTGCTTGTGTGACAGGCTGTGATTGGCTGTCCCATCCTACTGCGCTTCTGGCAGGGACTGTTAGGACACACCCACCCCTCATTGGAAACACAGACACGGACAAGAGAACATCTATGGGGAGCTCCAATAAAGAGGCTATTTTTAAAGATAATATTATTTTTTAGGTCAAAGTGAAACCAGCACCATATATGATTCATTATTACATACAAGATTAGGCGAATTTTCAGTACATTATATGTCTCCTTTAACTGTACTGTATCAATACAAATCACATAAACAATTCAGGGGGGTTTCTCGAAGCAAATGATTTTCTGTTGCAAAAGAGGTTTATTTAAATGGAAATCACCTGACACAGAAAGTACAGACTATCAGCGTGTGAACATTCTAATGTACCTTGTTGGGACAAGAACCCTCAGTATCAGTGGAGTCAGGAAGCTTCATGTAAATCAATGGGATTGTGGCTGGAATGGATCCCACGTGTGGCCTCAAAGTCTAGTTTTGAAACAAATTTGAATTAAATGTAAAACTTTGGTTGGTCTGTCTCACTCTGTACTGACTGAAAATTGAAAACACAGGTACACATTGAATTGTATGAAATTACTGTTTCTTCAAAATTCACATTTTTTAGTGATGGTGATTGCCATTCATCTCAAGGGGGTAATTTTTGGGTGTGTGATTCCCCATGTGTCATCACTGTTAAGCATTACAGTATTACTTGAAGTTTTGTGCACAAAGATGCATGTGGCCAACAGTGGTGTAATTAGAGGAGGCCCCACAAAAAAATATCTTCAGGGGCCTGGCTGGCACCTTCAACTGCCCATGCTCTCTCTTCTTCTGTCCCCTCTTCGATGCTCTCTTGTCTGCTCACCCCCTGGCTGTGAATTTACAGTGGTTTTAGAGGTTGGGGTGGGTAAACCATACACCAGATCCCATGGCAGTCTGGGTCCCCCTATGGGTCAAAGGGTCTGCTGGATGGTAGTTTTGCCACTTTGGGCCAGACTTCCAGAGGAGTTATAGGTGCTATTGATTCTATAAATAACTACAGTGTTGGACTGGGATGCCAGGGGTCCACCAGAAGACCTTAGACAGTGGGCCCACTTTCCAAACTATTATTCCTCCTCTCCTCTCTTAACCTCTTTATTATTCTTGTCTTTTATATCTACTTACTATGTTTTTCCATTATTAAGCATTTTCCCAATAAAGGAATAGGTAAGGATCATGAAAAAGGCTAAATGGTTAGAAGCAAGAGGGCCCCCTGACACCTGGGCCCACCGGGAGTTTTCCTGGTGTCCCGGTGGGCCAGTCCAACACTGGGCTCACTGACCCTATTTAAACAAATAATGCTTTGAAAGGCTACACATATATTGTTACTGCTACTTAAAAAAAGTTAATTTAAAGCAGAACTACAATCCCCAATAGGAAAAGCCCCTACCTACTACCTAAGATATTCCCCTCACCCTGCTTCCCCCCTGCGTAGTTCATTACCCCTGAACGTGTCCCAGAATACATTGCTCACGTATTGGTGCAGAGTAAGCGCAGTGGAGCTCTAGGGTAGTAGGTAGGGGCTTTTTTATCCTTCAACCCCAAGTCAGTGCCCCTTTGTTAAAAATGCAGCAGGTTGGTGTATCTTTTATGGGAGCTCCTGCACCCCCATCTTTGTTGAATTTCCCTTGTTCCATGCTTGTGTTTCTGGGCTCCTGAACTGGCACAACGTTTCCTTCACTGCACCTAAAGATCTTAAAGGAGTTCTGTCATGATTTTTATGGTTTACTTTTTATTATATTGAATTGCAAATATTTCACTCTACCATATACATTTTATTCATGTATTTTTTTAGCTGTAATATTGGTGTGGAGGCATCTCAAAGCATTGTGCCTGATTCTGAGGTTTGAGAAGGAGCCAACACTTCAGGATGGAACTGTTTTAAGATGGCTATTGTTTCTCCCCTTTCCATTGTATTATACCACAACATGGGTCATATTAGCCCCATCAGCAGAACAATGGGCAGCTAACCAGATAGCAGCTATCTGACACCTCTGCTGAAGGATTTGTTTGCATTGCTAAAGGTTCTCCCGCCTAGACCTACCTAGTTGTAGACATGAGAATAGAACTCAAGCAGCAAAAAAGCAGGGTTTTTTCCTGCTTTGGTGCTATTCCCATGTTTACCACTCATGTTCTGTTGTTAGGCTGCTGATGGGCTGCCGAGAGGGGAGTGATATCAGTCCAACTTGCAGTACAGCTGTAAAGAGTGACTGAAGTTTATCAGATCACAAGTCACGTGACCGGAGGGCTCCTGAGAAACTGACAATATGTTTAGCCCCACACCAAATCTCAAAATTTAATATAAAAAAAATCTGTTGGCTTTTTAAAAAAATAGATTTCAGTGCAGAATTCTGCTGGAGCAGCACTATTAACTGACAAGTTTTGTTAAAAAAAAAAACATGTTTTCCCACGACAATATCCCTTTAAGGACCTACTGGGAAATAAAGCAAAGATGGCTGCATTGATGCTGCCATAGAGGACATCCTAGGTCAGTTTATTTTTTCATAGGAGAACCGGCCTTGGGTCCAAACTTGAAAACATGAAAACTGCAGTATAATGGTTTGGATAGAAATCTGTGTTTCTGCAAAGAGTCTTCACAATCTGATACCAAATTCTATATCTATAAAGTAATTGAGTTGTCCTGTGCTTTGGGCTGGGGCCGTTTTCCTGCTGCAGAATCCCATTGGAAAATATTTTCACCAGTTCGTTACAGAACGAAAAATCTCTCATATCAAAAACAAACTCAAATTGTTTGATCACCTAAAGTGGACTTTATCTCCCACGCTTAAAGAAATGTAAAGGCAAAAAAATGAAATCCCATTTTTACTTTCTTTAATAAAAAACAGACCTATCTCCAATATACTTTAATTAAAAAACGTGTACAGTTTTTATAAGAAACCTGACTGTATGCAGTGACATTCTCCCTTCATTTACTGCTGTGCATAGGAATTGTCAGACGGTCCCTAACTGCTCTGCAGGGAAACAATCATACTTGTGAACAGCAGGGGGAGCTCCTGCCTTACTTCTCAGCTATGTAGAACTCAAGCAGCTTTGTTTGTTTCCCTGTAGGCAACTGTGTCGAGATTTGTATTGGATTTTATTTTTGCGTTTACATCCCCTTTACTGTTTCCAACTCCAGCTGCAGGGACAAAGATCATGGAGCCAGATGTAAACAGATAAACTGGGATTCTATTTGGAGGATTATTTTGCTGCAGCCACTGGTTCTGCAGAGTTGGAGAAAGTTTATATTAAACAATACAAAAACTATAAAATCACTTTAGATTACATGACAACACAGGACCCAGTGCAGTCTGTATATTCTGGTTATTAATCAGTCTTGTTGTATCGGCTTCTGGCAGATATTATTTGACTTGTGCTGTTTTGATCATTTATGACGATCCCTAAGCAGCCCAGATCACACTGAGCATGTGCACAGTCTTGGTCTTGAAAAGATGTATAACAAAGTTACAAGATGGTGACCCCCTGTGGCCAACCTTGAAAGCATAAATCATTTGTTTAATTAGGTTTGTGGTGCAGTAAGTTCATGTTTATGTTTAGTATACAAAATACACCATTTCTAGCATTATTCTATTTTACACTTTACTTCCCCTTTAAGCCCTTATGGTACCCCTGGATGGCAGAATTCTGAAACATGTATTTTTAGATCTTTCAGGTCAATCTTACTATGAACACACAAGTCAAAGACACATTTCTTCCATATCTTTGTCTTATCCTGATGGTCACATTAATGGTGCAGATTCCTATGGACAACCTATTGTAAGAGATGTGTTGGAAAATATTGGGATTTTGTGTATTGTTGAAACTGGTAAACCTTTATCTTCAGGGTGTAGCAACAAGCGTGGCTGTATCCGTGTACTGGAATAGGAAAAGCTGGATAAATGGGTCCCTGGAGTGAATGGAGGAGAGCAGGATGGGCCTTCCATTCCATACTCCATTTAGGGCTTTGCAGCTGCCCAGCTAGAGGTAGCTATCTGATTAGTGTGGGACTATATCTCAGTGCCCCCTGGACACCTCCTTGTGCTGGAGGGAGATGTGTATGAGTAGCTGGGAAGGGAGTATGGGGGGCAGTTTTGGGCTCCAGTCCTTAAAGGAACAATTCAGTATAAAAATAAATACTGGGTAAATAGATTTGAGGGGGGGGGGCACATGGGACATAACTGTTGCATTTGAATCTGAGCTGAATGCTGAGGATCAATTACAAACTCACTGAACAGTTATGTCCCATGTGGCCCCCCTTATAGTCACTGACTAACTCAGAGTTAGAGAGCTGGAAAGCAGGAAGTAGTGTTCTGGCTATTATGTTACACATCCACTCACTCCAGCCTTTATACATTACATTTTTGGCTAACTAACTATATTAGATACATTGTTTATTTCGTACAGTCTATCTATTAACCCAGTTTTTATTTTTACACTGAACAATTCCTTTAATGAGACATAATTATCAAAGAGTGAAACTCGAGTCCTCCAGATTGAAATTCCTCCACTCTCTATTTACTTTTATGGTCAATTCTGTATTTGTATGTGTGAGAATCATTAGGAGGGGATGAACTTGATAAACACTTGTTATTAGTGATGGGCGAATTTATTCGCCAGGCGCGAATTCGCTCGATTCGCCACTGGCGAATAAATTTGTGAAACGGGCGTGAAAATTCGCTGGTGAAAACGGCCACCGGCGTAAAAAATACGTACGCCGGCGTCAAAAACGAGAAAATTCGCCCGTCACTACTTGTTATTCATCCCAAGTTATGTAAATATCTGTATATAGAGTTGGGTTCCCCGTTAATTCATTCATTGTTCCTCATCTGGGGGATGTGGTTGTGATATCTGTAGATAATAAAGACAACAGCCAATGGTAACAGCGCATCACTGTGAGGAACCGCACTACTTCAGATCACCGGTAAAAGCAGACAATCTTTATTTCAATATGCAATTTACAAACATAGCGTCTGAGGCCTAAGACAATGAGCCACACATGGACCCTAATGGTTAATTGGAATATAATTCTATTCTATATATTGGATTAACTAAGTGAAGCCCGAGAGGAGCGATGGATCTATATATTTGCTCTATATGTATCTATATAATTAGCCAATTGTAACAGCTCACTGTTGGGACCAGCGAACAATTCAGAGATACGTGATCTCACTTTACTGACTCATTATACGAGTGACTGATTCATACGAGTCTGTTTGATTATATAGGTATATGGCAGGAGGGTAACAGTAAACCTATAGCCCAGATACAGTAAACAAAAAAATGTTAAATCTTTTAACAAAGGACATTGTGATAATGAACCAACGTTACAATGTTGGGTGTTAGTTCAACTATTTCTAGTTTACTAAGGCACATTTACTAAGCTCGAGTGAAGGATTCGAATGAAAAAAACTTCAATTTCAAAGTTTTTTTTTGGCTACTTCGACCATCGAATTGGCTACTGCGACCTTCGACTATGATTTCGACTTCGAATTGAACGATTCGAACTAAAAATCGTTGACTATTCAATTATTCAATAGTCAAAGTACTGTCTCTTTAAAAAAAACTTAGACTACCTACTTCGCCAACTAAAACCTACCGAGCACCAATGTTAGTCTATGGGGACCTTCCCCATAAGCTTTCTTAGCAATTTCTGATCGAAGGAAAATCGTTCGATCGATGGATTAAAATCCTTCAATCGTTCGATCAAACTAAATGTGGTAAATCCTTCGACTTTGATATTCGAAGTCGAAGGATTTTACTTCGATGGACGAATATCGAGGGTTGATTAACCCTTGATATTCGTCCCTTAGTAAATGTGCCCCTTAGTTCAGAATTAACAATTTACAGATACAGTGGAGTTCATCAGCCACAGATGACCCCGCACATGATATTGCTGCCATATTTGTGCAGATCACTTGGTTCCCACCAAGACAACAGCCAGTGGTGCAACTATAGAGGAGCAGAAACAATACTTGTGATACTATAGCGTGAGTTTCAGCACCGGTGAATTGAGTACTGAGGGTTGTTCAAAGGAACCATCCCTTGAACAATAAAAGCTGTGTTATTGCTTTCACATCCTAACAGCAACAACTCCTTACTTCACATAAAATTTTATGTATTGTTTATTTTCCTTTACTTGGCAGGCGATGGCACTCCCACATTTCTTTAGACTAGCGGACATGTCCTTTATCCATAACAAGTTAGCCTCACTACCAGGCCAAAACCTTAGTATCCCATAAGGCTCGTTTTGGGTTAGAAATGCTTTAATCATAGGCTGAAAAATATCAGACTTCAGTCCAGGGACAGAGGAAGCAAATCCTGATGTTGCAGGGGGGCCCAGGAGGTACAGGGGGGGGCCATGAGGCCCTAATTAATGAGCAATTTCAACCTCTGGATATTTTAGGTTCCCTAAAATTAATTTGTTGTGGTCCCAATATTTAGTTACGCCACTGCCTCAGTCTCAGATACTAATGTCTTAGTGAATTAGGTCAGGAACAGGGTCGGACTGTGGGGCCCGGGGCCCACCGATACCTCCCCTTACTTCACCACCCATGTGTATGCACATGCATGCAGGCGCGCACTAGTTTTGCTGTGACCTGCCCAAACGAGGTTGCGGCAGGTAAAACAAGGGCAGGGTACGGATCTGGGCTGGTGGGGCCCACCAGCAGGGGCATAACTATAGAGGAAGCAGACCCTGCGGTTGTAGGGGGGCCCAGGAGTGTAGGGGGCCCAGTGAGACCCTAATTAATTAGCAATTTTAATATATCTTGGTAAAATACGCCAACTTATAAATATTTTGGGGCCCTAAATTGAATTTGCTATGGGGCCCAGTAACAACTAGTTACGCCACTGCCCACCAGGTTTTTTCCTGGTGTCCCCCCCCGGCCCAGTCCGACCCTGGTCAGAAGTTCCTACTACATCTCACTTTTCAAATACAGCCACAGATTGGCAGATGGACTGAGACCAGAGCTTTGACTTGGCCATTGGATGAATATGAATCAGGCACAATGCTCCATGTTTGCTGGTCCTACCTTATTTTAAATACAAAGTCCCCAAAGACCAAGATATCAATCTTTTACACATGACCCAAGCTCTATATCTAGAATAAATAGTGACTTACCATGGCACAACTTACCTACTGTATGCATTTATTCCCAAATCCCAGAAAAGACCTCCAGCCCACTTCCCATAGATCTCATGGGATGACTAGAAAGAGTCTCAGTTTATGTTTCGTAAACATGTACATACCGTCAGGGCCCGAAGGCTCCGCTAGGATTTGCGGACTAAGGAGGAAGCAACTAGTCCAACACAGTTCATGGTATCCAAAGGGTTAAGCAAAAGAATAATCAAAGTCCAGGGAAAAGGGTCAATACAGGCAGCAAGGTTCTTAGTCGATTTAACAGGCCGAGGTCAATAACAGGAATCAGAATCAGTATCAATAAATTACACCCAGGAACACAATAAGATGAACCTATAATTGGGCAAGGTCTGTAATGTTCTGCAGACAAGTAAGTATTCCTTCCTTATGGGGGACCTCAGGACCACTACGATGAGGTTTAGAAGGGAATTGCTTGTGGAACTTCCGGATGAGGGTAGGAGCATGGATGTCAGATTTCTTAACCCAGCAACATTCCTCAGGACCAAACCCTCTCCATTCGACCAGATACTGCAAGGACCCTCCAAAATCCTTCTTACTTCAAACTCCTGATGACCATCCACAAGTATAGGCGGAGGAGATGAAGAAGAAGCCTCTGGGATCATTGCTGGTTTGAGGAAGGATACATGAAAAACATTTGGCATACGCATCTCAGGAGGTAGTTGAAGATGAACAACTACCGGATTGATGATCTCAATTATGCAATAAGGGCAGATTAATTTCGGACCCATCTTAGGAGTTTGAATTTTGAGGTGAATATTTCTGGTGGAAAGCCAAACCCTTTCTCCAAGAGAAAATTGAGGAGTAGGGACTCTTTTATTGTCAGCAACATTTTTTTGAGAAATGTAACTTTTCACGAAGTTGCAACTTATGATCAACTTGGTCATTGGCTGCAGGTACATTAGTGGGAAGCAGGTCTTGAGGAAAAGCCAGTGGATGTTGACCATAAACACAGAAGAAGGGAGATCTTTCAGAAGAAGCATGCAAAGCATTGTTGTGAGCAAATTCAGCCCATGGGAGGAGGTCTGCCCAATCGTCTTGACATAAAGAAACATGACATCTCAAAAATTGTTCAAGTGCTTGATTAACTTGCTCAGCTGCGCTGTTAGACTGAGAATGGTAAGCAGAAGAAAATTGATGAGAAATATTAAGGGCTTTGCGTAAATATCTCCAAAACTTAGAAACAAATTGGGACCCTCTATATGACACAATTTCAGCCGGAAATCCAGACGAAAAATATGCTGTATGAACAATTTAGAAAGTTCCACAGTCGAGGGTATCTTGCATAGAGGTATAAAATGGGCCATCTTACTAAATCTGTCCACCACTACCCAGATGACAGTGAGACACAGGGAAGCAGGTAGGTCTACAATAAAGTCTATAGCTAGATGTGTCCAGGGTTGAGAGGGTATGGGTAATGGCTGGAGTAGCCCTTTGGGAAGAGAATGTCCAGATTTTGATGCAGCACACACTGTACAGGAAAACATCCTTTCGAATTGTGGGCCACCAGACAAGACTAGATAGAAGATCCGTTGTTTTTTTAATTCCAGGATGACCTGCTTGTTTGGAATTATGAGACTGACAAAGGACGGAGTGACAAAGGTCTGGTTGTACATAGGCCACTCCTAGAGGAGTATTAGAGGGTGCTGAAGACTGAGCTGACAAGATCTGTGAAGCCATGGAGGGAAACAAAGCGGCCACTATTTTAGTTGGGGGAACAATGGGATCAGTGTCCTTAATACAGGGATCTTCTGGAATGAAGCTCCTAGACAGTGCCTTCTTGTTTCGGGAACCAGGACGAAAAGTGATAATGACATGGGAAAAGAAGAGTGCCCATCGAGCCTGTCTGGGATTTAATCATTTGAGGGTCTGAATATACTCTAAATTTTTGTGATCAGTAAATATTGTCATCAGAACAGTAGAAACCTCTAGTAAATGTCTCCATTCTTCCAGGGCAAGTCTGACAGCCAAAAGATTAAGGTTCCCAACATCATAGCTTTGTTCAATCTCTGTATGGATCTTGTGCTAGTTGGAAGAGGCCAGTCCTGGATCGCGGGGACTTTGGCAGGATCCATTTCAAATCCCTTCTGGGAAATGATGTACCCCCAAAAAAGGGAACTTGGTGGTTTTCAAAGTACACTTTTCCAACTTGGCATAAAGAGTGTTCTTTCTTAAAGGACTTCGCAGACTTGAAGACGATGCTCTGCCAGACACTTCAAAAGATTAGAATGTCATACATGTATACGAAAACACTTTGGATTAGCAGGTCTCGCAAAATATCGTTGACAAATTCTTGGAAGACTGCGGGTGCGTTGCAGAGCCCAAAAGGCATTACAAGGTACTCATAGTGCCCGTCTCGAGTATTGAAAGCAGTCTTCCACTCGTCACCTTCCCGGATGCTAATCAGATTATAGACTCCCCGTAAATCCAACTTGGTGAAGAGACAGGCTCCTTTCAGTTAGTCTCCCCAGAATTACCTAGGCGTTGGAGTTTCCCTATTTTGCCAGGCAAAATGAGCTTTGCCCCCACAGTACAGGCATAACCCAGCCGCACGTCTTCACTGTTTCTCTTGCATTGGTTCTTCAGAAGAAACTGGAGACGAAGCAGCAGGCGTGCTGGGTAGTGGGGGTTTCTGGAAACGTAGGGCTAGCATGGGTTAAAACTTTCTATTTCTCCCTTTATCAGACTGATGTTCTCTCAGCCGGGTGTCCATCTTGATGGCCAGTGCGATGAGGTCATCCAATTGAGTGTGCAGATCACAGCTTGTCTTTCAGCCGAGTAGAAAGTCCATGATAGAATGCGGCATGGTAGGCTTCATTATTCCAGTCTGTCTCAGCGGCTGACGTGCGGAAATCTAAGGCGTATTTGCTAGCACTTTGATTTCCTTGGCAAATCTGTAACAGCCACGAAGAAGCAGAAGCAACCCGGCCAAGAGCATCAAAAATGGTCCAAAAAGCCTGCAGGGCTGGACACAATAAGATGAACCTATAATTGGGCAAGGTCTGTATATGTTCTGGCATCTTATATAGGCTGGTTTTCTCACCAAACGAGAGTGATGACGTCATGCATCACGTGCTGACGTTGCGTGTCGATGCTGTGCATCTTTACGCTGGCGCCAAGACGTTGCACATGTTTTTATGCATTGCCATCAGAACTGCCCACAAGGGAGGACTGGGCGCCGCCATCTTGACCATGGCGTTGGCTGGAATCGGCAGTATTCCTTACACATACAACCAGAAATCAACCCCAGACATTCACAAAGAGTTGGGTCCTGTGGATATTATTCTATCATGGATATATTTAACCTACATGTACCCTATAGGCAGAGAGGAAGCACCTCCATACTGTGTCACTAGAATTATTGATACAAGAAATACAACATTAACTTAGAATTGTATCTGCCTTTAATAGTTAGGAGTTAATTCTGGGAGTTAAGAGGCTACTTGGATGTCAGGAAGTGACTACCCCATTCCCTGACTCTCCCTACTCTTGACTTTTAACCAACTGGGTGTGATGCAAAAGTTGAACAAATATAAATACAATTCAAATACTTTATGATTTTTATGACTGTTTATTTGCTTCTTGACAACTGGCTAAAGATGGTAATCTCAGTTGTGACACGAGACAACAATATGGACTAGATAAGAAGATCATATAAGATAAAAAGAGCATATATAGAGAGAGAGTTACTCATTGAACGTGAAACCCAACAGACTCTTGTTGCTCACACATCTCTCCCAGAGCCGGGCCCTAAGCAAGGAACATGGACAAACGAGGTGAGTTATTGTTTTATTATATTTCCAATATATTGAAATGGAAACATTAATGAATATTTGGGCATAAAACATATAAAGCTCTTGCCCTATTTGGTATATACAGTGTGTCCCAGGGTCACAGTATAACATTTGCCCATGGATTAATTTGGCATAAATTGGGAATCCTGTAATTGCCACCTGCTAAGCCGCAAGCAACATTTGGGCTTTCTTCTTATGGGGGGGGCAAGTGAACATTGAACCAAAAATGATTCCAACCCACCTTATGTGTTGTCGTCCTCTGCAATCTCTCCTTGTGTTACGTGACCACACAATCCAAGTGAATAATTGTCAGTTCAGCGGGCAAACAAGTTGCTCATACTGTAAATATCTTTTAAAAATTTAATATACAAGAACCCCAGAGTGCCATACATGAGAATAATTTGAAGGGTATATAGGTTAAAGGTTATGTGGATTCCTTTAAGAAAGATACCACCCAAAGGTGGGCACCTTCACTTGCCTAAAATGTGCACAATGTAATTCTGTGATATAAGGGAGTTGTTTTACACATCCCCACACTCTGGGGTCTGTTACCAGAGAAGAAAATATTCATGTATATAATTTAGATTTAGTTGAAGTGACCCAATGGGCTGGCCTATAAGGGGAACTAACATATCAAAACACTAATCCACATCCATCAGCCCAAAGGGATCTACCTATAGGATATATAAGGTTGCCACCTTTTGTCTTCTTCGATTATGGGCAGTGATGTCATAGAGTTGAGGCAACTTACATCAGGGACAGGGTGATTACATTAAGAAGAGGGGTGATTATAATTAGAGGTGGGGCAGTGAGATGAGGGGGCTGGATAATGACATGGTGGTGGGGCTTGGCCCAATTCCAGGACTATTTGACAGTTTCCCTAAACTGAAATTCGGAAGAGCCTTTAAACTGAACAGGTGGCACCCCTAGCTTGGAGGCCTGCTATAATGTAAGCCAGTTGAATTTCCAAGTGATTGAAATTGTAGAAGAACTTTAGGGAAGAGGAGATAAGCTCAGAGTGTTGTCTCATTTGGAAACATCTTAGATCTGTGAATTAGACACCATGTGGCCAACGAGACTAAATAGAGAATATGCCCCAGCTTTGTATATTGGCAGACCGGTGTGATTGTATTGTGTTTCCTAATCATAGTTATTTTAATACGTTTCTCGTCTTCTTTGTAGCACATTGATAGATCACCCATTGCTGCTGCATATTCTCAGTGTTGGTGCAGAGTTCAGTGAGACATGGGTGGTAAGAGTTAAATATGTGTGTTATATACATGTATGTTGGTGGTATATGTATCCCGGTGGCAGGTTATAATGTGTTATGCATTTATTATGGACAATAAGGACTAAACCGTGAACTCGGATTATGTGGTCATGTGACACCATGCGAGATTCCTATGGAAGAAGAGTAGATGACATTACACAAAGGGGTGGGGTTGAACCCTTTTTAACTGCACTGATGGTCTCACTAATCACTTGGATTGAGATTGGGCATGGAGAAGCCTGAAACCTTGTCTGAGGCACCCAGTGTATCTCCAAATAAATCTTCTTGTTGATTGATGCTTGTGCTGTGATCCTGGTGTTTTACCATGTATTAGAGAAGTTAGCACTGCAAGTAGGGTTTCCATCCAGTCGATACTGCAACACCTAGCTGGTATAACAATTTAACTACATCATTGGTGCACCCCTTCATCATCAACACATACCCTTAATGTCATGGTGTGCCAATATTCATGTTTTATAAAGGTGGCAACCCTAACTGCAATACAGCAATCTTGGAGTCCTAGGCTCATTCCATCCAAAGTACTATCTGCATGGAGTTGGTACATTCTCCCCATGTGTGTTTGTTTGTTTCCTTCTGACTTTCTTCCAAACACAGACAGGTTAATTGGTTCCTGTAAATGTGGCAGGGACTCTAGTCTGGAAGCTCCTCAGGGACAAGAACTGATGGGGATGATGGGGATTTTTGTACAGCATACTTTTTGTATGTATACTTTCTCACAACATACCATGAATGTCCGTTTATTAATTTTGCATGTTGTCACTAATTTATTCTGTTCTATGCCCCCTCTGTTCCAAACCAGGTTGTTTTGGTCATCCTTCACACCATTCTGCTCCAGTCCATCCTCACCATCCTGTTCACCACCCCCACCATCCTGTTCACCACCCCCACCATCCTGTTCACCACCCCCACCCTCCTGTTCATCACCCGCACCATCCAGTTCATCACCCGCACCATCCAGTTCATCACCCGCACCATCCAGTTCATCACCCGCACCATCCTGCTCACCATCATGGTCACCATCATTAAACTCCAGTCTTGCAGAAGGAAGATGACTGAAGCAAAATGTATCCCCCAATGATCAAGACATTACATTCTCCCTGCTGGAGGGAGAAGCTGGACTCCTGGCAGAAAACCTATTATGCAGCAAATTCCTACTGATCTCTTATACAAATTTCTTGCAGTAGAAGTTTGGACTGGCCTACTAGCTTGATCGCTTTCCAGTTCTCCCAATCCTGTTCTAATGCCCCCAAAGAAAGGGCTTCTTTTTGATCCTATGTGTCTGGAAGTGGAGGCCCAACAGCCTATAGTCTGCCTGACACCAGTGTTCCAAATTTCCAAAGCATGTGAACCTATACTTTTGCCTATTGCCCTTCTTGAATCCTGGGTACCCATCAGAGTTGTTCTGCCCATGGTCCAGCCAACTGGTTCTATGTACTAGGCAACTCCAGTCCCTTCTTCCACCAGCGGTGCTCACAGCTCCACTCTAGTAGTTTTAAGAAAGGCTTGATTTGGGATCCATAAAATGCACAAAGGGCTATTGACCAGGAGATGCCTGCAAGCAAGAGAGAGAGGCGTGAAAAGGAGAGGGCATGAGGGGGAGCATATTGGGAATATGGGAAGCAAAGGGAGAATAGAACAAGAAGAAAAAATTGAAAGTGTGTAAGAAATGAAAGTGCTGAAAAACAACCCCCTGGTCTCTCTTAGGGGACTCAGATGAAAAGCCGTAATTACACTCCTCTTTGCTGATTGGTGGAATACAGGAGTGTTCCCTCCAATCAGCCCAGGCTTTACCAGTCTCCCAGGGGATATAGAGGAGGGCCAGGTTGAAATGTTTATTCATTTTATAACTTGTATCCTATTAAATGATTCTGTTTGGTTCTACTCAATATAAAGCAATATTTTTTATTCATGATTTTTATTTGACACTAATTAACTGAATTAATGATAATTTACCGGGGGCTAATTTACAAACATTCACAAACGCACCAATAAATTTACCCAAAAAGGTTCAGCTGGTCCTGTATTTATCCACATCGACTAATGCAATCTTTGTTTCATTTTCTAACTGCTTAAAACTTAGTGCTGCTTGTTTCCTATGGGTAAAAGCTGGGGTGCAAGTTAAGTTCCAACATTATTAAACAAGACCCCCGGACTGTAATTAACTAAAGGCTTTAGTTGTCCTGATCCATAAAGATATTTTGAAATTAAAATGATCAAATATAACATTTACTGTTACAATAAAATGCTGATTAGATAGATACAGTACAATGTGAATATTCTGTTAAATCAAAATGAAGGGGGATAAGACCTTCTGCACCAATAAAGAACCTTATGGCTGCACCTCATTCTTGCCAAGTGTCATTTTATCCCAGGACTATTTAGAGATTTCTGGGAAAGAAGGAGCTTCATGGAAAGTGGGTGAAGTTATAGACAGGTCTAGGTGGATCTAAGAATGACAACAATGTGCAAAATTGTGGCCTGTACCCCCTCCATGTTGTTCCCAATGTCCTACACCAACACTAGCTGCCAGTTTATGTATCACAATTTCTCTCCCAATTTGAGTCCAGAGGGTTTTACTCAGGTTCCTCGGGTCAGAAAGCAAATATATTTCAGGCAGAAAGTAACTGGATTGCATTTCAGAATTTAAAGCTACGAAAGTTACACCGCACATCATGGGGCCCATTTACTTTGCTCGAGTGAAGGAATAGAATAAAAAAAACTTTGAATTTCGAATGTTTTTTTTGGCTACTTCGACCATCAAATTGGTTACTCCGACCTTCGACTACGACTTTGACTTCGAATCAAACGATTCGAACAAAAAATCGTTCAAATGTTCGACCATTCCATAGTCGAAGTACCGTCTCTTTAAAAAAAACTTTGACCCCCTACTTCGCCACCTAAAACCTACAGCTCAATGTTATTGAGTGCCAGTTTGAAGAATCCTATACTCGTGGGGAGAGCCATATCCCCTAAGGACGGAGCACCTAGCAACAGCTACTAAGGAGGGCCAAGCTGTGCAGGCGAGTTTGGTCTTTTTCTACTAATGTCGGGTTGCCACCTTTTCCTCGAAGGAATTCCAGGGGGAGGCAGGGCTGTGAATGGGAATGTGCTCTCACATAGCGGGGCAGGGATGTGCCAGGGGCAGGACTGTGACATCGGGGGTGGGGTTATGACATGGCGATTGGTCGATCATCATCATCAATTTCAGGAAATCTTGCCCAGTTTTCCTAATTTGGAAAAATGGGCAGCCAGTTTTGACCGGAACAGCCCTTTAAAAAGCCGGCCTCTCCGGGTCAAAATAGGAAAGGTGGCAACCCTATACTAATAATGTGGTGTGCAGAGCAAGTTTTGAAGCTTGGAGTATTTTATGACTCTGTTTGGGTAAGAGCCTTGACTCTTGCACCTGGCTGCGTCAGGTAGGCTGCTTCAGGCTGGGGAGATTTTCTTTATTATTTCTTTAAAAATGTAAATTTTTATCTAAAGCTACCTTAGGGCCGCCCCCCTAAAACTGTTGCCCTAGACAGAGACCCTTGGATGCCTAATATAAATATGGCTCTGCTCAGCACCAAATTATTTGGCAAAATGTTTGGGACTCCCACCAAAGGAATTTGGGTTATATATATGTCGGATTTAGTGAGCGTGTGTCCAGAGGCTACACAGTCCTAGCACCAGCCTGCATAACCCCTTATGGTGCGAGTCCGTGTGCGTCCCCAGTGCACCCTGGGAAGCGACTGGACGGCCTGCCGCCCCCAACATTCTGCCGCCCTAGGCCTTTGTGGCCTGTCAGTCTGTAAGTTATTGTGTGTTTGTTGTATGAAATAAAGACTACATGCTATTGTGTAACATGAATCCCAGCACCGGATCTTTCACTTTATATTATATTTATACACAGGAGTCAGACTATTGTGACCCAGTGGCAAAGTAGAATTAATTGGCTGCTTTATGTTTTAAATCCCAGAGAATGATTATGTGTATATTGCATATACAGTATAAAAACCATAAACCATAAATATTATTTTTGATAGGTTTGTAAGAGTTAATCCAGTGCCTACAAATTGAATATCTCTTGGCAACAAATGCCTTTTTTAATATAATAGTGTCAGTCTATAGCACTGTAGAGAGCCCGGTGCTTGTGAGTATACGTCTATCCACTGTTGCTCTATGTTCCTGCTTGATCTTTATGTGGATTACTCTGTTGAATAAACACATTCTCTGTTGAAAGACCCCCTGGTGCCCAATTATTGTGCACTGCACCTATTTACATTTGTACTACACCCTGACTCTATACCGTTGCAAGGGCTTACCCAATGAAAATTAAGGTCTCATCCTTATCAAAGTAAAGCTCATAGTTAGAGAACGGTGCCACTCAATTGACTATAGCGTTACACACACTTTATTCAATATGGTTTATTCATTATGTAAATGTGCCCTAATGCCCAACTTTTACTTGATTGGCTGCCCCAGAGCTACACAGCAGTTTATTTCTATTCCCTTATCCCTCTCTCTATGTTGTAGGCTCCGGGCAGTGTACCTGGCTCGTCCATTATATTGCTGAGTTACACAGAAACCAACAGTAGATTCCTGGAAGATATCTGCCCTTTAAATGAGGCATAGAACAGAAGTGAATCCTAATCTTGTAGGCAATAATGTATAACATAAGGTGCAGGTTTTACTTTGGGCTAAATTTCCAGGCAAAGTCAATGCAAGAGAAGAATGCAGTTTAGTAGAAGTTCCAGTAATGATCTAGCAGGACCTTACCAGAACCTCAAAGAGCTGACCTTCCAGTTAAATGGGATATATAGTGTCAAGAACAAGTATGTGCTGTTGCATTTTATACCCCTAAAATAAGAGAATATGCTTTTAAAGTTGTGTTTTGTACTACTATAATGACTCTTAGAAATAATGACTCTCATGTACATTAAAGAGCATTATAGATAGAACCAGAGCCCCCTTTTGACTTACTGCTCTCTATTTATAGTTGTTGTATAGTTAGTTCTGTATTTGTATGCGATAGAATCATTTAGAGGGGCTAAACTTGATAAACACTTATTATTCCAGCCTAATTAACTATGTAACTATGTGTATGTACATTTGGGTTCCCCCTCACTTCATTCATTGTTCCTCACCTGGGGGATGTTGTTGTGATATCTGCGCATATCAATTGGTTCCCACCAAGACATCAGCCAATGGAAACCACTCACTGTTGTGATCAGTTAATGATTCAGGGATATATGATCTCACTTTACTGACTCATTATACGAGTGACTGATTTATATGAGTCCGTTTGGTTATATAGGTATATGGCAGGAGGGTTACAGTAAACCTATAGCCCAGATACAGTAACATCTAAAGTGCTGTAAAGTTCTGTGTATTGTTAAATCTTTTAATGAAGGACATTGTGATAATGAACCAACGTTACAATGTTGAACACAAGGAGGGCATTGGGGGAACTATTTCTAACACTTAATTTAAGAAGAAGAAGAAAATATAAGCATAGGCAGAAGCAATACCTTGGCAAGGGTTTCATCACTGGTACCATGAGTTGTACAAACTGCACCTCAACATAAAAATGCAGCTATTGGTTACGTTTCCTCCACAACAACAACAATGATTGACTTTACCTATAAACCTATTTCCCTTCACTTGGCAGACAATGGGTCTCCCTTATTTCTTTAGACTAGCGGACGTGGGTACACATCAAAGTCTTTCATATTGGGAGAATTAATGTCCATTCAGTATTTTCTCTTCTTATTTCACACTGTTCCCCATTTTATTTTTCAACTATTCACAAACTCTTCTCAAACTTTGTACAGAAAGGAACCCAGCGCATAAATAGATCTATGTTATTTAAGCAAAATCCCAGCTCTCCAAACTCAAGGTATACAATGTTGCATTGACCCCAAGCAGAATACCTGATCTCTTCACTAAATGTGAAGTAGTGGAACCAATATGAACCAGTTCAGATAGTCACCTTGGCTGATCGTCGCTAGAGGCTCACAGATCAGGCCTGAATAACTTACACAAACCATAACATAAACCATAAACACATAGAGGCAGGAGCTTATTAGACAGATGCATTTCCGTGGGACTTTAGGTGACACAAGTCATAGCACCCATTAATGTCTCTAAATGCCAACTAAACCAGAGTCAGAGCCTGACCATCTCAACTAGTATTGAATAAAAAGTTCAATCTTGTTCTCTGTGATATTGATAATGAAATGCCTTGGTCCCAAGGGCCAATATAAAGCCTATAGAGCCTGGGCACATTGGCCATTCAAGGTACAGAAGGCCACCATACTGCATGTACAGTAAATGAGTTATTAAATGGATATATTTTTAAAATAAGCTAAGGCAGCTCCCTTTCCCCCACCTGGGAGACACTAGTAGATAGGTGCCACTTTATTGGGGCTCTTGCATTCATTCTGACTGTGTCTGCCCCTGCTCAACACCCACAGTTTAATACATTAAAGATCCCCCTTGCTTCAATGAAAACTTTAAGGGTTATGGGGTAAGTACATAGCAGCCCCGCACACTGGGGATTCTGGTCCATCTCCGCAGGCAGATTTGCTCCAGATGATTTCGGTTGCTTATGGGTCCCTTATGAACCTCCATTTTTAAATAAGGCTACGGACTGTCAGCTGGATTGAAATCAGTTTTAGTCTGGGCTGTTGTAAGAATAATATTTTTTTCAGTAACTATCCGTATAAGCTAATATTACTTTCCTCCCAATGTATTATTCCAGATTCTAAGCCAAATTTTGAACTAAATGTAAATACACACAGACAAACACTGGTGGAAATCTGTGGGTGATCAGTCCAAAGGGTTCCTTCTAACACCCAAAATGTCAATCACCTGCAAAAACATTCTAAAATCCTTACCTGGGGCCACAGATGCCCAGCTCTGCTACATAAACTCCACCCAAACACCTGGTACTTGCTGGTGGCATGAGTATGAACCAGACACAATGCTCCATATTTTCTGGCCCTGCTGCATTTTAAATACATTATGGAAATTACGTTTATTGTTGGCAAAAAATCTGTCGGATTTCAGTCCCAAAGACCAAAGTGACACTTTCATTATGATCCCAGGCCCTGTAGCTAGTATCAGTACTGAGGTACATGGTATGATTTACCTAGTGCTAAACAGTAATTCCGAAATCCTGGAAAATGCCTATAGCCAACCCAATTTACCCATAGGGTGACTGAAATGAGTGTCAGTTGAAGGTTGGATGAACTTTATACCCTATTAATTCTCAAAGATTTTGACCCTGTGGATATTATTTTTAGAATCACATGATTATTCCTGTATATCTACTAAAGACATGAGTACCCTGCTCTGTGTAACCAACATAAACCCTTTAGGTTGACAGGGAACATCTCCATGCTGTGTCACCGGTATACTGATACTACTTTACCATGGAACATTGGCTAAGGAGGCCTACTGTATTCAGTCATTTGTTATACAAGAAGTACAACGTGAATTAAAAACTGTATCTGACCTTAAATGCTGGGAGTGAATACAGGGAGTTAAGAGCAACTTGTATGTCATGCAGTGAGTACCATAACACCCCCCACCCTCGACTCCACTACTGTTGACTTTTAGCCAACTGGGTGTGATGCCAAGGTTGAAAACATAAAATCATTTTTACTAGATGTTATGACTTTACTGTTTGCCTCCTTCTTGGCCAACTGGCTGAAGCTGGTAATTTCAGTTGTGACATCAATGACTAGTTAAAGAGTCCAATAAAAGTGAAAGAGCATATATATATATATACAGTATATACAGTATATATATATATAGAGAGAGAGAGAGAGAGAGAGAGAGAGAGAGTTACTCACTGAAGGTGAAACCCAAGAGACTCTTCTCGCTCACACACCTATCCCAGAGCAGCTGCCGATACCTGGTGCCCCAAGCAACGAATATGGACAAAAGAGGTGAGATAATGTTTTATTACATTTCTAATAGATTGAAATGGAAACATTAAAAAATATCTGGGGAAAAACAGAAACAACTCCCCATTTGGTATTCATGTAGCAGCGTCAGTGTGGATGTGCCAGTTTGTTCAGGGTCAGTAATGAAATTTACCTATGGAGTCATTTGACATAACTTGGGAATCCTGTAATTGCCACCGGCTAAAAAGCAGTGTTTCTTTGTGCTAATGTTGTGCTGCCAAGGGAGTTGTGAGTGTGATTAGAGATGGCGCGAACTGTTCGCCGGCGAACTTGTTCGCGCGAACATCGGGTGTTCGCGCTCGCCGGAAGTTCGCGAACGTCGCGCGACGTTCGCCATTTTGGGTTCGCCATTGTTGGCGCTTTTTTTTGCCCTCTCACCCCAGACCAGCAGGTACATGGCAGCCAATCAGGAAGCTCTCCCCTGGACCACTCCCCTTCCCTATAAAAACCGAAGCCCTGCAGCGTTTTTTCACTCTGCCTGTGTGTGCTGAAGAGATAGTGTAGGGAGAGAGCTGCTGCCTGTTAGTGATTTCAGGGACAGTTGAAAGTTTGCTGGCTAGTAATCGTGTTGATACTGCTCTGTTATTGGAGGGACAGAAGTCTGCAGGGGTTTGAGGGACATTTAAGCTTAGGTAGCTTTGCTGGCTAGTAATCTACCTTCTACTGCAGTGCTCTGTATGTAGCTGCAGTGGGCAGCTGTCCTGCTTCTGATCTCATCTGCTGACTGCTGCAATAACAGTAGTCCTTGTAAGGACTGCTTTTATTTATTTTTTTGTTGTTTTACTACTACTACTACTACTACTACTACTACTATAAGAGCCCAGTGCTATTAGTCTAGCAGTGTTGGGGAGTGGGACTGGTGTGCTAATCTGCTGCTCCTAGTAGTTCAGCAGCACCAACTGTAATTTTTTTTTTTTAATATTCATTTTTTTTTTATTTTACTTTTTTTTATTTTACTACCGCTGTAGTAGTGTATAAGTTGACCTTTTAGGCATTATTTGCCCTGTAGGCATTTTTTGCCCAGTGTGTTATTCAACCAACAGCCATCTAGCTGTGTGACCTTGTTCACATTCTGTCTAAATATCCATAATATTACCGTCTCCAGAAAAAACACCGGAGTGACTTTTTTCAAGCAGCCATAATAAATTTTACGTAATCCGTATCCATCGCTGTAGTAGTGTATAAGTTGACCTTTTAGGCATTATTTGCCCTGTAGGCATTTTTTGCCCAGTGTGTTATTCAACCAACAGCCATCTAGCTGTGTGACCTTGTTCACATTCTGTCTAAATATCCATAATATTACCGTCTCCAGAAAAAACACCGGAGTGACTGTTTTCAAGCAGCCATAATAAATTTTACGTAATCCGTATCCATCGCTGTAGTAGTGTATAAGTTGACCTTTTAGGCATTATTTGCCCTGTAGGCATTTTTTGCCCAGTGTGTTATTCAACCAACAGCCATCTAGCTGTGTGACCTTGTTCACATTCTGTCTAAATATCCATAATATTACCGTCTCCAGAAAAAACACCGGAGTGACTTTTTTCAAGCAGCCATAATATATTTTACGTAATCCGTATCCACCGCTGTAGTAGTGTATACGTTGATCTTGTGGGCATTATTTGCACAGTGTTTTCTTCAAACCGCCATCTAGCTGTGTGAGCTTGTTCACATTTTGTCTAAATATTGATAATATTATCGTCTCTAGAAAAACCACTTGAGTTACTTTTTTTCAAGCAGCATTCTTATATTTTACGTAATCCGTATCCACCGCTGTGTATACGTTGACCTTGTAGGCATTATTTGCACAGTGTTTTCTTCAAACCGCCATCTAGCTGTGTGAGCTTGTTCACATTTTGTCTAAATATTGATAATATTATCGTCTCTAGAAAAACCACTTGAGTTACTTTTTTTCAAGCAGCATTCTTATATTTTACGTAATCCGTATCCACCGCTGTGTATACGTTGACCTTGTAGGCATTATTTGCACAGTGTTTTCTTCAAACCGCCATCTAGCTGTGTGAGCTTGTTCACATTTTGTCTAAATATTGATAATATTATCGTCTCTAGAAAAACCACTTGAGTTACTTTTTTTCAAGCAGCATTCTTATATTTTACGTAATCCGTATCCACCGCTGTGTATACGTTGACCTTGTAGGCATTATTTGCACAGTGTTTTCTTCAAACCGCCATCTAGCTGTGTGAGCTTGTTCACATTTTGTCTAAATATTGATAATATTATCGTCTCTAGAAAAACCACTTGAGTTACTTTTTTTCAAGCAGCATTCTTATATTTTACGTAATCCGTATCCACCGCTGTGTATACGTTGACCTTGTAGGCATTATTTGCACAGTGTTTTCTTCAAACCGCCATCTAGCTGTGTGTATTATCGTTTCCAGAAAAACCAACTGAGTTTTTGTTGTTGTTGTTTTTTTAAAAATAATGCCAGGCAAAGGCAGGCCGCCACGCAGAGGCCGTGCTAGGGGCCGTGCTGCTATGCAATCCTGTGGCCCTAGCAAATTGCCCAGTTTTAAAAAGCCAATGACCCTGAACTCCCAAAATGCTGAAGAGGTAGTTGACTGGCTTACACAGCACACCCCATCCTCTACCGTTTCTAACTTTACCACAACATCCTCCTCATCCTCCACTGCTATGGCCACCCCACGTAACACTTCCTCCACCACCGGTGCCCCTTCTTCACTGGAGTCAGAGGAGTTATTTTCCCATGAGTTTCTTGAACTGAGTAATGCGCAACCATTATTGGCAGAAGAAGATGAAGGAGATGAGGACGTTACACCAGATTTAATTCTGGCAGAGAACACGACAGAGATGGACATAATGATGAGTGATGAGGAGGAGGTCCCCGCTGCTGCTTCCTTCTGTGATGTGTCAGAAGAAATTGATGCATCTGAGGAGAATGATGATGAGGAGATTGATGTTTTGTGGGTGCCTAGTAGAAGAGAGCAAGAGGAGGGTAGTTCAGATGGAGAGACGGAGAGTCAGAGAGGCAGTAGGAGAATAAGACTTAGAAGAAGCAGGGAGGACAGCCCGCAGGGATCAGTAGGGCAACAACATGTATCGGCACCTGTGTTCAGCCGGCCAACGCACCCGCCATTGCCGCCAATGCCGCCAACTTCTACTGTTACCGCCAGATCGCACACTTCCAAAAAGTCAGCAGTGTGGGATTTTTTTAATGTGTGTGCCTCTGACAAAAGCATTGTAATTTGCAATGAGTGCAGTCAGAAACTGAGCCTTGGTAAGCCCAACAGCCACATAGGTACAACTTCTATGCGAAGGCACATGAGCGGCAAGCACAAAGCACTTTGGGAGCAACACCTCAAAGGCAACAGGCAAACTAAAAGCCACACTCCTTCTGGTCCAGCATCTTACTGCTCTACCTCTGCTCTCCTTGACCCATCTGAACCACCCTCCACTCCGCCTTCCACCTTGACCACCTGTTCCCATTCCCAGTCATCTGCCACCAGCCAAGTTTCTGTGAAGGCCATGTTTGAGCGTAAGAAGCCAATGTCTGACTGTCACCCCCTTGCCCGGCGTCTGACAGCTGGCTTGTCTGCACTCTTAGCCCGCCAGCTTTTACCATACCAGCTGGTGGACTCTGAGGCCTTCCGCAAATTTGTAGCAATTGGGACACCGCAGTGGAAGGTACCCAGCCGCAATTTTTTTTCTAAAAAGGGAATACCACACCTGTACCAACATGTGCAGAGCCAAGTTACCGCATCTCTGTCACTTAGTGTTGGGCCAAAGGTCCATATGACTACTGACGCATGGTCCTCCAAGCATGGTCAGGGCAGGTATGTCACCTACACTGCCCACTGGGTGAACTTGGTAATGGCTGGGAATGGGAAGCAGGGAATGGGTAGCTCAACAACAACAACAACAGTGGAGTTGGTGTCACCGCCACGGATTGCACGCGGTTCTGCCACCACCTCTACTCCTCCATCGCTCTCTACCTCGTCTTCTTCCTCTTCTTCTTCTTACTCTGCTGCTGGGTCCTCCTTCTCCTCCTCCACACCTGTGCACCCCCAGCTCCCCCTAGGCTATTCGACGTGCCAGGTACGCCGTTGTCACGCTGTCTTGGGGATGACGTGCCTGGAAAGCAAAAACCATACCGGATCTGTACTCCTGTCATCTCTGCAGTCACAGGCCGATCGGTGGCTGACCCCACACCAACTGCAGATCGGAAAAGTGGTGTGTGACAATGGAAGCAATCTGTTGGCAGCGTTGAGACTGGGAAATTTAACACATGTGCCCTGCATGGCACATGTGTTAAATTTAATAGTCCAACGTTTTGTCTCCAAGTACCCAGGATTCCAGGACGTTCTCACCCAGTCCAGAAAGGTGTCGGCCCATTTCAGACGTTCCTACACAGCCATGGCACGCCTTGCTGACATTCAGCAGCGCTACAACATGCCAGTCAGGCGTTTGATTTCTGACAGCCAGACTCGCTGGAATTCAACGCTCCTTATGTTGGAACGTCTGCTGCAACAACAAAGGGCCGTCAACGAGTACCTTTTTGAACTGGGTGGTAGGACTGGATCTGCAGAGCTGGGGATTTTTTTCCCCCGTTACTGGGTGCTTATGCGCGATGCCTGCAGGCTCATGCGACCTTTTGAAGAGGTGACAAATATGGTCAGTCGCACCGAAGGCACCATCAGCGACCTAATACCCTTCGCTTTCTTCCTGGAGCGTGCCGTGCGACGAGTGACAGATGAGGCTGTAGACCAGCGTGACGAGGAGCTGGAAGCGCACGATTTATGGTCGGAATCACCAGAACGAACCCAGGCACCTGCTGCAACGCAGGGAGAGGTGCCAGAAGTGGAGTCAGAGGAGGAAGGTGGCTTTGTGGAGGAGGAGGAGGAGGACCAACAGGAGCAGGCTTCCCAGGGGGCTAGTGGTGACCTTTTGGGGACCCCTGGTCTTGTACGTGGCTGGGGGGAGGAGACCGTGGATGATGCAGTCCTTGATAATGAGGAAGCGGAGATGGATAGCTCTGCATCCAACCTTGTGAGAATGGGGTCTTTCATGCTGTCATGCCTGTTGAAGGACCCCCGTATCAAGAGGCTTAAGGAGAAGGACCTGTACTGGGTCGCAACGCTACTAGACCCTCGGTACAAGCATAAAGTGGCAGAAATGTTACCAACATACCACAAGTCCGAAAAGATGCGGCATTTACAAACCAGCCTGCAAAACATGTTGTACAATGCTTTTAAGGGTGATGTCACTTCAGGAACTCATCAACATTCCAGGGGCAGAGGTGCCAGTAATCCTGCCACGAGCACACCTGCAAGGACAAAGCCCTTTGGCCGGTCTGTAACATCAGACATGCAAATGTTTTTCTGTCCAAGGCAGCGCCACAACCCTTCTGGATCCACCCTCAAAGAACGCCTCGACCGGCAGGTAGCGGACTACCTGGCATTAACTGCAGATATCGACACTCTGAGGAGCGATGAACCCCTGGACTACTGGGTGCGCAGGCTTGATCTGTGGCCAGAGCTGTCACAATTTGCCATGAACCTCTTGTCTTGCCCAGCCTCAAGTGTGCTCTCAGAAAGGACCTTCAGTGCAGCAGGAGGGATTGTAACTGAGAAGAGAACTCGCCTAGGTCACAAAAGTGTCGATTACCTGACCTTTATTAAAATGAATGAGGGGTGGATCTCGGAGGGTTACTGCACGCCGGAAGACTTGTTCTGACTTCTATGCAGCTGTCCTTCTCTTCAAGCCTCATGACTCCACACACAGCTGTCCTTTAGCGTCCTCCTCCCTCCGCCACCGTTACAAACTAGGGTGCAAACCCTACTGGTTTAATTTTTTCTGGCCTCTGTGCTTCAGTGGCTGCGTCCAAAAAAACTGGGCAAACAATGTCTACAAGGTCAACGTATGGCGAAAAATGACTATTTTCAGCATTTATATGGCATATTTTTTCTGGCAACTGTGCTTCAGTGGCTGCGTCCAAAAAAATGCATATTTTCTGCATTTATATGGCATAATTTTTCTGGCCTCTGTGCTTCAGTGGCTGCAACCAAAAAAATGCATATTTTCTGCATTTATATGGCATAATTTTTCTGGCCTCTGTGCCAACGTATATGGCAAAAAATGACTATTTTCAGCATTTATATGGCATATTTTTTCTGGCAACTGTGCTTCAGTGGCTGCAACCAAAAAAACTGGGCAAACAATGTCTACAAGGTCAACGTATGGCGAAAAATTACTATTTTCAGCATTTATATGGCATATTTTTTCTGGCAACTGTGCTTCAGTGGCTGCGTCCAAAAAAACTGGGCAAACAATGTCTACAAGGTCAACGTATGGCGAAAAATGACTATTTTCAGCATTTATATGGCATATTTTTTCTGGCAACTGTGCTTCAGTGGCTGCGTCCAAAAAAACTGGGCAAACAATGCCTACAAGGTCAATGTATGGCAGTTGTTTAAAGAGAACAGTAGATTACTAGCCAGCAAAGCTACCTAAGCTAAAATGTCCCTCAAATCCCTGCAGACTTCTGTCCCTCCAATACAGAGCAGTATCAAGCAGATTACTAGCCAGCAAACTTACTATCATCTGTCCCTGAAATCACTAACAGCTCTCCCCCTACACTATCTCTTCCAAGCACACACAGGCAGATTTTTCAGATACATTTTTGCCCTTGATCCCCCTCTGGCATGCCACTGTCCAGGTCGTTGCACCCTTTAAACAACTTTAAAATCATTTTTCTGGCCAGAAATGTCTTTTTTAGATGTTAAAGTTCGCCTTCCCATTGAAGTCTATGGGGTTCGCGAACCGTTCGCGAACCGCTCGCATTTTTGCGCAAGTTCGCGAATATGTTCGCGAACTTTTTTTCCGACGTTCGCTACATCCCTAAGTGTGATACTGGACCAGCCATTTGTAAACAAGCCTTTTTTGAGCAATGTGGAAGTTAATGGAAGAAGGGGAAACTGTTGGTGTAATATCTGGGGTGAAGGGGAGGTAGTTTTGAGGATAGGAGTGATTAGTGCTTGTTTTTATAAAGATGGAAAATTACCAGTAGTGAGCGAAAGTTAAATAGGTGGGTAAGTGCAGGAGAGAGTGTTTCAGAATGTGGGTAAAGGAGGCAAGAGTATGGGCTCAAGGAAGCAGGTTGTGGGGTTTTAGTAGACTAGAAGTTCTAACTTGATCTAGAGTTGTGGGGGTCAAAGAGTTCAAAGTGGACGTGAGAGGACTGCAAGGTAATCTGAGATTTTTGTCAGATGTAATGCTCAGTCTAATGAGACTTTTAATGAGAGTTTTTTTTTACAGAAATGAGAAAGGTCTTAGTCAGTTACATTAATGGGTGGAGGGTGTGGAGGGGGGAATAGCAGTGAGTTAAATATCATGAATAGTCATTGTGGTTTAGAGGAGAGAGTGGAGATTAAAGAAGAGAAGTACAGTTGTTTATTGATAGAGCTCAATTGAAGCAGTAGAGCGCGAATTTGATTTGGATAAAGTCGGGATCAGTTTGTGACTTTCTCCACTGTTGATCAGCTGATCAAATACATCTGAGGAACCAAATTAAACTAGTGTGCCAGGGTTGGGGTTTAGCTGGTCAACTGTGCGGGTGGTAGAAGGAGCAAGGGAGTCAAGTGCTCCATATAAGTAATTCAGAAAAAGACTAGAAGCAGTGGCCCTCCAGCCTATAATCTTGTCTCATACCAGTATTCCACCCACTGTCAATGCACGTGCACCCATGAGTGTGACATTGTTTGTGGCATGTTTGAAATCTATGTACCCATAAATCTGACACTGGTCACCTCCAGACACTTTTTTCCACCCATGGAGCTCACAGCTCTATATCAGTAATTCAGAAAAAGACTTGAGAAAGAGTATCATTGTAGAGAGAAGCTGCCATATTCTGTCAGGAAAGGTTGTTAATATGAGAGATTGGCTGTGCTGCTACTGTTGATAATTCTTGTGGATCAAATGTGTTAAGGTTTCTGTATGTGTGGGTGGAGAGAGATGCTTGGGATAGCGCAGGTGAATGTTATCTGAAAGGAAAGTAAGTGATGGTCGGATGGGGAAAGGGAGATTTAGTAATGGCACAGAATTACAAAAATACCCAGATTACTCAGCAAATGTAATTTACCCTATATATCATATATATATGTATCACCTGGTAACTAATCTGTTTTGTGTCCAATCTGTCTTATACAGGCTCTCATAATCAACACCCACACCACCCAGCTCCAGTTCATCCTGTTCACCATCCGCACCATCCGGCTCCAGTTCATCCTGTTCACCATCCGCACCATCCGGCTCCAGTTCATCCTGTTCACCCTCCGCACCATCCGGCTCCAGTTCACCATCCGCACCATCCTACTCACCCCCCGCACCACCACTAAAAAGGAAGACGATGATTCCTCTTCAAGAAGCAAGATCCCCCATGATCAAGTGTCTGACATTATATTTGTTGGTGCTGGTGTGGACCTCAGGCAGAAAACCTATTATTCAGCAAATTCCTATTGATCTCTTATAAAACTTTCTTTCAGTGGAAGTTTGGACTGGCCTCCCAACTTGTTCTCTTTTCAATGCTCCCAAGCCTGTTCTGATGCCTCCAGGGAAAGGGCTTCTGCCTTGTTCTAGGTGTCTGGATGCAGAGGCCCTCCAGCCTATAATCTTGTCTGATACCAGTATTCCACCCACTGTCAATGCACGTGCACCTATGACTGTGACATTGTTTGTGGTTTGAAATCTATGTACCCATAAATCTGGCACTGGTCACCTCCAGACAATTTTTTCCACCCATGGAGCTCACAGCTCTATATCAGTAATTCAGAGAAAGACTTGATTTGGATCCATATGCCCCAAAGAATATTGGTCAGGAGTTTGTTGCAGGAAAAATAGAGAGGAGTGAAAAGAAGAGAACAGAAAAGAAAGGGTACAGGGAGTATGGGAAGAAAAGGAAGAGCAGAATAAATATTGGGGGACAGAGACTGAAACAAGAAAGCACCAGGGTACCAACTTGCGGGCTTCCTATTCCTCAGAATTGCACCAAGCTTTAGTTTACTGTGGCCCTACAGCCTTGGCAGATTGGGGCTGCTGGGAATGATAGTCCAACAGTGTCAGGGAATTCATAACAATATACCCACCTGTCAGAATAATGCCCTCGATATGGTCCCAGGGGGCTCTGTTAAAAGCCATACTCACACTCCTCTATGCTAATTGGTTGAGTGCAGACGTGTTCCCTCCAATCCCACCAGAATGTGCCAGTAACAGATATATATATATATTGTATGAGCTGCCCCCTGATCTCTGATACCATCACATCAATAAATACAAAATAATCTACATTGTTCCTATTGGCAGATGACACAGCAATGACCGTTTCATTTTGGGCACTAAAGTACTATTGATATTCTTTTTATTCTGTGTCTCCACAACCCTGGGGTGGGTCAGGTAGGTTTAACTGGCTGTTTTATTACCTATAGCAATTAACCAGTTTCTAACTGATCAAAACTGATTGGTTGCTATGGGTAACAGCAATTTAGGTCCTATAAATAGTAAATGAGGCCCCAGGACCTTAATCAGCTTATGGCTTTACTTGTCTGACACATAATGGAGTGTGGGACTAAAATAAAACATTGTGAAATGATTCAGATTTAACCGTTATTATTACAATACACTGTTGATCAACATGATAAAATGTGAATATTATGTTAAATCAAAACAAGGGGGATAAGACATTTGCACCAATAAAAAACCATATGACTGCGCCTCATTCTTGCCACTTTTTCACCAGGACAGTTCAGAGGGGTGGGTACAGGCCCGGACTGGCAATCTGTGGGTTCTGGCAAATGCCAGAGGGGCTGCTATAAGGTGCCATAGAAAGTCACTATTTGGTGGGCTGGTGGGGGCTGTTTGGGCCTCTATGTGGGCTGATTGAGCCTCTGTGTACCTGAAATGCCAGGGCCTAATGTAATTCTCAGTCCGGACCTGGGTGGGTGGTTGATGCCAGAGGACTAGGCAGGTGATGCAGCAAACCAAAAAATATTTACTCACAAC
Organism: Xenopus petersii; assembly: GCA_038501925.1. Taxonomy (NCBI): domain Eukaryota; kingdom Metazoa; phylum Chordata; class Amphibia; order Anura; family Pipidae; genus Xenopus; species Xenopus petersii. Next base: position 163,611,094 of record CM076682.1, on the reverse strand, counting down.
ACTTTGCCAATGGAATAACTCACCAAAGTAGAAAGGTGCTCCTGCCCCAGGCCCTCAGCTCAAGGGAGCGGACAATTCATATGCAGATAAACAAATATTGGTGCAACGCACTCTAGTAGGTCACACATAGATTAGATAAAACATGGAAAACTTTTAGTTATGTAGACATCTCTCGCCTAACGCGTTTCGTGTCATTGGGACACTTAGTCATAGGCTTGGTAGGTGGCAGGTGATGTCAGGAGGAAGAGCTATTATGCATTGATCTGTGATTGGCTGATTGTCCTGTCAGTCAAGGAGAGTCCTGTCCTGCTTTCCTCATCAGGAATACTAGGGAGGCAGTTTGACCAAGACAGACCCTACAAAAACCAGTCAGTATTTAGCCAGCGTAGCCAGTGAAGTGCCTGCAATGTATTTGCTGGTATTAGTAATCGCTGCATGAACACCAATGCAGTCTGCAGCAGGTATCACAGGTCACCAGGGGCATCACTGGTTGTAGGGTAGTTAAAGTGACCGGTGAACAGGTTAAGGGAAAGGAGGGATGGCTTGTGGGGGTTCAATTAATTTAGGGAGTGATGGAACCTCTTCCATGTGTGGAGTGCAGTTTTCTTCTGAACGCAAGTGGAAGAGGTTTCCTCACTCCCTCATGAATTGCACCCCTACAAGTCCTCCCTCCTTTCCCTTAACCTGTTCACCGGTCACTTTAACTGCCCTACAACCAGTAATGACACAAAGGTTGTGTGGGTGGTTCGGAACTGTGATGGGAAAATCCACCTCCCTTCATGAATAAAGAGCTACCAAATGCAATCAGTGTTGTATTCATCTAGAAAGCCTGTAGGTTTTACAGTGGGGAAAGCAAAATGCAAACGCTCACCTGTTGTACTCTCCCCTGCCTTTCTAAATTGTTCCTTATGACACCCACATATGACTGTTCTTATAGTTTTCAGGTCTTCCTGTGAGTGAAGGTCTCCCCTGTAAGGATGGGTGAATCTGACCCGAAATTGACTATAGAACACACTGAAGTTTTTTTTTTTTTGCACATTTTTAAAACTGCACATTTTGTTAATCTACATTAATCTATGGGTGTTTTTTTGTAGCAAAACACAGCAAAATATTTTGCTTATCTGTACTCCCCTCTGATTGCAAGTCATAGAAACCACAGGGGTGTAAGATAGTCAGGGCTAGTTAGCATGAGCAGTCATGTGCCCTACCAAGGAGAATTAATGGTGTTTTTATTCCCAGGCAACAAAGTCAAAGTATGGAGTCCAGTGTGGCAGATCAGTGTATTACTGGATCTATTTCCTATTATTATAAAAAAGAAGTACAGGTATGGAATCCCTTATCCGGAAACCTATTATCTAGAAAGCTCCGAATTATGGAAAGACCGTCTCCCATAGACTCCATTTTATCCAAATAAGGCCCGGGTTTGTTGAAAGGACAAGCCTAAGTAACTAAGCTGGATTGGTGGAAAAACAATTCTATTGGGTTTATTTAATGTTTAAATGGTTTCTATCAGACTTAAGGTATAGAGATCAAATTATAGAAACCCTCTTATCCGGAAAACCCATCTGGATAATCATTCCCATATCTGTATAAAGCCTACTGTTTGTAAATGTAAATATTTCATAAATGCCCAATGCCCTTTTATGCCTTTACTGTTTCTATATACACTTATACAATACTAATCTGCCAAAAAGAATAACTGTTGCTGCAGCCCCTCCATTCTTTTTATTCTGTCCTCCTGTAACTTGTCACTTGCAGGGACACGGCAGCCTTAGTCATTTACAATTTCCATGTCTTAAAGGGGCCACATAGCATATTTCAAAATCCCCCTTGCATCACATACAAACCTTATTTCACTTGATACTACATTTACATGTATGTAAATGATACATACATAAGGTAAATTGTTGCACTGGTCATGCACTTAATTGGGTGCATATTGTAACAATGTACTTTATATGTACCTGTATGTCTTGTTGCAGACAGAGAAGCCCACAGAAGCTAATCATCTCTGCTTATTGAAAGGAAAGACTTGTTTGAGGAGACCAGCTCTGTTATATCAGGAGGCTCCTGTGTTTACAAGTTGGTTCTACATGAGGAATATGCACAAGGAAAGTACAGAAAACTGCAGTTTGGGACTGAAAACCCATTAAAACGATACAAAATAATAATGTTGGTGGGAGCAACAGGATCAGGTAAAACAACTCTCATCAACGCTCTGATCAACTACATCCTGGGAGTGAAATGGGAAGATAATTACAGGTTAATTCTCATTGAGGAAGAAACAAACAGGAGCCAAGCCCACAGCCAGACCTCTGAAGTCTCTGAAAAGATATAGAGAAGAACATACAGATCTGTGCTACGTTTGCTGATGCCGGGAAGCCACAGGTCTTACAAGCGCTTATTGAGGGTAAAGTTCCATGTCTAAAGGGCCAAACTGGGTCTCATGTTTGTTTCAAGTTCAACAATTGTGCTCTGTATGCAAAGAACTCAAAAAAAGAGGATGATAGTTCGTTACTTATGGACTTATGGAAAACAGGACAGTTGAGCTCTAAAAAAAATGGTCAATGGCAATAGTCTGGCTTTAACCAAGGAAGTGCTAGAGAAGAGGGAAGAACTTAAGGCTATTTTAGATGAGGTAGAGAGAAATGTTGAGGAATCAAGACAAATGGTTAGATCTTGGTACTTGCTTCTTAATAGTTTCAAAAATGAATTGATGATGAAGGCAATGGTTCTAATTTAAAAAGCTTCAGACATTCTCAGGCGCCTACAAGAAATCGCCTTAATACCCGATCCACTCACTGTCACGGATTATATTGATTTGCTTATAAGGAAAGAGAGGCAAGAAGGCAAAGATGATTTCAAGACAAAATTGCTTCCCTGGAGGCTTATAAAATGATAGCCAATAACATGTAAATCTGAGCAAGTAGAAAGTATTTCAATGAAAACAAAAATTATAGGTTAATTCATAAAAGTATGTAAAATATTTAATACCTAATCAACTATGTAAACGGTGGTTTCTATAAAGTAGTAAAAAATTTACATTTTCCCTTGAGAATAAATTCTGAATGTAAAAACGAACTGTCCTTGCACTTAAATATAAAATGGTCACAGCCAGAATAGAATGGCATATGTTTAAAGCACCTAGACATGCCAAAAAAGATCCCAAATGAACAGATTTATCAACATTCAAATTTTACCACAATTTGAATTCAAACCATGAATTTCAAAAAAATCAAGTTTTGCGCAAATCCTTCGACTTCAACATTCAAAGTCAAAGGATTTGCGGTAAATACTTTGACTTGGATATTCGAAGTTGAAGAATTTTACTTTCTACGGCCGAATATCGAGGGTTAATTAACCCTCGATATTCGACCAATAGTAAATGTGCCCCTTAAATGTGCACTTGGGGCTTGCTGAAAAACTAAAAATAAGTTAAAACGTAAAAATTACATGAAAATCATTACACATGCAAGAATATCACAAGTATGTATATATATATATATTAACACATTCAAGGGCAGTTTAAAAAGTTAGTTAATTATAATCTTGCAACATAATTATCAAACCATGGTTACAAGTTTGCCCTTTAAAGAAGAAGGAAAGCTACAGAGGCAGTTTATAGCCAATATAATAGCCATAATAGTATATGCAAGAATTCTATATTTATTCTGCAAAATGCTTTACCATACCTGAGCAATCAGCTTTAGAAGCTCTCTCTGTTTGTTTGGGATAGCAGCTGCCATATTAGCTTGGTGTGACATCACTTCCTGCCTGAGTCTCTCCCTGCTCACTCATAGCTCTGGACTCACATTACAGCAGGGAGGGAGAGAGGAGCAAACTGAGCATGCTCAAGCCCTAGCCCTGGAGGTTTAAGCTGAAAACAGGAAGTCTGATACAGAAGCCCATGAGTACACAATGGAAGGAAAGAAATGTGCTGTTTCTTTTGACAGAGGACTCAGAGCAGCATTACTTTGAGGGGTTACTGGTGGAGTCATAGCAAGTAGGCAGGCACCATTTTGTGAACAGTGTTATTAAGGAACGTTTTGCTAGTATTGGGGGGACTGATGCACATGCCCATACCCTGGTATACACAATTAGACAGTAAGGAGCGAGGGGGAATGTGGGGAGTGCAGTAACAACTAGAAAGTTCAAATGGAAAGTGACAGTAATTGTACACCCCACCACTGTGCATAAGGCATAGAGGTGGGACAGGCAATATATAATTGGCAGCTGAGATTTTTAAATACATTTAGAACAGGTAACAGATATTTTAATTAAAACAAGAATTTGGGCCTGGTGTTTAATTTGAAAAGGACGTGATATCTATATTGGCTAACAATAAAAATAGATTGCAAGCTTTCGGAGCACCAGGATTGCTAATTAACCCTCGATATTCGACCATAAGTAAATGTGCCCCCTAGAGTGAGCTTTTATAGATCTTGCACTAACCACCCCCTCTAACAAGTGAAACTAAAGAGACCAAGTATATAGGGACTATCCCCTTTTAAAGAGTCTAACACCCCCTAGTCAATGACATGGAGTGAAAGCATTACCCCACCTACACTTGTAGAGGTCGGCACCAGACCAGAATACAGTCCAGCTTGTAGAGATCTTCTTTAAAGGGGAACTGTCATAGGAATGAAAATAATTCGTGCAATTTCCACTTGCACATAGTATTCAGATAGAATGTGAGTGCTCCAATCCTGCAGGGTCAGCAAGAGTGCAAACTCTATCCAATAGTGATGGGCAAATTTGCACTGTTTTGCTTCGCCGAAAAATTAGCGAAAAATTAGCGAAACGGTGGCAGCGTCTGGTTTTTGACGCCGGTGCCCGTTTTTTGACGCTGGCGCCCGTTTTTGCCGCGAATTTTTGCGGGCGTTTAGCGAATTTATTCGCTGGTGGCGAATCACGCAAATTTGCGCCTGGCGAATAAATTCACCCATCACTACTATCCAAGATATAAGAAAAGCACAGCAAAACATTGTTTTCAATGTAACCTGGTTTGCAAGCTTTCCTCGTCTCTTGGGGAGCCCTAAAATGCCATAATGGATGCTCTGTTCTATCTCATCAAAATATTTGACTATTTCTATATATAGAATTTGAGATATGAAATGGTTTGTTTGCGCAACATAACATTTTATTTTACAACAAACAACGGTTAGACTTTCCCAATCCCTGACACATACTAATAAAACGTTGTTATTAAACAGACGCTCGTGTTTGGTTGGATTTCACATAATATTTTTACTTTTACTATAACAGTTCATCTTTTCAACGCTCTACGTGCCACAAAGTGTAGCTGTTCCTTGGTTCCCCAGTTCCTATGAACAGAGGCAGAAACAAGATGGTCCTAGAGGACTTGATAATCCCAGGGGCCACAAGTAAGAGCAGGCATGGAAATCATGTGTCTCTTGTTTTCATCAACTTCACAATTGTCACCCACATGGCAGCTCTCCTTTAGATCCAGTGGCCCTCCTGCCTCTTCAGACAACCTGCTACAAGTGCTGCACACAGAAATACACCCACAGAAATACACACACATCCCTGTTATACCAACACACGCTTACATAGACACTTGTAATTTTTGTCGGGATGGGGGATTTTGGTCCAAAAAACAGTTTTGTCTTCGGCACACCACTTACTTGGTATTTGTAGGGTGCATTCAATCCCAGGCTGCTTCAAGCCCAACGCAGTAATCTCTTGCAAAAAGGGGAAAAGAAGCACACCATACTTCAGCTCCTGCCTTCAAAGCATTTTATTGCAGCAGAGATGTGGCACAAGCTTTCGGGGACAACCCCTTCCTCAGGCGCATTCTTTTCCCCTTTGTCACGGTCGGCACCCAAGACCAGAGCAAATGCCAAGCACCCTGGTCTCGGCTCGTGTTTCACCTGTAGTGTGACCGCCTTTAGCCTCGGAGGGAGCCCTCAGCTACTTGGATGCCACCAGGACTAAACAAGGGGTGCAAGGCTAGAGGTTTTGGATAGGCAGAGGGGCACGACTGTTTAGCAAAGTCTTTGGGCAGAAGGTCGTGGTACAAGACAGGCAACAGAGAAGTCAGATCAGGTCTGGGTCGGGTCAGACAGAGAATAAATGGAGTCAGGCAGGCGAGGGTCAAACTAGGAAGTCAATCAGAGGGTTAAGCAGAAGGGGTAGTTGGTATTCAGGCAAGGGGTCAGGATCCAGAAGTCAGAATAGTCAAAAGTCAGGCAGGGGTCACAACAGGAATCAAATACAGAATATCAGAAGCTCTAAAGCACAGAAGCACCAGGAACAAGATCCTATAACGGGCAATGTGTAGAAATGCTCTGTGGCTTTAAATACTTTCAAATTTCGTGCCACTGCGCGCTGACGTCAAACACCAGCGCAAACATATCAGGAATCGGAGCGCGTGCCCTGACTCTTACACTTTCGTGGCCCAGAGGAGCGGCAGCATGGCGGCGTCCCTGCAGGCTCCTCCCACTAGACCACCAGGGTGAGTTATCACACACTTTTTGCAAGAGATGGGGGATTTTGCAAACTCACAGCAAATGCACACACATGTATTGTGACTAACGCGATTGCTAATTATATTGTGCAATTCCTTTTCTATTTTATCTCAGCAATTTGATTGTATGTTTAGATGTTTTATGATTGCACCTTCTGTTCTGTAACTGCTGAAACTGGGATTCTGACCACTGATCTCATTAAGGAAAAATGTATTGATATTTAATTAAAAATTAATTTTTAATTAAAATTAAACATCAAATAGTTAAAAAAAAACTACATGCTCGTGCCAGAGAGTAGCAGGGCATCAAATTCATATCTCTGAAATACGGCCAAAACCCGTGGAAAGGTTCAGCCAGGGGCTCATTTATAAATACAAGTGAAGAACTTTATTTGCTTGTTGTGCTGGGTGATATGATCTGATCAAAGGAATTTAAACTCTTTATGTTAAATTATTAATCCATATTCTTGTTATGTTTGTGCAGGGTTTATGTTTATAGGAGTGTTTATAGCAGTATTTGTGTAGATCATCACCAAGACAACAGCCAATGAAAACTATCAGGATTAGGTCGAGATTCAGGATATGACGCCATATTGATTCATTGTACCTGACTGTACGTAACATTGTTGGGAGGGGAACATAAATAAACCAATAAAACAGATGCAGTAAAAATCCACAGCGCTATAACTTTTTATGCATTTTCTTGTAAATCTTATAAGGAAGGACATTCTGAAATAATGCACCGACACTATCATGGTGATCTCAAAGCAAATGCTGGGGGAAAAAATTCTGACTTATTTCTGAACAAGAAGAAAGAGTTTCAGCAAATAAGAAGCAAATACCTGACTGTACATAACAGTGGCAAAAAAAAAAAAACATTTATGTTCAATTGATGTGCTATGGGAAGTTATATTGACTTACAACTTATTTTATGAGGCTCAAAGAACAGTAGAGTTGCCCTTTAACATAAATAACCTGTAAAAAAACATTTCCTTCACCCTTAAATGGCCCATAAATACTTGGGAATAATGCAAATATGCATCCAAGGTATTTCACCCTCATTAAACAGGTAAGGGACCCGTTATCCAGAATGCTGGAATTTTCTAGATAAGGGATCTTTCCATAATTTGGATATTTATACCTAAATTAGACTAAAAAATCATTTAAAGGAACAGTAACACCAGAAAATTAGTGTTGTTAAAGGAATGACAATATAATGTACTGTTGGCCGGCACTGGGGAAAGCTGTGTGTTTGCTTCACAAAAAAAACATAGTTGAAATAAACAAGCTGCTGTGTAGCCATGGGGGCAGCCATTCAAGCACAGGATACACAGTAGATAACAGATAAGTACTACTATAGTTTATATAAAGAAGCTGCTGTGTAGCCATGGGGGCAGCCATTCAAGCACAGGATACACAGTAGATAACAGATAAGTACTACTATAGTTTATATAAACAAGCTGCTGTGTAGCCATGGGGGCAGCCATTCAAGCACAGGATACACAGTAGATAACAGATAAGTACTACTATAGTTTATATAAACAAGCTGCTGTGTAGCCATGGGGGCAGCCATTCAAGCACAGGATACACAGTAGATAACAGATAAGTACTACTATAGTTTATATAAACAAGCTGCTGTGTAGCCATGGGGGCAGCCATTCAAGCACAGGATACACAGTAGATAACAGATAAGTACTACTATAGTTTAAATAAACAAGCTGCTGTGTAGCCATGGGGGCAGCCATTCAAGCACAGGATACACAGTAGATAACAGATAAGTACTACTATAGTTTAAATAAACAAGCTGCTATATCTAACATAAATAATTAAAAAAATCTGGACTTGCTAAGTAATTTTATTGAAGATATCTGAGCAGCTTCTTCAGTTCAACTGACTAATATGGTAAATTCTCACCATATAAACTCTTCCACTAATCCAATCCAACAGCACATTGTAACTCTTCAGAGAGGAGACATCTGTAATTCCCAGAGGTGTTGATTGTGTGTAGTTACTGTGTACAATGTGTAGTGCAACTTCTAGATACAGGTGTTACATGTGAGAGTTACATGAATGTACGTGTGAAGTGTTCCGCCGGGGTACAGACGTTAGAACCGCATTGTTTTCTTGGATTACTTATATTAGATATACCATGACCTGGATGAATGAAAATCTTCATAGTCATAGACAAGCTGCAGTGTAGCCATGGGGGCAGCCATTAAAGGAGAATTAAACCGTTTTTTTTTTATTACGGGTAGAATTCTCCTTTAAACCCAATAAAGATATTTTGCCTTCAATAAGGATCAATTATATTTTCATTTGGATCAAGTATAAGGTTCTGTTTTATTATTACAGAGAAAAAGGAAATCATTCTTGAAAATGTGAGTTGTTTTATTATAATATTATTAATATTATATTAGTCTCCAGGTTTGGAATCACGAGCAAAAAGCCAGTGCTCCCACATTGTCTCTCCCTGTTTCAAATTCTACCGGAGACCAGCCTTATAGCCTGTCTCAAACGTTGGTCCAGATTCAATTCAGTGAGAAAAAAATGTGTCTCTAAATTCAATTCCACATTTTCCTATAGGCAATGATAAACCATAAGTTGTTTTACTCATGAAAGTTAATGTGACCTTCTGTGGATGGAAAATCCCAGTGCAAAACATCCCTGGGAGGAGTATTTGTAGAGTTAGTAAAACTAACATCACTATATATACAGTACATGTTGTTGTCCCAGAGAGACAGACACACAGAGAAATTCTGAGGAGAGGATGCAACAAAGGCAATCAGGTATTTATATCATTAATGAAAGAAACTCATATTAATCATCTAAAAAGAAACACAAAAGACCGGAATAAAGAAGGTGGACCTTAACTGATCCGTATCTCATAGTTCTTCTGTGGGAATGAAAGGGTAGAGACAATGGACCCTGGTGCAAATGCACCTCCTGTACCTCCTTGAATGATTGTGAGCTTCTTGCTACTGGGTAGGAGTTATGGTAAGAAACGAGGAGAGGAGATTTTATCATTTTCCTCCAACACGATTACTAGATATCTTCATTTACCCCATTCATTTGGAAAAGTATTTCTGTTTGTAGAAAGTATTTAACACACCTTTGTCTTACCTTTTTTTTATCTCAACCACATCTACATACCTTATAATGAACTATAGGAAGTCAGTTTGCTCCCCTTGTAAAACTATTCCTATCGGGCCATTGTCTATACAGCATAGATCTCTTCCTAAAGTCGTTAAAAGTGGGAAACAATACTTCCATTTTAGAAATTCTGTATACATAAACTTAAAGGGGTTTAATTTTTTTTTTTATTATTATAACATAGACATTGATTTTCTGAGAGAGTTTGCGATTGGTTTATATTTTTTGTGGTTTTTCAGTTATTTAGGTTTTTTTTTCTAAAGCTATTTGTTTGCTAGGGTCTTGTTTACCAGGCAGTGCTTTGTATGAGAGACTTGAATATGAATAGGGGAGGGACTATGTAAAAGGAAGTGAAGTAGATGAACTAAGATATATAGAGGAGATCATAGCAAAAAAAACTGATGGACAGCAACTAAACACTATAAAATATGGAAATGTTGCTCTGATTTCCTTAGTAAAATGAGTAATTAATCTTGGTTTGTGAAGAAACACTCGTATTAATAAAGATATTAAGAATTGTGACAATTTAGGGGCCCATTCATTAAGCTCGAGTGAAGGAATAGAGGAAAAAAACTTCAATTTTTGAATGTTTTTTTTGGCTACTTCGACCATCGAATTGGCTACTACGACCTTTGAATCGAACGATTCGAACTAAAAATCGTTTGACTATTCGACCGTTCGATAATCGAAGTACTGTCTCTTTAAAAAAAACTTCGACCCCCTAGTTCGCCACCTAAACCCTACCGAGGCCAATGTTAGCCTATGAGGAAGGTCCCCATAGGCTTTCCAAGGTTTTTCTGATCGAAGGATAATCCTTCGATCGATGGATTCAAATCCTTCAAACGATTATTCCTTCGATCGTTCGATCAAAGGAATTGCACAAAATCCTACGACTTCCATATTCGATTTTAATTCAGCAGTCGAATATCGAGGGTTAATTAACACTCGATATTCGACCCTAGGTAAATGTGCCCCATAATATCTCAGTTTACAAACGCAGGGAAAATGTAATAGAGTTTGCAAAAAGAACAAATATTGCATTGCAAATATTAATTGCGCATTGTGAATCTTTAACACCTGCTTGAAGGTGGCTTAAGCTTTTGGTGCAAACGTTACAACTTTTTCATTAAGAAGTTTATTACTTATTATCACTGTCACAAACCATACGATTCCCAATCCTACTGTCGTGTGAGGGGCAAAGTATTTACAAAGGCAAAATTGTTCCGTTTGCAAAACATTGATTTGCATTGCGAATGATCTTTGGGTTAGCGACCAGTATTACTATTGCCCCATAGAGCTTAAGCAGAGCAATAGGATCGGACAAGAATGGATGGATTGCTAGTGCTTTATGAAAGTAAATTTGGAATATACTATAAATAATATAATATTATAAATAATGAAGATTAATGACAAAGTTATTAGGAATAGGACTTTTTATAGCAATCTTAAAGTTATCATAAAGGGATCCTGTCATCGGAAAACACATCAGTTAATAGTGCTACTCCAGCAGAATTCTGCACTGAAATCCATTTCTCAAAAGAGCAAACAAGATTTTTTTATATTCAATTTTGAAATCTGACATGGAGCTAGACATTTTGTCAATTTCCCAGATGCCCCTAGTCATGTGACTTGTGCCTGCACTTTAGGAGAGAAATGCTTTCTGGCAGGCTGCTGTTTTTCCTTCTCAATGTAACTGAATGTGTCTCAGTGGGACGTGGATTTTTACTATTGAGTGCTGTTCTTAGATCTACCAGGCAGCTGTTATCTTGTGTTAGGGAGCTGCTATCTGGTTACCTTCCCATTGTTCTGTTGTTTGGCTGCTGGGGGGGAAAAGGGAGGGGGTGATATCACTCCAACTTGCAGTACAGCAGTAAAGAGTGACTGAAGTTTATCAGAGCACAAGTCACATGACTTGGGGCAGCTGGGAAATTGACAATATGTCTAGCCCCATGTCAGATTTCAAAATTGAATATTAAAAAATCTGTTTGTTCTTTTGAGAAATGGATTTCAGTGCAGAATTCTGCTGGAGCAGCACTATTAACTGATTCATTTTTAAAAAAAAAAAAATTTCCCATGACAGTAGTAATGTATTATTATGACAGTGAACACAGAAGAGAAAAGCAGAGACTCATTTCCCAAGTAGTAATGTATTATTCATAAATACCCTAGCCTATAAAAACAAAGTAATCACTCTTAGGAAGGGGCCCCTTTTTCTTAAATCAGTCAATACAATGATAATTCAATATCAATAAACAACTTCATAAATTACTGTAGAAAATCAAAATTCATATTTCAAAGTCACAGTAGTTTGAAGGAAAGTTGCTGGTCAAATCAGTTTTCTCCACTTGAAAATAGTGCAGAGCAATGTATTCAACTTTATATATTCAAATGAAAGTGCCAAGAGAAAGACACTCTTTATACGAACACATTAGATTAACGCTGCACTAAAAACTCGAAATGTGGCTCAATCCAATAATGAAATAATTAATGAACTCAAATGCTGACCGTAACTACTGTTTAGCCCGGGTGTGTAAAACTCAGAGCTTTGCACTTGCAATAGCAATAGGGATGTAGCGAACTGTTCTGCTGCGAACTAGTTCGCGCGAACTTCGACCGTTCGCGTCCGCCGAATGTTCGCGAACGTTTGGGAACGTTCGCATTTTGAGTTCGCGTTCGATTCGAATACAAATCGTTCGACCATTCGACCATTCGAATTCCTTCGACCGCTAAAAATCGAACGATTTCCATTCGTTCGAACGATTGTAAGCATTCGATTCGAATGAAAATCCTTCGATCGAATGATTAAAATCCTTCGATCGTTCGAATCGAACGATTTTAGCGGGTGTTCTAAGTTCGCAAAATGTCCGCGAACGTTCGCATTTTTTGCCGGTGTTCACGAACGGCGTTCGTGAACACCAAATCGGCAGTTCGCTACATCCCTAAATAGCAATAGGTTAGAAATATGGCTCACCCAACACTGATATTGACCTGAGTGTGTAAACCCATACAGACAAACATATTTGACAAATATATCAACAATGGACATATAATGGTGCGATTAAGGGGCAGATTTATCAAGGGTCGAATTTCGAAGTGTAAAATACTTCCATCGAATTAAAATACTTCGAATTCGAATATCGAAGTCAAAGTATTTTTCACCGAATTTGGCCATCGAACGATCTAAGTAAAAGCATTTGAACGATTTTAGCGTACAATAGAACGATTTTACTTCGATGTGTAAAGACTTAGAAATTGGTTGTAGAAGGTCCCCATCAGCTAACATAGCACTTCGGCAGGTTTAATTTGGCGAAGTATTGAAGTTGTCGTTTTTTTAAAGAGACAGTACTTCGATTATAGAATAGTTGAATATTCAAACTATTCAAAGTCATAGTATCCTATTCGATGGTCGAAGTATCCAAAAAACTACTTAGAATTTTGATTTTTTTTTACTTCAAAAATTCCCTCAAATTCACTTTGACCCTTGATAAATCTGCCCCTAAATGTCTGAAAATACAAGGGATTGAAAAACTGTTCTCTACATCAAGGGGTGGTGATTTAGTGCCGAAACTTTTACATAGGGGAGCTTACTGGATTTTTACTCTAGAGACACATCAACCTAAGGGCTTAAACCTGAAATTTGATGTTCTGTGCTCTGTTTAGAGACTTACAATAAAAAATTGATTTTCAAAGCAGTCATATGGATTTAGTTTCTTCATTTGTTTACTGACAGTTTGTTGAATTATACTACACTATTCTATACTATATTTCATGGTATACTTTATGAGATTTTTCCTCGTCCTAAATGTTACTTTTTAGATGTTAATAAAATGACATTTTCCATATAAGCTAAATTGTAACTGTAGGGATGTGTAAAATAGCCACCCCTAGTTAATATTGGCAGGCAAATCTTTAGTGTTCTAGACACCTAAATGGGTCCTAATGGGGACTTGTGTCAATGCTCTGCTTTATGTTATGCCCCTGAGATTCTCAATAGTGACCAGTAGATGAAGCTAAAGTATAAAACCCTTTGTAGCCATGCTCTCAGGGTCCATCTTGTGCTGGCTCTAGGCTGAGCAGGCAGGCAGAGCTCGGGTGGAACCTAGACAGGTCAGGTCTAGTAAGGATAGGCTACTAACCTTAAGAGGTCACTCTAGGAGTGACAGATAGACAAGTTATTTAGCTGAGCAGCTCAAGGCTCAGACGAGGAGAGTCAGAGGGATTAAGATCCCTGGTACTAATTGCCCAGAAGTAGGGACTAAGTGTGTAGACTTAGGGATGTAGAGATTCCCCTGGGTTCCACTTAGGGAAAAGGCTGAAAGCTGGGTGTACATTCATTGCTGCTGTGTATGTTCTCTTCCCTGTGGGGACTAATACTGACCAAAGGTGCTGTGACTATATCCCTATCCACTGTTCTTTATGATCCTGCTTTGCTTTTATGTACACTCCATTGAGTATTGTAATTGCTCAATAAATATGTTCATCAGTTAAGTTATAAGAACCACTGGCACCCAATTCTTGCACCCTGCATCTAGTTGTAGTTACACTACACCCTGCTTCCCCACCGTTCCATATTGGGAGTGGAGCTCATAGATAGAAAATGGTGCACTCAATTTACTATAGTGCTACATAACCTTAGGGTTAATTTTGGGAGTGGTTGATTATTTGTCATATCTTCTTGAAGGGTTTAAATTTCTTTGTAACAGTCAGTTTGAAAATGTGCCCATGATTATGTATCTTTTGATAAGAATCGCATCAGGATATGTTGATATGGAAAATGAGACAAATACCTGTAGTGCAACTGGTTACAAATGGTTGGAACATATTGATGTGGATCAAGGACCTGTAAAACATGTAAAGTCACTTATTAATTACATAATTGCATTTGCATATTTTGGGCTTGATTAAATTCAGTAAGCTGAATGTGTGTAGGAGGATAAAGGTTTTGCCAACCTTTAGGTCCTTTGGTCCCCTGCGAATAACTTTTTCTAGACCCTAGGGATTTCATTGGCCAGCTAGGCTGGGTCCATTTTCCCAGAGGGGAGGGGGAGTAGTTTTCCAAAGGTTATAAAAAGATATGCCCACATGTGCTCAGCCTCATTGGACTGCACACTTGCTAGAGAAAGTAAAGTGGTACTGCATAGAGCCTGAAACAAAGGAAGGTTCCAGAATAGTAAAGAAAGTGCAAGTCAGAAACTGCAATAGGTCACGATAGGATTGACAGATAGGTTCAGGAATGTTAGTGAGCAGCTAAGGCTCCAACAAGAAGATTAGTGATGGGTTAGCACCCTGCGATGACAAGGCTGCCAGGTTAGGGCCTCAAGTGGTCAGACTCAGAGATAGAGAGATTCTTGGAGTGTGAGACCAGCTGTGAGATTCACCTTCAATGGGGATTATGCACCAAAAGCAGGCAAGACTACTCAATTCAGAACTGACTAACAAAGGATCAGGCAGTATTCGTGAGTAATATATTTGTGTAAATGACCTGCTTCCACTACTTGTTCATGGAGTATAACATCTGAGCATACACCTTGAATATGTGATTGATCATTGAGAAGTTTATCACCAGTTCAAATAAAATGTTCTGCTGTTTTAAAGAACCACTGGCACCCAAAGTTTATTTGATCAAGAGTGAATACTGTTTGCTTATACCAGAGTGGTAATCCCTTCCTCCATATTATAAGAGGGGGCCCTACCTGAAGATAAAGAATCCAATTATATTGTGTCTATCGGGAGTTGCTGGGAGTTGGACTTCTTTGCCCGGGTTCTGGAGCCAGTATATAGTAACCCAAGGATGGTTAAGGCAGACCCTGACCCTTCCACCTGTTACATGTGCAATAATGAAAAGATTTGTTTACCAGCAAAAAATAATTCACTGCACACACTACCACACTTCTACCACAACATGATCCCTTTTTACACACTTACCATCCACATCCTTATTTCAATGTGTCTCCTTATATGTGGTCTACACAAAGGCTTTTTTTTACAACAATGGATGCCTACAATGGCAATGTCCTCTCCAAATGTAACACTTTAAATACTGAAACAAAGAGACATTCCAAGAGATTTATTGAGTGTTTATGACATGGAATGCGTAATGCTGTGGACACAATAAACTTTCTTCACTTTGAACTATTTGCCTGGTTGAAGTTTGCCATAATTGTCTGCTCCAAAATGGTTTTTTAGTGTTTATACAAGCCCAAATATTGAATTTGCTGATAATGCAACAATCTGTAGATTGTAGACAATACAAGTTATTCTGTAAGTGAAGTAGAGTGTGAGGAAGAAGCACAATCTCACGATGATGCTGAAATTTTAGAGAAGCTAGAGGAGAATCAGGAACCATCTGAAGATGACCATTCTGAAGGTGTGCTGGATTTATTTCAGGTCCAACAATCTTTCAACAATTCCTATGTGCAAACACAAATAAGATGCCATAATGAGATGGTAAATTTGCATCGTACGAGAAATGGAAAAAATTTATAAATTACATTTGCAGCTACAAAGAATGTAAAATCAGAATATTTAGCCACAACACTGAAAAGAATCGAGCACAAACTGAAGCAAAACAGGCCTAATTCGCCAATCCCTAGTTGCCAATAACTTGGTGAAGCCCGGAAAGTGCCACAGGATCAATATCATTTTGGATAAGCTCATAGAGATCCACAAAGCACTAGCTATTAAGTCAATATCTATCAATGACTTCAGCCCGCTAAGCCAGCCAGCAATACCCTGGCTCCTATTCATATTCCAGTCTCTTATTTAAATCAAAACATGGTTGCTAGGGGAATTTGGATGGCTGCAAACTGGAGAGCTGCTAAATAAAAAGCTAAATAAGTAAAAAATCACTAAAAAATAAAAACCAATTGCAAATTGTCTCACAATATCACTCTCTACATCATACTAAAAGTTCATATAAAGGTGAACAACCCCTTTAACATATAAGATACACTGTATGAATTTTTTTAATCCCATTGATATCTTATTGAAGGTTGGTCTTGATAGCTTCAGAATGTGACCAATAACCCAGAAAATTAAATCTATTTGTGAGGTTGAAGACTGTAGTGTTATTGACAGCTGAATAGAAATTGGAGTTGATGTGAGGCCCTTTCCAAGTCAACTTGCAACCTGGAGTTTCAATCACCGGATAGTTGGTAGGGTAAAAAATAAAATAGTGATACAGTACTAGTCAAGTGTAATACACACACTTATTTCCAAAAAAATAGACATGAATGAAAATGTCAAATACAAATAGGACAAATAGGTGATATATTTTGAATCAATGTATATTGTACAAATATGTGAAAGTGTTGAAAATACACATAAGCAGATCTGTAAATGCCTTTAAAACACTTATGCGATAAGACGCATATGCAAGAATAGAAGATAGAAAGAGGATGAAAAGGCCAGGTGGAGGCACTGCGCTAGTAAGTACCAGGTACCCAGTCTCTCCCAATATCAGTAGGTTACAAAAACTAAGGTCGCGAAAAGATTTATCAGTTAACACAATAAGGGGCCCATTCACTAAGTTCGAGTGAAGGAATAGAGGAAAAGTAGTTCGAATTTTGAATGTTTTTTTTGGCTACTTCGACCATTGAATTGGCTACTTCAACCTTCAACTTTGACCTTCGACTTTGAATCGAACGTTTCGAACTAAAAATCGTTCGAATATTCGACCATTAGATAATCGAAGTACTGTCTCTTTAAAAATTTCTTCGACCCCCTAGTTCACCACCTAAAACCTACCGAGGCCAATGTTAGCCTATGGGGAAGGTCCCCATAGGCTTGCTAACAATTTTCTGATCGAAGGATAATCCTTTGATCGATGGATTAAAATCGTTCGATCGAACGATTATTCCTTCGATCGAACTAATTGCGCACTTATTATACAAAAAGTACCATATTGTATTGAACTAGATCGAGCCCTTAGTGTATATGTAAATACATATCATTCTCTTTTTTTCTTCCCTCTGTAACTCATTTTGAATTTCTTTTTATTTCAAGTATGTATTTTATATTATGTTACATTATTTATTGTTTATTACTTGTTGTATTATAAATTGTTTTTCACAATTGTCCAGAAGATGGTGTTGTCATTAAGGGGCAGATTTATTAAAGGTCGAAGTGAAAATCTGAATTTAAAAAATTAGAATTTCAAGCTACTTTTGTGTACTTCGACTAGGGATTAATCCAAATTCGAATTTGAATTTGAAAAAAATTCAAAAATTAGAATATAAAAATTTATGATGTACTGTCTCTTTAAAAATTCGACTTTGACCATTCGCCATTTAAAACCTGCCGTTTTAGCCTATGGGGGACCTCCTAGAACCTATTTGGAGTCAATTGGTGGACTTTGAGAAATCAAAGTTTTTTTGGGGAAAAAACTTTGATTCTAATTCGATTGAATGCGCTATTACTTAGATTCGTAAAATTCGAATTAGATCAAATACAGACCTATTCGATCAAAAACGGACCAATTTGCATAAAAAAACCTTTGATTTAATTTTAGTTGGTCTTTTTGAATTAGAATATCAAAGTTTTTCAAATTCTAAATTCGACCCTTGATAAATCTGCCCCTAAGTGTATAAGTGAACATTTTGATGTCATCTTGTTTAGCCTATGATAAAGGGGTATTCCCGAAACGCAGAAGGCAACCATTCCAGCAGCCATCTGTGCTTTTTATAGACAGTGGATTTATTTACTTCAGTAGGGAGTTTTCCCTACATTTTTTTCTCCTTTGTCTTGGATAATTGCTGAATCCTCTGCAGTAGGGGGAGTAGGGGTGAGTCTGAATTGTTTGTTAAACCATTACAATTAGGGGCAGATTTATCAAGGGTCGAATTTCAAAGTAATGGGAGTTTTTCTGAACTCCCATAACTTCGAAATTCCAATAACAAAAGAGCAACTGAAAATTATCAAAAAAAATTAAGGTTTTTTTTTTTGGGTGACTATGCCATTTTCATTCAAATTTGATTCATACAAATTAAAGTATTTGATTGAATTCGCTTCAAGTTTATTTTTTTAAAAAAAACTTCAATTTCTTAAAGTCCACCAATTGACTCCAGATAGGTTATAGGAGGTCCCCCATAGGCTAAAACAGCAATTTGGCAGGTTTTAGATGGCGAATGGTCGAAGTTGAATTTTTAAAGCGACAGTACATTATAAATTTAGATATTCAATTTTCTAATTTTTTTCAAATTCGAATTAAATTTGGACTATTTCCTAGCCGCAGTACACAAAAATAGCTCGAAATTCGAATTTTCACTTCGACCCTTGATAAATCTGCCCCTTAGTGTCCCCTTATAGCCACACCCTAAAGTAACATGTATAAGGTGGCATTCTTGTGACACTATCCAACTCTTACACTAAACATGTAATGGTTTATGAAAACATTAATAATAAATGGGGCTTATCTGATGAGTTAAATGTACAAATATAGTTTTGGATTTTATTAAACAAATAATTTGATGGTGTATTGTAAATCAGTTGAGATCCATTAACGAGAATTTCTAAAATACTCATTAAATACATTGGCTGTTCCTTTTCATCGGGTACCCAGTGCTGGAACTAGGGGACAAGAGACTAGTGATGAGCAAATCTGTAACATTTCACTTCTCCCAAAAATTCTCGAAAATGCAAAAAGTTTTGCAAAACAGCAAAAAATTTGCAAAAACACTGGGCGTGAAATTTTTTTTATGCACAACAATTTTTCTCAATCTAAATGATATTAAAGTCAATGGGAGTTTGTTCTCATAGCAACTTTTTTTGCCTCTGCGACTTTTTTGTAGAAATGCATTAAAGTCAATGGGTGTTTTTTCTTATTATGGCTACTTTTTTTGTCGAAATGCATTAAAGTCAATGGATGTTTTTCTTATGGCGACTTTTTTGTCTCAGTGACAATTTTGTCGTGGCAAATTTTTCTGCAGTGAATTTTTGCCTCAGTTTCCCAAAAAAATTAAGTTGGCTAAATGCAGAAATTCGTCACTAGTCCATGGATGACAAAAAAAATGCACTCATCACTACAAGATGAGAATGGGACTGCACTACACATGCCATGGGAACAATGGGGGGAACCCCCAGTTTTATCCCCAGTTCTGGTTTCTGTTTGAGATTCTGTTAAGATATACCTAGATTGCAGGAGAGTCTGAAGTGATGAAAAGTTATACTTGGCCATTTCTGAGTGTCTAACTCTGACCGTGATCTTAGTTCTTAGTTGTTAATTGGGAAAGGGATGGGGAAGAGGCAGAGGAAGACATAGTCAGTGAGCAGGTGGGTTGCCAAACAGCAATCGTGGGAATCAGGTTGGGTTCAGTGGAAGGAAAGTTGAGAGGTTGACGGGAGAGTTGCTGATGATGAGGGCTTGCCTTGGGTACCCTTATTTTTTGGTCCAGATCTTCAGAAACCCAATGATGAGCACGATAACTAGCTTTTTTATGTCTCTAGAAACATCTTGATTTAGGCACAATGTACTTCATTGCATTAAACATGGACTTAGATTATAGGAATGTACATATATGGGGAAAGTGATTATGAATGTTAAATCTTAAAGTGGACCTGTCATCCAGACACAAAAAGCTGAAACATGAACATGAAAATGAAATAGCTGTCAATCAAATATTGTCTGCCCCTCCTCTATGCCTTAGGCAATTACTTTCACTTTCCATTCAGCACTTCCTACATGTCACTGCTCTCCCCACATTCCCCCCAATCTCTTCACCATTTAATTGTGTAACCAGGACATGGGGATGGACATCAGGTCCCACATTCTGATGCACAAACAAGATTCTGAGATGATACAAGTCTTGCCTTAATAACAGTGTCCACAAAATGGCTCCTGCCTCCTTGTTATAATTATGAATTCCCAGACTGAAGGAAACAAGATTCAAATAATTTATATTGTGTAATTAAAGTTCAGTTTGCTTGACTAATGTGATAAAATAGGATTTTGAATATTTTTTTTGGATGACAGGTCCCCTTTAAGAGAAAATATGTATATACATAAATTTCATTTTCTTTAAATGATACTGCTAACAATATTTATTGATTTTTCTTACTGACATTTTGTCTGTTTTTATTTCAATTCTGTGACAGATGGAGAACAAAAACAAGCAGCATCTCACAAAGAATATAAAAAAAAGCCTCTATTTAAAGTCTATGAGTCACTGTTTGAGGAAATGGGACATAAGGAAAAAGGCTACTCTAATGAGCAAAGGGCACATAAGGAAAAATGTGACTACTCTATTTTTAATCTGAAGTTAGTACACCTTTATTCAGAGGGCAATTATGATAAGATGCAATTTGGAGATGAAAATCAACTTAAATCCCGTAAAGTGATTATGATGGTGGGAGAGACGGGATCAGGTAAAACAACTCTCATCAACGCTCTGATCAACTACATCCTGGGAGTGGAATGGGAAGATAATTATAGATACAGACTTATTAGGGGGAATACAGATAGATCTGGAACCCAGAGTCAGACATCTCGTGTTTCCATTTATCAAATAAATCACATGGAAGGATTCTCCATCCCATATTCCCTCACTATCATTGATACACCAGGATTTGGTTCCACAGAGGGAAGAGAACAGGACAAATATATAGCTAAGCAATTCCAAGAATGTTTTACCTCAGAAAGGGGTGTAAACAGTATTGATGCCATTTGCTTTGTGGTTAAATCCTCTTCTATTCGTCTAACAAAAGAACAGAGATATGTGTTTCGTTCAATCCCGTCACTTTTTGGGAAAGATATAAAGGAGAACATTTTAGTCTGTGTTACTTACTCTGATCACTCCAGGCCAAGTGTTCTGGAAGCTCTAACTGAAACTCAGTTTCCTTGTGTTATAAAAGATGGCAAACCATTATACTTCAAGTTCAATAACAGCAGAGAATCAGATGAGCAAGGTTATAGTTCATTAGCCAAAATCCTCTATGATATGGGGAGAAATAGTTCAAAAAGAATGTTTGACATTTTGGAAGAACTTGCCCCAAAGAGCCTTCTTCTAACCTATGCAGTTTTAAGGGAAAAGAAAGCAATTGAAATCACAATGGAAGGGCTACTGGAAAAAATCAAGGAGCTCACATTAAAGCAACATGAGCTTAACAAAACTGAGCAGATCTTACGGCAGCACCAAGAAGGCATTAATAACAATAAAAATTTCAAGTATGAAGAAAAAGAAACCATAAAGCAAAGAAAATATGTTCAGAGAAATGCAATTAATTGCCATGTGTGTGAATCCACTTGCCACTATCCCTGCAGAGTTGCAGCTAATCCTGTGGTTGCTCTGTGTGGGGTTTTCACCTGGGGGAGAGATTGTACAGTGTGTGGGCATGGAGTCAGCAGCCATTACCGTGAGCATCACATTTTTGAAAGTGAGGTAGTAATTAAGAAGAAAACTTATGAGGAGCTAAAGCAAAAGTATGAGAAAGCCTGCAAGGAGAAATTGAGCATAGAACAGGTATCTGTATATCTGAAGAGAGATATTAAAAATGTAGAAGATATGGTAATGGAGCACATTAAAAGAGCTGCACAATGTCTCCAGCGCCTGCATGAAATCTCTCTAAAGCCTGATCTACTTACTGTATCTGATTATATTGATCTGCTTATAAAAAAAGAGCAACAAGAAGCAGCACCTGGATTTGAGGAAAGAATTAAGTCTTTGAAAGAAACAAAAAGCAAGGCTGAAAAGATTCCGCTAACTGCATTTCTGAATGCCGAGATGCCTTAAACCAGTGATCCCCAACCAGTAGCTCGTGAGTAACATGTTGCTCTCCAACCCCTTGGATGTTGCTTCCAGTGACTTCAAAGCAGGTGTTTATTTTTGAATTCCAGGCTTGGAGGCAAGTTTTAGTTGTATAAAAACAAGGTGTATTGCCAAACAGAGCCTCAATCCACATGGGGGCTACCAAATGGCCAATCACAGCCCTTATTTGGCACCCCAAGAACATTTTTCATGCTTGTGTTGCTCCCCAACTCCGTTTACTTCTGAATGTTGCTCATGGGTTCAAAAGGTTGGGGATCCCTGCCTTAAAATTGAAGTCTTTGCCAGACATGTTTCCCTGACTCCTAGTTACTTTAACATCTCTGCAGTAACAAAACATTCTCAAAGATACCAGAAAAATGTGATTACCATGATAAATTCCCAAATCACCTTCCACTAGATAGGATTTCAATATTTCAGATTAGTAATTTAAATCAAAGGTTTTTTACTAGCATGTAGATCATGATTATCTAATACAATATAAAACTGTTTCTTTTTTCTTTTGTGATTTCATTAATGATTTAACCTAGACATATTTGAATATAAAAAAAAAATCAATAAAATGTAATAATAACAAAAAAATCCAGTCTCATTATTAATCTTTTTAAAGTTTGGCCTTATTTATCAAAGACTGATTTTTTCTGATTATTTTGATGAATCACCTGATTTTCATGGATTTTTGCCTGAAAAGTCCAAAACAGTCGAATAGGCTAATTACAGCACAGACAACAGAAACTTCGAAATAGGATATGGACCTCTTCCATTGATTTATATACAACCTTGCAGGAGGATGGAGGATTTTCAGATTTGGACTTTTTACATATTCTGGGTATAATAAATCTTGAAAAATTTCAAGATTTTATAATTAAAAAACACAAATCCTTCGCAGTTTTTGGCATTCAAACTTTAATAAATAACCCCCTTTAAGTAAATGCTTTAATCAAGCATTATGCAGCTTTTTTCACCAAGGCTTCACATTATTATTGCAGACAGTATCCAGGCCTCATTGTGAAAATCGTGTAAACATTAAATAAACCCAATAGAATTATTTTGCCTCCAATAAGGATTAATTATCTTAGTTGGGATCAAGTACAAGCTAATGTTTTATTATTACACAGAACAAAGTAATACTGCATGCGCAATTGAAGTGGATTCCTGACTTTTTCCAACTGAGTATGCACCAGCAGGTTGTGTTGAAGTACAAACCTAAACATGGTGTCAAATATGAGCGCTAATACAGGTAATACACTATGTGGGGAGGGAGAGGTCAAGGGGACAGATTGAAGGTAGTTGAGTGGGCTGTTGGGTTTAGTTCTCTTTTATGCAGAAATTTGGGCCCCATTTATTATTTATCATAGTTGATGTCACGTACTGGTCTCGGTTCAATCATCTGCCTTTAGCAGCCGTCTTTGGCTTCGGTAGGAGCCCTCAGCTACTCAGATGCTGCCAGGTCTTAAACTTGAGAGGAGCCAAGTAAATGTTCTGAAAAGGCAAAGGGGCATATATATTAACAAGTTTGAACGGAAGGTACAACAGTTCAAGAAGTAGACGGTGGAGATGGAGTTCAAGCAGGGTCAGACAGGCAGTGGTGAGTACTGGAAGAGTTCAAGAATAGTCAGACGGGCAAGGGTCAGTATCGGCAAAGTTCACAATAGTCAGACAGGTAGGGATCAAAACCAGGATTAACACAGACAAATCGCACCCAGGAAACTAATCAATTTAGACTTAATAACAGGCAATGATTTCCAGCCCAAAGCCCCTTTAAATAATCAAAATTTGAGCCGATACGATGATGTCATGCCGCTCGCGACACATAAAACCCGGAAGTGTGAACCATGCGTGCCATAGGCAAACTGCCAATGGAGGGAGAAGGATCCCCATGGCGGGCATTCCCGCCGGCCCACTAGACCACCAGGGCGATGAGGTTAATATTTAAAGACTGAAAATAAATCACAGATGTATGGCAGCATAAAATCGAACATTTGCAGATCCAGATATCCAGATAGCTAATGCAGGTCAAGAGTCAGGGCTTAGAGTTTTATGACTTGGATATTAGATATTTCGGCTCATATTTCTCCTCTCCTCAAATATTCCTACAGCCATCAAAGGTGACTTCATATTGATGGGCCCACATGCTGCCAAACTTAAATAATGGATAAACAGCCACCAGGATAACTACACAAATTTGCCATATTTTAAGAACTGACAATGTCTTCAGTAAATATGTAAATATGTGGGCGGATTCCCTTAAACATGCCATTGATGGTCCCCCAATCTTAGGGACAAATTAGTATCAAGCCATTTCAAAATACCTCTAACAAAAAAAGCACAAGAGGTACTATATGTGAAATAATGGCAAGGCATGTAAATACAACAGCCAGTGAGGAAAGCCCATATAGTCAGAGCCATACTACTATATAGATTTAACAAGAAAAAATCATATCAACCATTATTTTAAATGTAGAACAAAGGGTGTAATTGATCTATTAATTGTCCATTTGGCAAATTATATGTAACTATACACATGCTGAAAACTTGACTTTTTAAACATGTTCGTAATATTGTCAAAATAAGATGCTCAGACCAACAAATGGTTGACTTTGGTTGGTAGACATTTCTTAGTAGCAATAAAGGTCTGAAAATCTCTGGATTGGATCGCTAGTCCATTTGCAACTAGAGAGATGGAAATCTGGACAAAGCTTTAATGCAGAAAGAGTGAATGGATGTCTACTTATTAATGAGAACGAAACCCTTAAAATTAATGTGGCTAAAAATACCATATTCTATACAGTGAACTTATTGCACGAGGCTAAAGTTTGAGCTTGTCAATAGCAGCAATGATCCAGGACTTCAAACTTGTCACAGGGGGTCACCATCTTGGAAAGTGTCTGTGACACTCACATGCTCAGTGGGCTCTGATTGGCTGTTGAGAAGCTAAGCTTAGGGCTCGTCACTAATTATCCAGCAGAAAATGAGCTTCCCTGGCTGTAATATAAGCTGATGCTACAGGTTTGCTGATTATTCAATTCTGATGCTAATTGCACTGGTTTCTGTGCTGCCATGTAGTAATTATGTGTATTAATTACTAATCAGCCTTATATTGTGACATTTCTATTCTATGTGTACTGTATATTGTGAGTGGCTCCCTAAGCTCAGTAAGTGACAGCAGCACAGAGCATGTGCAGTGAATCAGCAGAAAAGAAGATGGGGAGCTACTGGGGCATCTTTGGAGACACAGATCTTTACTGCTAAAGGGCTGTGGTTGCCTTGGGCTGGTACAGAAGCACAAAACATCATGTACAACCTTTAACTCACTCTCTCCAAGAGGTTAGAATGAGAGCATAGCATAGAGTATTTATAATGAGAGATTAGTCCCACAGTAGAATTAACAGTATTTGGGACCTATGAATCAGTGTTAAGAAATTACCATTTATACCATTCTGTTTTTAATACAGTGGCATAATTATAAAGGAAGTAGAACAGGGGGTTATGACTGCAGAGTCTGCTTCCTCTAGTTCTCTGCCAGTTAAAAACTCCTCCCTCCCCAGCCGCTTTCCTAACAGCAAGCAGGGAGGGAGGATGCAATGAGCATAAGATGTCATCGGGAGGCGGGGAATGGGCGGGGAGTGGGCAATCAGGGGCCAGGTAGGGATCTTGCAATGGCTCCTCTGAGTATTTTTTTGCTCACTAGTTATACCTCAGATTTAATATATGTTTTTTTTTGTTTAATTTTTTTTAGACCTAATCATTTAATTAATATTGTTTTCTGATGTCTCAAACGTTAGACAAGAGCATGATTTCCGCACTCTCTGGGTTCTAATAAATTGTGGGACCTGCATCACATATTTCCTGGCTCCTCATTCTGTTAGTAGTGGCTGTTTTCTTAATGGACAAGCTAGCGGACGGGAATAGTCCAGGTACTTGTGTGACGTCATTGGCATACGCAACTTCATGGCTTCATTGGATTTAAATATATGACTGGAGAGGCATGATCCTGCCTTTGAGAAAGCTCTTGTGTGAAAGCAAAACATGCATCAAGCGGTTTTGAGGTCTTGGGTTTTTATATGACCATATTCCTAAGGAGCAATATTGATTGGTGCAACATCAGGCTTGGGTTGTGTCGCTGGAGCCCACATACTTCTCCATTAGTCTTCTCCTGTAATTGGTTGTTACAGTCAAGTACTGGGAGGGGGAAAGTGAATGGGCCTTTAAGGCTTGTGATAAATGTAGATCACTAGTTGCCAGGCAGAGACAACATTTGCACTCAGATATGAAACAACTCAAAGCATGCTATTTTTAATTTTATTCTGGTCATATTTTATTTTAAATCAAATTTACTAAAGGTTAAGTTTTTATCATAGCTGGTTTATCTTCTAGCCTGCTAATTAAAGTAGTGTTGCGGTTTCTTGTAGAGTCTTTTTGCAACCATGTGATTTATAGTTTCAATAAACGATACCACAATTTTATCTTTGTGCTCACAGAATTCATTCTGAGTGGACAAAATTCATTTTGTGATTATAAAATTTTGTGTGCTCACAAAATGCCTTTTGCAGGGACTAAATAAATGTTTTGATTTCGATATTTATTTATTACAAATGTTATGTTTTTAAACAAAATATAATACATTAATTATGAGTTTACAAAAGGTATTTTGTGCTTCAAAATGTACTGGGTATAAAATGTTTACCATAGGTGAGGTATAATGTAATGGGTTGCACGCTATGGGGCCGATTCACAAACTATCACATGTTCTTCAATTGTACTTTTAGCAATAAAATCATGTACTTCTCTAGTTACTCTAATCCATGATTTATTTTTTTATGTAAAAACCACAAAAAAAACTCTAATACAAAACATCACCATCTAAAACTGCTGAGGTCATGAGAAGTCAATGGGAGCTGTTTGCCTTCTCCAAATGTAACATGTAAGTTTGGCAAGGCCCCTACCAGCTTCATGTGAGAGAATTAATACTTGTACATGGTAACTATGGCTCCCTGCGGGAAAGATGAGAAGAGGAATGCGGTGAAAAATATGAAAAAGGGTTTAAACTTTACTGTACATGGTATGCTGTTATACTCTCTACACACTTTGTTTTTGAGAGATCTCATCCATTCATTTGGTGTATGCTAATGATATCCAAATATATTCATCAACCTTTCATTAACAGTTGAAACTAATACTCAATCTCTAACTGTCTCATAGTAATGTCCAACTGGATGAACCAGCGCCACCTCAAACGAAACCTAACAAAAACTGAAATAATCATCTTTCCACCAAAGCCAAATCCTACTCCACCATTCACTATCTCTTATTAACCCTGTCACCTCAACACAGTGTCTGGGGGTAATCTTTGTTTCGGCCCTCTCTTTCTTGGATCGTGTTAATGGAAATATATACCCCCAAAATGAATACTTAAGCAACGGTTTATATTAAAATAAGTGGCATATTAAAGAATCTTACCAAACTGATATGCTGTACATTTAAGTAGATATTGCCCTTTTACATCTCTTGACTTGAAACACCATTTTGTGATGGTCTGTGTGCTGCCTCAGAGATCCCTTGACCAGAAATACTGCAGCTCTAACTGTGACAGGAAGACATCACCTGACCAGAAATACTGCAGCTCTAACTGTAACAGGAAGAGATCACCTGACCAGAAATACTGCAGCTCTAAATGTAACAGGAAGAGATCACCTGACCAGAAATACTGCAGCTCTAACTGTAACAGGAAGAGATCACTTGACCAGAAATACTGCAGCTCTAACTGTAACAGGAAGACATCACCTGACCAGAAATACTGCAGCTCTAATTGTAACAGGAAGAGATCACCTGACCAGAAATACTGCAGCTCTAACTGTAACAGGAAGAGATCACCTGACCAGAAATACTGCAGCTTTAACTGTAACAGGAAGAGATCACCTGACCAGAAATACTGCAGCTCTAACTGTAACAAGAAGAGATCACCTGACCAGAAATACTGCAGCTCTAACTGTAACAGGAAGAGATCCCCTGACCAGAAATACTGCAGCTCTAACTGTAACAGGAAGACATCACCTGACCAGAAATACTGCAGCTCTAATTGTAACAGGAAGAGATCACCTGACCAGAAATACTGCAGCTCTAACTGTAACAGGAAGAGATCATCTGACCAGAAATACTGCAGCTCTAACTGTAACAGGAAGAGATCACCTGACCAGAAATACTGCAGCTCTAACTGTAACAGGAAGAGATCACCTGACCAAAAATACTGCAGCTCTAACTGTAACAGGAAGAGATCACCTGACCAGAAATACTGCAGCTCTAACTGTATCAGGAAGAGATCACCTGACCAGAAATACTGCAGCTCTAACTGTATCAGGAAGAGATCACCTGACCAGAAATACTGCAGCTCTAACTGTAACAGGAAGAGATCACCTGACCAGAAATACTGCAGCTCTAACTGTAACAGGAGGAGATCCCCTGACCAGATATATTGCAGCTCTTACTGTAACAAGAAGAGATCCCCTGACCAAAATACTGCAGCTCTAACTGTAACAGGAAGAGATCACCTGACCAGAAATACTGCAACTCTAACTGTAACAGGATGAGATCCCCTGACCAGAAATACTGGAGATCTAACTGTAACAGGAAGAAGTGTGGAAGCAAAAGACAGAACTCTGTCTGTTAATTGGCTCATGTGACCTAACATGTATGGTTTGTTTGTGTGCACAATGAATCATACGATCTCAGGGGGCGGCCCTTATTTTTAAAATGACAATTTCTATTTATGATTACCCAATGGCACATAATGCTTAAAACGTATATTATTGTAAAAAATGGTTTATTTACTCTATGAAGAGTTACAATGTGCCATTGTGATTGGATTCGTGGAAGAGTTTATATGCCGAGAACTTCCCACACGAGTCAGTTGTACTGAAGAAGCTGCTCGGATGAGCAGTGAAACATTTTCATTAAAATTACTCAGCGAGTCCAGTTGTTTTTTAATTACTTATATTAGATAAAGTTATGTCTTCTTGAAGCAAGAGAATCATGATGTCTGTGTGCAGTTTCTCCTCTGTCTAAAGTTATCCCATCCCTTAACAGAATGGCAACAGGTAATGGACCCAGGAGAGAGGGAGGAAATGACGGAGCAGGCTCATATTTGACACAGATGAACAGAACTATGAGCTATGGGAGACAAAGATTCTATGCCACATGCGCCTGATGAATCTTAAAGAAACTAACCAGCATGAACCCACAAATGACACAGACTTGGATGAGTACAGAAGTAAGAAAGAGGAGGCTTATGCTGGTTATATTCAATTTTTGGATGATAAAAGTCTGTCTCTGATTATAAGAGAAGCAGCTAATGATGGAAGGAAAGCGCTTAAAATCCTGAAAAAAACACTATGCTGGCAAAGGTAAGCCACAAATTATTAGCTTATGTAGCGCTATATAAAATTGAGTGCACCTTACTCTACTATAAACTCCACTCCCAATAAATGTGCTCCGGACGAGACCTTAAAATCATAGGGAGTAAGTCCTCGCAGTGATGTGGAGGCAGGGTGTAGTGAAACTGTAACTGTATTCAGGGTGCAAATAATTGGGCGCCAGTGGTTCTTATAACTTAACCATAGAACATATTTATTGGACATATACAATCCTCAGTGGAGTGTACATAACAGAGAATATGCAGGATCATACATTAACATTGGATAGACAATACTCACAGCACCTTTGGTCAATATAAGTTCCTTTGTGCACAAGGACAATGTTTGCAGCCTTGAGGAGGTACACTCAGCTTTCAGCCTTTTCCCTAAGTGGAACCTGAGGGGAAACTCTACCCTAGTTCTGTACACTTAGTGCCTAGTTCTGGGCAATTAGTACCCGGGATCTTAATCCCACTCGCAATCCTCGGAGAAGCCTCAAGATGCTCAGCTAAATATCCTGACTGTCTGTCACTCCTGGAGTGACCTATGAAGGTGAGTAGCCTATCCTTACTAGACTTGACCTGTCTAGGTTCCACTCGAGCTCTGCCTACCTGCTCAGGCTAGAGCCAGCACAAGATGGACACTGAAAGCATGGCTTCAAAGGGTTTTATACTTTAGCACAGTGCAATCTACTGGTCACTATGAGGAACAACAAGGGGCATAGCTTAAAGCAGGAATAGGAAACAGTTCCCCCGCCTAACTGTATTTTAGGACCCAGTAAGGTGTCTATAAAACTAGGGGACCGCCTGCTAAATAATACTGGGGAACTAATCTACCAGTCCCTTACACTTATAAAAAAAGTTAACACCTTTTCAGAAAGCTGCAAATGAAAGTGTCACAGACTATATAATATGTGCAGAAACAGCCATTACAGCACTGAGAAATGCTGGAGAGACACTAAGGGGCCAATTCACCAAGCTCGAGTGAAGGATTCGAAGTAAAAAAACTTCGAATTTCAAGTAGTTTTTTGTGCTCCTCGACTATCGAATTGGCGTAAAATTCGCCTAAGTAGAATGATTCTAATAGATCGAGCGCAAAAATCGCCCATTCGATAGTCGAAGTACTGTCTCTTTTAAAAATACTTTGATTGCCTACTTCGCCACCTAAAACCTACCAAATTGCTTTAAAAGCCTATGGGAAAGTCCCATAGGTTTGTTTTCCAAGTTTTTGATCGAATAAAAAGGCATTCGATCGAATGAAAATCCTTTGAGTGAATATTCGATCAAGCGCCTATTCGCCTGGCGAATATTCGCCAGCGCGTAAATTTGCCCGAATTGCCTATTCGATTCTTTTCCCCAGTCGAACTTCAAGGGATTTAACCCCTCGAAATTCGACCCTTGATGAATTTGCCCCCAAGTGATGGAGTGTTGATTGCAATGATTCTTAAGGGCCTACCTGAATCATTTAAACCCTTTGCTATCCATATCATACAAGGTGATGGAAAAGTGAGTTTTAATGAATTTAAAACACAGTTAAGATGTTTTGAGAACACGGAGAAATACCGTGTCAGCCCAAACACTGATAATGTAATGTAGGTCAGCACCCCTGTTACAACAGTAATGGAGAGAGGCAACAGTAACCCTATCTGCTACAACTGTGACCAACATGGCCACAAAGCTAACACATGCCCAAGCAAACTAAATAAAATACAGACACAGGGGTATAACTATTGCAAGAGTCCAATACACATAAAGAGGCAAACACAAGGGGCAGGACAATGTAAAGCAAGTATCTTATGACTCAAAGCAAACATTTTCCTTCAAAATAAGTGAGAGGCAGTCAAACAGTTTAACATCAAAGGGACTAATGGTGGATACAGGAGCAACATCACATAAAATGACAAACATTAAAAAGTTTAAAAGATTTGATGAGACATTCAAGCCGGAGAACCACTACAAGGAGCTGGTGGATGGTAAAAAGACTTCTGCTATAGCACTGATGAGAGGTGATGCAGATGTGTGCCTGACTGACAGCAAGGGGAACAGAGTAAAGACAACATTACTAAATGCATTGTATATATCCACACATCCACAGGACATTTTCTCTGTTAAAGCAGCAATAAGCAACGATGCATCTGTTAAATTTCAGCAAGATGGAAGTGAACTGATCCATAAGAAAGGTACTAAGTTCACCATCAAGAAACATAATCAACTTTATTATCTGAACACTTTTGATGAGGTTGGTTACAGTTGTCATGGTTGTTATTATATCCAAACCTGACATGAAATCCTTGGTTACTGTAATTATGATGATCTTTCAAAACTACAAAGTGTAGTTCATGGAATAAAGATTAAAGGGCACCAATCATGACCAAAATCATTTACTAAGTAAATACACTATGTGAAAGTTCAAGAAATTGGATTTTTAAAACAGTTAGAATTGTTTGTATAATGTAAATGATCAGCTCACTATTCCTTCTGCAAGATCTCCCCTATCTCCCCTGCAGTTCTAGCTGAGGCAGCCATCTTGGATTTCACTGGCTCCTCCTACCTATATCTTCCCAGCCAACTGTAGCTCTGAAATCTCGCACATGCTCAGTTCAAATTCCTTGTTGCTTATCAACCCTTCTAAGCTATTTTCAAATCAGCCAAACCTGTGTGTTAGCTGCTGTACAGTAGTGCTGCCCCCTGCTGGAAGTTAGCAGGTGGCAGCACTTCTAGTGGAGGAGTTTACTAAAACAAGGCATTCTGGGTAGAATACTCAAAGCAGTGTTACAATCTGAGCATGCTCCTGAAATTTGCACATTAGAGTCTCTGTTAGAGTCTCAATATGGCCTCCCTCAGTGAAAGAACCCCTTTGACAAAGTAAGGGATTTTTTTAAAACCTGCAAATTTTTCAAAAAACTATATATGTAGTTTGATTAAACGTGTTTAGCTTGTACTGGTCAGATTGTTAATATGTGTTTGATTTTGGCTGTGATAGGTGCCCTTTAAGGGTAAGGTTGATAAGTCTAACCTAAATTGTGAAATTTATACCCAGGGAAAATTTGTTTAGAACAGAAACAGAGAGTCTGACACCCGTGCCAAACTATCACTAGAACTAGTACACACTGATTTAGCAAGCCCCATAGAGCCAATAGCAAAAGATGGTTTTAGATATGCCATAGCATTTACTGATGATTACTCTGGTGTAGTATTTGTGTACTTTCTGAAAAATAAGAGTGATACAGTATTAGCCAAAAGTTCATTGCTGATACTGCCCCCTATGGGACTATCAAATGTATACAGTCTGATAATGGCACAGAATTGATGGCAAAGAATTTTCAGTCACTGCTCGGTAAGAAGAGCATAAGACCTCAGCACCTTACTCACCCCATCAAAATGGGACGAATGAGAGAAATTGGAGAACACTTTTTGAGATGGAAAGGTCTATGTTACTTGAGAGTAAATGGCCAAAAGAGTTATGGACATATGCAGGAATGACTGCTGCTATCATTTGCAACAGGTGTTTTAACAATTGTTTAAGGCAAACTCCATACTACATGCTAACTGGGAGAAAGCCTAATCTATCAAAGATGAAAACTTCTGGGTCAGAATGTTTTACATACCAGTATGACAGAAAGAAACTAGACTCAAAGTGTAAAAAGGGAATTTTTGTAGCATATGACAAAAATAGTATTACCCAAGCACTGGAAAGGTATTCAAACACAGGCTAGTAAAGTTCATTACAAAGAGTGTGGCTGAGAGACAAACCCAAACTGATGTGTTAGAATCTGGTGATAACATTTATAGCCGGCTAGCTGCGCGCTTCTGCACATGCGCAAAAAGACGCTTCAGCGCATAGATGCGTGAGCACATGCGCAAAACGACACATGCGTTCACGTACTCACGGTCGGCAGTGAAGGGACCGGACTAGGGGTAGGAGTAAGTACGTGCCTACTCTGCCTACCCCTAGTTCCAGCCCTGGTCACTTACACTGGATTGCATTGGGTGGAGAAGGTGGGTCTGTTGGGTTTAAAAAGGGTTTGGGCACTTGAAACTAAATCCTGATGAAGAGAGGGTTATCCTCCCTGAAACATCCGAAAAGTTGATACTTCTGGTGGCATAATAAAAGGGGTAAGCTCCCCGACTGCATAATCTTGTGTGAGTTAGATCTGTTCTAAGTGATGGAAAGACTCTTGAATAACAAGGTTTAAACTGAAAGAATTTGTGCATTAAATATTTGGAGTATAAACTAGTGATGGCGAATTCGCAGTGAATTTTGGCGTCTCGCCGCTGGTGAATAAATTCGCGAATTTAATGCGAACATTCACCGGCATCAAAGTTTTTTCAATGCCAACATCAATTAACGGAGGCCCATTGATTTTAATGGCTGTCCAATGTCACCGGCATCAAAATTTTGTGTTTTAGTGGTGAAGCAAAATGGGAGAAATTCAGCCATCACTTGAAAACATGATTTTTGTCTGCTAATGCAGAAGTGTTAATTAAGTTTTGTCTTCTTGAAGCAAGAGAAGCATGGTGTTGGTGTGCAGTTTCTCCTCTGTCTAAAAGAAAGCTGCGGGCTCACGTGAGATTGAGCTACCGGTTATCCCATCTCTTGACAGAATGGCAACAAACAGACTTATGTATGATAAAGCACACTAATGCATTTTTGTACAAAAAAATTCTCCATGTATTACTGAAATGTCCTGACTCCTGCACTGAACAGCCAGAAAAAGATACAAAGTTTCTAACTTAATTGGCTTTTGACAGAGAGCCCAGAATAGATACTTAGATACTTTTGTAACAATTTAAGATACGCAGGTCTTTTGGGAAAACTGATTTGCAGCATAAAGGGCAATTCACCTTCATTAGTAAAACTTTAATAACACACAAAAAACACTGAAAGGTGTTCAAACTTTCATAATCTGTCAAATTGTATAAAATGAACATGTAATTAGGGGGTGTGGCCATAAAATGGGAGTATTCAGAAAATGTTTGCCTTGCTCTGTGCGGCAAATATTTTTGTCCCTCTGTCTATTTCCAAAATGTTAGGAGGTATGTATTTATAAATAGAATATTGGCATTTTAAGAACTAAGGGCCATCCCCTGGGATCCTAGGATTCACGGTGCACACAAACAAACCAAGGAGACACATATATGTAAGCAGTGGCGAACTACCGGGGGAGCAGGGGGTACAATTGGGCCAGGGCCCGCACCCCCTCAGAGCCCCCAGGCAGCTCGCGCACTGCCGATAATCTGGGGACGGGGCCCGGCTGCATGTTTCGCACCAGGGCCCGCCCCCCTCCAGTTACGTTACTGCATGTAAGGTCACATGAGCCAATGAATGGACAAAGATTTACTTCTACACTTCTTTCTGTTACAGTTAGAGCTGCAGTATTTCTGGTCAGGTGATCTCTTCCTGTTACAGTTAGAGCTGCAGTATTTCTGGTCAGGTGATCTCTTCCTGTTACAGTTAGAGCTGCAGTATTTCTGGTCAGGTGATCTCTTCCTGTTACAGTTAGAGCTGCAGTATTTCTGGTCAGGTGATTTCTTTCTGTTACAGTTAGAGCTGCAGTATTTATGGTCAGGTGATCTCTTCCTGTTACAGTTAGAGCTGCAGTATTTCTGGTCAGGTGATCTCTTCCTGTTATAGTTAGAGTTGTAGTATTTCTGGTCAGGTGATCTCTTCCTGTTATAGTTAGAGCTGCAGTATTTCTGGTCAGGTGATCTCTTCCTGTTACAGTTAGAGCTGCAGTATTTCTGGTCAGGTGATCTCTTCCTGTTACAGTTAGAGCTGCAGGATTTCTGGTCAGGTGATCTCTGAGGCAGCACATAGATCATCACAAAATGGGGGTTCAAGGCAAGAGATGTAAAAGGGCAATATTTACTTAAATATAAATTCCAGTTTGGTAAGATTCTTTAATATGCCACTAAACTCTGTTGCTTAAGTGTTAATTTTGGGGGCATAGTTTTCCGTTAATAGAAGATCTGTGCTGGGAAAATTGACCCTGTACTTTTTGCATGATCTCAGTTGTGTGCAGTTGTTACACTACCGTTATAAAAAAATATTATTTAATCCAGCACAGCAGAAGCTACCTATATATATATCCTCATTTAAAAAAGATGTTAACATTGGTGAATAGTGGTTTTAAATTAATATAAACCTTTAATATTGGCTAGCAATAATGCTTGTGCACTGCAATGTGTATATCTGTAACAGCTCATGAGAATCCATGACCCACTAGGGTCGATGGCAGATACATTTTTGCATGTGCGCATAACTTTTACCATTAGTCTCCTAATACCACATAACATATGGTGCCCATGATGGAGCAGTCTTTAATTAACTTAAAAAAAGGATGGGTTTTGCCAAATATAGTTAGCAACAACGTAGGTTAAGGGAATTCAATTACATACTAGAGACCTGGGGGTGAAGGGTTTCCTTGTTCTTTAATTACATGAAAACCTTTTCTCATGAAGGAACATTTTGCAGTGTGACATGTATCTGGTAGGCCTTGATGCCCTAAATTCACTAAAACTCAACCACCACTAAATCTGGCAAGCCCTACTTTAAGTAAGTAAAGTTATAATATGCAGCGTGCTGCCTTCATGTGTCAGAAAACAACTGCTACAGCCTTAATAGAAGTGGAAGCAGGACCGGAACTGGGGGTAGTTGATGATGCTTTAAGATCCACCTGCCCCACTGTGCAGCAAATACATTCCACATACATCTCTATTAGTCCTGAACTGGTAAGAATTAAATGTACAGGTTGTCTTTTCCATCAGCCACCTCAGGAGGGCAGCAACAACAAAGGCATGAAACAGCTCTTGATGAACGGAAGGGATAGATAGTTAAGGGATTCTGTCATGATTTGTATGATGTAGTTTTTATGTCTAAATGACACTGTTTACACTGCAAATAATTCACTGTACAATATAAAATGTCATTCCTGAACCAGCAAGTGTATTTAGTTGTAATATTGGTGTGTAGGTGCATCTCAGCTCATTTTGCCTGGTCATGTGATTTCAGAAAGAGCCAGCACTTTAGGATGGAACTGCTTTCTGGCAGGCTGTTGTTTCTCCTACTCAATGTAACTGAATGTGTCTCAGTGGGACCTGGATTTTACTATTGAGTGCTGTTTTTAGATCTACCAGACAGCTGTTATCTTGTGTTAGGGAGCTGCTATCTGGTTACCTTCCCATTGTTCTGTTGTTAGGCTGCTGGGGGGGGTCAATATCACTCCAAGTTGCAGTACAGCAGTAAAGAGATGGCTATGTCCTCTGTGAATGTTATTACTAATAAAATTAAGAGGTTTAAAACACTCATCATATGCATAAGTTGCCATGGTTCTGACTGTAAATAGAGGATTCCAATTGGTCTGCACTTTATTCAGCCAATTACCAATCACCTTTTGCTTTAGGTTGTGCATGTGACTGTTAGAGAGTTGCTGTACTTGCCCCCACCCCATAGGGTAACATTAGTGCTGCAATGGTTATACCTTGTCATTAACACACTGAATATTGTATTTCAAAGTTTGAAAATAAATACTGATGAAACGAGACACACATATAAATGCTTTGAGTTATTTGGAGGGTTATAAAATGACGGACATTTGTTTTTTCAACCCAGATGAACTATATAACTATGTAACAAGCACTAGAATGTTTTTCAAGTTCCACAGAAGTCACATATCGCGTGTAGGGATGTAGCGAACTGCCGTTAATGTGTTCGCGAACGCCGTTCGCGAACACCGGCAAAAAAGCGAACAGTTCGCGAACAGTTCGCGAACTTCGAACGCTCGATAAAATCGTTCGATCGAACGATCGAAGGATTTTATTCGTACGATCGAAGGATTTTCGTTCGAATCGAACGATCGAAGCTATTCGATCGAATGATTTTAATTCAATCGAATGCTTATAATCATTCGAACGAATGGAAATCGTTCGATTTTAGCGATCGAATGGTCGAATGGTCGAACGAAATTTTACTTCGAATCGAACGCGAACACCAATTGGCGAACGTCGCGCGACGTTCGCGAACATTCGGCGGACGCGAACAGTCGAAGTTCGCGCGAACTAGTTCGCCGGCGAACAGTTCGCTACATCCCTAATCGCGTGCAGACAAAGAATTTATTCCTTGAAATCACACCCTGATACTGTTTATACATCAGGACAATTGCACTCAGTACTATTTGGTGGCTGAATATCCAGATTTTTCATTTAGGAATGAGGAAAGAATGCTGCAATAAGTGCCTGATATTATCACTGCCGGCAGGTAAAATATTTTGCTGTAAATAACATTTCTGGTCTTGTAACATTTTCTGTAGGACTTGATAAATAATGATAACATGAAGTTCACCTTCCCTTCTGGAGAAGTGGGTGCAGATTTCAAGAAGAACCTTTCAACAGGCTCTATGACACCTTCTTACCATTGTTGAAAGTAGAAAAACATCTTTACTTTTTTATGATTTCATCAGAATGTATATATTCAATAAACACATGCTTTTTTGAGATACACTTTTTGTTAGATGTGTATATACAATGAAATCTCAATTTTACATTCCCTGATTTAAAGTTTTCCCTAATTTTGCTTTGTTGTTTTCTGGTCCCAACAGGGCCGCCATTAGAAATCAAGGGACCAGGCCTGGATTTAGGGAGAGGCCCCCTAGGCCCGGGCCTAGGGTGGCAAGATGTTTAGAAGCGGCAAGCCAGCGCCCCTAAACATCTATATAACTGTCAGTAAAAGCCCCAAAAGAGAAAGCAGCTCGAATGTATCAGTAATTACTGATGTACGTTATTAACATTGCCATAAGTTTATAAATAAGTTAATTTACTTTGCTCGCACCTCGAGAAGAGAGACAGAGGAGAGAGTAGAGGGAACTGTGTCAGAACCAGGGCCGGAACTAGGGGTAGGCAGAGTAGGCACGTGCCTAGGGCGCAAAGCTGGGGGGCGCCAGGCACGTACCTCCTCTGTCGCCTACCCCATGTCCGGTCCTTTCACTCCCTGTCTTCCTGCACGCCGATTGATGCTTCTGCGCATGCACGCGAGCATTAACTTGCGCATGCGTACACACAGCCGGCGCAGCGTCGAACCAGGTTGCCTAGGGCGCCCACCCAGTGTGGCCCGGCTCTGGTCAGAACGAAAATGTTCCCTTGTAGTTCGCGGAATGACGTCATCACGTGACCATGTAGCGCACACAACACGCGACGACGTCGGCGTACACACACAACGTCACTCTGCGCGTGGCCATGCAGTTTGCGTCTGTGAGAGAGGAGTGAGCGCGCCACAGATATGTTCACAGCGCGCACAGGGTAATTGCGTCAATCTGACTGCTGCCTGGCTGCAAGTAGTCTGCAATTTAAAAGTACAGCCAGCCACAAGAGGCAGGTTTACTGTACTTTATTTCCTTCCAACCCCTTCTTATAGCTAAATCTAAAGTACCACTTTTTTTTTTTGTTCAGTTCTGTTCTTATTTAAGGGTTAAGATTTGCTTCTGGGGGGGGGGTGCCACAGCAGCTGGGCCTAGGGGAGCACAAAAGGTAAATCCAGCCCTGCACGGGGCCCCATACAACAACATTTTCTGGGCCCCCTGGGTGGCAGGGGCCTATAGAGTATGAAAATAATACACTGGTGGCCAGGGGTTTAATAAAAAAAAAGAAAACACACTGGTGTTCAGTAGAATTGAACTCGTGGCTTCAGGATTTCAACTTCTGCTCCTTTCGTGGCTTTGGGTTTTTTCAGGACTTTGGCTCTTCAAGGGAACTTCAGCATGTGCAGCACAGCTTCAGCATATCGATTATGCATAATACATTTCCCTGGTTTTATGAGTGTATATGATTTCCATGAGTATATATGAATAGATGATTTTCTGGGGTAAACCTACTGCTGAACAGAGATGCCATGTACCACTTTAGTTGCCCCATTTGCAAGTTAGAGAAAGAAAGACACAAAGGGTTAAACACAATGTGATACATTTACTTTCACTTTAATACATGTTTAGTTTAGGGCGTACGCAGAACATTCCACATGTAAATATTTACTTTATTCACACGCTACTTCATTCCTGCAGTATCATCAGTACAGATCATTTAGGGGCTGATTCACTAAGGGTTGAATATCGAGGGTTAGTTAAACCTCGATATTCGACTGGGAATTGAAATCCGACTTCGAATATCGAAGTCGAAGGATTTAGCGCAGATAGTACGATCGAAGGATCGAAGGATTATTCCTTCGATCTAACGATTAAATCCTTCGAATCGAACGATTCGAAGGATTTAAACCCAACGATCAAAGGAATTTCCTTCGATCAAAAAAACTTGGACCTTCCCCATAGGCTAACATTGACTTCGGTAGCTTTTAGATGG
The DNA here is from genome assembly GCA_038501925.1 of Xenopus petersii. Lineage (NCBI taxonomy): Eukaryota > Metazoa > Chordata > Amphibia > Anura > Pipidae > Xenopus > Xenopus petersii. The sequence continues at coordinate 163,570,944 of CM076682.1, read as the reverse complement.
CGAACTAGGGGGTCGAAGTTTTTTTTAAAGAGACAGTACTTCGACTTTCGAATGGTCGAATAGTCAAATGATTTTTACTTCGAATCCTTCGATTCAAAGTCTTAGTCGTAGTCGAAGGTCGAAGTAGCCCATTCGATGGTCGAAGTAGCCCAAAAAAACTTCGAAATTCAAAGTTTTTTCCTTCATTCGGAGTTAGTGAATCGGCCCCTTAGTCTCTGTTCTTTTAAAACCCGACAAAAACAAACTGACCTTTCACCAAAGACACATCAACATGTTGCACAGCACACAGTCAATGCTAACTTGCATTAGAATTTCTTGCTTAAATACGTTACTTTAAAAAGGTTCTTTGGGTTTAAAGGAAAGCACTGAACTGAAGGTTATAGATACAATAAGGTTTCATTTCACAACAAAAGATATAAAATACACAGTATATGTTCTGATGTTGCTCTGCTCAGGAAGAAGATGGGAAAGGGCACCTGAGCCTTCTGATCTCTATCCTGAGCTGAGCAACACAGAACACTGTCTTTGACTCTACAGTAACAAGAACTGACCAGCAGGTGGTGCTACTGCTACACAATTCATTATAATGGCAGTTAATAAACACTATAAGCGAAAGAAAAAAGAACCCCAATTGCCTCCCACTCGTACAGCAGTTCCTCATCTGAGGAACTGCTGTACGAGTGGGAGGCAATTGGGGTTCTTTTTTCTTTCGCTTATAGAATTAATTTAAGTTTCTGACGTAGGTCAGACCTCTGCCTCCGCCGTGGGTTAAATTCACTTTTGAAAGGATCACCTTGTTGTTTTTGTAGTTAATAAACACCTTAATAGTAGTGAAACGGAACAAAATACATTTATTTACTTAGAAAAGCAATCGAGCAACTTGTATTAAATGTTTTTTTAAGATGTACCTATATTTTAATCATAGACACACGTCTACATAGATCACCCTAGAATGACACACAAGCTGGGTATTGCTATAGGGGATGTCCATGATGTGATACCCATAAACTAAGCCTTCAGGGTGCTGCACTACTAAACTGCTGAACAAAGGCAGAGCCAGAGATGCATTTAGAGAACGGTGTAGAGTTTTGTCCCATCTGTTATAAATTACACAGATTTATGCTCAATATTGCTGCCTGCATGAGCATCAAGTGAAAGCTAATGTAATATTTCTTTACATTTCAAATTATTATTGTGTAAGGGAATATATTTTATTTTACAACTACTATATCAATCTAGTATTTTATAAATTAAGGGAAATGTCATATAAGGTATTTTGTCTCTAAATCATCATCATCAGTGAAGGCAGACAGCTAGTCACGTGGGAATCTAAAAGGAGCGCACACCCAGCCAAAAAACCTCCGGGTTTATTGGGCAAAACACAACATGCAGAATCAATAGCGAATGGAGGTCTGTAGGAAAAACATATAGAATTAATAGCGAATGGAGGTTGATATCTTGCTTGTTATGTATATCCGCTCCTTGTTGATATCTTGCTTGCTATGTATAATTAATGGGTGGTTGAATATTTTTAATATTGTATAAATTATGCCATGTGCATTATGGCGTTGTTCATGTAAAATATTTTTCTCTGCATAAAAGTAAAAATCATTTTTTTGAACCACCTTTTCTCTAAATTGTGTCTGTTTTGAGTGTGCGAACATACGGACAAAACACAACATGCTTCAGGACATAAGCCCCTATTCCGATGTAGCCCCTTTTTGAACATAACACAATCCAGTCTGAGAATAAATAGGTACAGCCCAGTAACCTTTTACCTTCAACGGTGCTGCTACTTAATCCAATAATGACATTGGAAGGTACAAAATTCAGTCCAGATCCCATATCATTTGTATTTTGATCCAGAAAATGACTTATAGATTAGTCATCAGTCTCACCCATTGTTACTGTTTATATTATTTATTTACCTGTATACTCAAAATATTTACTACTACTGACTATTCTCCTGTCACTTAACATATTTTTCATAAAATAAATAGTACTATAATGAATGTATGAATAATGATTCATATAACTAATCCAAAAAGTGGCATGCAGAGCCAACAAACCTAAGAGTTTTATATAATGGGCCATATTGAGAAAAAGTTATCTCATGGTTTATCACATGACAAGTCATGGACAAAATTAAATTTGAGGAGAAAAAACTTTCAAATCAACTGGACTTGCTGTGTTTTTTCCTTGAAGACATTTCACCAGTTATCCAACTATCTTTCTCAATTCTAAATGACTTTTCACCAAGATCTTTTGGGAATAAATACTCTGCAATGTTGCTCCAATCAGCATAATCTGTTCATCCTAAATCACAAGGTTCTCATAAAGTTAAGGTGTTGATTATATTCGCAAGATTGGAGCTTTGAGGTGTTATGAAACCTTCCAGGAAGAGTTGCTAAAACAGCGTATGTATGTGGCAGACAATAAATGTCGCACCAAACCCCCCCCCTCTATTCAAACTTGGTTTTTCCATTTTTAGATATATGGCTTCTTTAACACCTCTTTTGAACCAGTCGCTCTCTCGTTGAGAATCTGGACTTGGCAGTCTTCAAACCTTTGTCCTTTTTCTTTTAGATGTAGGTACACGGCTGAGTCCTGACCTGAGGAGCTGACACTTCTGTTCTGCCCCATACTCTGGTGTAACTATTGTTTGGTTTCTCCCTCATACAATAAACATACAGTGTATGTGGGGCACCTCACTCTGGAAGGTTTAATACCACCTCAAAGCTCCAATCACGCTAATACAATCAACACCTAACTTCATGAGATCCTTGCTGATTATGATAAACAGATTATGCTGATTGGAGCAACATTATAAAAAAGATCATTGTTAAAGGAAATGGTTCTCTTTCCTCCAACTAACACCAGTAACATCCCAGAAGTATCCATCATAGCTAACAATTCCACTATCACCCCCTCTCCCCAGGCCCGGTGCATTCGGGTTATCCTACATTCTGCCCTGTCATTCTCTCCTCATATCCAGTCACTTATTAAATCATGTCACTTCCACCTAAGGAACATATCCAAAATACCATCATTTATCACCCACGATGCTGCCAAAATTCTTATTCACTCTCTCGTCATATCACGTCTAGACTACTGCAATTCTCTTTTAATTGGTCTTCCCTGCCAGAGACTGTCACCTCTCCAGTCCATAATGAACACTGACGCCAGGTTTTTACACCTCAGCAACCGCTCCTCCTCTGCCAGTCTCTCTGTCAATCCCTACACTGGCTTCCTCTACATTTCAGAATAAATTTCAAACTAATGACCCTGACATTCAAAGCACTTCATAACTCTGCCCCCCCACATCTCCATTACCTCCTCACATGCTCACATTCAATACTTTGAAAGAACTGCTCACTCTCACTCTGCTTAACTACCACATGCTATATATCACATACAGTACTATATCTCTCACCCACTTAATTCTGATCTTGCCCACTCCCACACCTTGTGTCTTACTACCTTCCCTTTAGATTGTAAGCTCTTTTGAGGGCCTTCCTCGCCTTTTGTACCTGTATTTTGTTGTGATGTATGTAATTCCATATGTTCTATGTATGTAATTCATGTGATTTAGTTGTATAAACACATTTACTTTACATCGCTGCGCAATATGTTGGCGCTCTATAGAGACATGTTATTGATAATAATAATAATTCTGAACTAAGAAAGCCAGATGGGTGACTGGTGAAACAGTAAGTCCAATTGATTCACTGTTTTTACAGATATACCATGACCTGGATGAATGAGAATCTTCACAAACAAAAACAGCTTTCCTCCAAATTCAGTTCCAGTCTTTTCCCATAGACTTCAATAGAGTTTTCACGTGATAAACAGTGAGATGAGATTTTCAGAATTGAATTAAATCTCATCCATGAGTTTTAACGTGATAAACCTTTTTCTCACTGAATCGCTGTGACTGTTGAGGATAATACAAATTTGGAAGAGTTCACATCAACTGTGATGTGCTACATCACCAAGTGCATAGATGATGTCACTATTTACAAGACCATCACTATACGTCTCAATCAGAAACCGTGGTTGTCTGCTGAGGTACGTGAACTGCTGAGGTCTCGGAGCCTTGCCTTCAGATCAAGTGATAAGGCAGCTCTAAGAATGTCAATGGCAAAACTGTCCATGGCCATCACGGCAGCCAAACGAGCATATAGTCATAGGATACATAGCCAATTTCACAACAGCGGGAACACCAGGCACATGTGGCAAGGCGTTCAGGATATCACCAACTACAGTATGACAACACCAGTCTGAGATGATGATGCCTCCCTTCCAGATATGCTTAATAAATGTTACGCCCGGTTCAACGAAATGAACAACACAAAGGTGTCAAAGACCATACCCCCACACAACAACCAGGTGCTATGTCTAACCAAGTCTGATGTGTGGAACACTCTCCGCAGAGTCAACCCACATAAGGCTCTGGACCAGACAATATCCCTGGAAGAGTGCTCAGAGAATGTGCAGACCAGCTGGCAGATGTTCTCACCAACATTTTCAACATCTCCCTGAGCACTGCTGTTGTTCCGAGGTGCTTCAAGGAGTCCATCATCATTCCTGTGCTAAAGAAGTCCCACGTGTCCTGCCTAAATGACTATCGTCCTATCGCACTAACATCCACCATAATGAAGTGCTTTGAGAGGCTGGTCATGAGACACATCAAAGGCCTGCTCTCGCCATCTCTGGATCCACTGCAATTCGCCTACCATTCCAATCGCTCAATGGACGATAACATCGCCACTACCCTGCACTTGTCACTTAGCCACCTAAACAATAAAGACACATATGTACCTATGCTGTTCATAGACTTCAGCTCAGCATTCAATACAATCATTCCTCAGCACTTGAGTGTTAAGCTGAGCATGCTGGGCCTGAACATCTATATCTGCAACTGGATCCTGGACTTCCTGACTAAGAGACCTCAGGTAGTCCGAATGGGAAAAAACACCTCCAGTACCATCACACTGAGCACGGGAGCTTCCCAAGGTTGTGTGCTTAGTATACTGCTGTTCACACTGCTGACTCATGACTGTGTGGCAAGTCATGGATCCAATCACATCATCAAGTTCACTGATGATACAACCGTAGTAGGTCTCATCAGCAAGAACAACGAGTCAGTATATAGACAAGAGGTGAAATGGCTACCGGACTGGTGCAAAGTCAACAATCTGTCTATGAATCAAAACAAAACAAAGGAAATAGTTGTTGACTTCAGTAGAACACGTGGGGATCATTTTCCACTGTACATTGACGGATCTCCAGTGGAAATTGTCAAGAGCACCAAATTCCTTGGGGTACATCTGGCGGAGAACCTCTCCTGGTCCCTTAACACCAGCTCTATAGTGAAGAAAGCACAGCAGCTTCTCTACTTTCTGCGAAAGCTGAAAAAAGCCCACCTTCCACCACCCATTCTCACTATCTTATACAGAGGGCCTCTTGAAAGCATTTTATGCAGCTACATCACTACCTGGTATGGAAACTGCTCTGTATCAGATCGCAAGATCCTGCAGCGGGAGGACAGCGGAAAAGATCATTGGGGTCTCGCTTCCTGACATTATGGATATTTACCACATCCGCTGTCTCCAGAAGGCGACCAGCATTGTCAGTGATAGCACCCACCTTGCACATCATCTCTTTACCCTCCTGCCATCCAGTAAAAGATACCGCAGTATTCGAGCGCTGACTTCCAGAATGCGAAACAGTCTATTTCCACAAGTCATCAGGCATCTCAACTCCCAAGGACTGAACTGAATATATTCATAAGGAACTGAAATGTCCAGTTTGCCCAACATGACCGTGTCTGATAATACATCAAACGTACCTCACCCCTCAGAAACTATTTACTATGGGAAAAGTAGCTTCACCCAGCTGTCTGAGATGTGGTGCTCCTGTAGCTACTTTCATACATCTAATGTGGGATTGCCCAGTGATACTCAGATATTGGAGGGCAATTTTGAACTTCATGGCTACCGAACTGGAACTTCCCCAGATACTTAACCCTGCTACTTGTCTTCTGGGTCTCCTTGACTCCGTGATACCTAGAGTAAACACTAGATGCCTGATGAGGTTGCTTTTCTTTTACGCAAAGAAGGTCGTTGCCCTGCACTGGATGGGCCCATCGCCACTGTCTCTGAGTAGATGGATTGGACTGATTAATTCGCAACTGGAACTGTACAAGCTCACGTACTTAGCACGTGGATGCCCAAAGAAGTTATATATTTGGAACCCTTGGCTCGAGTCGCCAGCCACCTCGACCAACCATTGATAGTTACTTTTTCAGCCATGCCCCTTCTCCCCACTTTCCCCTTTTTTTCTTTCCTTTCTAACTTGCTTTTCTTACTTCTAATTTTCTGTTGTTAAAATTCATTAACAATTAACCTTTAAAAAAAAAAAAAAAACCTCCTCTACAGGGGTATAAGATGCTCTCCAACAGCCACCCCTTAATGAAGGCAACAGAAGGGGCCTGGCAAATAGCCCTAAATTTCTCACCCACAACTTCCCCAAGCTGCTCTAGGTACACTCCCCTGTGGTGTAACCCTAAGTTATGGCACCTTGAAAACATCCCAGACCCTCAGTTATGGGCAAAAATGGGATTAAATACATAGCAGATATTATTGTGGATGGTAAATTAATGCAATTCCAAATGCTGAAGGAAAAATTGCCTAATTGGATGTTATTTAGATATTTTCAAGTGAGGCATGCAGTGAACAATTTCCCGGTGGACAGGTGGATACCACCCCTAGGAGACTAGAGGTCTATGTACATAACCCAGAACTCCAAAAACCTTTATCTTTATTTTATAGCCACATGATGTCAACAGGTAACTCTGCCTTGAAAAAAAACCCAAGCTAAGTGGCAGGCAGATATAGCCGCACTTGACAATGACAAATGGGAAGATGCTCTGGAGTCCTACTCGGACGGGATGATATGTAGTAGAGACAAATTAATCCATCTTCAATGCCTGACCCTACAAAGACTTTATAGAATGAATCCCAACCTAACACAGGCTTGCCCCAGGTGTCCTGCTATGGTGGCAGACTATTTTCATATGGTCTGGACCTGTCCCGTGGTGCAATTTTTCTGGCAGCAGGAGCTGCAAACCATCCAAGGAAAACCAAGTTTTAAAACTCCTATGAATCCTGTTATAGTTTTACGGAATAGGGTTGAGGAGGTGTCCATCAGAAGAGCTGAGTGTACAACACCCCTATACAAATTAAGAAGAAGAAGAATGAGAAGAAATTGCCCAGAAAAGTTCCACAAAATATGGGGGATTTGGTTAGATCTGGAAGAGGACTCATGAATGGGTTCCTATCAATTGAAGTAGAATCATAGACCAAGCCAATAAATTTGAAGATCTGACATTGATACTCACACATAAATGTACCCCCCCAAGGCTTTCCTTACATAGTCCTACTGCTATACTTTATGATGACCCCTAGACATCTTCCCTGGAAACCCGCACTGTACAGATGTAATAGGCAACAAATCGACAATAGCTGGTTGTTAGTAATGTGTACAATGCAGAATATAAATGCAGAACACATTGTCAAGCTTTATTGTCAAGATTGTTTAATAATGTTGAACTTGTTTATTGAATGTAAACTCAAGAAATGTACTTTAATACCACTGTTTGTACATCTTTTCTTTATACATTTTAATAAAATAGAATTGTTAAAAAAAAATAGAAAAAAAGCACCATGACTAGGTTTATTTTTTATTTTGCTCTCTGGTTGATATAGCCCACAGACCTTAACAAAGGCAGATCACCTGGCAAACTTTCTTAGAATACTGCCTTCTGTCCAGTTTACTGACTTTGCTGTTATTAACCTTAAAGGAGAAGGAAAGGTTAAAACTAAGTAAGCCTTATCAGAAAGGTCCATCTAAATATACCAGTAAACCCCCAAAGTAATGTTGCTCTGAGTCCCCTGTCAAAAGAAACATTGCATTTCTTTCCTTCTATTGTGTACTCATGGGCTTCTGTATCAGACTTCCTGCCTTCAGCTGAAACCTCATTGCCCTGGGCAAGAGCATGCTCAGTTTGTTCCTCTCCCCCCACCCCTCCCTTCTCTACTGTAATCTGAGCCCAGAGCAGGGAGAGACTCAGGCAGGAAGTGATGTCACACCACATTAATACTGCAGCTCCTATTCTAAACAAACAGAGAGTTTCTAGAGCTTTTTACTCAGGTATGGTAAAACATTCTACAGAATAAATATAGCATTCTAGCTTGCACTATTGCAGCTAATCTATTGGCAATAAAATGCCTCCGTAGCTTTCCTTCTCCTTTAAAGAAACTGATGACAGTATTTACACGTGTAAGGCTTATTAGAAATAAACTGTGGATTATTCTCATGCAGGGGAATTGACACAAATACAAAAAACAAGGAATTTGTGGCTGCAAGTCAGTAGTTTCTTTGCCTCTACATGTAATTCCTTATAATGATAATTTTCATTAGTCCTCCTGGCAGCATATCACTGCTGCTCCACGCACTAATAGCATAGGAAAAAAGAAGAATGGAAAATAATTAACCTAAATGGGCTTATTTATAAAATAAATCGAATTTGTGAGGTTTGGGAGGGGGGTTTTTCTACCTCGAAAAAACTCACAATTTAAGAAAAACTCTGCTCTGTTTTTTATGTAAAAATCTATAAAAAAAACTTTATTTAATACAATAGTAGGAAAAACTTATGTAGGGGATCAGACAAATCATTCCCCTGTATTTCTGTATGTGACATCATCTAGCCCAGTTACAGACTGGAGGCTCACCCGATTGGCTGGGCACCCCAGTGCATCCTTGGGAGAGAGGGAGTGCCTGAGCCAAATGTACAGGGTCTCCAACAGAGCTTATCAAGGATTCTATGCTGCATCTTACAGCTAGAACTAGTTTCTGGGAGACTGTCCAAGAGTGCAGAGAAGCTGCTGCATCTCTATCTAGTATAGGTCAATCTAAAAACAACTGGACTTGCTGAGTGATCAATGAAGACGTTTCACTACTCCAAAGGTCCAAATCTTGGATAAAGAAGACGCTGGTTTGAACGAGGCGTGAAAGAGGCGATTCATGTCAAGGTGGAGAGACCATCTCTGAACAGAGGTGGGGGCCTTCGACAACACCTGTCTGCTACATACAATGCTGTTCTAACATCTGTACCCCGGCGGATTCAGAACACTTCACACATCCATTCATGCAACTCTCACAAGTAACACCTGTATCTAGGAGTTGCATGACACATTGGATAATCCTATCACAACTACACAGAATCAACACCTCTGTGAGTTTCTTCAGATGTCACCTCTTTGAAGAGTTACAATGTGCCATTGTAAATGAATTAGTGGAAGAGTATATATGCCGAGAACTTCCCACACCAGTCAGTTGAACTGAAGAAGCTGCTCGGATGAGTAGTGAAACGTCTTCATTGATCACTCAGCAAGTCCAGTTGTTTTTAGATTGACCTATACTAGATATACTATGACCTGGATGAATGAAAATCTTCATAGTCATGCTGCATCTCTAGTACAGAGAGAGCCCATCTTGTTCCCTGCCAAGTTGCTAGAGACTCAGAAGGTGAAAGCTGCCACTGGTGACATTGATCCTGCTGCAGAGCTGCCTGTAATCTCCAGTGTAACTGTCTTTGAGAGCACCACCGTGAATGAGACACCCAAGGGAGGATACTGGTAAGGATACAAATGTGGGGCCCCAATTTGAGGACAGGTCTTGTGCATTTAACTGCTACGTGGGAGCAGCTACTAAGTTCCAAAGCAGTGTCGGACTGGAATGCCAGGGGCCCACCAGAAAACTTTAGATGGTGGGCCCACCAGTAAACCGTGACCATGGGCCCACTTTTCAAACTATTATTCCTCCTCTCTGAAGTCAACCTTTTTATTACCCTAGTCTTTTATATCTACTTACTATACTTTATTATTATTATTACTATACTATACTTCCATTATTAAGCCTCTTTTTTATCATTAAAGGAAAACTATACCCCCAAAATGAATACTTAAGCAACAGATAGTTTATATCAAATAGAATGACATATTAAAGAATCTTACCAAACTGGAATATATATTTACATAAATATTGCCCTTTTACATCTCTTGCCTTGAACCACCATTTCGTGACTCTATCTGTGCTGCCTCAGAGATCACCTGACCAGAAATACTACAACACTAACTGTAACAGGAAGAAGTGAGGAAGCAAAAGGCACAACTCTGTCTGTTAATTGGCTCATGTGACCTTACATGTGGTTTGTATGTGTGCACAGTGAATCTTACGATCTCAGGGGGCGGCCCTTATTTTTTAAAATGGCAATTTTCTATTTCTGATTACCCAATGGCACATACTACTAAAAAAGTATATTATTATGATAATGGTTCATTTACATGAAGCAGGGTTTTACACATGAGCTGTTTTACTCAGTATCTTTTAATAGAGACCTACATTGTTTGGGGGGTATAGTTTTCCTTTAAGGAATAGGTAATGACCATGAAATAGGTCAAATGATTAGAAGCAAGAGGCCCACTGACACCTGGGCCCACTGGGAGTTTTCTGGTATCCCGGTGGGCCAGTCTGACATTGTTCCTCAGATCTATCTCTCCTCTCCTGATCTCATCCCAGAACTCCTAACTCGGGTCTCCTGCCTGTCCACTAGCTCGACTTGGATGTCGCAACGATACCTTAAATTAAACCTCTCTCCTCCAACTAACACCTGTAACATCCCAGAAGTATCTGTTGTAGTTAACAATTTTCTGGTGAATTTTTGCTAGCGATGGCAACTTCGTTCTTAAGTAAATCTGCCTCAATGTCTTTGTTCTACGTATATTGCTGGATAAACAATAAACACAGGTGTTGCTACCCAGCAAATATCCTTGGGATAAGAAAACAGACAGCAAAAACTATATAGACACCATAGGGGCACATTTACTAAGCTAGAGTGAAGGATTCGAAGTAAAAAAATGTCAAATTTCGAAGTTTTTTGGGGTACTTCGACCATTGAATAGGCTACTACGACCTTCAACTAGGACTTCGATTCGAACTAAAAATCGTTTGACTATTCGACCATTCGATAGTCGAAGTACTGTCTCTTTAAAAAAACTTCGACTACATACTTCAGCAGTTTACAATGTTAGCCTATCAGTTTTCTACGTTTTTTTTGATCGAAGAAAAATCCTACGATTGATCGAATTTCATCGTTCGATCTTTCCTTCGATCGATCGATCATAGGATTTGCGATAAAATCCTTCGAATTAGATATTCGAATTCATAGGATTTTACTTCGAGGGTCGAATTCGAGGGTTAATTAACCCTCAATATTCGACCCTTAGTAAATGTGCCTCATACTGTATTTGAGCAACAAATAAGGCTTGTTACAAAGTTTTGTGTTTCTGACTACAGTTTGCACACATTATTGCAGACTCTGGGGCAGATTTATCAAGGGTTGAGGTGAATTTTCGAATTCAAAAAAAATCGAATTTCAAGCTATTTTTTGTGTACTTTGACTAGGGAATAGTCCAAATTTGATTCGAATTTGAAAAAAAAACGAAAATTCGAATATCGAAATGTACGGTCTCTTTAAAAATTCGACTTCGACCATTCACTCTACTCACTACGGGGGACCTCCTAGAACCTATTTGGAGTCAATTGGTGGACTTTGAAAAATCGAAGGTTTTTTTGGGAAAAACAATTCAAATTCGGTCAAACAAGCTATTGCTTAGATTTGTATGAATCAAATTCAGCCAAATACGGACCTATTTGATCAAAAGCGGATCTATTCGGCCAAAAAAATTTTGACTTAATTTTGGTTGGTCTTTTTGAATTCGAATTTCGAAAGTTGTTCAAATTCGAAATTCGAGCCTTGATGAATATGCCCCGCTGTGTTGGGTTTTTCCCAAGAACTCTTGTATAAAATGAACCCTCAACTTAGCATCAGAAGCCTCGCCTCAGACTCCTGAAAGAGTGCCAGGACATTTGGATCGGGAACCCGAAGGTCAAGTTTTGGGGCTCCCCGATTGACATTGAATTAATGCAGAACTGACTATTCTTTTAACTATAATCCTACAAAGATAAGTGAATGTATTTGACTCTATTCTTACTTGTGTGTGTGTAAGTTATTTCTCACTAACAGTTCATTGAAAGACTTAATCAGTGATCCTGCATATTTTATTAATAACTTTTATTAATGTTAATTAGTACAAATAATTAATATTAATAAAGGATGTACCCCCTTTCTAACACTACTGCTCTTTTTCCTTGCAACAGTTCTTGAAATGTATGACCCTAGCAAGTGGCCTGTGTTTGTAATGGCATTGTAGAATAGAATTCTAAATGGACCAATATTAGGGATGCACCGAATCCACTATTTTGGATTTGGCCCAACCCCCCGAATCCTTTGTTTTACTTCCTTGTTTTCTGACGAAAAGTCACGTGATTTCCCTCCCCACCCCTAATTTGCATATGCAAATTAGGAGTCGGTTCGGCTGGGCAGAAGGATTCGGGCGAATCCGAATCCTGCTGAAAAAGGCCGAATCCTGGACGAATCCCGAACCAAATCCTGGATTCGGTGCATCCCTAACCTATATTGGACCCACATTTTTATAAAATACAATTAAACACTCACAGCACAAACTTTGTGATAGTAGGATCAATGATCAATCTTGTAACATTACATTGAATTAAACAGTAGATTTGCCCTTGAGATGCAAATTATAAGCCTAAAGTATTTTGACTTAAAAAAAAAAAATTACACACAGCCTGGTAAATGGGTCAAAATAACAATATGTTTGGATTGCTGTACATGACGGATGTTACACACATGTTATTAGATGTAGGTTATTGTGACATTCAAACATTAAAGGGATATTGTCATGTTTTTTATAGTGTAGATTCTAATTTATTTTACATTGCAAATAATTCACTCTACCATAAAAAATTGTAGCCCTGAACCAAAAAGTATATTTATTTTTAGTTGTAATATTGGTGTGTAGGTGCATCTCAGCTCATTTTGCCTGGTCATGTGATTTCAGAAAGAGCCAGCACTTTAGGATGGAACTGCTTTCTGGCAGGTTGTTGTTTCTCCTACTCAATGTAACTGAATGTGTCTCAGTGGGACCTGGATTTTACTATTGAGTGCTGTTCTTAGATCTACCAGACAGCTATTATCTTGTGTTTTGGAGCAGCTATCTAGTTACCTTCCCATTTTTTTGTATGGGGTCCCTAACCACCAATATTTGTTTTTAACTTTTATGGGGAGACCCTGACCACCAATGGTTTTTTAAGCTTTGGGGGGAATGGCCACCAATTTTTTTTAACTTGGTGAGGGGGATGGTCCATAAAGTCAGTGGCCTAAAATATTTTTTGTGACCCCAAACCTTATATTTGCCTTAGGCATATTTTGTTGAGATTGCCTTGTGTGCCATTAGCCTTAAGAACCACCTGTAAGCTCAGGCTTATATTCCACAAGCAAATGTTGTGCAATTATGGATGCACAATGCAAATGGAGCATTTATTGATACATTAAACCTGACAGATAAGCAAAATCCATGATTGGACAGTAACTTTGCAAGTATCTCTTTACGAGGCATCTTCCAAAGATCAAAGAATTTGAACCAATAATAGCCATCAAGCTCTTTCAGTCTGAAACATCTTACCCCAGAAATCAGCAAACTACCACAGGAGAACCAGAGAAATCTCTAAAGAATATCTGCTAACATATAAAAGATATACAGTCTATACTTTGTGGTAGACCTCATATAAATTAGAAATTATATGAGAGTTTTAGAAGGACTTGATGTCTACTGACATCACTTAAATAGTATTGATCATCTGTGCCAAATCTCATACCACTGATCCCAATAAAAAAAACCCGGGTGTGCTCCAGTGGGTAGAGGTGTATTCACAGATATTCTCATTAATGATACAATGACGTGACTTACTTGTACTTCTAGCAGTGGTTAAACCATTAACACACCAGAGCAATCCCAACATGCTATCTTTAAAAGCCATCTTTATTGGAGGAACCTCAGATGCATATATTTCTCAATATAGATTAAACTCTGTAATTAACAAATGAAAATCTTATAAATATTTTATGTTACTTTTTTCTCTCTGTCTTCTGCTTGCAGCAAAATATTTGTCATCCATCCCTATTCGATTATTTTAAAGGGGTGGGTCACCTTTAAGTTAACTTTTAGTATGTTATAGAATTGCTAATTCTAAGCAACTTTTCAAATTGGATTTTTTTTTTTTTAGTTTTTGAATTATTTGACTCTTTCCAGCTTTCAAATACTCTGTAAGGCTACAAATGTATTGTTATTGCTACTTTCTATTACTCATCTTTCTATTCAGGCCTCTCCTATTCATATTCCAGTGCCACAGTAATTATACATATACATATACATATATATATATATAAAGCTTTGTGACACTCTAACTAACAATTCTCACGGAGCCATTCTCCCATACACTGAATGCAGCATGGAGCGGCTCAGTGAAGGTGGCAGTGAATGTGTGTAAGTGTCTTATTGGGTCACCCAGCTCATAAAAGGACAAGCGCCCAGCTTTATAGTCAAGAGATATTATTATATTCAGGCTGGAAGGTCTCTCATGTAAAACAGTCAGGCTACTGTCATGTATAGCTGAATATTTCTCATCCCCTTTGCGTAGACACCAGGACCTGTCATTCTCCCCCATGCTGGACTCGTCCCCTTGTCTCTTTATGCTTGGATAGGCTACCCCAACCTCCCAGTGTCCTGAGTCACTTCCTTTCACTTCCCAGTAATACTTCCCTGAGAAGAAACTCCTGCTGCTTAAAACCTGGTTATAATCCTGAAATCTTCTGCTGTTTTTTGGGCGACTCTGGTCTTTTTCTGATGATGAAGCAGTTTTCCTATCATTTGATAATAGGACATAATTACCAGCTGTTTGTACATCCAGTAACAGATCTGTAGCCTCCTGCCCATAGACGTCCCTCTTTACCCCAGACACAATATGAGCTAAACCTGTGAGTAATGTCACTGACATCAGATTCTCATCAAAATCATCAATGTCCTCATCATCATCATCATCCCCCTCTTCATTCCTCACATTACTCTCCTCTTCTCTCTTATTTTCTCCATCTTCCTCAATACAAAAGGCATCTTGGTCAGATTTCAGTTTACGTAACACAGTTAATGGGTCAGCAATATTGCAAAGAACTTCAATCTTATTAATCTTCTTGGACAGTTCATCCTTTTTCTTTTCCATCTGTTGGATTTGACTTACATACTTCAGTGCAAGCTGATCTTCTTGCCTAAAGATTTCATTCATGATTTGCCTCTCTAATGTTCTCTGCTGTTCATTGATGTTGCTAATTAAAGCTGTGAATCGTTTAGTCTCACTGTTTGCTTTTTCGTGCAAATTCATTAAGCCTTCCTTCAAGCTTTGGACATTTTTTTCAACCTCTCCTCGGTTTAGATTCAGCTTGTTCTGAACATTTTTTAGGTTTCCCTTCTTCTTCTCAGCCGTTTCTCTCAGCAGCTCCACATTATGTCCTTTGTGTTGTCCCACCAGGCAGCAAGACACACAGACACAAATGTCATCCTCAGAGCAGAAATATTTCAGGGGTTCACAGTGCACAGAGCATTTCATGGACTCAACACAAGCTGAGGGTTCAATCAAGATGTGGTTGTCCAGTTTGCTGTGCACACTCACATGTTGGTCACACAACGAGGCCTCACAATGCAAGCAGGTTTTTATAGCAGGTACAGAAGAGGTCACACAGTAACTACAGAAGATCTCAGACTTGTCCTCATCCGGTTTAATAGAAAGAAAACTCTCCACTATATTACTCAGCTTTCTGTTCTTTCTCAGGGCAGGGTGTTGCTGAAACTCTTCTCTACACTCAGGACAGGAGTATCGCTTGGCTCTATCCTGGGTATCTATCACACGCTGAATGCAGCTCTGACAGAAGTTATGATCACAGGGCAGTGTTACGGGATCAGTATAAATGTGAAGGCAAATGGAGCAGTTCAGCTCATCTCTCAGACCAGCAGACGCCATCACTAACAGCACAAGGAAAATGAAAGCAATTCTCGATCAGAAACCAGCGGGACTTGTTTTACATTAATCCTTACAAAGGGTGCAGTTAGTTTGCCTTGGCTTCAGATTACACTCTATTAACTCTCTATGTCTCAGTATGAATTAGGATTGGATATATTTAAAAACAGAGCAGCAGCCAGAGTTAGAGTTGGTCCAGAATGCAGGCTACAGTAATAACCACAGTTGTGGTACTATATGTATTCACAGAATATGGCATTCCTTTACTTGTACAAAAGCTTCTTATTTTATTGGGTACTTATTTTCTTTATTGGGTCATTTATTTTCTTTATTAAGCACTACCATATTCTGTTTTACTGTATGTTGCAAATTTAACATTAGTTGTAACTCTCTTAAAGCTCATTGGCTCTTCATTTAATCCTGAATTAGACTGAGATGCTTTAACATTTCTGTTGTCCTGTTTTCTGAAGTGTATCCATTTGCTAATGTTAGATGCCAGTACCTATACAAATATACTCTTATTAAACAGGATGGCTGTGTATACTACAATTCAGTGCAAAAAAATACCTATTTTAAAGGGATACTGTCATGGGAAAAAAACATTTTTTCAAAATGAATCAGTTAATAGTGCTGCCCCAGCAGAATTCTGCACTGAAATCCATTTCTCAAAAGAGCAAACAGAATTTTTTACATTCAATTTTGAAATCTGACATGGGGCTAGACATATTGTCAATTTCTCAGCTGCCCCTGGTCATGTGATAAACTTCAATCACTCTTTACTGCTGTACTGAAAGTTGGAGTGATATCACCCCCCCCCCCAGCAGCCTAACAACAGAACAAAGGGAAGGTAACCAGATAGTAGCTCCCTAACACAAGATAACAGCTGCCTGGTAGATCTAAGAACAACACTCAATAGTAAAAACCCCATGTCCCACTGAGACACATTCAGTTAAATTGAGATGGAAAACAGCAGCCTGCCAGAAAGCATTTCTCTCCTAAAGTGCAGGCACGAGTCACATGACCAGGGGCAGCTGGGAAATTGACAAAATGTCTAGCCCCATGTCAGATTTCAAAAATGAATATAAAATAATCTGTTTACTCTTTTGAGAAATGGATTTCAGTGCAGAATTCTGCTGGAGCAGCACTATTAACTGATTCATTTTGAAAAAAAATTTTCCCATGACAGTATCCCTTTAATCATTGCAGTGTTTTTCTTCAGCACCCAAACTCTCTCCCAGCCCTCAGTGTTTTATCACAGTAGCATTATGACATACTATTATTAGGGATGCACCGAAGCCACTATTTGGGACCCTCCCGAGGAAGCAGACCGGAGAGTCTGTGAAACGCGTAGAAAAGTTGTGTGGCACCAATTGCTACTCCCTGAACACCACCATATCTCCAAACAGCAGATCCTTCTGAGAAGTCTGGACCTTTACCTTGGAATGTGATGTGCTTTTGATGCTGAATTGTTTGCGAGTAGGCAATTGGCATTCTGTGATTTTTTTTTTAAATATTTATGAAACTGAATTATTGGAATTCATCCCCATTTCATATATTGAGTACTGCAGAACACAAAACAAATATGCCATGCATGCTGAACATTGACTGTTTGAAAGTACATACCCAAAAAGTAAGCCTGATTCATGGGTGCACCTTGGGGGGATCCAATTTTTTCTGAACACTTCTTAACCCTATTGTGGCTGAATTACCCTTATCAGACAAAATAAAACAGTATGTGCGCTTCCTTCTCTTTTCTCTTTTAGATATTTTGCAGCTCTGACCAACTTTGTGTGAGAATTGAAATTAAGGAAGCAGCGGAGATACTTATGTGGCAGTTTCTTCAGAGTCCTGAGAAGAACTCCCTTTGGCTTTCTGTGCCCTGAGTAGAGCGGCTTTGCTTTTCAAAGCCCTGACAAGGACCCCCTTTCATTCCGCACCCTAAATAGAAAGCACTTTTCTGCCACTCTGATGCGTCTCTCTCCCAGCACTTCCTGTGCAGCACTTCCTTCCTGTCAGAGTGCAGACTCCTCCCCCTCTTTGCACAGAACAACACAGAGGAAGGACAAGTATACATATACAAAGCTAATATATATACATACAGTTATATAGGTGCACTCAACATACAGTGTCTGTGACCTGGGTGCCAAGTGACAAATATCAGGTAAAGCAAAAGGTAAACACTGGCACACTCAGGGATTTATATTATGCAAAAAAGGAGCGTTTATTCAATGTTTCAGTCCTTAACAAGGACCTTTGTCAGGAACATCAAACAACTAGAGCCTCCACCAGCAAACAAACATATATACCCCTTCCAATATGGCTGCCAGTTGCTAGGCAACATTGTAAAAAAAAAACAGTACATGTTTTAGAAATGTAATTATTCTATCCTTTTACAAAAAGTTTTAGTTTGTCATTGTTACGATCCAAAGTGACACTTTAATGGAGGAGTAAGAATAGCTAAGAGTTCAAGGAGAGTTAGGGTTAGGCCACCTGTCCGGTTTTAACCCGGACAGCCCGGTATTTTGAAGGGCTGCCCAGGTCAAAACTGCCTGCCCGGTTTTCCAAATAATCGGCAATCACCGTATCATATCCCCTCTAGTTACACCACTAGTGTGATAGGAATGTCAGAACTATTATTTACCAGCATACTGCCAGCTAATATAAACAGTGATTAGAAGCACCTAAATGTGTGTATATATATATATATATATATATATATATATATATATATATATATATATATGTGTGTTTGTGTGTGATGTGACTGCACACAATGCCCTGCACCCATGGAAATATGACATTAACAGATGTAACATCTAACTCACAATCTTTGTATTTACTTAACCCGGACACCTTGTGTTACAATTAGGTGTGTCTCACTTTAAAGTTTATTCTGGTGTAGATCCAGTGTTTTGTGCTGGAAGACAGGCAGATAGTTGACTGATTTAGAGAAGTATTTCAGCATTTTAGAAACTCTGTTTCTGAATTTAAAAAAAATATATATATTTTTACCATTTCTAACAATAGACAGTAATACAAATTCTTGATACGCTCTCGTCCCTGTGAATAATAGCGGCACAGTTGGTATTCAATTCTTGATCCAGCTCTGTGTTTTAAGGGAAACTTGAAAGGTCACCAGTATCACAGGAATATGGCAATATTATAAATATATTATTTAAGGTTTTTTTCTGCCTGCCCTGCCATTGCAAAGCCCTCCTGTAAGACACACTGGGAGACCAGCACTGTACTGGTTCCTGGAAGACATAATCTGCCAACACACATGCTTTGTCCTTTCTGTTTGTATCCGGCATTACGTCAGATGCTTGTGTCACGCTGTCAAAAGCCTTGACGTCATATCTGTGTGACGGATTTCCAAATGCTGGCACCAATCATTCTTTAAAAGCCTGGTTGCTCTGTGAAACAATGCCCAAGTTTGCATATTTTTCCCTTTAAAGGAGTATTAGTATCACAGGAATTAACCCAAGAACTCTACTCAGGACCAAACACCTTCCATTTAACCAAATATTGAATATTACATCTATACTTCCAAGAATCAGTAATCTCTTGGACCTCAAACTCTTGATGATCACCAAGGAATAAGGGAAAGGTATTTGGTCTTTGGTCTTTTTTTCAATCCAATTTAAAGGGGACTATCACAAAAATAAAATTTTTATATAAAACAAAGAGCATGACAGTTGACTTTAAAGATATTAAAATTAATCTTTGGATCAATTATTAAAAATATGATGAAGGAGTTAAAAAATATGCCTTAGACTTGCACCAGGATGGAAGTCCTAGAAAAGATCTTCAGATGTACAGATAGATTTCTATGAACACAAATAAGAATTCCAGGCAAAGGAATTTTCTGTGATTGTTTTTGGATGAGAAAACTAGATAGTTAAGAAGCAAAACGGGTAAAGCATTAATGCCTTTGATTTTCTTGTTCTGGCAAAAAATTCTTCAAAGATGGCAAGGAAAACAAATGAGGATCCTTTCCCAAATTAAATCTGATCATTATGAATGAATTACGCTCAGACGAGTAGGGGGGGAAAAATTGAGAAGGATGTCTAACAACAAGATAGATGGAGTCAAAGGCAAAAATGGTAACCAGGCTATTGAAATGTCAGTAGAACAAGATAGAAAGAACTTTAAAGGACAAATGTAAACCACATCTCAATCCTGTCAAGAAAGCATCACTCTCAGCCCAGCACAATGGCTGCTGTAAAAGAAAAAAAGAGCCAGGTACAGGGACTAGAGTACATCTTTTTAAAAATATAAAGCCATATAAACATATTCCTACATAGCCCTTAATCAGGTTTAGTGTAACCCACCCACCACACTGATGACTTAATGAGACAAAAAATGTGAAATTGACTGGTGTGAAAGTTAGATGCATCCCCCCCATGACAACAGTCTCTTAAGAGCTCTAAGGTAGGGCTATATGTATTACGTATATAAAGTTGAATATTGTGACCAAATAGACCCAGGACCTATTGTTTGAGGTTCTGCAACTCGGTTTTGTTCCATATTGTTTGAGGACCAATGGCCCAGATCTACTCTACTCTAAAGTAAAAAGTCATAAGAAAGTAAAGGAGGGCAAGTGACCTAATTGTGTAACATAAATGTTTTCTTACAAACACTCCTCTGGTTTAACAGGTTAAAACTGATCTGCAGATCCAATGTCTGTACAGTAAGTATTGAACAAATAGTGAGTCATTTTGTATTACAGTGAATGAAAGTGAAAGTTAACTTGTTCTGTGCAACTTACAGATCTGACCAGATCATCGGCAAAGCAGATCCAGGAGGAAAAGGTACTTTATTGCTTTAGTAAGTGGGAAATTATTTTGATTATTTAAGAGGAACGAGACAGATAAAATGCATATGAATAAATTGCTTGTCAGGAAACCAGTAGCACGTGACGTAAAGTAGAAAGGAATATGTAAAAACTAAAGTGAACTTGTGGCTACCAAACATGGGGTATAAAGCACCATTGCAAATTCACCCGTCCACTCTGCTCTGATGAATTGAACCCTCAGTACAGGTGCCATGAAACAAGTTGAGAAACTCACCCCAGGCAGCAGCTTGCAGTCTTGTACATTATATATTATTCAGGCTTCAGTATTAGCCTCAGGTTGGTCACATAGCTTTCTGTTCTTACCCTCTTTTAAATATCTTTTAGGCAGATATCTGTTTGGTTGCTAGATTATGGGGATCTTAACAACCAGTTACCACTTTAAATTGCAACCCAGACAAGTCGAGAACAAAGTCCAGCAGCAGGTTGTGTAACCACAAAAATGTGCGTTATTGGTGCAAGATGGTGGGTAGGTAACACTGCTGCAAAACAAAATGTTCATGGAGGCTTGGCTGTGAAAACCCATATCTATGAAAGAGAGCTCTGCCAAAGTGATATTCTGCCACTGCCTATTCATTTCTATCTGATTTTTAAAGGCATATTCATCAAGGGGTGAGTAATTAAGGCAACACTCCTTTTTTATAACCCAATTTTAAACTGGTGTCATATTATATGATTATAGTTTATCATTAGAATATAAATATTTCATTATTTCTCATTGCCTACATAAGGATTTGTTGCTCGTTCCTTCTAGACACTGAAGCTAAATGTATGTCCATGAAAAGCACAGGAGTGAATAGAAGGCCTGTCTAGAGAATGAGCCCAGTCGGGGCAGAGGACATGGGTGTGTGCATGGAGGAGATGGGCAAAACCTTACACTACAATGTATACAACAAACTCTGATATTTCCAAAAATGATAACCTTTTAATTCAGTTAAATGATTGCTTTAATGTATAGAAGCATATTGTGAATTTTAAGACAAGCAGGGGTTCCCATTTAATAAGAGGAGAGCCCTCCGAAATAGCAATATGCTGTGATTGTGTTTATTGTGTTTAAGACTACTACACACACTCTGTAATATAACACAATCACAGCATATTGCTATTTCGGAGGGCTCTCCTCTTATTATATGGAATAACTCATTGAAGTTTGGATAGCGGTAACCTGGAAGATCATTTGAAGCATTCATAACGAACAAAGGCAGTGCGGAGAACTTGTACATAATACAAGCAGTGGTTCCCTCTATCCATTGTGTCCCCTTCACTAGGGTTGCCACCTTTCCATATGGCTGAGACTGGGCAGGGGGACTGGGCCATGATGTCAGTGGGCTGGGCCATGACATAGATGGGAGTGGCTGTGACATCAGGGGCGGGCTATGACTTGGAGATTGGCCGATCGCCATGTCAATTATGGGAATCCTGGCCTATATTTTTTTCCTTATTTGGAAAACCAGGCAGGAGGTTTTGACCCGGGCAGCCCATCAAAATACCAGGCTGTCCGGGTCAAAACCGGACAAGTGGCAACTCTACCCTTCACTCTAGGCAATTTAAAAGCCTTGGGAAGCTACTCCCTACTATAATCATCGATGGAGCTCCAACTGCTACTATCTGTCCTCTCTACCTTAAGGTGGCCATAGACGCAAAGATCCGCTCGTATGTCAACATCGCCGGATCTTTCCCCGATATGCCATTAACGTGCATGGCTATATCGGGGGTAATCTGATTGTTCGGCCATATTACGATTACGATGTGCCATGGGTCTGGCGGGATCGGTTGGGTCAAAATCAAACCTGACCAATTGACCAAATGACCGATCACCGCCGGATGAAAGATGGACACGCCATACACGATCCGAAAATCGTACGAATCGAGGATCGAGGATAGGATCTGTGTGTCTATGGCCACCTTTACTCTCTTAGAGAGTCTATGACAGAACTAACCCTGTTTCGCTCACCTCATTCATGGGGTTCCCTGCTCCCCAACTTATCTCTCTAAAGGTACTGGTCCCTCTAGGCACATGGCTTTTCTGGGCCTTGTTGTACTCAGGCTCCCCTCCACACCCAGCAGGATCAGCATCGAGCAGCCAAACAGGAAGATCCACCCATTCTCATTCACTGACAGGATGTGGTCACAGCGCCTACTGGCCAATAGCATATCTATGCAAATTATATCTAACTACATGAGCATCTGCCCAACTACTAGGGAGATCAGGAAGTGTAGGGAATTAAAGCCATAGGGACACATTAACCCTATAGGTCCCTACATTTACTAAATGGTGAATTGGGGATGAAAATTCGCCAGAAAGACAATTTGCCACAACATTACCTATTTACTAAATGGTGAAGAGGACAATTCACAAACGAAAAACCTCAGTGCTAGAGAATTTTTGCACCATTTCAACCAGTGAATCTTCACCAGCAAATTCTCTAGCGAAAAAACAGTTATCAAAGTGTGAATGCTATCCTTTTTGTGTAAGTGTATTTCGCCAAGTTCAGGCTAGTGAACTCCCATTATAAATATACAGCAGCCACTTATAAATTGCAATCATGCTACTATCCATGCTACTTTTCTCCATGGTGAAAATTCTCTAGCCAACATTTTCCCCGCTACTATTTAATGGGGAAATATACTGGAGAATTTTGCTGAGAATTTCTGCCAGGAGAAAATCAGCACATTTCTCTTGAATAATTGAACATACGCTTTTTCGTAAATATAGAGATGTGTTGTGAAAATACACCTAGCGAAGTGAGGTGAACTTTGGTGAAGTTAGGTGAAGAGAAAATTCACACTTTAGTAAATGTGCCCCCGTAAGTGAAACCTAATGTACTTTTTATTCTGTAATCACAGGTCTGTCCCACAGAGCAAGGAGTGAAGAACATGGAACACCTGAAAACAGGCAAGAAAGTTAAAATAAAGTAACTTACTGCTTTATAACACACAAGAGCCCTGAATGTAAATCATATTAATATAAACAGAGCTTAGTAATGTCATTTCTGTCACATGACTCACTGAAACTTGAGTATTATAATAAATAAAGTACCTCCTGTTGTAAAATATGAGGATATTAGAAGTACATTATTCTCTATATTATTAAAGCATAATAATACTAACATTAAGGGGGTCAGCTATTAAAGGAGAAGCAAACGCTAAAGTTAAAAAAACCCTACACCCCTACACTAGGGAGGGGGTCTATATAGGGTAGGTAGGGTTTTTTTCAACTTTAGGGTTTGCTTCTCCTTTAAAATCTTAATGCTAAAAACTCGAGATTTTCGAGATTTATTATATCCCGAAGATGTAAAATTCTGAATCTGAAAATCCACCATCTCAGACCTGCCGAGGTTGTAAATAAGTCAGTGGTAGAGGTCTCTATCCTATTTGGAAGTTTCTGTGGTCTGCTCTGGAATTAGGCCAAAAATCCATCTATTTTGGGCTTTTTGGGCAAAAATCTGAAAAATTCTGACTTTGAGCAACTTGGAAAAAAAGTGAAAAAAGGGTACGATTCAGGTTTTCACTTGATTTTATCAAGCTTTTTCCCCGTTCCGAATAAATTGTGCTTTTTTTAATAAATAAGGTCCAATGATGGATGCTAGGTTGGTCTGACTTTTTTATTTTAAAAAACCAGATCAATTCAGATTTTTATAAATCACCCCCTTAAAATGGTTATTTACCTTTAAGTTAACTTTTAGTATGTTATAGAATGGCTCATTCTAATCATCTGACTCTTTCCAGTTTCCAAATGGGGGTCACTGACCCCATCTAAAAAACAAATGCTCTGTAAGGCTACAAATGTATTGTTATTGCTACTTTTCTCCTATTCATATTCCAGTCAATGCATAGTTGCTAGGGGAATTTGGACCCTAACAACCAGGTTGCTGACATTACAAACTGTAGAGCTGTTGACTAAAGCTAAATAAGTCAAAAACCACAAATAATAAAAAAATGAAAACCAATTGCAAATTGTCTCAGAATATTACTCTCTACGTCATACTAAAAGTTAATTTAAAAGTGAACAATCCCTTTAATAAGAAAAAATATTTGTATGTGTTTTCTATAAAAAAGTTGAGTTTATCATATTGTGAGAGGGATTCCACTCTTTAGTAATTCAAATATTTATCTTAAGTAGGATATGCTAAATATATATGAACAAATAATAAAGTCTCTAAGGATGTATTCACCAGTTACAGGGGACCCAAAAAAAAATATTCAAAATCCTATTTTATCACATTAGTCAAGCAAAATGAACTTTAATTACACTATATAAATTATTTGAATCTTGTTTTCTTCAGTCTGGGAATTAATAATTATAACAAGCAGGCAGGAGCCATGTTGTGGGACACTGTTATTAAGACAAGTCTTGTATCATCTCAGAATCTTGTTTGTGCACCAGAATGGGGGACCTGATGTCCATCCCCATGTCCTGGTTACACAATTAAATGGTGAAGAGATTGGGGGGAATGTGGGGAGAGCAGTGACATGTAGGAAGTGCTGAATGGAAAGTGAAAGTAATTGCCTAAGGCATAGAGGAGGGGCAGACAATATTTGATTGACAACTGAGATGTTTAAATGAGCTTACAACAGCTATGAATGCTTTAATAAAAAATAGAAATTGGATTTCATGTTTAATTTGAAAAGGACTTTTATTATATATTTTTTTGTGTTTGTGTGACAGGTCCACTTTAATCTTTCATAGGACCTTCAGTATCACTGCATTCTTCTTCACAACAGCCTCTTAGGAGAAAAAAGTTTATACAAACCGTGTATCATAAGCTTATCTGCCCGTTCGCTTAGCAGAACAAACCAAACCAATTTGTCAGGCTCACCTTTTTGGCTCATATCTTTTGAGGTTGTTGATCCCAGCATTAAACTTACACAGTGTATATAATTACAGGGCTGGCCGAGAAAGACAAGAAACCAAAAGCAGGAAAAGGAAGTCCTAGCAGCTCTCAAGATGTGAAGGCGAAAGGTAATACTGTGTAATCAGCTCTTCAAATGAGAATTCAACACCCCCACTAATAAAAACCGCAGCCCAGTACCCTGTATAGTCCTCCCTCCCTGCTCCCCCCCCCCACATAGTTGATAACACCTATAAGTGCCCCTAATCCTTTACTCGCCTATAGGTGCGAAATAAGAGCAGTGAAGCTCATGGGCGCCATCTTCAGGCTCTTCAGATTTCTTTGGGAAGTAAGCACCATATTGGCACATGCGCAGTTGGAGCAGTCTTCCATGCATACAACTGCGCATGCGTCAAAAGTTACGGATATTGCCGAAGGGAAGGAAGAGGACCCGAAGAAATAAATGGGCCCATAGATTGTAGTGCCTATTTACTGTATCTATTTTTGTTGCTGCCGGTTTTCCACTTTCCTTTGCTGAGAGCCTGGGGCTGATGCACCTGAACCACATCTGTCATCTGGTTTCTACTCAACATTCTAGTGACCAACTTTGTATTGTGGATTGAGATTAGTCATATGACTATAATTCCAAACTTTGTATAATTTACAGGACCGGCTCAGAAAGACAAGAATCCAAGACCGGGCAAAGTAAATCACAGTTTTTTTCAAGATTTGAAGGAAAAAGGTGATACATTGTTTTATGAACAGACACAGTTAAAGATTTTTTTTTTTCTTTTTTTTGTTGCCCATTTTTTAACTGGTAAATCAGAAATACAAAAGTATAGAAAGTAGACAGTAGATTTACTTCCATTAACTAAGCCGTAAAACCAGTGCAGTTGGTTGGTTGGTTACTATTGGTCATTAAATGTTGATAAAACTATTCTATGAGACTTCATAAGCCTAAGTTGGACCAATGCCCTACAGTGGGCAATTAACACCAATATAGTACTTCTCCATGGTTCATCATCAGAATAATGGCAAAGACAATACAATTCTGTTGATTAGGGGTTCTCTGTAAGACCTAAATAGATCTAAGTTCATCTCATCACACGAGTGGCACCACATTTGCAATTGTTGCTCAATGACAACACTTTCACCTGCTAACACCTGTTTAGTAGCTGTGTTACCAGGAAATATTGTTCCATTTACCTTTCTGTGTCAGTTCCTTTATGTCATCCAGTATCGACCCACACAATGGAGATTCAGAACATGTGCTTTTTATAATGTTGTAGGTTGGTACTGAATTAATTTCATATTTTATTGCAGCCCAAGAACTTTATAAAGATTCCAATTCTAAGGATGGAAATGCTGATAGACCGTTATTTCTCAGGAAGCCTTCACTATTCAAGCCAAATCCCAACTTGCAGAAAGGAGGCCATCCAGTTTATAACTTGATACTAACAAGGTCTCACACAGATGGTCATTACAAAAAATATAGTTTTGGACCTGCAGACCTACGTAAACAAAAGAAAGTGATCATGATGGTCGGGGAAACAGGATCAGGCAAAACAACCCTCATTAACTTCCTGGTGAACTACATTTTGGGAGTGAAATCAGAAGACGAATACAGATATATTCTTATTGATGAGAAAATAAATCAGAGTCAGGCTCACAGTCAGACCTCCGATGTCACCATTTACCAGCTAAACCATATGCTTGGATTCAAGGTTTCATATTCCCTGGCCATCATTGATACCCCGGGGTTTGGTGACACTAGGGGAATGGAACAGGACAAGCTTACAATGGAGAAATTAAAAGAATGTTTTAGTTCAGTGTGGGGAATCAACCATATCAATGGCATCTACTTTGTGGTTAAGGCCTCCACAAATCGCTTGACAACATCACAGAAATATGTGTTTAACTCTGTTCTCTCATTGTTCGGTAAAGACATCAAGGATAACATACAGATCTGTGCCACATTCGCTGATGCCAAAAAGCCTAAAGTTCTACAAGCCCTTATTGAAGCTAATGTCCTATTTGTAGGGAAATCCAGTGGCACCCCAATATGCTATAAATTCAACAACAACTCCCTATATGCAAATTCAGATGATGATGATGATGATGACGAGGAAGACACAAGTGAGGCTTTTCAAAAATGCTGGAACAATGGGTTCAAAAGTGCTGAGAAAATGTTTGATGCTTTGGAAAACCTGGATTCAAAAAGTCTAATGTTAACCAAGGAAGTGTTGATGGAACGGGCTCAGCTTGAAATAACTATGGATGGATTATCTATTAAAATCCAACAAGCTGCTCTAAAGGAAATAGAAATGGCAAGATGTGAGCAGGTTTTAAGGCAACACGATAAAGAAATTCAAGACAATGAGAATTTTGAGTATGACCAATGGGTGACCATAAAGATGAAAATAGCTGCAGACAAAAATGCCATTAATTGCAGGGAGTGTGAGGACACTTGTCACTATCCCTGTAGGGTTGCCATTGATCGCATGGTTGGCCTTTGCCGGGTGTTTACAATGAATAAAATTTGCAGACTTTGTGAGCACAATGTGAGCAGCCATTTCACTGAGAAACAGAAGTGGGAGCATGTGGAGGAAAAGGTCAAGAAAAAATATGTGGACTTGAAATACAAGTACCAGAAGGCGTGTAAAGAGCGTTTAACCACAGAAATGGTGTTAGAGAACCTACTGAGGGAAAGCAACGAAGTGGAAGCAGAGAAAATGATACTCATTGAGAGAGCTGCACAACCATCGCCTTAAACCCCAACCCACTATCTACACTTGATTATATTGACCTGCTTATTAGCACTGAGAAATGTGATGGGAAGCCGGGATTTCATGAGAGGATCGAGTCACTGGAAAAAGCCAAAGCCAAGATCAAGCGTCTCAGTATCCATCTGTAATTCCCCAGAAGTACTTCCATGAAAGAAGTCAGCTCACCCCATGTTATCTGGGACATAATGATTCTTTAAAATATTCTAAGCATATGGGAGATGTTCTGTAGGTAAAATGTTACTTTTTAGCAGCTGAGTCTCTTCCTCACTTCCTTATCTCCACTGACCACTTCATCATGGTGCATGTTTGCCAGTGCCTGATCTCTTAACTGGCACATCTCTTAACTAACCGATAGCAATTGATGGGCAGCCATAGATGCACAGATAGTTGTAAGACCCTGAGGGTAAATTAGATCCACTACTGCAGTTGTGGTTTTGTAACCCTCCCCACAGTCAGTTGCATGTAAACCCCCATTTGTTAAATGGACCTGTCAAAATGCGTTCCTTCCACTTCCATATAGTAATGCTGCTGTACCACTTGACGCTGGGGGGCTGAGGGAACCCTGAAATTACCACAACAGACCAGGTGGTAGTTTTAGGGTCCCCTCAGCACCCTGCATCAATAGGCGAAGTGCACACAATTGGGCACGCACATCTGTCTCACTCCAAACACCAGAAAGGACACAACCAGACTTGTAAATATACAGTGCTGTTGTGTCCATTTTACAACTAAGTGCAATCTTAATTGTGCTTATTTTGAAGCATAATCTGCAATTGTGTCAGACTTCACCAGGGGAGCACAATGATGTTGGGGGAAAATACTGCAGAACTGTCCTTATTCGGTTTTCTATCTGTTTGTCACCACTAGGACAGACATGTCAACTAACATGGGAGTCCCCTTGATTTAACCCCAATCCTCAGTGGCGTAACTACCGAGGAAGCAGACCCCGCAGTCGCTGGGGGGCCCGGGGGTAAAGGGGGCCCGGGGCCTGCTTCCTCAGTAGTGCCGGATTACTCACAAGGCGCCCTGACGGCTCACAGATGGTTCAGCCCGTGTCCCAGACAGTGCCGGGCAACGCAGCTGACTACGTAGCCCTCCTCTCAAGTGTGCGCGCATGTGCAGAGGCGCACCTGACAGGAATTCCAGACTCTAGCGCGTGTGCGCGCTTGCGCGCGCGCTCTACACTGATATCAGAGCTGCTGCCGGCTGTGGGGGACACGAGCGGCAGGCGCACGCTAAAAACACAAGAGGAGCTGCTCAGGCGCGCGATCAACGTTGATATCAGAGGCTCAGAGCTGCTGCAGGCGGTGGGGGACACGAGCGGCAGGCACACACTAAAAACACAAGAGGAGCTGCCTGAGATGTGAGACACAAGGGTCTGAACTAGGGGAAGAAGGCAGAAGAGGTACGTGCCTGGCGCCCCTCCACCTTTGCGCCCTGAGACAATTTGCAGTTGGTTTTCATTTTTTGTTATTTAAGGTTTTTGAGTTATTTAGCTTTTTATTCAGCAGCTCTCCAGTTTGCAATTTCAGCCATCTGGTTGCTAGGATCCAAATTACATAGCAACCATGAACTGATTTAAATAAGAGACTGGAATATGAATAGGACTAGGAGAGTACCTTACTAGTAAGCTAAGAACTAAAATTTGGCACTAAATTCTAATAAGTTGCTTAGAATCTTACGATCTTACTTCTGCAGTAACAGCCCTTAAGTTTGCTCATAGCCTTAACAGAGAGATATGTGAAATTGACACTGTACCATCCTTCTATAGTTCTGGGGTATTTATATATGAAATTGCGACTGTGACATTCTTCTATGACTTCTGGGGATATTATACATGAAATTCTCCCACTATTTTGTGCAGACGGGGCCCCGAAAATGTTTTTGCAGGGGGGCCCTGGCATCCGAAGTTACGCCACTGCCAATCCTGTCACCTGTAGTAACAGTAATGGATAGTAATTAGCCCTCAAATTTCACTTTCACCATGACTAAAAAGCATAAAAATGACACCAATATCTTCAGCATCAGGCAGAGTAGGGAGTGTGATTGGGAGGATGGCCTGGGTGAAACTGAGTCACAGGGTGTGACTAGGGAGACCAGCATGGCTAAGCCACAGCAAGATCTCTTCAGATTTGGGTTTTTAACAAGCTTTTCAAAATCTTCCCCTTTCCTGACTAAGCCTGGCATCCTGGGAGATGAAATATTAACATTGAAATAATCATTATTATGCATGGCGGGACACCGGGAAAAAACCCGATGGGACCCCTCGGCCCAGTGCGCTCCCCAATTGGCTGACTCCCCAAAAAAACCAATATGTGGCCCAGTATGCCAGCATTCATGCATGCAGGGACCCGGAAGTTTGGAACACAGTAGACCCCCAATGGTCCAGTCTGACCCTGTTATTATGTTCCATTACCAAGTCCTGTGGGGGCAGTTCTATATTCCCTAGAAATGTATGTGTACCCTATAAATTACTTTGCTTTTAACAATGATTTTTATTTGATACTAATGGACTTCTATACAAATTTTGTGATCGGAATAATGATAATTAACTGGGGCTTAATTTACATTTACATTTAAATTACATTATTGGGTTTCATTCAATTGTAATTTTACTTGTGCAGTTTTCTGTAGGAACCAATTAGATCTTTGACTTCATTTTATAACTGAGCAAAACTCGCTGCTGATTGGTTGTTCTGGGTAACAGCACAGACACGGTGCCTATGCAAATGAGGGGGCTGGATTCAGCATTTTACCTTTATACCCTCCTTACCTCCTGCCCCATCTGCCTGTGCCTTTAAGTGCTCAGTGGGGGAGGGGTGGGCTGGTGAGGGTGCAGATTACTGCTGGTAATACAAATTAAAGGGGGGCACATTATGCCACTTACCCAGGACTCTAATGGCTTTACTATTCTTTTATATAAAATATGGGGTGTGGGGCAAAAATAGAAGATCTTGTAATGTAAATGCATTGGATCAAATATAAACATCATTGTTACAATAAAATTCTGTGGTAAAATGCGAATATTCTGTTAAATTAAAGGGAATCAGAATTATTTGCACCAAGAAACAGCAATACTGCTCTACCTCATTACTGCCAAGTGACTTTTTTTCCCAACACAATTCAGGATTTCAGGGTACAGGGGTTGTTAGGGGAAGCTGTGAACAGATTTTTGGGTTTGTTCTTTTAACACAAATGCACATTCTGCCCTCTCCAATTTTCCTGACTCTGCAGCTCAGCAGTATAAGGAGGGTAGCCCCCCTGTAATAGATAGAATGCAAGAAAATGGGCTGTGAGCAGGGCAGCCATCACTGAGGTTCATGGATTCACAATTACTGTCTATTACTATTTTGCTTTATCTGAACATATGACTA
The DNA here is from genome assembly GCA_038501925.1 of Xenopus petersii. Taxonomy (NCBI): domain Eukaryota; kingdom Metazoa; phylum Chordata; class Amphibia; order Anura; family Pipidae; genus Xenopus; species Xenopus petersii. The sequence goes on along the minus strand of CM076682.1, from coordinate 163,539,041 downwards.
ATCAGTCTTGAATGTGGATTTATTGTATTAGAGATACAGCTTTCAGCACATAGGTAAGTAGGGTTAAAAAAAGACCAAGGTAAGAATTCATGCAAATTAATGGAAAACTATACCCCCAAAATGAACACTTAAGCAACAGATAGTTCATATCATATTAAGTGGCATATTGAAGAATCTTACAAAACTGGAATATATATTTACATAAATATTGCCCTTTTACATCTCTTGCCTTGAACCACCATTTTGTGCTGCCTCAGAGATCACCTGACCAGAAATACTGCAGCTCTAACTGTAACAGGAAGAAGTGAGGAAGCAAAAGACACAATTCTGTCTGTTAATTGGCTCATGTGACCTAACATGTATGGTTTGTTGGTATGTTTGTGAGTACAGTGAATCCTACGATCCCAGGGGGCGGCCCTTATTTTTTGAAATGGCAATTTTCTATTTATGATTACCCAATGGCACATATTACTAGAAAAGTGTATTATTATGAAAATGGTTTATTTACATGAAGCAGGATTTTACATATGAGCTGTTTTATGCAATATCTTTTTATATATTGTTTGGGGAGTATAGTTTTCCTTTAAGTTTATACCCCCCATACTCCAGATGAGGCCTCACCAGGGACCTATAAAGAGACACAATTATGTTTCATCCCTTGAGTTAATGCCCTTTTTTATACAAGAACTTTATTTGCTTTAGTAGCCACAGAATGACACTGCCCAGAATTAGACAACTTGTTATCTACAAAGACCCCAAGATCCTTCTCATTTAAGGAAACTCCCAACACACTGCCATTTAGTGTATAACTTGTATTTATATTATTTTTGCCAAAGTGCATAACCTGCATTTATCAACATTGAACCTCATTTTCCAGTTTGCTGCCCAGTTTTCCAGTTTAGACAAATCACTGTGCAAAGTGGCAGCATCCTGCATGGAACCTATAGTTCTGCACAATTTAGTCTCATCTGCACAAATAACAAATAAAAAAGAAAAGCAAATACAAAAAGTATCGTAGAAATTATACCTATAATGGCTAACAATAAAAATAGATTGCAAGCTTTTGGAGCAACAAGGCCCCTTCGTCAGGCAAAATACAAATGAAAGCTGAAAGGCACAGCATATATTCTGTTAGATCAGTGAAAGGTATTCATGGGCTATAAATTAGGACGTTACAGATAGATAGAGATCAAATGTAGAGATAATACAATGAATTAGGGTGGGTTCTAAATAGTCCAGGAGTCTGGATTCAGTTAGGTCACATAGTGTCACATGAAAAGACATGAAGACATTGTAGGGGATTTTTTCTACTGTGGTCCCCCTACTCCATATATTCTGTTCAATAAAGCAATTCTGAGCACTGCAGCTCCTATTTATCTCAATCCTTTTATCTGATTGGTGCTGCCCTTACCCTGTCTCTATATGTGTAGGATACGAAATGCCATTGGACGGCAGCATTAGGCTCTGTCATTGGTTAGCAGTGTCCTTGACTTAACCAGGACCAATATATACACTTGGCTCTTTTTGTGCCCTACAATGGGTTAGATAATCCTATTAGTTAATGTGTTTAATGATGAAGCCCATACCCCTCCCATTCCCTGAAACCCAAATCACTGTTTTCTGAAGTGACACAAGAGAATATTGGGATATCTGAGCCCATTTTGGTCTGTAAGAGGCCACTGCTTCCGGTTGGACAGCCCTGCTGCACTGAATTCCCTGTATTCTAACCTCCCAATAATGAAATGGATGAACCAGGCCACAACTGCCCTGGCCAATGAAACACTAGCGCATCATTAGCAAGAAAGCAGTCTCAACCAATCAAAATGAATGAAGGGTTTTCTTTTTCAGGTGCATGGACTTTGAATGATACCTGTGTAATGAAATGTTCCAGGTTGATGGCTGATGTCTGATAACCATAACCTGATTCCGAACGCAGACCCTCCGTATCGCTGCCCATAACGCAAAGCCTGTTTTACTCCATTTTGTTTTTTTTTTATCAGTTTCTAATAAGTGACCCTTTACAGATAAACTGTGCTTTGCCCCATGCATGCCAAATATGCAGCCTGCAGCTGTAGAACTACAACTCCCATCTTCCCACCATTTAAACACTAGCTGATCCCAGTAGTGGCCAATAAAAGGGCAGCCAAGTTTGGGAGTTTTACTTTGAAAGCGGCAAGTAAGTTGCAGGTAAAACTTAGTCCCTGTATAATTGTATATGTATAATTAAGCAACTGAATTCTTAATGAATCAGATGAAAATTGAGCATAGGACTGGCCAGATATGGGATGACTTTGACGTAGTTGTTCAGCTTAAATATATTGCAATATATGGACAAACAATCCCTGTTTTGTTTAAAGGGTAAGGCATTTTTCAGTAGCAGTAGCACAAAATGTCTCTGTCTTAAATATATTGGTAATGGGTTGAGTGCAGAGGACTCTTGTATTTGTCTGTGAGAATAACATGTTAGTCCATAGTGTCCATGATGATCACAAGTCCATTTTTAGTCCAATTACAAGTCTATAAAGGTCCACTTGTACCGTTGTTAGATGCCTACAAAAGAGCTGGAAATAATATTTTAAACATATTCAGTTATGAGTGACAGTTTCAAGCACAGAAATGTACCATATAGAAAACTGCCTATTTGTAGATATTAACTAGATATTTCTATTTTATTTACAATCTAGGGCAGCAGCATCATTTCTCACTGAAAAAGAGATAATCAACATTTTGAAGCTACATCATATAAGCTTCAAAATTATAGGATTAAAAGTAGCAGCTCCAATGCAGCCAATGAACTAATGAAAACAGTATTATACCAAAGAGCTACTTTGTTCCTATAGAGAATTGTGATAACTTCTACCAGAAATTCTCTCATGTTCAGACTTCTGGTTATGAATGGACATGGCACAACACCTTCTTCCGAGGTGGATGGAAGATTATGTAAACTAGGGGGAACACTAGAGGGAACTGCGTGTATAAATGTTGTTTTATTACTTGGTATTGGAGCTTCATCACTAATGACTCTTCTGCACATGCATGGCTACTCTTCTCCTGATGACCTAGAGGATCAAATGGAATTTTTTCGTTCTTGTATTTTTACAAACAGTTTCAAAATTTTGGCAAAATCAATTGCGCATGCGCCTCTGCAGGGAAGTCCTCTGTCTATTTCTAAGGAAAAGTTTAACTGCTACAGACCTTATATGAATGCTTGAGCATCCAAACTAGCAGGTATTTGTTCAATATAAAGAGGCTAATACCAGTATGGGATCCGTTATCCGGAAAACTGTTATCCAAAAAGCTCCGAATTATGCAAAGGCCGTCTCCCATAGACTCCATTTTATCCAAATAATACAAATTTTTAAAAATGATTTCCTTTTTCTGTGTAATAATAAAACAGTAACTTGTACTTGATCCCAACTAAGATATAATTAATCCTTATTGGAGGCAAAACCAGCCTATTGGCTTTATTTAATGTTTATATGATTTTCAAGTAGACTTAAAGGACCAGTAACATCAAAAAAAAATATTTAAAAATTCGTTAGAGCACAACGAAAAATAAACATCAAGACAAATGAAATTTTTAAATAGCAAAGCTTTTATTAAGAAATAACTTACAGAATGTCCACTTCCTTTCCTTTTCAGAAACGGCGAATAGGCGACCATCCAGTGTGTAGTGATTGATTTCTCCTGCCTGGCTATTCACTGACAGACGTCGGCTTCATCCTCCTATCAACTAACAGCAGCGTGTCCTCTTGCTTCCCTTCCACTGGCCTGACTGTGTAGTCTCCCGACGCACACTTGCTTCCTTATACTGCCTCGCAGCTTTTCACTGTGCTTCCCTCCACCGCTCACCTCCCTCTCACCATGCACAATCCAGTCTCGGCATTCCTCTGCATTCCAATAGCGCACATATCCTACACATGGAAGACACACACCGGCTTATGCAGTCTGTGTCTCAATCGCACTCTGTTCAGCAATTTAGTCGGATCAAGTGTTTGTATCCAGATGGTGTGTACTGAGTCAGGCGTCTCTCGTCCAGCCAGCTCGCCTCCCCCAAACCCAGGCATGCACATTGTGCTTTTTGCTTTGCCATTACTTTGCTACAGGCAGAAATACATATGAAATACATTCCCCCTGCACAGTGAAAAGCTGAACAGAGTGCAATTGAGACACAAACGGCATAAGCCGGTGTGTGTCTTCCATGTGTAGGATATGTGCGCTATTGGAATGCAGAGGAATGCCGAGACTGGATTGTGCATGCTGAGAGGGAGGTGAGCGGAGGAGGGAAGCACAGTGAAAAGCTGCGAGGCAGTATAAGGAAGCAAGTGTGCGTCGGGAGACTACACAGTCAGGCCAGTGGAAGGGAAGCAAGAGGACACGCTGCTGTTAGTTGATAGGAGGATGAAGCCGACGTCTGTCAGTGAATAGCCAGGCAGGAGAAATCAATCACTACACACTGGATGGTCGCCTATTCGCCGTTTCTGAAAAGGAAAGGAAGTGGACATTCTGTAAGTTATTTCTTAATAAAAGCTTTGCTATTTAAAAATTTCATTTGTCTTGATGTTTATTTTTCGTTGTGCTCTAACGAATTTTTAAATACTTTTTTTTGATGTTACTGGTCCTTTAAGGTATGAAGATCCAAATTATGGAAAGATCCATTATCTGGAAAACTCCAGGTCCCAAGCATTCTGGATAACAGGTAGGGTTGCCACCTTTTAGCCCGGTGGAGACCAGGCAGGGGGCATTTCTGTGATGTGGAAGGGACGGACTGTGACGCATAGGGGACAGGGCCCGGATGTGGAGGGGTGGACCGTGATGTCGGGGGCGGAGGTATTAACGCGGCGATCTTCAATTGGCCGAACTCATAATCTTAGAGAATCCTGCTCGGTTTTCCTAATTTGGAAAACCGGGCAGGCAGTTTTAACCCAGCAGCCGGGCTGTTCGGGTCAAAAACTGGACAGGTTACACAACCCTAATAACTATGTTTGCACAGCATAAATATTGTACATAACTGATATACGTCTAATGGTCAATTGTATAAACATCACATATTTACCCCATAGTAGAAATACATTTTTTAGTAATACAATAACAACAATCAAGGTAAAAGTACTACGGATTCCATTATCTCACATAAGGGGAATGTAATTCATTAAGTCGCAAGTGTTATTTAACATGGCCAATGTTCAGCACAGCTCACAATGTAAAATCAGTCGATGGCGAATATGACATTGCGCATTTACTAAGAACTTACTACATAAGTAAAGGTTTAGCGTTAACACCTGCTCTGGAGTTTCGTTAAATATTTTGTCGCTAAAAAGACTTTGCACTTGAAATTCTGATTCTTTTAGTACACCTAATAGGTTCTTTTTCTATAGCTCTATTGAAATTTTGGGGACATGTTGTCAGGAGTACAATTTGGAGCTCCCGTCCGTGACGAGTCCTCATCCAAGATGGCAGCGCCCATGGTCACTGCGTGGGTTTCCAGTGCCGCTGCAACGTCAGCGCACAAAAACCGGGATGTGATGCTGCATTTTGAAATAAAAGGACGCCCAGGACGCCGGTTCAATGCCCAATTATAGGATTTGTTTGTTGCATTCCTGGGTGTTTCTAAATTCCTTAAATTACTGATTCTTGCACTTTTGATCTTTGCCTGAACTCTGGACTTTGATTCTTTGCTGCCAACTTATTGAACTATTGCCTGTATCCTGACTACATTTATTCTTGATCCCTTTGGTTACCTAATATTGCCCCCAAGGCCTCCATCTGTACCAGTGCCAGCAGCCATTGCCCATTAGCCATAAATATTACCCCCAAGATTGTCCCCCATCTATACATGTGCCAGCAGCAAGGAAGCGTCAAGAATCACAATATTACAAAAAGCCCAGCTGTGTCTTCAGCGCAAGCCGCAAAGTACTCCAGCGCACAGGTTCTCTTTGCTGCGCATATGACGTCCAACATATATAGAAGCGCCGGACCTGCAGTACATGTGTGGCAGTGCGTTATGGAAGGTTCCAAGTGCACGTTACAGGGGGGAGCACCTTCAAAGTTAACAGGCCAAAGCAAAAGTTAGAGCGGATTGGGGCAGGCCATTTTATGAAGGATACTGATGTTATTAAAGATCAAAACATACCCATGTGTAAAAAAAAAAAATATATAAAAAACTTTTTTCCACTAAGAAGTGCGCCCCCCCCAATGATTGCGACCTAGGCAGCTGCCTACTCTGTCTACCCCTTGTTCCGACCCTGGGGTTTCACGCGATAAAGATAATAAAGGCTGCACTGCCACCCCTTGGCAAAAAGTGGTATAAATCTTTTATAATACAAAAAAGCCATGAATATCCTGTAAATTATTTCCTTATAAGCGGTGAGTTCTGATGTCATCAGTTATAAACGGTGAGTTCTGATGTCATTTCTGTCACATGACTCACTGAAATTTGTGTATTATAATTAATAAAGTACCCCCAGTTGCAAAATATGAGGATATTAGAAGTTACCTCCGAGTTCCATGACCTGTATAAAAACACTCAGCCTTCGGCCTCGTACTTTTATATGGTCATGAAACTCCTCGGTAACTTATAATATCCTTATATTTTACAAGAGGGGGTACTTTACTCTATATATATATCCGGACTATATAAAAACCACACCATGGGGCACATTTACTAATGGTCGAATATTGAGGGTTAATAAACCCTCGATATTCAACCCTCGAAGTTAAATCCTTTGACTTCGAATATGGAAGGATGTAGCGCTATTCGTTCGATCGAACGATTAAATCCTTCAAATCGAACGATTTGAAGGATTTTAATCCATCGTTCGAACGATTTTCCTTCGATCAAAGAAGTGAAGTCAATGCCAGAGGTCCCTGAAGTTGTTTCTTGACATAAAAGTAGAGTTTTCACTGCGTCAGTTCAATAAACTCAAGTTTTCAGAGCGTTGCTCTTCTGATATGAATCGATGCTCGATTTTGTGATGCCGATTTTTTTTGCTCTGAATTTTTGGAGAAAAAATGATTGATAAATGAGTTAAAACAAGAAATTCAGCTCCTTTAGCGCATAAAGTGCAATTGCAATCCCTGCACTAGTGTCCTGGACCCCTCCACTGTCTTCAGGGGGAGGCAGCAACTCCTTTAGGCAGTAAATGGGGCAGGATCGACCCTGTTTTTGGCACATTTGCACCCTGTCCTGTCCTTTGTATAACAGCCGCCTGTCAGTCCTCTGGTGCTGATATTTGCCCTCGCAAGAGGTCGCGTCGTTTTCGCACATCGGCGCGTCCACGTCGAGTTGGGCGCGGGCGAAGGTTCGCGGGCGCACGCACGTTTTGACGCATGCGCACAGCGCGTAAATGGACGCCGAGGCCTGCAAATCACTGCGAAGTGATCTTGCCTTGACACTAAGCGTTCCTGAACTTCTGACTGCCTGATCTATTGGTTTCCTGAATATTTTGGCCTGTTTATCGACTCTTCTTTCGGATTCTCCCTCGGTACCGCAGATTCTGTTTCCTGACCCTGCCTGGCTTGACTACGTTTTCGGTTTACCCTGTTTGGCTACTTCGACTCGGTTTCTACACAAGTGCTGCTGAACATCTATTACCGGCACCTCTGTTACTCTCTACCTGGACTTATTCCTGTCTCCATTCGGGCTCTAAGTTCCAGTAAGAGGCATAGGGGAGGCTATTAATTCGTCAGACCTACCACAACGCCTGATAGTATCACTTCGCCAAATATGGAGTCTGACGGTGATCAAGCCTCCAAGCCATTTGATGCCCTCGTGCAACAAATCACTTCTCTCACCAAGGCGGTGCGAGACCTTCAAGGGGGTTATCAACAGATCCAGGTTCAGCTTCAAGATCTTGCTTCTCCTGCCAACCCTCCTCCAGCTTCCGTGTCTCAAGCTCTACCTACCGCTTCTGCTCCTGCATTTTCTGAACCTAAGGTGGCGCTACCTGAAAAATTCGCTGGAGATAGAAAACTTTTCCGGGCTTTTTTCCATGGCTGCCGCCTGGTTTTCTCCTTAAAGCCACAGACCTATGCCTCCGAACAAGTCAAGGTGGGAGTAATTATTTCTCTACTGTCTGGGGAACCACAAGCCTGGGCACATCGCCTCATGGAGAGTCAAAGTCCACTCCTGAATGACTCTAGTACTTTCTTCCAGGCGTTAGGTCAAATCTATGATGACCCCAGACGTGATGTATCTGCTGAAGCAGCTATTCGCTGTCTTCGTCAAGAAAGACGACCCGTGGAAGAGTACATCTCAGACTTCCGGAGGTACGCTGCAGACACGGAGTGGAATGATAAGGCTTTAAGACATCAATTTCGCATTGGACTCTCTGATGCCTTGAGAGACGAGTTGTCTCGGGTAGCAATGCCTACTGATCTGGAGGGCCTTATTGATCTGGTGATTCAGATGGATCAACGCCTAAGAGAAAGACGTGCTGAAAGATCTTCTTCCTGGCTTCTTCCCAAGGCTCCTTTGCTTCCCCGTTTTTCTACTTCTTCGTCCGGTGTGGAGTCGGGTGAGCCCATGCAAATTGGTCTTTTGAGATCAGCCATTTCACCTGAAGAAAGACTTCGTAGACGCCAATTAAATCTCTGTCTGTACTGCGGCTTGTCTGGACATTTCTTGAAGGATTGCCCCACTCGTCCTTCAGGTAAAACAAGACTGTCTTTTTTGTCCGTTAACACTTCATCCAGGGGAATTTCACCATTAATTCTTCCGATTTCTCTACAGTGGCCCCAAGGAAGAATTAAAGCTTCAGCCATCATTGACTCTGGGGCTTGTGACTGTTTCCTTGACTCTGAGTTTGTTAAGAACCATGATATTCCCATTCGTCTCAAACAAGATCCCTTTTCCGTAAGAACGGCCGATGGGTCACCACTTACTTCCGGACCTGTGACACATGAGACGATCCCCCTGAATGTTTTGATTAACCCCCACCATTCAGAGTCTATTGTATTCAATGTCATTTTTTCTCCTTTGTTCCCCGTTATTTTTGGATTACCCTGGTTGAGACGTCACAATCCTTCAATAAATTGGTGCACTCACTGCACTGGTGTTCTGCAATTCAACTCAAAGGCTGGTGTCACTCATTTAGTCACTAAGAGTTATGATGATACTTCCTTAGCCCTATGTACACCTGGTGATGCTTGTTTGACAACAATACCTCCTTTTTTACATGAGTTCCTAGACGTTTTTGATGAAAAGGGGGCTGACAAGCTTCCCCCTCATCGGGTTTATGATTGCCCGATTAATCTTCTTCCCGGAGCAGCTATTCCTTTCGGACGTATTTACCCTCTTTCAGAACCTGAACTATTGGTACTAAAGAATTATATTGATGAAAATTTAAAAAAGGGATTCATCCGTCCGTCAACTTCGCCAGCTGGGGCTGGCATATTTTTTGTAGAGAAGAAGGATCACTCTTTACGTCCATGCATTGACTATAGGCAGTTAAACCATATAACTGTCAAGAATCGTTATCCTCTTCCTCTTGTTCATGAACTATTTCAAAATCTGCGAGGTGCAAAGATATTTTCAAAGCTCGACCTACGAGGAGCCTATAATTTGGTGAGAATTCGGGAGGGAGACGAGTGGAAGACAGCCTTTAGATCTCGCTATGGGCATTTCGAATACCTGGTCATGCCTTTTGGTCTCTGCAATGCCCCCGCGACGTTTCAGCACTTCGTCAATGATATTTTTAGAGACATTCTCGATCAATTTGTTATTGTCTATTTGGATGACATACTTATTTTTTCTGCTTCGTTAGAAGAGCATATTCAACATATGAAGAGGGTTTTCAAAAGGCTCCGGACCCATGGTCTTTTTGCTAAATTGGAAAAGTGCGAATTTAATAAATCTTCCATCGAATTCTTAGGCTTCATCATTTCTGACCAAGGAATATGTATGGACAAGAAGAAGGTTGCGACGATTCTTGAATGGCCAACGCCTGACAGTCGCAAAGCAGTTCAAAGATTTGTGGGTTTCGCCAATTTTTACAGAAAGTTTATTAAAGACTTTTCTAGAATCATTGCCCCCATTACAGATTTAACCAGCTCTTCTAGACATTTTTTCTGGACTCCTCAAGCTCAGTCTGCTTTTCAAAGATTGAAAGAATTATTTGTTTCGGCTCAGATTCTTAAACATGCAGATCCTGCTTTGCCTTTTGTCCTTGAAGTAGATGCTTCTGAGGTCGCAGTAGGTGCTATTCTTTCTCAAAGGTTTGGATCCCAAGGTTCTCTTTTTCCTGTAGCTTTTTTTTCCAAAAAACTTTCATCCTCTGAGAAGAATTATGATGTTTCCGACAGGGAACTCCTCGCAATTAAGGCTGCCTTTGAAGAGTGGAGACATTTGTTGGAAGGAGCTGCACATCCTGTTTTGATTTTCTCGGATCACAAGAATTTAGAACATTTGCGTACAGCCAAGCGTCTCAAGCCTCGACAGGCGAGGTGGGCCTTATTCTTCTCTCGTTTCAATTTTCACATTACCTACAGACCAGGAGCCAAGAATGGCAAGGCTGATGCCCTTTCCCGTATGTTTTCCGAAGAAGGTGAATGCCCTGAACAGACCCATACCATCCTCCTACCACAAAACTTCCTTTTGTTACAGTCTGAACTTATGTCCAGAGTTAAAGAGGCTTCTTCTGTCTCTGATATCGCCCCGGATCTAGAACCAAAGGATGGTTTTCTCTTCTTCAAGAATAGGATTTTTGTCCCTGGGAAACTTCGTGTGGAGGTTCTTCAATTTGTTCATAATCATCCTTTGTCTGGGCATTTGGGAACAAAGAAAACCATTGACTTAGCTAAAAGACTTTTTTTTTGGCCAGGGATAAATAAGGATTGTAGGCTGTTTGTCCGTTCTTGTGAGACTTGTGCTCGTTTTAAATTTTCTCGTTCACGACCCATGGGGCTTCTTCACCATTTACCAGTCCCTGACAGGTTTTGGGGTTCTCTTTCAGTGGACTTTATTGTAGAACTACCTCCCTCACAGGGCTTTAATACAATTTTTGTTGTAGTTGACCGTTTATCCAAGATGGCACACTTTATTCCTCTCATGGGTATTCCTTCTGCTGCCTCTACGGCTGAGGTCTTCATTAAAGAAATCATCAGACTACATGGTGTTCCTGATGAGATCGTGTCCGACAGAGGGGTTCAATTCACATCTAAATTCTGGAGAGCACTCTGCCAGTCTCTGAAGATTAAACTTCTTTTTTCCACAGCTTTTCACCCTGAGACTAACGGGCAAACAGAAAGAACAAATCAAACCCTTGAGCAGTATCTTCGTTGTTTTACTTCCTTCCTACAAGATGATTGGTATCAACTTCTTCCATTTGCTGAATTTTCATACAATAACTCTGTGCACTCTTCTACCAAGGAAACTCCTTTCTTTGCCAATTACGGCTTCCATCCTCAGGTATTACCCAACCTACCCAGAGAAGTAACAGTACCTTTACTACAAGACCGACTTGCCTTTTTGTCAAGTAACCTGCAAAAGATCCGGCAAGCTATGACTTTGTCACAGAGATCGTACAAGTTTTTTGCCGACAGAAAGAGAAGAGGAGGTCCAGAATTTAAGGTAGGGGATCAAGTATGGTTGTCCACCCAGCATATTAAATTAGACTGTCCTTCCAAGAAATTAGGACAGAAATTTCTTGGCCCATTTATCATCATTCAACAAATAAATAATGTGGCTTTCAAGCTGAAGTTACCGGCATCCTTCAAGATCCATCCAGTGTTTCATGTGTCTCTTCTCAAGCCAGTTGTCAAGAACATGTTTCCTGGTCGTTCTTCTTCTCCTCCAGTGCCAGTGTCTATCCAAGGGGTCGAGGAATTCGAAGTAGGTGCAATTCTGGATTCCAGGTACCGCAGAGGTCAGTTACAATATCTTATACATTGGAAGGGGTATTCTCCTGAAGAGAGGTCTTGGGAACCAGCAAACAATGTTTATGCTCCTCAGCTTATTAAGCTGTTTCACAAACGCTATCCTGCTAAGCCTGGGCCCGTCCTGAGGCCGCGCCTTGAGGGGGGGCAATGTCAGTCCTCTGGTGCTGATATTTGCCCTCGCGAGAGGTCGCGTCGTTTTCGCGCATCGGCGCGTCCGCGTCGAGTTGGGCGCGCAAGCGCGGGCGAAGGTTCGCGGGCGCACGCACATTTTGACGCATGCGCACAGCGCGTAAATGGACGCCGAGGCCTGCAAATCACTGCGAAGTGATCTTGCCTTGACACTAAGCGTTCCTGAACTTCTGACTGCCTGATCTATTGGTTTCCTGAATATTTTGGCCTGTTTATCGACTCTTCTTTCGGATTCTCCCTCGGTACCGCAGATTCTGTTTCCTGACCCTGCCTGGCTTGACTACGTTTTCGGTTTACCCTGTTTGGCTACTTCGACTCGGTTTCTACACAAGTGCTGCTGAACATCTATTACCGGCACCTCTGTTACTCTCTACCTGTACTTATTCCTGTCTCCATTCGGGCTCTAAGTTCCAGTAAGAGGCATAGGGGAGGCTATTAATTCGTCAGACCTACCACAACGCCTGATAGCCGCAGTGTTTGTCTCAAAAATGTATCACAAAGACCTAAGTCTGCCCCATGAGTACAGCTCCGACTGCATTCAGCAATGAATTACTGAGAGCACTGGGCATGCTGCCCCTCATATTTTTCCGTCCTAGACAGATGTCTGTGGACCCCAGACCCAGTGAGCCATCTTTACTTCCATTCTACTCCTTTCAAATGATCTATATTTTTATCAATACTAAATATTACAATTAAAGTGTGCACTCGGATATTAGGTTAGGGCTGGGCTGCCTCCACTCTTAATCTCTGTTCCTGCTCCTGAAGATCCTCCATAATGAAAAGAGCATAACCTTTGATCTTTTGCTCTGTTGGAAGATGGAATTCTTGCAAATATGAGATGTACATAAAGTGAATTCAGTTCTTCTGGGTGCCTGGGAGTAGTGTTGTATTACAGAAAAAGTCAATGAAATTGTGTTAGATATATTTATTAATGGACAATGTCTCTGTCTCACCCAGCTACTCTCATAATTTATTGCCCTCACATTATTATTTACAAGTTAAACCCTACCAATTGTTTTCATTCTTTAACTGAGCATTCAGTCATTCCCAACTCTTCTCTAGATGGTCTGCTGTGTAATGTTGGCATTTGGTTCAAGCACATCCTCCATTCACTAGAGTCTTACAAGTAACTAAATCAATTTCATTAAAACACACACACATACAGACACTTATATGACGTCCTACAGTATACTGTATATACATTGAACTAGGCAGCCTAAAAATCTGAGTGAGACAGGACACTGTGCTTCATAGCAGAACAGTGAGTTGCCCAAGGAAATAGAAAATAAGGGAACAGAGAAGGAAAGGGGAAGGTTGGGCTGTTTGTGAGTGGAAGTTCAACTTAAAACTGAGTTTAGTAATATGTAAACAACAGAATTTGCATTTTTTATATGTGTGTTTTCAGTTTTTACTTCTGAAGATCTCAGGCTTGAAATGTAGACTGTAATATAGTTGCTAGGGCTTAACTACCCTAGCAGCAAGGCAGAACCATGGGCACCAGAATGGAAGATTATTAGGAGATGGCCTGAACGAAGCCTCAGTTGTTTTTTGTTTTTGTTCCCAGGGTCAATGACCACAACATCGAGCAAGCATTTTTAGTTATAGTCTTAAAGGAAGCAGAAAAGGCTAATAAATTATAAAATCATACAAAATATAGATTTTAAAAGTTAATTAGAATAATTCCTTCTAAAACATTTCAAACATTCTGTAGAACCCCATCCACATATTTGTGAGTCCCCACCTAAACTGCTGCCCTCCATAAAAGGGTTATTTTTGCCAATACTGCAGGATTATACACAACAATTCCTAAATCTGGTTAGTTACAGAATAATTTGCAAAATGTATCAATTGTCAGGTTAAATTTATGCCACATATTATGAGTATTGTTTGTTAGCCCTCGAGTCTTTCTTTTTAAGAGGGATTGTCTCTTTAAATAAAATATTTAGTGCACTAGTATTTGTCTGTAGTGATGGGCGAATTTATTCGCCAGGCGCAAATTCGCCAGGCGCAAATTCGCGGCGAATTTGCGCTATTCGCCGCCAGCGAAACGCCCGCGAAAATTCACGGCAAAAATTCGCCGGTGTCAAAAAATTTTTTTCGAAAAAACCGACGCCAGCGTCAAAAAACGTTTCGTGAATTTTTCGCCATTTCGCGAATTTCGCAAATTTTTCGGCGAAGTGAAATGGCGCAAATTCGCCCATCACTATTTGTCTGTGTCTGGTCATGTTGGTTTTTATCTCTTTATAATACACAAAAGCCATAAATATCTTGTAAATTATATCCTTATAAACGGTGAGTTCTGATGTCATCAGTTATAAACGGTGAGTTCTGATGTCATTTCTGTCACATGACTCACTGAAACTTGTGTATTATAATAAATAAAGTACCCCCTGTTAAAAATATGAGGATATTAGAAGTTACCTCTGAGTTCCATGACCTGTATAAAAACACTCGGCCTTCGGCCTCGTGTTTTTATATGGTCATGAAACTCTTCGGTAACTTATAATATCCTTATATTTTACAAGAGGGGGTACTTTATTCACTATATTCTTGTATAACTTTGACTAATATTATCTATGTATGGAAAATACATTATACTGTATGTATGTGCCTATGAGCAAAAAAGGTCCCCAGGTAAATTATGATTGGGCCCTCATCCCCCAAAACATCACATGCCATTCTCTCACCATTCTCCATTTATTACACAGATCTGTCACATTGTGTCACTGGTCCCTTATGGGGGTCAGGCCCTAGTCTCATCTCCTGTCCCCCATTATTTAGACAATAACCCTAATGACAGATTGTTTAATACATTACCAAATACTTTACCTGTTTTGGGTGGAACACATGTTATATTGGGCATTATACACCCAGTGAAAACCTTGCAACATTATCAACATAAACAATACTTACCGACAGAGAGGCCATAGCTATTGGAGCACCCATGAAATTCTTATAAAGGATTAGTATTTAAGTTTAACATTGGTGCCCACCATGCTGATCATGCCTCATAGGAAAGATATATAGGGTTGATAAAAAGTTATTTCAGTATTTGGTTCTGCTATTTGGTTTACATGGTGCCCCAGCTACCTTTCAGAGGCTGGCTATGCTTATCTTGATGATCATCATTATTTTTCTCAAAAGGTACAGGCTGTTCTGGATTCTGGTTCTGGATAGATCAGATTTTCTGGTATAACTGTCAACCCTAATAAATGTGCAACTTGTCTTGGGATACTGTATGTCAATTGGCAGACAGTTAATTAAGTCTCAGGTCCCCAAAATTCAAGCCATAGGTGAAGGGTGCATTTTTTTCTGTGGGAAGGCTAAACTTACATACATGAGCTGACATAAGGCTAATATTAGATGTAGCGCATTAGATCTAGAACACCCCCATCTCCTGTGGCTCTCTTTGATGCAGTGGGAACCATGAGAAGTATAGGTGAGAGTGTTTTTCCACATTAAAATATTCCAAGTGTAAAAACATTGACACATGCTCACCACAGGTCAGTGCAATGTCATAAAGGCTCCCCTAAACAAACACAAAATCAACATGATAATTACATAAAAAAACTACATGTGTAAATACCCCTTCCTACAAGCACAATTTTCTTTTTCAGTAAAAGGGTTCATTTATATTTGGGACAAAGGTGATTGATATATGAGCAGTTTAATTTCAGTAAGCAGTTGATTTAATTCAACCTCAGTCATCAAAACCTATATAGTACCTGTGTTTGAGGGAGATGAAAGCTGCTGCAAATATTCAAAAATTGGTGATGAGTTTAAAGGACAAGGAAAGGCAAAAAAATAAAATCCCTTTTTTACTTTCTTTAATGAAAAAGAAACCTATCTCCAATATACTTTAATTAAAAAATGTGTAATGTTTTTATAACAAACCTGACTTTATGCAGTGAAATTCTCCCTTCATTTACTGCTGTGGATAGGAATTGTCAGACAGTCCCTAACATGAAACAATCATACTTATGAACAGCAGGGGGAGCCCCCGCCTTACTTCCCAGCCATGCAGAACTCAAGCAGCTTTGTTTATGACGATCCCTAAGCAACCGAGACCACACTGAGCATGTGCAGGGTCAGGCAAAGATGTTTAACAAAGTTACAAGATGGTGACCCCTGTGGCCAACTTTGAAAGCATAAATTATTTGTTTGATTAGGCTTGTCTTGCAGTAAGTTCATGCTTATGTTTAGTATACAAAATACAGCATTTCTAGCCTTATTCTAATTTAGACTTTCCTTGTCCTTTAACTCTGTGTTTAAGCAGCAATCTTCAGTTTGGGAGAATTTTTTCCCTTTCCTTTGAGGTGCCAGGCAGGTTTGGGGAGGCTTAGACAAACCTACCCATGGTTCCCTTAGACTTAGAGGTACTCACCAAGTGCGCAGGGACTCTTGTGTGTAATCCCTGAAAGCATCCTTTGAGGTGGCCAGAAACACTGGCAATACCTGCAGCATGTAAATAAAGTACCAGAGAGTATGTCACTAGTGATGAGTGAATCTGTCCCATTTCACAGAAAAATTTGCAAAATGACAAAAAATTCACAAAACACGTTTTTCTTTGATGATCAACAATTTTTTCTCACTCTAAATGCATTAAAGTCAATGAGCGACTTTTTTGTCTCAGTGATTTTTTTTTGTCCAAATGTGTTAACGTCAATGGCCATTTTTTCTAATGGTGACTTTTTTAGGTTTATAGTAAAGACCAGATCTAGGAAGTGACCATCCATATGGATTTCGTGCCAAAAGAATGGACGGCACTCCATTCGAGGAGGAAACAAATTTTATTGCAGGCTCATTCAGGGATCAAAAGGCCCTATGCGTTTCGGGATACAATCCCTTAATCATAGGCATACATCAAAACGATCACAGACCCCTGCTGGCTTCAACATAGTACTACAGTTAAAAACACTATTTTTAATCCTCTTAATAAAACCAACATCCAAAGGTAAAAACCTCAATTGTATCTTAAAATAACATGCTGTTAGTTAAAATAGATCCCTGTGCCCATGTGACTACATATGTGATCTCCAGCTCCTGGTCTTTTATTATTTGTATAAATATACACCTGTAGCTAGGTAATAAGAGTCTATAAATAAAAGCTTATTAACTTTTGATTATTATCGAATATACTATTTCAAATAAGTCAATGTATTAATAATTCAATGAATATACTTATATTCGAGGAATGCAGATAACTGTCAATATAGGTAAGATATGTCATGTCTCTTATTCAAACCCTTGGGTATTCTTGTCTCCAATTTGAGGATCCAGAATGCCTCTCTTAAATCTAAGGATCGCACCTGGTCCCCACCCGTAAGGGGTGTCTTAACTTGTTCTATCATTTTGACTGATAAGTCATGTACACCTTTTTTAGAACATAAAGCAATGTTATTTTAAGATACAATTGAGGTTTTTACCTTTGGATGTTGGTTTTATTAAGAGGATTAAAAATAGTGTTTTTAACTGTAGTACTATGTTGAAGCCAGCAGGGGTCACTATGCCCTTTTGGTATATAATGTGTCTGTGATCGTTTGGATGTATGCCTATGATTAAGGGATTGTATCCCGAAATGCATAGGGCCTTTTGATCCCTGAATGAGCCTGCAATAAAATTTGTTTCCTCCTCGAATGGAGTGCCGTCCATTCTTTTGGCACTGAATGAACTTTGGCGGTGGGGACGCTGCGGACAGAGCACCTTATGAGGAGAGATTAGAGCAGCCGGAGGGAGGGTAAGCCTGGAGCAGTCTTTTTGGTGCGATAGAGAAGTTGGTTACATCCATATGGATTGCTGTATTTGTCCACAAATGTAGATCAAAGGAGTTGGTTACATGGAGAAAAGGTGGCCATGACTGGGAGGGGTCATCAATGTGACAATTGAAGTCACCTAGAATAATTGCAGGGCTGTCAGAGTATAATGTTTTTTTCTTATGACAACTTTATCTTGGCGACTTAAATTGTGTGGCAAAACTTTTCATAGCGGATTTTTGTCACCTTGCAGAAGTGCGTAATTTCGCCACAAATCCATGCCTGTCGAAAACATTTGCTCATCACTAGTGCCACTTCATCTGAATTATTGATTAACCGGAAAAGTATTTTACCACTATATGTTAAAAAAATCCTTTATATGATTCAAGAACGAGTTATGCCCATCATTGTGTTGAACACTGTGTAGGTTGAGAGTTAAAATTCTGCTTCTTCTGATACTTTCTGCACCTAGTTAGTAACCGTGCTGAGAGAGAGGGGTAAATGGTGTTCTGTCTGAGAGCAGCTGGACTAATACAAGAAACAGTTACATTTTGGTAAAGTAAGAAAAACTGCATTAATATTTCAAGGATCCAGTGGATCTCACACTCCAAACTCACAGCAGCCTCTGCTGCTCACTTCTCTGGCACAGCCCTGCTAAACTGGATTAAAGATGAGAAGAAGGGGATCAAATAGTAAACACCCTTTCTGATACATGCTGAGTGCTTATAGGTGGAACTGGATTCTAAAATGCTCAAGTGAGTGACAGACAGACACACAAGGGAATTTTGTCCAACACTGTTCTCCAGCAGATGGCAGTAATGGACAAATCTTACCGGGGCTTATTTATCAACACTGGGCAAATTTGCCCATGGGCAGTTACCTATAGCAACCATTTAGTGATTAGCTTTTTAAAACCAGCTGCAAGTAGAACAATGAATGCAGCAATCTGATTGGTAGCCATGGGTTACTGCCCATGGGCAAATTTGCCCAGTGTTGATAAATGACCCCCAGTGAGTGCAATATGCCTCACTTTGCAAAATAACCTAAATCGTTTGACCACACTTGCTTTGGTGCCATGCCCATGAATACCCCACCCATTTTACCAACCTACACTCAATAGTTTACTCAGACTACACGTGCCAGTGTAATTACTATAGAAAATGGATAATGAGCATTTAACCCCAGATGTGCCAATAAAAAGGCTACAGATAATGGATAAATGCACATATTAACCCCACACATCTCACTATAATTACTACAGAAAATAATAAGCATATTAAAGGAACAGTAAGTTTATTATATGCAATGTTTTGTCCAAAAAACATATTAAATCTCTGCTTCTGGAAGTACACTGTAGAATGGCGAAAGGGCCATTCTGCAAAATCCGAGGTGCGGCGCTCCACATATCTGCTTAGACTGATGAACCGGAAGCTAGTTCTGACTGCTGTACTGAGGATTTTAAAGACCTCTGCAGGACTTACTTCTGTGCTGCAAGTGGAAAAGGAATGTCCGCAGCGGTTATCCTGGGTCCTGTGTGTTTGGTTTATGGATGATCTGCGTGCTACCTTTACCATTCGCAGCACTGAATGAGCTAAAGCAAGCTTAGGAATAACCACTGCAGGCATTCCTTCTCCACTCGCAGCACTCACAGAAGTAAATTACGCTACAGACATTCCTTCCCTACTTGCAGCACAGAAGTAAGTCCTGCAGAGGTCTTTAAAATCCTCAGTACAGCAGTCAGAACTAGCTTCCGGTTCATCAGTCTAAGCAGATATGTGGAGCGCCGCACCTCGGATTTTGCAGAATTGCCCTTGGCTGCCCCCATGGCTACACAGCAGCTTGTTTATATAAACTATAGTAGTACTTATCTGTTATCTACTGTGTATCCTGTGCTTGAATGGCTGCCCCCATGGCTACACAGCAGCTTGTTTATATAAACTATAGTAGTACTTATCTGTTATCTACTGTGTATCCTGTGCTTGAATGGCTGCCCCCATGGCTACACAGCAGCTTGTTTATATAAACTATAGTAGTACTTATCTGTTATCTACTGTGTATCCTGTGCTTGAATGGCTGTCCCCATGGCTACACAGCAGCTTGTTTATATAAACTATAGTAGTACTTATCTGTTATCTACTGTGTATCCTGTGCTTGAATGGCTGCCCCCATGGCTACACAGCAGCTTGTTTATATAAACTATAGTAGTACTTATCTGTTATCTACTGTGTATCCTGTGCTTGAATGGCTGTCCCCATGGCTACACAGCAGCTTGTTTATATAAACTATAGTAGTACTTATCTGTTATCTACTGTGTATCCTGTGCTTGAATGGCTGCCCCCATGGCTACACTGCAGCTTGTTTATATAAACTATAGTAGTACTTATCTGTTATCTACTGTGTATCCTGTGCTTGAATGGCTGCCCCCATGGCTACACTGCAGCTTGTTTATATAAACTATAGTAGTACTTATCTGTTATCTACTGTGTATCCTGTGCTTGAATGGCTGCCCCCATGGCTACACAGCAGCTTGTTTATATAAACTATAGTAGTACTTATCTGTTATCTACTGTGTATCCTGTGCTTGAATGGCTGTCCCCATGGCTACACAGCAGCTTGTTTATATAAACTATAGTAGTACTTATCTGTTATCTACTGTGTATCCTGTGCTTGAATGGCTGCCCCCATGGCTACACAGCAGCTTGTTTATATAAACTATAGTAGTACTTATCTGTTATCTACTGTGTATCCTGTGCTTGAATGGCTGTCCCCATGGCTACACAGCAGCTTGTTTATATAAACTATAGTAGTACTTGTCTGTTATCTACTGTGTATCCTGTGCTTGAATGGCTGCCCCCATGTCTACACAGCAGCTTGTTTATATAAACTATAGTAGTACTTATCTGTTATCTACTGTGTATCCTGTGCTTGAATGGATGCCCCCATTGCTACACAGCAGCTTGTTTATATAAACTATAGTAGTACTTATCTGTTATCTACTGTGTATCCTGTGCTTGAATGGCTGCCCCCATGGCTACACTGCAGCTTGTTTATATAAACTATAGTAGTACTTATCTGTTATCTACTGTGTATCCTGTGCTTGAATGGCTGCCCCCATGGCTACACTGCAGCTTGTTTATATAAACTATAGTAGTACTTATCTGTTATCTACTGTGTATCCTGTGCTTAAATGGCTGCCCCCATGGCTACACAGCAGCTTGTTTATATAAACAATAGTAGTACTTATCTGTTATCTACTGTGTATCCTCTGCTTGAATGGCTGCCCCCATGGCTACACAGCAGCTTGTTTATATAAACTATAGTAGTACTTATCTGTTATCTACTGTGTATCCTGTGCTTGAATGACTGCCCCCATGGCTACACAGCAGCTTGTTTATATAAACTATAGTAGTACTTATCTGTTATCTACTGTGTATCCTGTGCTTGAATGGCTGCCCCCATGGCTACACAGCAGCTTGTTTATATAAACTATAGTAGTACTTATCTGTTATCTACTGTGTATCCTGTGCTTGAATGGCTGCCCCCATGGCTACACGGCAGCTTGTTTATATAAACTATAGTAGTACTTATCTGTTATCTACTGTGTATCCTGTGCTTGAATGGCTGCCCCCATGGCTACACTGCAGCTTGTTTATATAAACTATAGTAGTACTTATCTGTTATCTACTGTGTATCCTGTGCTTGAATGGCTGCCCCCATGGCTACACTGCAGCTTGTTTATATAAACTATAGTAGTACTTATCTGTTATCTACTGTGTATCCTGTGCTTGAATGGCTGCCCCCATGGCTACACTGCAGCTTGTTTATATAAACTATAGTAGTACTTATCTGTTATCTACTGTGTATCCTGTGCTTGAATGGCTGCCCCCATGGCTACACTGCAGCTTGTTTATATAAACTATAGTAGTACTTATCTGTTATCTACTGTGTATCCTGTGCTTAAATGGCTGCCCCCATGGCTACACAGCAGCTTGTTTATATAAACAAAAGTAGTACTTATCTGTTATCTACTGTGTATCCTGTGCTTGAATGGCTGCCCCCATGGCTACACTGCAGCTTGTTTATATAAACTATAGTAGTACTTATCTGTTATCTACTGTGTATCCTGTGCTTGAATGGCTGCCCCCATGGCTACACTGCAGCTTGTTTATATAAACTATAGTAGTACTTATCTGTTATCTACTGTGTATCCTGTGCTTAAATGGCTGCCCCCATGGCTACACAGCAGCTTGTTTATATAAACAAAAGTAGTACTTATCTGTTATCTACTGTGTATCCTGTGCTTGAATGGCTGCCCCCGTGGCTACACGGCAGCTTGTTTATATAAACTATAGTAGTACTTATCTGTTATCTACTGTGTATCCTGTGCTTGAATGGCTGCCCCCATGGCTACACTGCAGCTTGTTTATATAAACTATAGTAGTACTTATCTGTTATCTACTGTGTATCCTGTGCTTGAATGGCTGCCCCCATGGCTACACTGCAGCTTGTTTATATAAACTATAGTAGTACTTATCTGTTATCTACTGTGTATCCTGTGCTTGAATGGCTGCCCCCATGGCTACACTGCAGCTTGTTTATATAAACTATAGTAGTACTTATCTGTTATCTACTGTGTATCCTGTGCTTGAATGGCTGCCCCCATGGCTACACTGCAGCTTGTTTATATAAACTATAGTAGTACTTATCTGTTATCTACTGTGTATCCTGTGCTTAAATGGCTGCCCCCATGGCTACACAGCAGCTTGTTTATATAAACAAAAGTAGTACTTATCTGTTATCTACTGTGTATCCTGTGCTTGAATGGCTGCCCCCATGGCTACACTGCAGCTTGTTTATATAAACTATAGTAGTACTTATCTGTTATCTACTGTGTATCCTGTGCTTGAATGGCTGCCCCCATGGCTACACTGCAGCTTGTTTATATAAACTATAGTAGTACTTATCTGTTATCTACTGTGTATCCTGTGCTTGAATGGCTGCCCCCATGGCTACACTGCAGCTTGTTTATATAAACTATAGTAGTACTTATCTGTTATCTACTGTGTATCCTGTGCTTAAATGGCTGCCCCCATGGCTACACAGCAGCTTGTTTATATAAACAAAAGTAGTACTTATCTGTTGTCTACTGTGTATCCTGTGCTTGAATGGCTGCCCCCATGGCTACACAGCAGCTTGTTTATATAAACAATAGTAGTACTTATCTGTTATCTACTGTGTATCCTGTGCTTCAATGACTGCCCCCATGACTACACAGCAGCTTGTTTATATAAACTATAGTAGTACTTATCTGTTATCTACTGTGTATCCTGTGCTTGAATGGCTGCCCCCATGGCTACACGGCAGCTTGTTTATATAAACTATAGTAGTACTTATCTGTTATCTACTGTGTATCCTGTGCTTGAATGGCTGCCCCCATGGCTACACTGCAGCTTGTTTATATAAACTATAGTAGTACTTATCTGTTATCTACTGTGTATCCTGTGCTTAAATGGCTGCCCCCATGGCTACACAGCAGCTTGTTTATATAAACAAAAGTAGTACTTATCTGTTATCTACTGTGTATCCTGTGCTTGAATGGCTGCCCCCATGGCTACACTGCAGCTTGTTTATATAAACTATAGTAGTACTTATCTGTTATCTACTGTGTATCCTGTGCTTGAATGGCTGCCCCCATGGCTACACTGCAGCTTGTTTATATAAACTATAGTAGTACTTATCTGTTATCTACTGTGTATCCTGTGCTTGAATGGCTGCCCCCATGGCTACACTGCAGCTTGTTTATATAAACTATAGTAGTACTTATCTGTTATCTACTGTGTATCCTGTGCTTGAATGGCTGCCCCCATGGCTACACTGCAGCTTGTTTATATAAACTATAGTAGTACTTATCTGTTATCTACTGTGTATCCTGTGCTTAAATGGCTGCCCCCATGGCTACACAGCAGCTTGTTTATATAAACAAAAGTAGTACTTATCTGTTATCTACTGTGTATCCTGTGCTTGAATGGCTGCCCCCATGGCTACACAGCAGCTTGTTTATATAAACTATAGTAGTACTTATCTGTTATCTACTGTGTATCCTGTGCTTCAATGACTGCCCCCATGGCTACACAGCAGCTTGTTTATATAAACTATAGTAGTACTTATCTGTTATCTACTGTGTATCCTGTGCTTGAATGGCTGCCCCCATGGCTACACAGCAGCTTGTTTATATAAACTATAGTAGTACTTATCTGTTATCTACTGTGTATCCTGTGCTTGAATGGCTGCCCCCATGGCTACACGGCAGCTTGTTTATATAAACTATAGTAGTACTTATCTGTTATCTACTGTGTATCCTGTGCTTGAATGGCTGCCCCCTTGGCTACACAGCAGCTTGTTTATATAAACTATAGTAGTACTTATCTATTATCTACTGTGTATCCTGTGCTTGAATGGCTGCCCCCTTGGCTACACAGCAGCTTGTTTATATAAACTATAGTAGTACTTATCTTTTATCTACTGTGTATCCTGTGCTTGAATGGCTGCCCCCATGGCTACACGGCAGCTTGTTTATATAAACTATAGTAGTACTTATCTGTTATCTACTGTGTATCCTGTGCTTGAATGGCTGCCCCCCTGGCTACACAGCAGCTTGTTTATATAAACTATAGTAGTACTTATCTGTTATCTACTGTGTATCCTGTGCTTGAATGGCTGCCCCCCTGGCTACACAGCAGCTTGTTTATATAAACTATAGTAGTACTTATCTGTTATCTACTGTGTATCCTGTGCTTGAATGGCTGCCCCCTTGGCTACACAGCAGCTTGTTTATATAAACTATAGTAGTACTTATCTGTTATCTACTGTGTATCCTGTGCTTGAATGGCTGCCCCCATGGCTACACGGCAGCTTGTTTATATAAACTATAGTAGTACTTATCTGTTATCTACTGTGTATCCTGTGCTTGAATGGCTGCCCCCCTGGCTACACAGCAGCTTGTTTATATAAACTATAGTAGTACTTATCTGTTATCTACTGTGTATCCTGTGCTTGAATGGCTGCCCCCCTGGCTACACAGCAGCTTGTTTATATAAACTATAGTAGTACTTATCTGTTATCTACTGTGTATCCTGTGCTTGAATGGCTGCCCCCTTGGCTACACAGCAGCTTGTTTATATAAACTATAGTAGTACTTATCTGTTATCTACTGTGTATCCTGTGCTTGAATGGCTGCCCCCTGGCTACACAGCAGCTTGTTTATATAAACTATAGTAGTACTTATCTGTTATCTACTGTGTATCCTGTGCTTGAATGGCTGCCCCCTGGCTACACAGCAGCTTGTTTATATAAACTATAGTAGTACTTATCTGTTATCTACTGTGTATCCTGTGCTTGAATGGCTGCCCCCATGGCTACACAGCAGCTTGTTTATATAAACTATAGTAGTACTTATCTGTTATCTACTGTGTATCCTGTGCTTGAATGGCTGCCCCCATGGCTACACTGCAGCTTGTTTATATAAACTATAGTAGTACTTATCTGTTATCTACTGTGTATCCTGTGCTTGAATGGCTGCCCCCATGGCTACACTGCAGCTTGTTTATATAAACTATAGTAGTACTTATCTGTTATCTACTGTGTATCCTGTGCTTAAATGGCTGCCCCCTTGGCTACACAGCAGCTTGTTTATATAAACTATAGTAGTACTTATCTATTATCTACTGTGTATCCTGTGCTTGAATGGCTGCCCCCTTGGCTACACAGCAGCTTGTTTATATAAACTATAGTAGTACTTATCTTTTATCTACTGTGTATCCTGTGCTTGAATGGCTGCCCCCATGGCTACACGGCAGCTTGTTTATATAAACTATAGTAGTACTTATCTGTTATCTACTGTGTATCCTGTGCTTGAATGGCTGCCCCCATGGCTACACTGCAGCTTGTTTATATAAACTATAGTAGTACTTATCTGTTATCTACTGTGTATCCTGTGCTTAAATGGCTGCCCCCATGGCTACACAGCAGCTTGTTTATATAAACAAAAGTAGTACTTATCTGTTATCTACTGTGTATCCTGTGCTTGAATGGCTGCCCCCATGGCTACACAGCAGCTTGTTTATATAAACTATAGTAGTACTTATCTGTTATCTACTGTGTATCCTGTGCTTCAATGACTGCCCCCATGGCTACACAGCAGCTTGTTTATATAAACTATAGTAGTACTTATCTGTTATCTACTGTGTATCCTGTGCTTGAATGGCTGCCCCCATGGCTACACAGCAGCTTGTTTATATAAACTATAGTAGTACTTATCTGTTATCTACTGTGTATCCTGTGCTTGAATGGCTGCCCCCATGGCTACACGGCAGCTTGTTTATATAAACTATAGTAGTACTTATCTGTTATCTACTGTGTATCCTGTGCTTGAATGGCTGCCCCCTTGGCTACACAGCAGCTTGTTTATATAAACTATAGTAGTACTTATCTATTATCTACTGTGTATCCTGTGCTTGAATGGCTGCCCCCTTGGCTACACAGCAGCTTGTTTATATAAACTATAGTAGTACTTATCTTTTATCTACTGTGTATCCTGTGCTTGAATGGCTGCCCCCATGGCTACACGGCAGCTTGTTTATATAAACTATAGTAGTACTTATCTGTTATCTACTGTGTATCCTGTGCTTGAATGGCTGCCCCCCTGGCTACACAGCAGCTTGTTTATATAAACTATAGTAGTACTTATCTGTTATCTACTGTGTATCCTGTGCTTGAATGGCTGCCCCCCTGGCTACACAGCAGCTTGTTTATATAAACTATAGTAGTACTTATCTGTTATCTACTGTGTATCCTGTGCTTGAATGGCTGCCCCCTTGGCTACACATCAGCTTGTTTATATAAACTATAGTAGTACTTATCTGTTATCTACTGTGTATCCTGTGCTTGAATGGCTGCCCCCATGGCTACACGGCAGCTTGTTTATATAAACTATAGTAGTACTTATCTGTTATCTACTGTGTATCCTGTGCTTGAATGGCTGCCCCCCTGGCTACACAGCAGCTTGTTTATATAAACTATAGTAGTACTTATCTGTTATCTACTGTGTATCCTGTGCTTGAATGGCTGCCCCCCTGGCTACACAGCAGCTTGTTTATATAAACTATAGTAGTACTTATCTGTTATCTACTGTGTATCCTGTGCTTGAATGGCTGCCCCCTTGGCTACACAGCAGCTTGTTTATATAAACTATAGTAGTACTTATCTGTTATCTACTGTGTATCCTGTGCTTGAATGGCTGCCCCCCTGGCTACACAGCAGCTTGTTTATATAAACTATAGTAGTACTTATCTGTTATCTACTGTGTATCCTGTGCTTGAATGGCTGCCCCCATGGCTACACAGCAGCTTGTTTATATAAACTATAGTAGTACTTATCTGTTATCTACTGTGTATCCTGTGCTTAAATGGCTGCCCCCATGGCTACACTGCAGCTTGTTTATATAAACTATAGTAGTACTTATCTGTTATCTACTGTGTATCCTGTGCTTGAATGGCTGCCCCCATGGCTACACTGCAGCTTGTTTATATAAACTATAGTAGTACTTATCTGTTATCTACTGTGTATCCTGTGCTTAAATGGCTGCCCCCATGGCTACACAGCAGCTTGTTTATATAAACAAAAGTAGTACTTATCTGTTATCTACTGTGTATCCTGTGCTTGAATGGCTGCCCCCATGGCTACACAGCAGCTTGTTTATATAAACTATAGTAGTACTTATCTGTTATCTACTGTGTATCCTGTGCTTTAATGACTGCCCCCATGGCTACACAGCAGCTTGTTTATATAAACTATAGTAGTACTTATCTGTTATCTACTGTGTATCCTGTGCTTGAATGGCTGCCCCCATGGCTACACAGCAGCTTGTTTATATAAACTATAGTAGTACTTATCTGTTATCTACTGTGTATCCTGTGCTTGAATGGCTGCCCCCATGGCTACACGGCAGCTTGTTTATATAAACTATAGTAGTACTTATCTGTTATCTACTGTGTATCCTGTGCTTGAATGGCTGCCCCCTTGGCTACACAGCAGCTTGTTTATATAAACTATAGTAGTACTTATCTATTATCTACTGTGTATCCTGTGCTTGAATGGCTGCCCCCTTGGCTACACAGCAGCTTGTTTATATAAACTATAGTAGTACTTATCTTTTATCTACTGTGTATCCTGTGCTTAAATGGCTGCCCCCATGGCTACACGGCAGCTTGTTTATATAAACTATAGTAGTACTTATCTGTTATCTACTGTGTATCCTGTGCTTGAATGGCTGCCCCCCTGGCTACACAGCAGCTTGTTTATATAAACTATAGTAGTACTTATCTGTTATCTACTGTGTATCCTGTGCTTGAATGGCTGCCCCCCTGGCTACACAGCAGCTTGTTTATATAAACTATAGTAGTACTTATCTGTTATCTACTGTGTATCCTGTGCTTGAATGGCTGCCCCCTTGGCTACACAGCAGCTTGTTTATATAAACTATAGTAGTACTTATCTGTTATCTACTGTGTATCCTGTGCTTGAATGGCTGCCCCCATGGCTACACGGCAGCTTGTTTATATAAACTATAGTAGTACTTATCTGTTATCTACTGTGTATCCTGTGCTTGAATGGCGGCCCCCTGGCTACACAGCAGCTTGTTTATATAAACTATAGTAGTACTTATCTGTTATCTACTGTGTATCCTGTGCTTGAATGGCTGCCCCCCTGGCTACACAGCAGCTTGTTTATATAAACTATAGTAGTACTTATCTGTTATCTACTGTGTATCCTGTGCTTGAATGGCTGCCCCCCTGGCTACAGAGCAGCTTGTTTATATAAACTATAGTAGTACTTATCTGTTATCTACTGTGTATCCTGTGCTTGAATGGCTGCCCCCCTGGCTATACAGCAGCTTGTTTATATAAACTATAGTAGTACTTATCTGTTATCTACTGTGTATCCTGTGCTTGAATGGCTGCCCCCTTGGCTACACAGCAGCTTGTTTATATAAACTATAGTAGTACTTATCTATTATCTACTGTGTATCCTGTGCTTGAATGGCTGCCCCCTTGGCTACACAGCAGCTTGTTTATATAAACTATAGTAGTACTTATCTTTTATCTACTGTGTATCCTGTGCTTAAATGGCTGCCCCCATGGCTACACGGCAGCTTGTTTATATAAACTATAGTAGTACTTATCTGTTATCTACTGTGTATCCTGTGCTTGAATGGCTGCCCCCCTGGCTACACAGCAGCTTGTTGATATAAACTATAGTAGTACTTATCTGTTATCTACTGTGTATCCTGTGCTTGAATGGCTGCCCCCCTGGCTACACAGCAGCTTGTTTATATAAACTATAGTAGTACTTATCTGTTATCTACTGTGTATCCTGTGCTTGAATGGCTGCCCCCTTGGCTACACAGCAGCTTGTTTATATAAACTATAGTAGTACTTATCTGTTATCTACTGTGTATCCTGTGCTTGAATGGCTGCCCCCATGGCTACACGGCAGCTTGTTTATATAAACTATAGTAGTACTTATCTGTTATCTACTGTGTATCCTGTGCTTGAATGGCTGCCCCCCTGGCTACACAGCAGCTTGTTTATATAAACTATAGTAGTACTTATGTGTTATCTACTGTGTATCCTGTGCTTGAATGGCTGCCCCCTTGGCTACACAGCAGCTTGTTTATATAAACTATAGTAGTACTTATCTGTTATCTACTGTGTATCCTGTGCTTGAATGGCTGCCCCCCTGGCTACAGAGCAGCTTGTTTATATAAACTATAGTAGTACTTATCTGTTATCTACTGTGTATCCTGTGCTTGAATGGCTGCCCCCCTGGCTATACAGCAGCTTGTTTATATAAACTATAGTAGTACTTATCTGTTATCTACTGTGTATCCTGTGCTTGAATGGCTGCCCCCTTGGCTACACAGCAGCTTGTTTATATAAACTATAGTAGTACTTATCTATTATCTACTGTGTATCCTGTGCTTGAATGGCTGCCCCCTTGGCTACACAGCAGCTTGTTTATATAAACTATAGTAGTACTTATCTTTTATCTACTGTGTATCCTGTGCTTAAATGGCTGCCCCCATGGCTACACGGCAGCTTGTTTATATAAACTATAGTAGTACTTATCTGTTATCTACTGTGTATCCTGTGCTTGAATGGCTGCCCCCCTGGCTACACAGCAGCTTGTTTATATAAACTATAGTAGTACTTATCTGTTATCTACTGTGTATCCTGTGCTTGAATGGCTGCCCCCCTGGCTACACAGCAGCTTGTTTATATAAACTATAGTAGTACTTATCTGTTATCTACTGTGTATCCTGTGCTTGAATGGCTGCCCCCTTGGCTACACAGCAGCTTGTTTATATAAACTATAGTAGTACTTATCTGTTATCTACTGTGTATCCTGTGCTTGAATGGCTGCCCCCATGGCTACACGGCAGCTTGTTTATATAAACTATAGTAGTACTTATCTGTTATCTACTGTGTATCCTGTGCTTGAATGGCTGCCCCCTTGGCTACACAGCAGCTTGTTTATATAAACTATAGTAGTACTTATCTGTTATCTACTGTGTATCCTGTGCTTGAATGGCTGCCCCCCTGGCTACAGAGCAGCTTGTTTATATAAACTATAGTAGTACTTATCTGTTATCTACTGTGTATCCTGTGCTTGAATGGCTGCCCCCCTGGCTATACAGCAGCTTGTTTATATAAACTATAGGCACACACATGGGACATAACTGTTGCTTTTGAATCTGAGCTGAATACTGAGGATCAATTACAAACTCACTGAACAGTTATGTCCCATGTGGCCCCCCTTATAGTCACTGACTAACTCCTCTGCCAGTCTCTCTGCCAATCCCTACACCTGCTTCCACTACCTTTCAGAAATTCAAACTAATGACCCTGACATTCAAAGCACTTCATAACTGTGCCCCACCCAACATCTCTGAACTCATCTCTATATACTCACCCAACTGCTTACTACTTTCCTCTACTGACCTGCTCCTCAACTCTTCTCTCATTACCTCCTCACATTCTCACATTCAAGACTTCTGAAATTCTCTCCCACGCTCTGTCCGAACTTTTCTGCTATCAAGAAATCTTTTAAAATGCACTTATTTAAGGGAAGCCTCCCCTCACTCTGTTTAACTACCAAATATAATACCACATACAGTACTACATCTCTTACCCACTTAATTCTGTTCTTGCCCACTCCCACACCTTGTGTCTTATTTCCTTCCCTTTAGATTGTAAGCTCTTTTGCACAGGGCCTTCCTCACCTTTTGAACCTTTATTGGTTGTGATGTATAACTCCAATTATTCTACGTATGTATTGCATGTGATTTTGTTGTATAAACACATTTACTTTACAGGGCTGCAATATATGTTGGCGCTATATAAATACATGTTAATAATAATAAGTGCTAATTTGTGCCCTGGGTACCCCTGGAACTATAGCAGGGTGATGTTACCCCAATGTTTCTATATATCTGTAACCTTGTTATGAGCTAAGGGGACCCAGTCTGAAGGTCAGTTAGGGGGAGATTTGGGGTGAGTGCTTATTTGTGCCCTGGGTACCCCTGGAACTATAGCAGGATGACACCCCAATATTTCTATATATCTGTAACCTTGTTATGAGCTAAGGGGGTCCAGTCTGAAGGTCGGTTAGGGGGAGATTTGGGGTGAGTGTTTATTTGTACCCTGGGTACCCCTGGAACTATAGCAGGGTGACAGTTACCCCAATGTTTCTATATATCTGTAACCTTGTTATGAGCTAAGGGGGCCCAGTCTGAAGGTCGGTTAGGGGGAGATTTGGGGTGAGTGTTTATTTGTACCCTGGGTACCCCTGGAACTATAGCAGGGTGACTGTTACCCCAATGTTTCTATATATCTGTAACCTTGTTATGAGCTAAGGGGGTCCAGTCTGAAGGTCGGTTAGGGGGAGATTTGGGGTGAGTGCTTATTTGTACCCTGGGTACCCCTGGAACTATAGCAGGGTGACTGTCACCCCAATGTTTCTATATATCTGTAACCTTGTTATGAGCTAAGGGGGTCCAGTCTGAAGGTCGGTTAGGGGGAGATTTGGGGTGAGTGTTTATTTGTACCCTGGGTACCCCTGGAACTATAGCAGGGTGACAGTTACCCCAATGTTTCTATATATCTGTAACCTTGTTATGAGCTAAGGGGGTCCAGTCTGAAGGTCAGTTAGGGGGAGATTTGGGGTGAGTGTTTATTTGTGCCCTGGGTACCCCTGGAACTATAGCAGGGTAACACCCCAATGTTTCTATATATCTGTAACCTTGTTATGAGCTAAGGGGGCCCAGTTTGAAGGTCAGTTAGGGGGAGATTTGGGGTGAGTGCTTATTTGTACCCTGGGTACCCCTGGAACTATAGCAGGATGACACCCCAATATTTCTATATATCTGTAACCTTGTTATGAGCTAAGGGGGTCCAGTCTGAAGGTCGGTTAGGGGGAGATTTGGGGTGAGTGTTTATTTGTACCCTGGGTACCCCTGGAACTATAGCAGGGTGACAGTTACCCCAATGTTTCTATATATCTGTAACCTTGTTATGAGCTAAGGGGGCCCAGTCTGAAGGTCGGTTAGGGGGAGATTTGGGGTGAGTGTTTATTTGTACCCTGGGTACCCCTGGAACTATAGCAGGGTGACTGTTACCCCAATGTTTCTATATATCTGTAACCTTGTTATGAGCTAAGGGGGTCCAGTCTGAAGGTCGGTTAGGGGGAGATTTGGGGTGAGTGCTTATTTGTACCCTGGGTACCCCTGGAACTATAGCAGGGTGACTGTCACCCCAATGTTTCTATATATCTGTAACCTTGTTATGAGCTAAGGGGGTCCAGTCTGAAGGTCAGTTAGGGGGAGATTTGGGGTGAGTGCTTATTTGTACCCTGGGTACCCCTGGAACTATAGCAGGGTGACTGTTACCCCAATGTTTCTATATATCTGTAACCTTGTTATGAGCTAAGGGGGTCCAGTCTGAAGGTCAGTTAGGGGGAGATTTGGGGTGAGTGCTTATTTGTACCCTGGGTACCCCTGGAACTATAGCAGGGTGACAGTTACCCCAATGTTTCTATATATCTGTAACCTTGTTATGAGCTAAGGGGGTCCAGTCTGAAGGTCAGTTAGGGGGAGATTTGGGGTGAGTGTTTATTTGTGCCCTGGGTACCCCTGGAACTATAGCAGGGTGACACCCCAATGTTTCTATATATCTGTAACCTTGTTATGAGCTAAGGGGGCCCAGTCTGAAGGTCAGTTAGGGGGAGATTTGGGGTGAGTGCTTATTTGTGCCCTGGGTACCCCTGGAACTATAGCAGGGTGACACCCCAATGTTTCTATATATCTGTAACCTTGTTATGAGCTAAGGGGGCCCAGTTTGAAGGTCAGTTAGGGGGAGATTTGGGGTGAGTGCTTATTTGTACCCTGGGTACCCCTGGAACTATAGTAGGGTGAGTCACCCCAATGTTTCTATATATCTGTAACCTTGTTATGAGCTAAGGGGGTCCAGTCTGAAGGTCGGTTAGGGGGAGATTTGGGGTGAGTGTTTATTTGTACCCTGGGTACCCCTGGAACTATAATAGGGTGACTATTACCCCAATGTTTCTATATATCTGTAACCTTGTTATGAGCTAAGGGGGCCCAGCCTGAAGGTCAGTTAGGGGGAGATTTGGGGTGAGTGTAACTATTGTGATGCCTGGACAATTTTAACACAAAAATGTTGATATCTTTAAAAATTCTATGTAAAGTGGGGGCCTAGCCTGAAGGAAAGTACAGGTGATATTTGAATAGTTAAGGTAATTACTGGCAAGCTGCTGAGATGCAGAAGAATAACTATTACTACAAAAAACATGCCATGACACATTGAACTTTCAGATTTTGAGCATGTTGGTACAGATAAGAGTTGCTGTACTGTAGTTTAAGGTTCCAGATTTTATGACCAGGGAAATGTTTGAAAAAATCATACTTGTCTGTAAATTAACTCTATGTAAAATAACATAACAAAAACTGGAAATTTTAATTATGAATTTAATATTATGAAATTATTTCTCCTTGATATACCAACCATATAACAATAAAGGGGTGGTTCACCTTTTGGTTAACTTCCAGTATGTTATAGAATGGTCAGTTCTAAGCAACTTTTCACTTGGCTTTCATTATCTTTTTAAATATTTTTTTTTCATTATTTACCACATTCTGTGTACTCTTTCCAGTTTTTAAATGGGGACAAATATTTATTGCTCTGTGAGGCTACAATTTTATTGTTATTGTCACTCTTTATAACTTTTTTTCTGTTCAGGTCCCTTCCTATTCATATTCCAGTCTCTCATTCAAATCACTCCCTCATTGCTAATGTAATTGAACCCTAGCAACCAGATAACTGCCGACTGGAGAGTTGCTGAAGAAAACCTGGAATAATTAAAAAACACAAATATTAAAAAAAATTAAAACCAAATGCAAATTGTCTTAGAAAAATACGATATACACCATACTAAAAGTTAGCTTGTGGTGAACAACACTTTTAATTAGACGTTTTAATATCATGTATAGTGATGGGCAAATTTATTTGCCAGACGCGAATTTGCAGCGAATTCGCAGCGAATTCCCGCGATTCGCTGCTGGCTAATAAATTTGCAAAACTGCAGCGAAAATTTACCGGCGTGAAAAAAATGTTCGCATTTTTGCCGTTTTTGTCCAAAAAAAAACAGACACCGCCGCCATTTCGCAAATTCGCCCATCACTGATCATGTATGATTTACTATTCATAGCTCTATTTAAGATAAAATAGATAATAAAAGAGCAGAGTACAGAGAACTTATCATAAAACTCTATAGTTAGTATAGATATGGGGATATATCATTTATGTGACAGTAGGGAGGGGTGTGTGTATGGGGCTGGGTTTTCATTTGGAGGGGTTGGACTTGATGGTAAACCCAATTTAACTATGTAATCAGAAAATAAAAGTTAATTATGTTTTGGGAATGATGACAACATACTGAGGGTCATAGAGACTGGGTTCTCATTGGGTCCTTCATTGCTTTTATAGCTTTTGGTGAGATAAAATACATAAGGGCAGAACACAGTCAAATAAATATTTCATAGTATAACATAGTCATAAAACTCTTAAGTGAGTACACCCAATTACATTGTGGTGGACTGGTCAGTCTATTCTGTTTACTATCATTTAAAAAGTCTATTTTACTGTTATACTGTGTGTGTCTTCTATATTTCCTTGCTCAGCTATTTGCAAAACATATATTGATGCAAGCTAGGATATGCAACCAAGAGGAACCTCTTCACAGAAACAGACTCGTGTTGGTCATGCCACTCTGCACCTATTCCGGGAAGACAACTGCTCTTCACAGAAACAGACTCGTTCTAAGAAGGTCATGACAGCTTGTGGTCATGCCCCTCTGCACCTGTTTCCTGAAGACGACTGCTAAATTAAAACCGCATAAGGACTTTGTACTTTGTATTTTTTCCATTTCAAGCTATATAGCTATGAAGTTTGTACTTTTCCATTTGAAGGCATATAGCTAAACCGCAAGCTTACGGGGGTGTAATAACCCCCCCCACCTAGCCTATATAACCTTTTCTGTGCCTTAGAATAAACGTGAAGAAGAATTTTGCATACTGAACTGTCTGTGTCAGTGTCATTCCTTCTTATCAGCTAGCTGAACTTATTCACCACAATTTGGAAGGGACAGATACTCTCAGGACATATTTCTGTCCATAACAACATTACTGTGGACTCATAAGTATAAGGCATTGGGACATGTGGCCCGCGTGCAATTCACTTTATGGGGCCCATTTACTTAGCTCGAGTGAAGGAATAGAAGAAAAAAAACTTTGAATTTCGAATGTTTTTTGGCTACTTCAACCATCGAATTGGCTACTTCGACCTTCGACTAGGATTTCGATTTCAAATCGATAGTCGAAGTACTGTCTCTTTAAAAAAACTTCGACCCCCTAGTTCACCACCTACAACCTACCGAATGTCCCCATAGGCTTTGCAATTTTTTTTTGGTCGACGAAAAATTGTTCGATCGATGGATTAAAAAACAATTTTTCATTCGATCGAACTATTTGCGGTAAATCCTTCGACTTCGATATTCGAAGTCGAAGGATTTAAATTCGACAGTTGAATATCGAGGGTTAATTAACCCTCGATATTCAACCCTAGGTAAATCTGCCACTAAGTATATGGTCTAAATGCAAAGGCAGATTATGCCCCACCGATAGACCTACCCCCCCCTTACACCTTTCCTCTATAATCAGGCTTTTCCACTAAGTCAAGAAGCACATTTTGTCAAGATATGGAAAGACACAATGGCATTTCAAATTATACATTTATTTGATTAACGAATGAAAAATTTTCTGGAAAAACAACAGCTGGTAGAGAGGCATAATCTAATATCTAATATAAACTAAGAGGTCTAAAAGATTATATGTACTTCCAGTTAAGACACTATGTAAAATCGGTAGGTACTAATATGAAAATGCCAGAACTAACCATGTTTGAAAAAATATGCATTAAAATTGGAGAAAGGGTAGGCCATATCAACCAATTGTATCGAATACTCAACTCCCATCCCATAGAAGAAAAGCCCCATACATACATGCAAAAATGGGGAAAAGATTTAAAGTATCTCAATAGAACAATGGGACCGTACATGGAGAAACGCTGCAAAATCGTTTATATGTATTCCCATAAAAGAGAATATTTATAAGGTAATGTATGGTTGGTATCATACCCCAGCTCTCTTACAA
Source organism: Xenopus petersii (assembly GCA_038501925.1). Lineage (NCBI taxonomy): Eukaryota > Metazoa > Chordata > Amphibia > Anura > Pipidae > Xenopus > Xenopus petersii. The sequence goes on along the minus strand of CM076682.1, from coordinate 163,502,378 downwards.
AAGATTTGCCCAGAGACATTACCAAATTGTTGGCGTTGCGGAAAGGCTCCAGCAGACTTGGTCCATATATTTTCGTCTTGTCCCATTATCAATCCCCTGTGGGATATAGTGAGGACACTTGTGAGGAAGGCTACATGTTTGGAACTCCCAAACAACCCTCTTACCCATCTATTAGGACACCCAGTCCAAAAAACTTAAATTGTATATTTACAGCAGCACGCTGCACGACAGCTGCAAAATGGAAAGATCCATCCCCCCATCACTATGGGAGTTAGTCAACAGGATAGAACATGTTAGAAGGATGAAATACTTAACAGCTTTATCCCATGATACCCTGATAGAATCAGAAGGGGATTGGTTTATGTGGAATAGTTATTATCGGGAGTTACAAGACCCTCAACCAATATAGAAAGATGAGCAGGGAGCAAAATTTGGACTATACCTACCTGAGATAGAGGAGAAAGGAAATTCTCCAGTTTTCCTATGTATATATAGAAGTGTGTGTAAGTCCCAGGTAATAAAAATTTAAAATGACTGTTGATGCTGAAAAGAAACATTTACATAGTTAAATTGGGTTGAAAAAAGACAAAGTCCATCAAGTTCAACCCCTCCAAATGAAAACCCAGCCACATACACACACCCCTCCCTACTTTTAATTAAATTCTATATACCCATATCTATACTAACTATAGAGTTTAGTATCACAATAGCCTTTGTATTATGTCTGTCCAAGAAATCATCCAAGTCCCTCTTATAGTCATTAACTGAATCATCACCCGGCAGTGCATTCCCCAACCTCACTGTCCTCACTGTGATGAACCCCCTACTCTGTTCCTTTAAATGAAACTTCTTTTCCTCTAGTCTGAAGGGGAGGCCTCTGGTACGTGATTCTCTTTATGGGTAAAAAGGTCCCCTGCTATTTGTCTATAATGTCCTCTAATGTACTTGTAAAGTCTAATCATGTCCCCTCACAAGCGCCTTTTTTCCAGAGAAAACAACCCCAACCTTGTCAGTCTCCCCTCATAATTTAACTCTTCCCTCCCTCTAACCAGTTTAGTTGCACTTAGTCTCTGCACTCTCTCCAGCTCATTTATATCCCTCTTAAGGACTGGAGTCCAAAACTGCCCCCATACTCCAGATGAGGCCTCACCAGGGACCTATAAAGAGACACAATTATGTTTCATCCCTTGAGTTAATGCCCTTTTTTATACAAGAACTTTATTTGCTTTAGTAGCCACAGAATGACACTGCCCAGAATTAGACAACGTGTTATCTACAAAGACCCCAAGATCCTTCTCATTTAAGGAAACTCCCAACACATTGCCATTTAGTGTATAACTTGCATTTATATTATTTTTGCCAAAGTGCATAACCTGCATTTATCAACATTGAACCTCATTTTCCAGTTTGCTGCCCAGTTTTCCAGTTTAGACAAATCACTGTGCAAAGTGGCAGCATCCTGCATGGAACCTATAGTTCTGCACAATTTAGTCTCATCTGCAAAAATAGAAACAGTACTTTCAATGGCCACCTCCAGGTCATTAATAAACAAGTTGAAAAGCAAGGGACCTAGTACAGAGCCCTGCGGTACTCCACTAACAACACTGGTCCAATTAGAAAATGTTCCATTTACCACCACTCTTTGTAGTCTATCTTTTAGCCAGTTCTCTATCCAGGTACAAATACTATGTTCCAGGCCAACATTCCTTCATTTAACCAGTAACCTTCTGTGTGGCACTGTATCAAATGCTTTAGCAAAGTCTAAGTAAATCACATCCACTGCCATCCCAGAATCGAGGTCTCTGCTCAACTTCTCATAAAAAGAAATTAAGTTAGTCTGGCAAGATCTATTACACATGAAACCATGCTGGCATACACTCATAGTATTATGATTTGCTATGAAGTCCAGTATCTTATCCTTTAATAACCCTTCAAAACGCTTTCCTACTTCTGACGTCAGACTAACCGGCCTATAATTTTGAGGCTGAGAACGGGATCCTTTTTTGAATAGTGGCACCACATTAGCAATTTGCCAGTCGGCACTATGCCAGACCTAAATGAATCGTGAAAAAATAAGTAAAGAGGTTTGGCAATCACAGAGATAAGCTCGCTACATACCCTGGGACAAATACCATCTGGCCCAGGACCTTTGTTTATCTTAACATGTTCTAGTCTCTTTTGAATTTCCTCATGTGTGAACCATGCATCATTAGTTGTATTACTAGAATTGGGACTATTAAGAAGGAAACCTTTATTAACTGGTTCCTCATTTGTGTAGACAAACGAAAAATATGAATTCAGAATCTGAGCTTTTAATTTGTTCTCATCAACCAGCTGACCCCCCTCTGAAACTAAAGGTCCCACTCCTTCCTGCTTAATTTTTTTATTATTCAAATTCAAATGACTGGCATTGCTTGCTAAGTTTATTATCTACATGGACCAGTGATGGGCGAATTTGTCCATGAAATTGAGGAAAATTCGCGAAACAGGATTTTTTACACTGGCGACAATTCATGCACATTACAGTCAATGGGCATCTGTTTAATTGTCACCAGTGTCCACATTGACACCGGTGGATTTTCACTGCAAATTTGCGCCTGGCGAATAAATTCACCCATCACTAACAAGGACTCCAAGGTCCTTTTCCATAATGGATTTGCCTAGTGCAGTCCCATTAAGGGTATAAGTGGTTATTGTTACATCCCAGGTGCAGGACTTTACATTTATCAACATTGAATCTCATTTGCCACTAGGGATGTAGCGAACGTCGGAAAAAAAGTTCGCGAACATATTCGCGAACTTGCGCAAAAATGCGAGCGGTTCGCGAACGGTTCGCGAACCCCATAGACTTCAATGGGAAGGCGAACTTTAACATCTAAAAAAGACATTTCTGGCCAGAAAAATGATTTTAAAGTTGTTTAAAGGGTGCAACGACCTGGACAGTGGCATGCCAGAGGGGGATCAAGGGCAAAAATGTATCTGAAAAATCTGCCTGTGTGTGCTTGGAAGAGATAGTGTAGGGGGAGAGCTGTTAGTGATTTCAGGGACAGATGATAGTAAGTTTGCTGGCTAGTAATCTGCTTGATACTGCTCTGTATTGGAGGGACAGAAGTCTGCAGGGATTTGAGGGACATTTTAGCTTAGGTAGCTTTGCTGGCTAGTAATCTACTGTTCTCTTTAAACAACTGCCATACATTGACCTTGTAGGCATTGTTTGCCCAGTTTTTTTGGACGCAGCCACTGAAGCACAGTTGCCAGAAAAAATATGCCATATAAATGCTGAAAATAGTAATTTTTCGCCATACGTTGACCTTGTAGACATTGTTTGCCCAGTTTTTTTGGACGCAGCCACTGAAGCACAGTTGCCAGAAAAAATATGCCATATAAATGCTGAAAATAGTAATTTTTCGCCATACATTGACCTTGTAGACATTGTTTGCTTAGTTTTTTTGGTTGCAGCCACTGAAGCACAGTTGCCAGAAAAAATATGCCATATAAATGCTGAAAATAGTCATTTTTTGCCATACGTTGACCTTGTAGGCATTGTTTGCCCAGTTTTTTTGGTCGCAGCCACTGAAGCACAGTTGCCAGAAAAAATATGCCATATAAATGCTGAAAATAGTCATTTTTTGCCATACGTTGACCTTGTAGGCATTGTTTGCCCAGTTTTTTTGGTCGCAGCCACTGAAGCACAGTTGCCAGAAAAAATATGCCATATAAATGCTGAAAATAGTCATTTTTTGCCATATACGTTGAGTCAACGTATGGCAAAAAATGACTATTTTCAGCATTTATATGGCATATTTTTTCTGGCCTCTGTGCTTCAGTGGCTGCGGCCAAAAAAACTGGGCAAACAATGCCTACAAGGTCAACGTCGTTGACCTAGTTTGTAACGGTGGCGGAGGGAGGAGGACGCTAAAGGACAGCTGTGTGTGGAGTCATGAGGCTTGAAGAGAAGGACAGCTGCATAGAAGTCAGAACAAGTCTTCCGGCGTGCAGTAACCCTCCGAGATCCACCCCTCATTCATTTTAATAAATGTCAGGTAATCGACACTTTTGTGACCTAGGCGAGTTCTCTTCTCAGTTACAATCCCTCCTGCTGCACTGAAGGTCCTTTCTGAGAGCACACTTGAGGCTGGGCAAGACAAGAGGTTCATGGCAAATTGTGACAGCTCTGGCCACAGATCAAGCCTGCGCACCCAGTAGTCCAGGGGTTCATCGCTCCTCAGAGTGTCGATATCTGCAGTTAATGCCAGGTAGTCCGCTACCTGCCGGTCGAGGCGTTCTTTGAGGGTGGATCCAGAAGGGTTGTGGCGCTGCCTTGGACAGAAAAACATTTGCATGTCTGATGTTACAGACCGGCCAAAGGGCTTTGTCCTTGCAGGTGTGCTCGTGGCAGGATTACTGGCACCTCTGCCCCTGGAATGTTGATGAGTTCCTGAAGTGACATCACCCTTAAAAGCATTGTACAACATGTTTTGCAGGCTGGTTTGTAAATGCCGCATCTTTTCGGACTTGTGGTATGTTGGTAACATTTCTGCCACTTTATGCTTGTACCGAGGGTCTAGTAGCGTTGCGACCCAGTACAGGTCCTTCTCCTTAAGCCTCTTGATACGGGGGTCCTTCAACAGGCATGACAGCATGAAAGACCCCATTCTCACAAGGTTGGATGCAGAGCTATCCATCTCCGCTTCCTCATTATCAAGGACTGCATCATCCACGGTCTCCTCCCCCCAGCCACGTACAAGACCAGGGGTCCCCAAAAGGTCACCACTAGCCCCCTGGGAAGCCTGCTCCTGTTGGTCCTCCTCCTCCTCCTCCACAAAGCCACCTTCCTCCTCTGACTCCACTTCTGGCACCTCTCCCTGCGTTGCAGCAGGTGCCTGGGTTCGTTCTGGTGATTCCGACCATAAATCGTGCGCTTCCAGCTCCTCGTCACGCTGGTCTACAGCCTCATCTGTCACTCGTCGCACGGCACGCTCCAGGAAGAAAGCGAAGGGTATTAGGTCGCTGATGGTGCCTTCGGTGCGACTGACCATATTTGTCACCTCTTCAAAAGGTCGCATGAGCCTGCAGGCATCGCGCATAAGCACCCAGTAACGGGGGAAAAAAATCCCCAGCTCTGCAGATCCAGTCCTACCACCCAGTTCAAAAAGGTACTCGTTGACGGCCCTTTGTTGTTGCAGCAGACGTTCCAACATAAGGAGCGTTGAATTCCAGCGAGTCTGGCTGTCAGAAATCAAACGCCTGACTGGCATGTTGTAGCGCTGCTGAATGTCAGCAAGGCGTGCCATGGCTGTGTAGGAACGTCTGAAATGGGCCGACACCTTTCTGGACTGGGTGAGAACGTCCTGGAATCCTGGGTACTTGGAGACAAAACGTTGGACTATTAAATTTAACACATGTGCCATGCAGGGCACATGTGTTAAATTTCCCAGTCTCAACGCTGCCAACAGATTGCTTCCATTGTCACACACCACTTTTCCGATCTGCAGTTGGTGTGGGGTCAGCCACCGATCGGCCTGTGACTGCAGAGATGACAGGAGTACAGATCCGGTATGGTTTTTGCTTTCCAGGCACGTCATCCCCAAGACAGCGTGACAACGGCGTACCTGGCACGTCGAATAGCCTAGGGGGAGCTGGGGGTGCACAGGTGTGGAGGAGGAGAAGGAGGACCCAGCAGCAGAGTAAGAAGAAGAAGAGGAAGAAGACGAGGTAGAGAGCGATGGAGGAGTAGAGGTGGTGGCAGAACCGCGTGCAATCCGTGGCGGTGACACCAACTCCACTGTTGTTGTTGTTGTTGAGCTACCCATTCCCTGCTTCCCATTCCCAGCCATTACCAAGTTCACCCAGTGGGCAGTGTAGGTGACATACCTGCCCTGACCATGCTTGGAGGACCATGCGTCAGTAGTCATATGGACCTTTGGCCCAACACTAAGTGACAGAGATGCGGTAACTTGGCTCTGCACATGTTGGTACAGGTGTGGTATTCCCTTTTTAGAAAAAAAATTGCGGCTGGGTACCTTCCACTGCGGTGTCCCAATTGCTACAAATTTGCGGAAGGCCTCAGAGTCCACCAGCTGGTATGGTAAAAGCTGGCGGGCTAAGAGTGCAGACAAGCCAGCTGTCAGACGCCGGGCAAGGGGGTGACAGTCAGACATTGGCTTCTTACGCTCAAACATGGCCTTCACAGAAACTTGGCTGGTGGCAGATGACTGGGAATGGGAACAGGTGGTCAAGGTGGAAGGCGGAGTGGAGGGTGGTTCAGATGGGTCAAGGAGAGCAGAGGTAGAGCAGTAAGATGCTGGACCAGAAGGAGTGTGGCTTTTAGTTTGCCTGTTGCCTTTGAGGTGTTGCTCCCAAAGTGCTTTGTGCTTGCCGCTTATGTGCCTTCGCATAGAAGTTGTACCTATGTGGCTGTTGGGCTTACCAAGGCTCAGTTTCTGACTGCACTCATTGCAAATTACAATGCTTTTGTCAGAGGCACACACATTAAAAAAATCCCACACTGCTGACTTTTTGGAAGTCTGCGATCTGGCGGTAACAGTAGAAGTTGGCGGCATTGGCGGCAATGGCGGGTGCGTTGGCCGGCTGAACACAGGTGCCGATACATGTTGTTGCCCTACTGATCCCTGCGGGCTGTCCTCCCTGCTTCTTCTAAGTCTTATTCTCCTACTGCCTCTCTGACTCTCCGTCTCTCCATCTGAACTACCCTCCTCTTGCTCTCTTCTACTAGGCACCCACAAAACATCAATCTCCTCATCATCATTCTCCTCAGATGCATCAATTTCTTCTGACACATCACAGAAGGAAGCAGCAGCGGGGACCTCCTCCTCATCACTCATCATTATGTCCATCTCTGTCGTGTTCTCTGCCAGAATTAAATCTGGTGTAACGTCCTCATCTCCTTCATCTTCTTCTGCCAATAATGGTTGCGCATTACTCAGTTCAAGAAACTCATGGGAAAATAACTCCTCTGACTCCAGTGAAGAAGGGGCACCGGTGGTGGAGGAAGTGTTACGTGGGGTGGCCATAGCAGTGGAGGATGAGGAGGATGTTGTGGTAAAGTTAGAAATGGTAGAGGATGGGGTGTGCTGTGTAAGCCAGTCAACTACCTCTTCAGCATTTTGGGAGTTCAGGGTCATTGGCTTTTTAAAACTGGGCAATTTGCTAGGGCCACAGGATTGCATAGCAGCACGGCCCCTAGCACGGCCTCTGCGTGGCGGCCTGCCTTTGCCTGGCATTATTTTTAAAAAAACAACAACAACAAAAACTCAGTTGGTTTTTCTGGAAACGATAATACACACAGCTAGATGGCAGTTTGAAGAAAACAGTGTGCAAATAATGCCTACAAGGTCAACGTATACACAGCGGTGGATACGGATTACGTAAAATATAAGAATGCTGCTTGAAAAAAAGTAACTCAAGTGGTTTTTCTAGAGACGATAATATTATCAATATTTAGACAAAATGTGAACAAGCTCACACAGCTAGATGGCGGTTTGAAGAAAACACTGTGCAAATAATGCCTACAAGGTCAACGTATACACAGCGGTGGATACGGATTACGTAAAATATAAGAATGCTGCTTGAAAAAAAGTAACTCAAGTGGTTTTTCTAGAGACGATAATATTATCAATATTTAGACAAAATGTGAACAAGCTCACACAGCTAGATGGCGGTTTGAAGAAAACACTGTGCAAATAATGCCTACAAGGTCAACGTATACACAGCGGTGGATACGGATTACGTAAAATATAAGAATGCTGCTTGAAAAAAAGTAACTCAAGTGGTTTTTCTAGAGACGATAATATTATCAATATTTAGACAAAATGTGAACAAGCTCACACAGCTAGATGGCGGTTTGAAGAAAACACTGTGCAAATAATGCCTACAAGGTCAACGTATACACAGCGGTGGATACGGATTACGTAAAATATAAGAATGCTGCTTGAAAAAAAGTAACTCAAGTGGTTTTTCTAGAGACGATAATATTATCAATATTTAGACAAAATGTGAACAAGCTCACACAGCTAGATGGCGGTTTGAAGAAAACACTGTGCAAATAATGCCTACAAGGTCAACGTATACACAGCGGTGGATACGGATTACGTAAAATATAAGAATGCTGCTTGAAAAAAAGTAACTCAAGTGGTTTTTCTAGAGACGATAATATTATCAATATTTAGACAAAATGTGAACAAGCTCACACAGCTAGATGGCGGTTTGAAGAAAACACTGTGCAAATAATGCCCACAAGATCAACGTATACACTACTACAGCGGTGGATACGGATTACGTAAAATATATTATGGCTGCTTGAAAAAAGTCACTCCGGTGTTTTTTCTGGAGACGGTAATATTATGGATATTTAGACAGAATGTGAACAAGGTCACACAGCTAGATGGCAGTTGGTTGAATAACACACTGGGCAAAAAATGCCTACAGGGCAAATAATGCCTAAAAGGTCAACTTATACACTACTACAGCGATGGATACGGATTACGTAAAATTTATTATGGCTGCTTGAAAAAAGTCACTCCGGTGTTTTTTCTGGAGACGGTAATATTATGGATATTTAGACAGAATGTGAACAAGGTCACACAGCTAGATGGCTGTTGGTTGAATAACACACTGGGCAAAAAATGCCTACAGGGCAAATAATGCCTAAAAGGTCAACTTATACACTACTACAGCGATGGATACGGATTACGTAAAATTTATTATGGCTGCTTGAAAAAAGTCACTCCGGTGTTTTTTCTGGAGACGGTAATATTATGGATATTTAGACAGAATGTGAACAAGGTCACACAGCTAGATGGCTGTTGGTTGAATAACACACTGGGCAAAAAATGCCTACAGGGCAAATAATGCCTAAAAGGTCAACTTATACACTACTACAGCGGTAGTAAAATAAAAAAAAGTAAAATAAAAAAAAAATGAATATTAAAAAAAAAAAATTACAGTTGGTGCTGCTGAACTACTAGGAGCAGCAGATTAGCACACCAGTCCCACTCCCCAACACTGCTAGACTAATAGCACTGGGCTCTTATAGTAGTAGTAGTAGTAGTAGTAGTAGTAGTAGTAAAACAACAAAAAAATAAATAAAAGCAGTCCTTACAAGGACTACTGTTATTGCAGCAGTCAGCAGATGAGATCAGAAGCAGGACAGCTGCCCACTGCAGCTACATACAGAGCACTGCAGTAGAAGGTAGATTACTAGCCAGCAAAGCTACCTAAGCTTAAATGTCCCTCAAACCCCTGCAGACTTCTGTCCCTCCAATAACAGAACAGTATCAAAACGATTACTAGCCAGCAAACTTTCAACTGTCCCTGAAATCACTAACAGGCAGCAGCTCTCTCCCTACACTATCTCTTCAGCACACACAGGCAGAGTGAAAAAACGCTGCAGGGCTTCGGTTTTTATAGGGAAGGGGAGTGGTCCAGGGGAGAGCTTCCTGATTGGCTGCCATGTACCTGCTGGTCTGGGGTGAGAGGGCAAAAAAAAGCGCCAACAATGGCGAACCCAAAATGGCGAACGTCGCGCGACGTTCGCGAACTTCCGGCGAGCGCGAACACCCGATGTTCGCGCGAACAAGTTCGCCGGCGAACAGTTCGCGCCATCTCTATTTGCCACTTAGCTGCCCAGATTGCCAGTTTGTCAAGATCCTGTTGCAAGTGCCACATCCTGGATGGAATTAATTGGGCTGATAGTTTTGTGTCATCTGCAAACACTGATACATTATTTACAATACCCTCCCCTAAGTCATTACTGAACAAGTTAAATAAAAGTGGCCCCAATACTGAGCCCTGAGGGACCCCACTAAGAACCTTACTCCAAGTAGAGAATGTCCCATTAACAACCACCCTCTGTACCCGATCCTGTAGGCAGTTTCCTATCCATGTGCAAACGACTTCATTAAAGGGGAAGGAAACCTAGTCGGCGCAAACCCCCCTCCCGTTTGTTGCCCACACTCCCTCCTCCCCCCTGGCCTACCCGTCCCACTGGGCAAATGCCCCTAACTTGTTACTTACCCTTCTGTCTCACCGTACCGGCGAAATGATCCTACTGCGCATGCACTAAAACGCTGTTCACAGCAGGAAGAATATCGCATGGAAGAAGACGTCATCGGTGAACTCCCTGGACTGGACCTGCGCAGAAGGGTAACAAGTTAGGGGCATTTGCCCAGCGGGACAGGTAGGCCAGGGGGGAGGAGGGAGGGTGGGCAACAAATGGGAGGGGGGTGGGGGTTTGTGCCGACTAGGTTTCCTTCCCCTTTAAGCCCAACAGACCTTAGTTTAGAAAGCAGTTGTTTGTGGGGCACAGTATCAAACACTTTGGCAAAATCCAAATAGATCACATCTACTGCCCCCCACTGCCCAGCATCTTACTTACCTCATCATAAAAAGCAATCAAATTAGTCTGACATGACCTATCCTTCATAAAGCCATGCTGATTGCTGCTCATAATGCCATTCACAACATTTTGAATGTGATCCCTTAACAAGCCTTCAAATAATTTGACCAGCACAGATGTCAAGCTTAGTGGCCTATAATTGCCAGGCTGAGATCGTAATTTCCTTTTGAATATAGGAATGACATCACATTTTCTCCAATCCATAGGCACCATACCAGATGAAAGTGAATCTGAGAAAATCAGAAATAGCGGCTGGTCTAAACCTGAATTATTGTGAGCTCTCTTAGAACCCCAGGGGTGTATGCCATCTGGCCTTGACGCCTTGTTCACATTCATTTTGAGTAAAGCTGTTTGAATCATATCCTGATCAGCCACTGACTAGACTGAGCTGAGCTGGGAACTCTGACTCCTCTATTGTATACACTGAAGAAAAGAACTGATTTAGCACATTTGGATATTCTGGCACAACCATACTGGTACCATTATTTAAAGGAGGAACTCTCTCAACGAACACATTTTTACTATAAATATACTTCAACATGTATATATAATATACAATGAGCTCCTCGTTTCCTCTCTTTGCCTTCTGGATTGCTGTTTTACAACATTTAGAGGCACATTTATCAAGGGTCGAATTTCAATGTTTTTTAAAACTCCCATAAACTCAAAATTCAACCAATTGAAATTTATTATAAAAATTTAATTTTCTAAACTCGGGTGAACAGGGTCGACCCGAAAACTCGATTCAAGTTTTTTCTCTGAAATGTCAGGAAGGCTGCAAACATCACCAAATTGATCCCTGGACCTCCCTATTGACTTATACAGCAATTTGTACAGGTTTTAGGTGGAGAATAGTCAAAGTCAAGTTCTTAAAGGGCCCGAGTATGATAAATCTCAAAAATCAAATTTGAATTTTTTTAAAAACTCAAATCAAATTTTGGATGACTCCCTAGTCAAATTTGACAGTTTTGGTGATGAAAAAAACTTGAAATCGAAATTTGACCCTTGATAAATCTGCCCTTTATTGTAGTGTTTATATTCATTAAATGCAGATTCTGTCCCAACAGACTTGTAGTTTTTTTAAAAGCCTTCATCTTTATTCCTCTTTATTTATTAACTTCTTTACTTATGTATTAAGCCACATAGGGTGATTCTTGGTGCTTCTACGTTTACTTCTTAAGGGAATAAATTGAGAACAGTAAAGATTTAATATCATTCTAATTAACAACCATTGCTGTTCTGTGTTTTTAGCTGAAAACATAATGCCCCAATCTATGCTCTGAAAGGCAGTCCTCAAGGCATAAAATTAGCTTTTCTGAAATTCAGGTTTTTTGTTGCCCCAGTGTATATTTGTTTTTTGCCCAGATGACCAAGTGTGACTTCCTTCACTCGCTCTGAATGGAACCAATTCCCAGCCAACCCATGCCTGCCCCCAACTCCTTCAATCTCCCACATCACCACTCTCAGCCTTCTGCCCAGAAGGACCTTAGCAGCACAGAAACAACAATTGTTTCACATGAATAAAAACAATTATTGGTCAAGGGAACTCCATTTCCACCAGGTTCTCACCCTCAGGTAGTCCCCAGGTGGCCGTCACCTAAGTCCACTGGTAGAACAGGGGACAAAACACATTGAAGGAGGGGCTATGTGTGTGGGTTTTAAAAGTTTGCTAATTAATTTTTTTCTGCTACCTGTTGTATCAGGAGGAAAGGGAATTTATTTTGTGTGCTGCCTTTTAAGACAGGATGGAAAAGCAATTTATTAGGGGCAATTTAAGTAGATTAATCAATCAGTTTCTTAATTCATTAGTTTCATCAAATCAATTACAATGTCATGCATTAGTTGGAGACAGCCCGTAGTGAATATATCAGTGTTGTAGTGTAGAGTTCAACACCAACTTTAGCACTGCTCTCCGATAGGAAATTTCGAGTCATTCATTCCAACTATAATGTATAGTATGGAGAGGATATTTATACATATATACAAATAATTGGGGACATATTTACAGGTATTAAACTGAAATTTGTTGTTTTTTTATTTATAGGTGGATGACTAACACTCAAACATTGTGTATATAGCAAATAAATCTCCTGCTCTGGGGGGGAGTTCTGATACAGTCGGTGTCAAAATTACTAAAGGAAATTTCATATATGAAATTATTCCCCATGTGGCAGTCTCATCAGCGTGATTCTCTTACCAATTCATATAGTGATAGTTTAAAGGGGCATAATACACTCCCTTTCAACATAAGTGCAATAACTAGGGCTTGTGTGTAACATATTTTTGCCTATTGTTTTAATTAAAGGGGACCGGTCACCCAGACATAAAAAGTTGTACGATTAAAGTCTATTTCACATAAACCCAAATTAATTTTTTTAATGAACTATCTATACCATGCAATGAGGCTGTTGACCACAAAATACATATAGAAAAATACAAGAGTCCTCTGCACTCAACCCATTATCAATATATTTGTAAAGCTGATCTGGGCTATACAGACCACAGATAATGTCCAGCTAATGGTAACGAGCATGGGTTACACTAGGGGGCAGATTCACTAAGGGTCGAATTTCGAAGTTAAAAATACTTCGAAATTCGACCCTCGAATTGAAATCCTTCGACTTCGAATATCGAAGTCGAAGGATTTAGCGCTAAACGTTCGATCGCACGATCGAAGGATTTTTCATTCGATCGAACGATTAAATCCTTCGAATCGAACGATTCGAAGGATTTGAATCAAACGATCGAATGAATATCCTTCGATCAAAAAAAGCTTAGCAAGCCTATGGGGACCTTCCCCATAGGCTAACATTGACTTCGGTAGGTTTTATCTGCCGAAGTAGGGGGTCGAAGTTTTTTTTAAAGGGTAAGTACTTCGACTATCGAATGGTCGAATAGTCGAACGATTTTTAGTTCGAATCGATCGATTCGAAGTCGAAGGTCGTAGTCGAAGGTCGAAGTAGCCCAAAAAAACTTCGAAATTCGAAGTTTTTTTCATTTCGAATCCTTCACTCGAAGTTAGTGAATCTGCCCCTAAGTGTAACCAAATAGGTGTAGTGTAACTAAAACACACAGGCTACTGTATAGCAAAAATAGGAAATAGATTGGACGCCAGGAGGTTCTTATGGTGAAAACAGAATGAATGGTTTATTATACAAAGATCAAAAATGCAAGTGACCACAGGTTTACTCACTCATGAGGTAGGTGTAACATATCACAGAGGAGGGTAGATAGAGGAGGATGATACAGCAATCACAGATGTCACTCCCATAAGTCAAATAATCAAGCGTACATCAATTCCCTCAGGCAGATACACCTATAAGTGGTCTGGATCCCATCCAGTGGAGTGATTAGGGAGAAGAAGTCTAGCCTAACACCCTATCCGCTGTGGTCCCTTCACTAAAGGCAAACAAGGAAGCCTTGTGGGAAGCTACTCCCTGCTACTTGATCCTTGATGGAGCACACAACTGCTCTTTCTATATATGCTGCCTATCTCACTCTCCTAGAGAGTCTATTAAATAAACTAAACTGTGCTTGCTAACCTTATTCACAGGGTTCCCTGGTCCCCGACTTAAACACTAAAGGTACTGGTCCCTTTAGGGCGGTGGCTTTACTGGGCCTTGGTGTACCCAGGCTCAATGAGCACAACCAGTAGGATAGGACACCAGCAGCCAAAGAGGAAGATCCACCCCTTTCCAAACACTATATGGAAGTGTGGCAGGAAGTGGTCATTACACCCTTTGGCCAATAACTACTGGTTATGCAAATAAAGGAGAAGGGTAGGGATTTAAAGCTATAGGAACCTAACAGATCCTATAGGTCCCTACATATTTAAGACTTTGAGACATTTGGTGCATACAGCTACTAAAAAATGCCTTGTTTGTCCATATATTGCAATATATCTAAGCTGGCCAACTACGTCAAAGTCATCCCTGGTCTGGCCAGTCCTACTCTCAAATTGCATCTGATTTTATTGCTTCATTATATATTTTACACATTTTACACAGGGATTAAGTTTTACCTGAAACTTACTTGCTGCTACCAAAGTAAAACTCCCAAATATGGTTGCCCTTTTATTGGCCACCACTGGGATCTTGCGTGTAGCATGGAGCAACACATAGAGTCAGGTACATAAAAGTTCTCAATACTTTATTCTTCCATAAAATCAATACAAAAATTGCCTGTGATGCAAAAAACCATGACGCTTGATGAGTTTCTTAGCCCTGCGGACACTTTTTTTTTTTGCATCACAGGCAATTTTTGTATTGATTTTATGGAAGAACAAAGTATTGAGAACTTTTATGTACCTGACTCTATGGGGGTTATTTATCAAAGTCCGAATTTATCTCAATATTTTCTGCTACAAACTCCGATTAAATCCGCTCAGTTTTTTTACGCTTATTTATTATTACATTTTCCCAAAAATGTGCTTTCCGGGAAAAAAAAAATCAAATTTAACCCCGTATGTGGTGCTCCGTGCTACACGCAAGACTATTTGATTTTGATGCTATCCGGAGCAGCTCTACATGTTTAGCACACATTGGGGCAAATTCACCAAGATTCGTAGTTGCGCCAGGCGTAACTTCGCCACACTTTGCCACACTTCGCCAGTTTCGCCAGCGCTCCGCAAATTCACTAAAATCCGAAGTTGCGCTCAGGGGTAGCGTAAGGTTGCGAAGTTGCGCTAGCGTCGATTCGCTAAGCGAAGCCAAGTTACGCTAGAGATGGTTAATTTGCATATGGCGCCAAATTCAAATTTCAATGGAGGAATATGTAGCAGCACTACAAATGCCTGGGAAACCTTGAAAACATCAAATAAAAATGTTATTTTGCCCTACACATGTGCCCACTGTATAGTTAAGTTGCCATGAGTCAGGAAATGTAGGGGGGAAGGAGGGGAGCCCCAAAAAAAATTTCGATCTTTTTCAGCCTATCACCCACGCCAGCGTTTTTTGGGACTTAGAAAAAATTTGAACTTTTTTTGAAGCAATCCCTATCTACTCTATTGCGCTTCGCCTGGTCTGAGGTGGCGAAGAAAGTCTAGCGTAAAAGGTAGCGTTCAGTACAATGTGCGCGTTAGTGAATTTGCGTAGTTGTGTCCGTTGCGCAAATTCGCCAGGTGTAAGGGTGCGAAGTAACACTAGCGAAGTTACGCCAGCGTTCGTTAGTGAATTTGCCAAGTAACGAAAATGGCCAACGCTAGCGAATTGACGCTAGCTTTAGGCGCTTCCGCGCTTAGTGAATTTGCTCCTGTCAAGACCGCCGGGAGCGCGAGGAGTCGCGTCCGCTCCCGGCGGCGAAGAATCCAAGATGGCGGCGCCCAGGCAACCCACGTGGGTTCCGACGCCGGCGCAGTGACGCCAGCACGGCGCGCCGGTCGCAGGCGCGCTGACGCTAGAGCAAGGGCGCCAAATTCAAAGATAAAAGAACGCCTGAGGCGCCAAGATGGCGCCCGAAAATAGGATCCTGTTCCCTTAGAGATTCCTGGGTTCCCTTGCTGTTTCCCCTGCTTATAATCTGCCTGATTCCTTGGTGTGACCCCTTGCCTGGACCTGGACTTCGCTGATACTCTGCCTGCCATAGACCCCCTGCCTGGCCCTGTACTTTGTTTGTATTCCGCCTGCCTTTTGACCGGTGCTTGGATTTTGATTATTCTCTTGCCTTACCCCTGGATACCACGACCCTGATCCCTCCTGAGGGGCTTCCTCCTAGATCCGGACTACTCCCCAGAGGGGGCTCCCGGCTCCCTGACATTATTTTCGGGCCATGGATCCTTCTGAGGAAGCCACACCTGATGTCGGACGAGCGCTCCGCGGACTGGCATCCCGCATGGAGGACTACGAAAACCAGCAGGTTTGCATTGGGCAAGCACTCGATGTCCTGCTTGCTCGAGTGCCTTCTGCGCCCTCCGCTGCTCCACCTACTGGAAATCCCCCCATGGCGGCAGCCTCTACGAACGCAAGCTACCCGACAGGTGAGCCTCGCATTCCACCTCCCCTTCGCTTCAGTGGGGACCCACAAGCCTGCAGGGGATTTGCCACACAGTGCCAAATTCAATTTGAGTTCCAACCCACACAGTTTCCAAGTGAGCGTTCCAAGGTGGGGTATGTGATGTCTCGATTGGAAGGCAAGCCACTGGAGTGGGCAACGTCTCTTTGGGAGAAGAATTCCCGGTGACTTATGCTGTTAAAGACTTTCTCCAAGCTTTTCGCATAGTCTTTGATGCTCCAGGTCGGGTCACGAACGCCCCTGCCCGTCTCTTGCAGCTCCGGCAGGGAAGCCGCAGTGTCAATGAGTACGCTATAGACTTCCGAACACTGATGGCGGAGACTTCCTGGTGTGATGACGCTTACAAGGCCGTATACTACCAAGGCCTATCCATCCGCATCAAAGATGATCTCGTCTCCAGAGAGACTCCTGACACCCTGGAAGGACTGATCGCTCTATCTATTAAGGTGGACACCCGCCTCAGAGAACACCCGGTGGAGAGAGAGCGCAGCAGACGATTTTCTCCCATGTTGGCCCCTCGCTTTCAAAGGCCGATTCTGCAAGCACCCGCTGTCCCTGTGACTCATGTGTCCACGTCTCCCCTGGAGGAATCTATGCAAGTAGGAAAAGCTCACCTCTCCGAGCAGGAAAGACTCCGAAGACGAATGGCAGGTCTCTGTTTGTACTGTGGTGGGCATTCCCATTTTGCCAACGCCTGTCCTGCCAAAGCCAAGAGTTTTGTACCCCGAGGTATGTCTCAGGTTTCTCATGTAGGGGGCATCACTCGAGGGCCTCAGGAGAAGTATCAAGAAAATTCACGCAGACTTCTCCTTCCTTTGCAGATTCACCTGGCAAGTAAGTCTATCTTCGAAAGGGCCTTCCTCGACTCCGGAGCGGATGGCAATTTCATGGACGCCTTCTTTGCCGAACGCATGAAGATTCCCCTGCTCCCATTGTCTTCACCCCTGCGAATTACCGCCATAGATGACAAACCCCTGGAGTTTGAATTCGTCACAATGTTCACGGCGGAACTATCTGTACAAGTTGGGGCGCTGCATCAAGAAAAACTTTCATTCTTCATCATCCCCTGTCCTTCTACTCCAGTAATATTGGGTCTTCCGTGGTTACGTCTGCATAACCCCACCATAGACTGGTCCACTGGGCAGATCTCTCGTTGGAGTTTATTTTGCCTGCAACATTGCCTTCCGCCAAAACCCCTCGAGAAGGTGAATGTCTCCACTGCGGAACTAAAGACTTTGCCCTCCACTTACAAGGGATTTTCCGATGTGTTTTGTAAAAAGTCTGCAGAGTTCCTTCCCCCACATCGCTCCTACGACTGTCCGGTTGAACTCCTGCCAGGAGCCATGCCCCCCAGAGGGCGCACTTACCCTCTCTCTCCTGCAGAGACTACCGCTATGAAGGAGTAGAAAATCTCCAGCGGGGGTTTATCCGCCCTTCTACCTCTCCTGCAGGGGCTGTGTTCTTCTTCGTGGAGAAGAAGGACGGAGGCCTTCGGCCTTGTATAGACTATCGGGGCCTGAATAAGATCACCGTGAAAAACAGGTACCCCCTGCCCCTGATTGCCGAGCTCTTTGACCAGCTGAAAGGGGCAAAGATTTTCTCCAAGTTGGATCTCCGGGGGGCCTACAACCTCATTTGCATCCGGGAGGGTGACGAATGGAAGACGGCATTCAACACTCGGGATGGGCACTATGAATATCTTGTTATGCCCTTCGGCCTATGCAATGCCCCTGCCGTCTTCCAGGAGTTTGTTAATGATGTGTTCCGAGATCTCCTAGGAAGGTTCGTAGTCGTATACTTGGACGACATCCTGATCTTCTCCAAGGACCTTGAAAGTCATCGCTCCCAGGTGAAGGAGGTACTCTCTCATCTGAGGAAGAACTCTCTCTTCGCCAAGTTGGAGAAGTGTGTCTTCGAGGTATCCAAGATCCCCTTCCTAGGGTACATTATCTCTCCAGAGGGATTTGAGATGGACCCCGTGAAAGTGTCGGCCATCCAGGAGTGGCCTCTCCCACTGAGTACCAAGGCAATCCAGAGATTCATCGGATTTGCTAATTATTATCGACAGTTCATCCGGGGGTTCTCTTCCCGCATTGCACCTATCCTGGCCCTCATCCGGAAAGGGGGTAAACCCAGCCTGTGGCCTCCATCTGCCATAGAAGCCTTTCAGTCCTTGAAAGAGGCCTTCACGTCCGCTCCTGTTCTCCGACATCCCAATCCTGCACTACCCTTCTGCATCGAGGTTGATGCTTCTGAAGTCGGAGCTGGAGCTATCCTGTCTCAGAGACACTCCACTGATGGAAAATTGCACCCCTGTGCGTATTTCTCCAAGAAGTTCTCATCCGCAGAGCAGAACTATGATGTCGGAAATCGAGAACTCTTGGCAGTCAAGCTTGCCCTTGAAGAATGGCGTCACCTCCTGGAGGGCTCTGAAATTCCTGTCCAGATTTACACAGATCACAAGAATCTGGAGTTTATACAGTCCCTCAAGAGGCTAAATCCCAGACAAGCCAGGTGGGCCCTTTTCTTTTCCAGATTTAACTTTGTTTTGACTTATCGCCCAGGTTCCAAGAATCTGAAGGCCGACGCCTTGTCTCGTAGCTTCACTCCGGTGGACCGTGACCCTGAGAGGCAGGAACCAATCATTCCACCAGTCAAGATCATTGCCTCTCTGTATCCCCAATTTGCCGACCAGATCCTGGCTGGGCAGTCCTCGGCTCCTCAAGATACTCCGATTGGCATGGCCTTCGTCCCTCCAGAACTTCGCCTGGCCATCCTGCAACAAACCCACTGCTCCAGGCAAGCTGGACATCCTGGTCCGGCCAAGACCCTTGAACTCTTGAGGCGCCTAGTCTGGTGGCCTGATATCCGCAAGGATGTAAAGGACTTTGTGGCTGCTTGTAATGTCTGTGCCACTTCTAAGCCTAGCCATTCCCGCCCCAGCGGGTTGTTACAGCCTTTGCCGGTTCCCTCTCGTCCGTGGACGCACCTCTCTATGGACTTTATTGTCGAACTTCCTCCCTCCGGTGGGAATACTGTGATCTGGGTTGTCATAGACCGCTTCAGCAAAATGGCCCATTTCATCCCTTTGAAGAAGTTACCCTCTGCGGTGGAATTATCCCAACTCTTTATTAAGTACATCTTCCGCCTGCATGGTTTCCCGGTGGAGATCGTCTCCGACAGAGGCACCCAGTTCACCGCCAAGTTCTGGCGTTCCCTATGTAAAGACTTGGGAATAACACTTCAATTTTCGTCCGCCTACCACCCGCAGACGAATGGGGCAGCTGAACGTGTGAACCAAGCCTTAGAACAGTTCCTGAGGAACCACGTGTCTCTTTGCCAGGACGATTGGTCTGACCTCCTCCCGTGGGCGGAGTTTGCTCATAATAATGCATGTCATTCCTCCACAGGAAGGTCTCCATTTATGGCGGTGTATGGACAGCACCCTCAAGCCTTTCCTCAGGACTTCGTGTTGTCGGACGTCCCGGCTGCAGATGATCTGGCAGCCCATATGTTTGCTATTTGGGCTGCAACCAAGTCTAACCTGGAGAAGAGTGCTCTAGTCCACAAGACTTTCGCGGATCGCCGCAGAAGGCCCTCTCCTCCCTACAAGGTGGGTGATAGTGTCTGGCTCTCTTCCAGGAATATTCGCTTGAAGGTGCCATCTCCCAAGTTGGGTCCGAAGTTCCTGGGTCCGTTCCCCATCTTGGAGATAATTAACCCTGTAGCCATCAGACTTCAACTCCCACCAGAGATGAGAATCCCCAACGTGTTCCACGTCTCCCTGGTGAAGCCCACCGTCTCCAACCATTTCTCTGGTGTCCAATCTCCTCCTCCTGCTGTCTCTGTGGAGGGTCAACAAGAATTCGAGGTGGAGAGAATCCTTGATTCCAGAATCTCCAGAGGGTCCCTTCAATACCTCATCCATTGGAAGGGCTTTGGCCCCGAAGAATGCTCTTGGGAGGGACACCGTGATGTGCATGCTCCTCGTTTGGTAAGAGACTTCCACTCCAAGTTTCCCCAGAAACCAAGTCCCGGTGGTCCTGAGGCCCCCCGTGAGGGGGGGTACTGTCAAGACCGCCGGGAGCGCGAGGAGTCGCGTCCGCTCCCGGCGGCGAAGAATCCAAGATGGCGGCGCCCAGGCAACCCACGTGGGTTCCGACGCCGGCGCAGTGAAGCCAGCACGGCGCGCCGGTCGCAGGCGCGCTGACGCTAGAGCAAGGCGCCAAATTCAAAGATAAAAGAACGCCTGAGGCGCCAAGATGGCGCCCGAAAATAGGATCCTGTTCCCTTAGAGATTCCTGGGTTCCCTTGCTGTTTCCCCTGCTTATAACCTGCCTGATTCCTTGGTGTGACCCCTTGCCTGGACCTGGACTTCGCTGATACTCTGCCTGCCATAGACCCCCTGCCTGGCCCTGGACTTTGTTTGTATTCCGCCTGCCTTTTGACCTGTGCTTGGATTTTGATTATTCTATTGCCTTACCCCTGGATACCACGACCCTGATCCCTCCTGAGGGGCTTCCTCCTAGATCCGGACTACTCCCCAGAGGGGGCTCCCGGCTCCCTGACAGCTCCATTGAGTCTATTATCGGGGTGCTCCCTAGTGACAATTTTTCTCTGTATTACCACCACTGTGATCACTTGACTATAGCTGGAGGGGGTGGGAGCTACAACATGGAGCTGGTCACTGCTCCTGTATAACTATAACAAACAAGGGAAAGTTGTTCTCACCACTAATTTTCAAAAACATTAAGCGGGGTTGCAATAAGACTGCAAAATTCACATTCACAAATACAAAATGTCCTCTGCACTCAACCCATTATCAATATCCGTTTAAGGCTTAACACTTCTGGGGCCTTGTTGACTCCATGCTCAGTGGACATCCAGCCAGATCAACTGTTGCAGCCAACAAAGCCCCCCTGCAAAGTTATATGTTATAATGATGCAGGAAATGGTCATCAACCCAAAGGCCAATGAACTGGGTTTTGGTTACTTGTGTTTTGACCCAGCAACAAGGAGATGAGGTACTGGTGGGGAATGAAGTGATAGGGGCCATAATGCTATGGGTCACTACAATAGTTTAATGGAGATTTCTGACTTGAATGGGTAAAAAACTCCCAGCAGTATACCAATACCAATTATCCAAAGCACTGCTCCAGAACCTGCATACTTTAGATTTCACGGCCAAAAAATCCACAAAAGAAAGATTTAAACATGTTCTGTACATGTTTTTAGAAAGAACATATTCTGATGCATTCAAAATGGCTACAATTGTGTCTCTACCCAATTTGCAATTCATTCCTAAGATTTTTTTTTAGTTTTTATAAATTTTTCTGTTCTGAAATTTTTGATTAATCAACTCAGATTCCACAGAGCATTTTTTACAGGATTTTATCTCCCACATATCATTAGCTACCAGTATTAAACATCCTAAATAGGGGTGAGGGGTGCTTTAAGCAGTGTGATGCCCATTGTGCACAGGTTTACCTGTCCCTGCCCACTTCTCATGATATCACTTCCAGCTTACAGCAACAGTTCTTCTTGTTTAATGGTGGTCAGTGGGCTGTGGATTGATGGTATTTTTAGTAAAAAAAACAGGAAAAAAAAATGAAAAAAAAATGACTGGAAAAAAAAACTGGATCACAGTCGGCAGGTCACCATATGATGGTATTTTTAGTAGTACCATTTTGACCTCGTGTAAGACAAAACTCAGTAAAGGAAAACCTTTAGTAATAGTCAGGCAATTTATTCATACATAATACAACATAACAGTTTTGTCTGGGTAAGCTGTTGGAGTAACACACAGAATGTCAGCCAAGGACTTACCAAAGACCCACCTCTTGGTCCAGGCATTATATAGCTTTCAGAAGGCATTTACAGTAATTGTGACAAGGGGTTCACGGAAATACCATACATGGTCCGGCGAGGAGACTTACTGACATATATATTTATACATTCCTGTAAGATGTGCAGTTTTGCAACATAAGAGATTTCTGGTTCCAACTGTCCACAGCCTCGTTAACATCTGTTGGCTAAACATGGCCATTGTGGTACAGCAGCTATTGAGCAACACTTCTGCAAAAGGGCATAAGAGACATGCTGACACTATGCTGACACTCTGGAATCTAAGTAACAGAGTGGTGATCATTTATTTGTATGGCCTAGTATAAGTTATATGAGTGACCATTGTCCACAGTAGACCATTAGCCCTTATAGTCCATCCTGCCTTGGGCCCTATAGCGTTATGGCGTCATAGAGGGCGGGGGTGACAACTATCAACCCTCTGACACTAGCCATTCGTCCGTCTTAGGATTTAGACCGTTCCAGATATATTTTTTCCATAACATTCCTCATTTGAAACGTTGTAAGATGTTTCACATTAGTAATTACAGGCACAGTAAGAGTGCTGAGAGGACCCCCAGGAACAAGGGAGGTCTATTATAAATGGGACAGTGGTGTATGCTGTTGTGAGTTACAGTTCAACTGTCGTGGCAGCACAAATACAGAAGTGCAGCTGAAAGCTGAAATCAGTGAAAAGAAAAAACAGGAAGCTAAGGAGCTACAGATACATCCTGTTTCATGAAATAACTTGGTTAAGTGCAGTTGGGAACAGAAAACCCTATAAAATGACAAAGAATATATAATATACATGTAACACGTTATAAGAGACTAATATAATACTGATTTCATTTCTATTGAAAAGTAAAAAATTATTCTTTCTTTCTTTCAAACCTCCCCACATACGGCTGAGAAAAGCTTTACCTTATAGATGTAAATCAAATGAAAGCAGAAGTTGGGGGGAGGTATTTATAGCACAAATTCTAACAGAGAAATATAGAGCAAGTATTAATGCTAGGATGACATGGATAGACTTAATGAAACTTCCAATGGAGTTGTTTAACCAGCTATAAAATTTTACCTAATCATTTGGAATAACTGAACTGTTCTATAAAAAGATTACACTTATTGTTGCAGCTATAAAACTTTGACTATATGACATTCAACAAACATTTCAGAAACAATATGAGTGCAACCTTCTTTTTCAGATGCTGATCTAAAATCATACTATTTTGGTCAGCTACTCTATTTATTTGAACAACCTCTATGTTTATAGTTACATAGTTAAATTGGGTTGAAAAAAGACAAAGTCCATCAAGTCCAACCCCTCCAAATGAAAACCCAGCCCCATACACACACCCCTCCCTACTGTCACATAAATGATATATACCCATATCTATACTAACTATAGAGCTTAGTTTATTATGGGCGGGACTGTTCTTGGAATCTAGACTCTACTCAATACTAATTTTAGCACATGAAAGAGTTCTATTATTATGGGGTCTATCATTTTTTCTCTCTTTTTTCTAGTCAGTGCTGTTTACACACAACCGGCTACATATAGAGCTGAGGACCTGGGGCAATAATACAATAATAAGTAATTACAGGAAACTTCCCTTCTAAAAACTTTCTAACCAGATACAATTTTACCTTTGTTGTTTTCATAACTAATCTAAAACTAAACATATAGAGAAAATGTTACATTATCACATTCCCATTGTTCTTATAAATTGCACGCAATTTAACTATATCACATTCAATACTGTATGAATCGAAAACTTAAAATTAACCCGTTTCAATATCAGTCCATCAGTTCATTATAGAGGAAAGTCCAATCAGAGAGACATCATGGCTGTGGATAGGCATATGAAGAAATATTCAACAGTCACTTGTATTCAGTCAATGCAGCAGTCTCTGTACAGTTTTTTTTTAAAGGAGAAGGAAAGGTTAAAACTAAGTAAGCCTTATCAGCAAGGTCCATCTAAATATACCAGTAAACCCCCAAAGTAATGTTGTTCTGAGTCCCCTGTCAAAAGAAACACATCATTTCTTTCCTTCTATTGTGTACACATGGGCTTCTGTATCAGACTTCCTGCCTTCAGCTTAAACCTCATTGCCCTGGGCAAGAGCATGCTCAGTTTGTTCCTCTTCCTCCTCCCCTCCCTTCTCTACTGTAATCTGAGCCCAGAGCAGGGAGAGACTCAGGCAGGAAGTGATGTCACACCACATTTATACTGCAGCTCCTATCCGAAACAAACAGAGAGTTTCTAGAGCTTTTTACTCAGGTATGGTAAAGCATTCTACAGAATAAATATAGCATTCTAGCTTGCACTACTACAGCTAATCTATTGGCAATAAAATGTCTCCATAGCTTTCCTTCTCCTTTAAGAGTTCATAATCAGTCCATGGTTTCGATATTAGTATAGGCAAAAATGTAAAGGCATCACAGATATGAATGGCAAACTTTGAAATGGCTCTTTGTATGTATGCAGAGTTTCTTTCAATGAGTGGTGGGATCAATGATAGCTGTTCTATTTGGAATGGATTGGAATAATCTCAAAAGCTACTGATGGAATTTTGCTCAGATCACCAACCTGGAAACAAAGAGACAATGTGACAATATCTGGTGTTCTGGTAATACTGACTTATATAATGTACTAGCTAAAGAACTCTAATGAAACTACTGTATGAACTGTCAGTAATGAGAAGTGGTTGTACATGTATGATATGAGTGAAGGACTTTTGTTTTCTTGTGGTTAATTCAAATGGAGAAAGTCCACAACACCTGATAGGATTGTTGCGGAGAATTGACAGGACAACTGGGAATAAATCCAACCAAATGCTGCCAGTAATTGTGTTGTTGGAAGTGGGATGGTACAAAGACACAACTCCACTTAAGATCAGTGATATTTGCAAATTTGTAACAGAATCGAAAATGTAATTGTCTAAACTATCAAATACAACCTGTACTGTTTCCTTCTTATAACAAAATAATATTGATTAATCATAACCAGGAAAAACATTTAACAAGTTCTCTCTTGTACCTTTATATATATATATTTTTAGCCTAAATGAGAATGACATAGACCCATTTTAGTAGCATCATTTATTTCTACAAATTTGGTAGTGAAATTACTGGTTATCAGATAAAATCAACAATAAATTTAAGTCACTTCTGCATTTTCTTACACTTGCAGACGTGTGATGCAAGATACACAAGTGCAATGATTACGGGAGAAGTTTTTTTTTTTAGCAGCGGCACAAGCACATAAGCTGCATTTTTATGAACTGAAACTTATTTAATTAGAAAAAATAGGAACAACAACGGAACCAACAATATAATACTCCCCTCGTGTTGTACTGCAAATGCAGTACAATAATATGAAAGAATAGATTCACATCTGTCTAGAGAATAATAAAAATAATTTAACCTGTACCAATGAGTGAATCGGGTATAGAATCAAACTGCATCAAGTTTACCTTCATGTTGGTGAAAAAGATTCAGATGCAGGAGATACAGAAAAAAAAATACAGATGAGTATGAAATGGTAAAGTTAAAAATATTTGCTGTGGTTGAAAGTTCCTGAGCCAACGGGCTGACAAAAGAGGAAGTTACAAAACAGTGAGAGAAGTTAAGCATCTGAAATATTGTGCAACGGAGGCTTCTGGGAAATGTAGTTTTTATGACAGTACCAGCAAATAGAATCCTTCTTGTTATTAATTGGACTATGAATTAGATTTCCTCTAAAGGGTGCTGTAAGTCTAATGCACCATTAAGTACTTCAGTGTGAAACAACTGACCATGATTTATTTGGTCGTCAGGACATTTCTCTTCAGAAGATTCAGGGGAAGTACTACTGTGAATAAGCTTAAAACATTCTGAACCATTAGCTCAATAAGAATCTTCATTACTGGGGCTGCACCGTCTGTGGAACCAAAAGTTCTGAGATTGTGTAACCCTGTGTCACTCTAAAGTTGCCAATAGGCACATTTAAATGGCATTTAATTGCTCCTGAGTATCCATATGAAGGACTGGATCTAAGTTTGCTGAGCAAGGAGCAGAGAATAGGTGTAATGTCTCAGCTGAAGTATATGTGAGAAATATCATTTTCCATTGGTTGGCATAAGCCTGCTAAATCTAATGGCATGCAATGTGTATAGTAAAATATTTACTCTTACACATATCCTTTATCTGTCACAGTAGAATGTCAAGTTGTGAGGGAAGAAAACGCAGTCTTGTCCCCTCCACTGTGACACTTAACAAAGGCTTTGAAACTGAAAATGATTTGGGCACTCAACTAGCGTATCTAGGAGGATTGTTAGATATTCTAAACTGATGGAACATGTTTTTTTCAGATCACAAGTCAAACATAATACACTTAGAAAAAGAGTTATTAATCTGACACATAAAGATAAAAAGAGAAGTAAGGTTAGTTTGAGACAAAAAACTATAACAGAGAACATTTAAAGAGACAACACTAATATTTCTGTTAACACAAGAAAGACAAGTGGAGTGAATTAACCTTATTCACGAGTAACCCATTCACAAACAGAAATACACAAGAGAACTAATGTTACTATGAGAATAATAACAAAGAAGACAATGTTAGGATAAGATACGAATAGTGACATGATAGTCTAAGACAAAATGACAATATTGTAATGACAGACACATAGAACAAATATTACATTACAAGAGGTACCTATGAAAACATATAAACATTAAAGAGAACCAAAAACAGTAAGGCAAACATATTCATTACAGACACATCAAAGTCATATAACTGTCAAGTCAAGTCAAGTCCTTTTCTTTCTAACATACACACAAGTATTACATTCAAAACATGCTCTAACAGACCTGTAGGATGCAAAAAAGCTTAGCAGCGAGCTATTAACATTGGTTTATAAAACAAACAGGGCAAACAAACATACATATAAACTGGAGTCACCTGCAGGAAAAAATGATGTTATACTTTTAATAGGTTTGAAGTTGCAGATGGACAACACGTTTTTCATCTGACAATTCAAACGGACAGGAAAGTGATTCACACTTCACACTCTAAAGAATTTCCTTCAGAAAACCTAGTTTTCCGTATTTCTGGCCTGCTAGGTCGCCCCATAAACAGGAACCGCAGAAAAACAGCAAGCAGACTCTGAGATAGAGCCACAAATTCTCTCATGTACATCATCACACAGATGACAGTTACACTAAAGTTATTCACGCACTCAGCTAGGCAAACATACAACATTCATGGATCCTTTTGCATACATCAAACAACATACAGTACACGTGTAATTTCTATTTCAAGATGTTTTAGACTACACTTCATGATAAGGAATAAGAGACGTACAAAATACAAAAACAGGAAAAAAAAATGAAAAAAAAACTGGATCACAGTCGGCGGGTCACCATATGATGGTATTTTTAGTAGTACCATTTTGACCTCGTGTAAGACAAAACTCAGTAAAGGAAAACCTTTAGTAATAGTCAGGCAATTTATTCATACATAATACAACATAACAGTTTTGTCTGGTTAAGCTGTTGGAGTAACACACAGAATGTCACCCAAGGACTTACCAAAGACCCACCTCTTGGTCCAGGCGTTATATAGCTTTCAGAAGGCATTTACAGTAATTGTGACAAGGGGTTCACGGAAATACCATACATGGTCTGGCGAGGAGACTTACTGGCATATATTTATACATTCCTGTAAGATGTGCAGTTTTGCAACATAAGAGATTTCTGGTTCCAACTGTCCACAGCCTCGTTAACATCTGTTGGCTAAACATGGCCATTGTGGTACAGACAGCTATTGAGCAACACTTCTGCAAAAGGGCATAAGAGACATGCTGACACTCTGGAATTTAAGTAACAGAGTGGAGATCATTTATTTGTATGGCCTAGTATAAGTTATATGAGTGACCATTGTCCACAGTTGACCATTAGCCCTTATAGTCCATCCTGTCTTGGGCCCTATAGCGTTATGGCGTCATATAGGGCGGGGGTGACAACTATCAACCCTCTGACACTAGCCATTCGTCCGTCTTAGGATTTAGACCGTTCCAGATATATTTTTTCCATAACAGGATAAGACAGTTGTGGGTAGAGGGTTGGGGGTCTGATCTGGGTTTCAAAAACGGGTTCTGCACAGGACTTGTGGCATATACAGTATGTGGCATGTACAGGCCCCAACATGAAAATACCCATATATAGTCTATCATTGCTCTCATTTCAGTTACTGCAAAATCAATACATTTACTGTACTTTCTGTGGGGTAAAGCCACAAAAAAGTTCATAACATTTACATTCATTTAAGTAGTGTTTTCAAAAAATTGCTAATGAATTGAAGTTTGTGACCTATACAAGTTTAAAATCTCCATTAAATTATACATATTTGATATTGGCACATTTAGGAGACATGGGACTTTCCAAATCAGTTGTGTTTTCATTCATACATACAGTATGTGTCTATATTATGCAACACATGATTTTAAAAAAAAAATACAACATTTTTAAAGGGGATGTAAAGACAAAATTCATAATTGTTAAATGCAGTCTCTATCTCATGTGGAACAATTTTGCAATAAACACTGATTAAAAAGTATCTACTGTTTGCAAGACTGGAGCACTGGAATCTTGTTTGTCAGATTAATCCCCCACTTGAGCACTGTGTGTGTTCCCACTAAATTTAAATATGACTTAGAGCCTCTGTTACCAGCCATTAATAAGATTAGTGCAGGTACATCTGGATGCTATATCTATCTGTGCAAAATGCTAACCTATAGGCAAACGTGTTAAGAGGTACCCTGGACTATTCATATTGGTGGATGGGAACCGCAGGGGACGGGACCTCCAGCTGATAAAGTTCGACACTGATATGCAATGACCAGAATTTTTACCCAACAGGGGAAATCCAAGTTAGTCAGTCTTGAAATGGTTGATCATTTTCAATCAGTATTTATTGCAAAATTGTTCCACATGGCATAGAGAATACTTTTAGAAACTACAAAGTTTGCCTTTACATCCCTTTCATCACGATCAGCTCCCTAAATGTAGAACAAGTACTAGGCTCCCTGGTCTCGGCTCCGCTTCCGCCTGTAGCAGCCGCCTTTCACTTCGGGAGGAGACCTCCGCTAATCAGATGCCGCCAGGTCTTAATAAGAGAGGAGCCAAGCAAGAGTTCTGGATGAGCAAAGGGGCAAGATTGTTTACCAAGGATTTTAAGAAGGAAGGGCACACAACACAGGAGAAACCAAACGGCGTAGCATGGTCAGGTAGACTGGGTCAGCACAAGCAGCATTCAAGAGTAGTCAGACAGGCCGGGTCGGTACAGGCAGCGTTCACAGGATATTCAGCAAGTATAGGCAAGGGTCCGATTGGAGAGGTTAGAGTAGTCAAGCAGGCAGGAAAGGGTCAATACCAGGATATACAACAAGATTCACAAGGAATAAGCACCCAGGAACTAAGTAATTTAGACCTAATAATGGGTAACTTCCTCAATTCCAAATTGTTTTGAAATACCTTTGACTTTCGCACCAATGCGCGATGACATCATCACTTCGACGTGTAAAACCCAGAAGTGCGAGTCGCGCTTGCCGTAGTAGAAAAAAGAAGCACGCGGCGGGCACCGTGGTAAGCGTTTCTTACACCTTTAAGTTCTAGACGCTTTACAGAAATGGAATTACACAAAAACCTGGCTTAGGTTGTCTTGAAAAAATTATATCGTTTTACTGGGTAAACCAAATGCACTCCAAGAAAGGGGAAAAGCATAAAATGTTCATAGACAGTCAGGCAGTAAAAGTACCAGAAGTACAAGGGTTTAATCATTTGTATGATTCAAAGTGAAACTAAAAGGATCCCTATAAATACCGTATATGGATTTTTGTACCAGTCAGTGACAGAGAGGAGTCCTGAGGAGAAGATGGCTGCTCTGGCAGAAAAAGAGCAATCAGGTATTTATAACTTAAAATCACTGATTTTCTATGAATGGAAAGCAGGAGTGATGTTATTAAAAGGGAAGAAACCACCCTGCTGAATGCAATTGGGGTGAAGAACAATAAGCTTGGCAAAGTGGAAAAAACCTTCAGTGAAGAAAGTATTGTAATCACTCCAGCGACTTTATCTACAGAGGTAAAATAAAAATGATCAATGTGTGATACAGTTGGAGCTTTTTGTTGAAGGTTCAAGAATATTTAATGGGCAGATAGTGCCCTGGCTAGAATCAAACTCAGGATCCAGGCACAGGCTGACCATGGGGAGAAAAGAAAGGCAGAAGTAGAGAATTAGAAGATTAAAAATAAAAAGGAGACAATATGAGACAGAGAGAGAGAGAGAAGGGACAACAAAACAGAACATAGTCCCTGGGTTGGTTTGGGTTCCTTTGGGGAACTCTTGTTTTCTCCCACGCATACAACAGGTTAATTGTCTCCAGATAAAGGTCACCCTAGAGTTGTGTGAATGTAACAGGGACCTTCAATTGTAAACTCCACTGGGGCAGGGACTAGTGGGAATGATATATAGTCTCAGATTAACCCCCCAAACCAACTACTAGTGACCAAATTTGCTCTAACCAAACTAGATAGATAGATAAGGGGGAATATAATTATTCATATACAATCTATAATGAAAGAAATCACCTTTAAACTATTCATACTTAAATATAGGCTTGTACCGATATTCAAATTACTTATAAAATCTCATGATTACAGTTAAAATTATTCCTCTTTACCCCTGTGGTAAAATGGAAATACAAAAGATGGAAATCTTGATGGAAGATGGAGATTACTAACTTTTGTTTTTACTCTCTACGCATACCACAAAAAGGAAGAATAGAATAGAAGGACACCAAGGTGTGGTCTTCAACTTCTGTATTTCCACTTTTCAAACTTTACCGTTAAGGGTGGGTCTAGCTAGGTATTGTTTAATTTAAATACTGTGATATACCTGAAATCTCACAAGACAATAGTGTGATGATATTTTAAACTTTCATTATGTCCCCTATGGTCTGAAAATCCCACATGGTTGGAAATCCCCTGCTTTGGCCAGCTAAGTGTTGGACCTAAATTGTATAAGGGAGGGGTGAGTCCTTTGTCCCTGTGCAGTGTGACTGGCAGATTCCAGATTTGGCCAGAAGGTGTCACTGTTATGCAAGAAGTATAAAAAGCTGAGCTGCCATTTGCTCAGTCTCAGTCTATTTCCTATTTTTACTTCTGGAGGGAGTGTGGACACTGAGCAAAGATGTAGGGGCCTAAGGATGTGAGAGGCTCTTGGAGGACTTTTGGGTACGGAGCCTCCTGGTGACCTTAACCAGGAGGGTCTGAAGCTCAGAGGCAGAGGAGATAATGGGATGTGCTCACACTGTGGATAGTGCTTGGAGCTGTGCCATGAGGAGTAAACGGGGTTTGGTGTGCTCACACTTTGAATAGTAACCCAAAGAATAAAGCAGGCTCAGCTAGGATAGCTTGGGAATCCAGCCTGAGAAGTGAGTCGCTGTAGATACCTGACCCATCTGTATGAGTCCCCAGTGAGTGTTCTACCTGAGGGAGGGTAGTGAACACAAAAAAGTGATGGGGACAAGACTGCAAAGTTGCCAGTAGCTCTGTGTCCTTGTGAATCATAGTTCTTCCAGTTTTATACTGAAAGTTTGCGAGCAGCATATACAGTAACATGGAGGTGCAGGCAACTGTATCCTCATAAGAGGTGTCAGAGAGCTGTTATCTTATTATCTGCCCTGTTAATCTTTCGTATAACCAACAGAGGGCGCTGTGTGTTATTGCAGTCACTGTTATTCTTTCATATAACCAACAGAGGGTGCTGTGTGATATTGCAGTCACTGTTATTCTTTCATATAGCCAACAGAGGGCACTGTGTGATATTGCAGCCACTGTTATTCTTTCATATAACCAACAGAGGGTGCACTGTTATTCTTTCATACAACCAACAGAGGGCGCTGTGTGATATTGCAGTCACTGTTATTCTTTAATATAACCAACAGATGGCGCTGTGTGATATTGCAGTCACTGTTGTTCTTTCATATAACCAACAGAGGGCGCTGTGCGATATTGCAGTCACTGTTAATCCTTCATATAACCAACAGAGGGTGCTGTGTGATATTGCAGTCACTGTTATTCTTTCATATAACCAACAGAGGGTGCTGTGTGATATTGCAGTCACTGTTATTCTTTCATATAACCAACAGAGGGCACTGTGTGATATTGCAGCCACTGTTATTCTTTCATATAACCAACAGAGGGTGCACTGTTATTCTTTCATACAACCAACAGAGGGCGCTGTGTGATATTGCAGTCACTGTTATTCTTTAATATAACCAACAGATGGCGCTGTGTGATATTGCAGTCACTGTTATTCTTTCATATAACCAACAGAGGGCGCACTATTATTCTTTCATATAACCAACAGAGGGCATTGTGGGATATTGCAGTCTCTCCCCAAGTGAACTGTTGTATAGGAATGATTAAAAGTGACTGCAATCTCAGCTGCTCGGGTCGGGTACCGCTGACCCGAGTATAAGCTGAGGTAGACTTGAAAAACTCGGCTTATACTCGGGATACTTTGAAAGGAAAACGGAAGTGTTCTGATATTGCTAAGGAAAGAAATGGGAAAGGGCATCTGAGTAGTGATGGGTGATTTTGTATGGATTCACTGTGAATTTCCACACTTCGCCACTTGGCAATTTTTTCACAAAACTGCTGCAAAAATTTGCCAAAGAAAAATTTGATGCGAAAAAAAAAGTTGCACGCGTAAAAATTGTTGCGTGTCAAAATTATTTTGATGACCATTGACTTCAATGCATTTTATGAATTTTTCGTCATTTTGGATATTTTTTCAGAATTTTGCAAATTTTTCAGCGAAGCAAAACGGGACATCACTACATCTGAGGCTTCTGATCTCCTTCCTGATCAAAGCAACGTACCTTCCAAACATATATGAAGTTGTCTTGTTGCAAAGTAGTGATAAATACTACATGAGACATTGTACTGTACTCAGTCGTTCCAAGATAGAACATTAATAGTGATGATCTGTAGTGATTTCTTGTGCAAGTAACTGCTAGACACTGGGGTATAAACAGCAGCGTAACTACAGCTAACCGGGCCCCCCTGCAAAAAAATCTTCAGGGGCCCCGGCTTAGCTGCACGCACACACGTACACCTGCACGCGCATACACGCATCCGCTGACCTCCTTCAGCGCTCGCACATTGAGCTCTCCTGTCCCTTCGGAAAGCCTCAGATCCGCCCCGCCGCTAAATTACTTGTGGGAAGCGGCAATCTTGGTCGCCGCACACAATGTGCAAGTAATTTCAGTTCAGCAGACCCCTTGGTCTGGGCCCCTCTGTCCCCCGCGGGGTCTGCTGTATTATAGTTACGCCGTAATGCCACTGGGTATAAAAAATCTATAGCTCTAAACAAATCAAAGTTATCCACCTGGCCTGGCTTGGCCCAGCAGTATAAAGTTGACCTCCATAGAGTCATATCAAGCATAACAGAGGGTTCAAATGTGAGATTTTTCCTTCATTATTTAGAAATCATTGACTGGATCCGAAGATATTCTGGGATATGATGTCAGAATTCTGGGTACCTTTGCAAGAGCAGAAGTAAATTATCATTACAAATAATTTCAGAGGGGGTGTATACTTCTGAGGATCTCAATTTATAAAGTCATTGCTGGTTACAGACACTGCATTAACATTACAAAGCAGAAACCTGTGCACTAACTTGCTAAGTATGGTATCTGAAAAACAGATATGGTCAGCACTTTAGTGGTGTGCCAGTAGGAACCTAAATTACTATATTTGTCTAAAGAACTTACAATTAAAAATAATATACCAGTCGATTAAAGGGGTTGTTCACCTTTGAGGTAACTTTAAATATGACGCAGAGAGGGATATTCTGAGATAATTCGTAATTTGGTTTTCATTTTTTTATTATTTGTGGTTTTTGACTTATTTAGCTTTTTATTCAGCAGCTCTAGAATTGCAATAAAATCACTGAAAAAAAGTGCCAATTCTAGTAATACAACTGGTTCACACAAGCAGAAATCCAAAAGAGACTAGACCATATTGTGACATGACACTCGCCGCTGTCAGACTTTAGCTTCCCCTCCCTGACCCTTCCACTGGGTGAGATCCAGATCACGCATGAGGTATATCTGCCTGGAGGTGCTGCACTGCCTTGACTACATCCTCAGGGGATTCATATATAGTTGGCTCTGATGTACTGTCCTAGCCGGTGAATATATTCTGCAAATGCTTTTATGCACTGTAAGTAACCTTTGAATCATTTGTCTCTGACAAATAAAATATTCTGTTCTCTTAATTTGCAAGAACCTCCTGGCACCCTTTTCCAAATTTGGTTTCTGCACAGTAGCCTGTGGACACTGTTATTTGTAGTTGTAGTTGTTTTGTTACAATAAAAGTATATTTCCCCCACCATTGGGGTGTAATACAGATATATACTCATAATACTTTATCACCTTAAAAAATTATAGCTTTTCTAGAAAAATTCCTTTGACTTACTATTAATAGAGGTATTTAGTCAAACAATAAGGTTTGTTATAACAATGTTTTGAAATATAAGTTAATTACTAGAATACTGTATAAACATATTGTTTGTGACCAATTCTATACAAATTTTAGTAATTAATGTGATTATTAATGTCTTTATATGTTAATGTAAAAACTTTTACTTAAAGTAATGATGGTCCTTGAGAATGAATCAAATAAATGGACAAACTTTACATATACTATTATGTTTGTTAATTATATATATTGATGTATATATATAGGTGAGTGCCTATAAGTATACAGTAATAACTTTATATAGTATAACAATGATTTTATTTGTGTTGCAGATGGAGTAGCATCGGAAATATTGACATCTCATAAAGGAGATAAGAAAAAGCCTTTCTTTGAAAAAAAAGTATTACTGTTTGAGCAAAACAAACCTGTAGGTGATCGCACCATCTATGATCTGAAGTTAATAAGACTTTATCTAGAAGGCGAGTACAGTAAAATGCAATTTAGTGAGAAAAATCCACACAAAGGCAATAAAGTGATTATGATGGTGGGAGAGACGGGATCAGGTAAAACAACTCTCATCAACGCTCTGATCAACTACATCCTGGGAGTGGAATGGGAAGATAATTATAGATACAGACTTATTAATGAAAATATAAGTGTAAAATCAGCCTTGAGTCAGACGTCTGAAATCACAATTTATCAGATAAATCACATGGAAGGATTCACCATCCCATTTTCCCTCACTATCATTGATACACCAGGATTTGATTCCACAGAGGGAAGAGAACAGGACAGACACACAGCTCAGCAATTCCAAGAATTATTTAGCTCACAATGGAGCATTGACCACATTGATGCCATTTGCTTTGTAGTTAAATCCTCTTGCAA
Organism: Xenopus petersii; assembly: GCA_038501925.1. Taxonomy (NCBI): domain Eukaryota; kingdom Metazoa; phylum Chordata; class Amphibia; order Anura; family Pipidae; genus Xenopus; species Xenopus petersii. Next base: position 163,466,689 of record CM076682.1, on the reverse strand, counting down.
TCGTTTGACAGATACCCAGAAATATGTGTTTGATTCAATCGCCTCACTGTTTGGGAAAGATATAGAGCAGAACATTCTCATCTGTGTTACTTATGCTGATAAACATAGGCCTAAAGTTCTGAAAACTCTAAAAGAAGCCCAATTTCCCTATGCTAAAATAAATGATAAACCAGCTTACTTCAAATTCAACAACAATTTCACATTTAAAGAAATATCAGATAGTGAAGCGGATGATGAGGGTAATGAGGATAATGATCGTGATTGTTGTTTAGACAAACCGTTCTATGACATGGGAAAATCTAGTTCATCTAAATTGTTTAACACTTTGCAAGAACTTGTTCCAAAGAGTCTTTTTATTACAAAGTTAGTTTTAAATGAAAGGAAAGTCCTTGAAATTACATTAGAAGGGCTGCTGCCAAAAATTCAGGAAATCACATTAAAGCAACATGAGCTGGAAAAAACTGAGTGGTCCTTACATCAGCATAAAGAGGAGATTAGAAATGATGGAGATTTTGAGTATGAAGAAAAAGAAACCATAAAGCAAAGAAAAAATGTTCTAAGAAATGCAATTAATTGTCATGAGTGTGAATCCACTTGCCACTATCCCTGCTCAGTCCAATTTAATGCTTTTACTGGTCTGTGTGAGGTTTTCACCTGGAGGAGAGTTTGTACAATGTGTGAGCATGGAGTCAGCAGCCACTATTTTGAGGATTACATTTGGGAAAATGTTGTAGAAACTAAGAAGAAAACATATACAGCTCTAAAAAAGAAATATGAGGATGCCTGCAATGAGAAATTAACCATAGAAAAATTATCTGAGCATCTGAAGAAAGAAATTACAAGTGTAGAAGACAAAGTTATGGAACTTATTAGAAGAGCTGCACAAAGTCTCCAGCGCCTGCAGGAAATTGCCCTAAAACCTGATCCACTTACTGTTCCTGATTATATTGATTTGCTCATTAGAACAGAGGAACAGGAAACAAAACCTGGATATAAGGAAAGAATTGATACTCTGACAAAGGCCAAAGTCAAGGCTGAAAATCTCTTAATTACGGCAACTCCAAATATTTAGGCAAGCTGATGTTCAATAAGTTCCCCAGCTGTAATTTTCCTTTTCTCACTATCAGTAATTTTCACACTAAGGGTTTAAAATACTCTTAAACCACACTAATAAGGTCTCAGTGAAAGTTGGTTTCAGAGGCAAATTGCACGAGGGTGATTTTGTTTTTTGTTTGGGGAGGCTACAGGTGGCCACACATGAGTTGACTTATAGGAGACCTTAACACAAAAAACATGCATTGATGTAAAGCTGCTGACAGTACTTTTGCAAATTAAATTGCATCTTCTTTTTTATTAGTGTCCGAGATTTTAGAAATTGTAACTGCTTCAAGAGGCTTCAGCTCAACAGCTCTTTGCAACACTCAGCAACCCTAACTGCCAATGCATTTTCTCTGCATGTCCTTTATTTAGTTAACCTTAATGTCATGAAAATAACCAAACACAAGTATGAAACAACACAGGAGAGTAACCATAAGGCAGTTTATCAATTTATTTTGTAATGGTAACACAGCAGCATCAGATACTTCTATGGATGACAAAAAGGCAGTTCCAAAGTCCAAATGTCTATCCACACTCCAAATAAAGCTCCAATCAAATCATGGATGAAGGGTAGTGAAGCAGTTGATTGGATGTGCAGGAATCTTTCTTTCTCTGAAGACTAAACAGATATATCGGAGCCTGGATGACTGGATTATCTGGCCCTGCCTATTGTTCATATTCAGGCAGACACAGACTTGATGGAACCTCTGGAGGTGTATTAGTACTTATCTGATCCTTGTCTATACAGACACACCTTGAATAGGAACTTAACTCTTTGGACTGAGGTTTTAGAAAGAAATCAGATCAATTTCTCCAGTGTTTTTGACAGATATGTCACACCTAGGATTGCTGACTCTCTGTCGAGCTAACTAGCAGTATAAAAATGCACATATTTCAGAAATGGCTAAAAATATAAAAAGAGAAGCACCAAGACTAGGTTTATAGGCACAAGGGGCATATTTATCAAGGGTCGAATTTCAAATTGAAAAAACTTCCGAATTCGAATTCATACAGACCGACCGAAATTAAGTTGAAGGTTTTTTTTTTTGGTCGAATATGTCAGTTTTTGATTGCATAGGTCCGTATTTGGCCGAATTCGAATCATACAAATCGAATTAATAGTGCATTCGAACGAATTCTATTAGAAGTTTTTCCCAAGAAAAACTTTGATTGTTCAAAGTCCACCAATTGACTCCAAATAGGTTCTAGGAGGTCCCCCATAGGCTAAAACAGGATTTCGGCAGGTTTTAGATGGTGAATGGTCAAATTTTAATTTTTAATGAGACAGTACATGATAAATTAAAAAATTCGAATTTTTTAATTTTTTGCAAATTCGAACCAAATTTGGACTCTTTCTTAGTCAAGGTACACAAAAATAACTCGAAAATTCAAATTTTTTTCATTCACAAATTCACCTCGACCTTTGATAAATCTGCCCCCCAAGTATCAAAATGTAATCAGAATTTAATTAATAATCAGCCCTGTAGCATCAGATTCTAAGACAAGCGAACTTCATTTTCAGCTTGAAAATTTGCAACAACCCCTAAGCTGTTCACATTGAGCATGTGTCAGTGCCATTTCTAACAAAATTCAAGCACTTTTGAATGGTAAATGTGCAGGTTTTACTAAACTACAACATAAACTCCTCATGATAATATTTATGGCCACAAAACAAACCATAGCTAAAGCTTGGAAATCCAGCTCCATTCCCCTTCTGGACTTTAATCACAAATTAGAATGGATTATGGTGAATGAAAAACTGGCTAGCTTTCGTAATAACACCCACGATAAATATTTAAAAGTTTGGCAACCTTGGTTGGATTACAGACGATGTGACCCCACCACATATGACCTGCACAATGTACCTTGTTATACTCATGCTGCTGGGTATTATACATTTACCATTATATAATAAACGCTTAATGTCTTGGAGGAAATTTTGTATCATAGCCTTGTGTAATATTCTCACCTTGCGATACTTAGCCTAGGATTCTCACAAGGGTGTTGCGAATATAAAGGTAGATTTATTTTATTTTTGTTTTATGTTTAAGTAGACTTATTATGACAAGGTCAGATCAATATATGTAAATCTATATGGTTTATACCTGTTTCAAGATGACATGTAACATTTCAATTTTGCATGAATATTGCATGTTTTAAAAGGTAATAAAAAAAAATTATTGATGAAAAAGGTTTTGTCTAAGTTGTAGCCCTCAGTAAAGCATGGGAGGTTTGGGGAGGCTTAGTCTGTTCAAGCCTTAAAGGCACCTGTTGCCTAAAATTGTTTCCAGGACCAGAGATGTATGGGCTGCCGTTTGTCCACATCTATTCTGTATACAAAATTATGCCTAGCACAGAGAATGGATGTCTCTCACGGTATATAAGTATTTGTGACCATATACAAAGATAATAAATATACAAAAGACTTAAGAATGAGAACAAAATCTGGTTAGTGCACAAAAGGATGTCATTATAGCACAAACTCCATTCTGTACAATTTAACAAACAATTTAATCTGTCTCACAAATGTATAACCTCCATGTAACGGACTCACTTATGTGCAAAGTTACTTACAGAATGAATTATGTAAAAAACAACTTGGACATAATATATAATAGTGTAACTAACTAGTGCTTGTCAAGCTAGATTTGACTGACAAAATAGATATTTGTGACTAGGGTTGCCACCCGGCCGGTATTTTACCGGCCTAGCCTATTACAAATTTACCAGCAATGTTGTTGCCGGTATATCTGTAATACCCCTATCAAAAGCCCTTGGCCTGCCCCCAATCTGCTGAAACCTCTCCTTTTTTTCCGGCGTCTGTCCAATCGAGTCGTGGCTCTGCCCCCTTTGACGTCACGGCACGCCCCCTTTCTTCCCGCCCTCACCAAGGCTGGTGGAAATGTTTTTGAAAGGTGGCAACCCTATTTATGACAGAAAGGGAGATTTTATAGTACAGGATTCATTCTTTCCAGAAAATGAAAGCTCAGTTTCACAAACAGATAAAATATACATTCTATGAAGCAATACTGTCAGTCACATTTAGGGTTACCACCTTTACTGAAAAAGGTTACCGGACAGTGGGGGGCGGGCACAAAAAGGGGGTGGTCCGTGACGTACAAAGAGGCGGGCCACATGGTGTGCCGCAAAAGGGGCAGAGCAATGTCCACAGCGCTGGAAAAAAAGTTCTGCGTGAATTGGGGGCAGGCCAAGGGCTTTTTTTAAGGGGTATTACAAATTACCAGCAACTTCATTGCCGGTAAATTTGTAATACCGGCCCCAGCCTTGGCAGGTGTTTTTCAGGCTAGGCCGGTAAAATACTGGCCGGGTGGCAACCCTAGTCACATTCCTGAACCAATAAGAACAAAGCTTATTGCCATATAACAAACAAGAGGAGAAGTTGCCAGCTCTGCTCCACATGGCGGCATCATCCCTAAGGCATAGTATGTGGCCTAATATAGAGGCGCCACTAATGTCCCCTCTGCTGCATAGTAATAAACATGAACAAACATTTCCTAAAAGAGCTGCTGTTAAACACTACAAGTTCATAATTGGAAGTTCTTACAAATGGCTGAGAAATATAATGCTGCACTTATAATGATTGTAGAGAAAGAAAAGTATTCAAAACATAAATATAATGATTTTAGGTGATATGGTTATTCTTATTGTAGTAACCTGCTTGTGTGGCCATTTTGGTTAAGGGCATTCCTGCTGTTTTGCCATTGTCTTATGATTCACTCCTGTTCCTGTTTCCCTCTTCCTGTCTAAGCTGAGAGAAATAATGGGACAGGCCACACCCACCTGCCATGTTGTAATAAATGTAGCAGAAGCAGGGGGGTAACTACAGAGGAAGTAGACCCTGCGGGTGCAGGGTGGGCCAGGAAGTATAGGGGCCCCATGAGGCCCTAATTCATATACAATTTCAATAAATATTGGTAAAACAAGTCAACCTCTAAACATTTTATGGGCCTGAAAGACATCTCTGTCTGTGTCAGACATCTCATCTGCATTGTGGTAAAAAACATGGCAGCTGTAGTCATAAATGACCCCTAAAGTCTATGTAGTACAATGTGTAGCCTTGGTGATTACGGTTAGTGATGAGCCAATAAATTCGCCAGACACGAATTCACTGAGAATTAACGCTTTTCACCGCAAGCGAATTAATTTGCCGCCAAAAACTCTGCCGGCAAAAGTTCTGCTGTGTCAAAATGAAAAATTGTCGCTAGTAAAATTGACACACACATTAAAATTATTCAGACGCCCATTGACTTTAATGCATTTGGACCAAATAGTTGCACGTAGTAGCTCGCGTCAAAATTGCCATTTTGCGAATTTCAAGGCACAGATTTGTCCATCACTAATTAGGGACATTGTATAATTAATACTGTCAGATCTGAACTGTGGAGTTCCTTGCCCAGCAGCAATCCAGGTGCATGTCATAGAATAATATAAGTAGAAAACCAGTATTTTTTACTTGAGTTCAGAAATTTCAGTGCTGCTGAACTCCATCCGCCAGTTGGTCATTCAGCTGTTTTACCAGATTAATCCATATGGGAAAACTTCACTCATGAGTGAGTCTCTGCTCACTCACAAACTGTTCCACTGCTTTTGACAAAGCTGCCATGAAATGTTTATAATCCTACTCATACTATACAGACTGTGAGTCCCCATTGTCTGGAGTGGAGAGGTTGCCAAACGAGCAGATCTTGCCCCAGTATGGCCACTGGGTGATGTTCGTCTGATCTGTTTGTGGGCCCTAGGGACCACTTGGTCTTTTGGCAGCTTTCATTGGCCAGTGTATGTCCATCTTTAATCAGCCACTCCAGACACTGGGGATACAAACACAGTCTGTATAGTATGATGTGTGGGCCTTATAAGCAGTTTCTTAGTCACATAGTTAGCTGTAGTTTAACTACAACATAACTTCCATTTCATCACTATGGCAGCTTTGTCAAAAGCAGTGTAACAGTTTGTGAGTGAGCAGAGACTACCCATGTGTGAATGTTTCCCATTGGATGAATCTGGTATATATGGCTCAGTAAGGGCTCTTACACACGGCCGTTCCGACCTGCGCTCCCCTGCGTTCCGTTTTTTGGCGTTCAGCCGCAGGGGAGCGCAGGAATAGACGCAAGTCATTATTTGAAATGGGGCTGTACTCACTCAGGCGCGTGTAGGCGCCGAACGCAGGAAAAATGCAGCATGTTGAGTCTGAACCTGCGTTCGGCGCCTACACGCGCCTGAGTGAGTACAGCCCCATTTCAAATAATGACTTGCGTCTATTCCTGCGCTCCCCTGCGGCTGAACGCCAGAAAACGGAACGCAGGGGAGCGCAGGTCGGAACGGCCGTGTGTAAGAGCCCTAAAGCAGCTGAGTGACCCACTGGCGGATGGAGTTCAGCAGCTCAGTCTTGTTGCAAAAATGTGAACTCACACTAAGGAAAATATTATATATGTATTATGAGTGGCTGCTTTAAAGACCTACACATCATACTATTCAGAATATGTGTGCACATGATCAGTCCCACATCTGTGTCTAAAACTATTATGCAGTAGTTGAACTACAGTTAACTAGAGACGTCTCATAAGACCCTCTTATTATACTATACAGAATATGTGGCATATTTCCAGTCTACGGTTTCCACCTTTTTTTTCAGCAAAAATGGACATGGGGTGGGCTAGTGATGTAGGGGGCAGTGCAGGAGACATCAGGGGCAGGACTGATTATGTAGCAATCAGCGATTGTCATTTACTTCAGTGTCCTGTTTGGATTTACTAATTTGGAAATCCAGACTTTTCACTCGGGCAGCCCTTCCAAAAACCGGGATGTCTGGGTGAAATCTGGACAGGTGGCAACCATATCTCCCACATCTCTGGCTAAACCTATTATGTAGTAGTTGAACTATAGGTAAGCACATAATTACGAGACTACTAAAAGCTAACAGGTGCAAGATTACAGCTAGGAGGAGACATTGGAGTCTAACTATCATATACAAAGCTTATTACTGACTCTGAGGGGCAGATTTATCAGGGGTCGAGGTGAATTTTCGAATGAAAAAAAATCAAGTTTCAAGCTATTTTTGTGTACTTCAGCTAGGGAACAGTCCAAATTAGATTTGAATTTGAAAAAAATTTGAAAATTCAATTATCGCAATTTATCATGTAGTGTCTCTAAAAAAAAAATTCGACATTGAGCATTCGCCATCTAAAATCTGCCGAATTGCTGTTTTAGCCTATGGGGGACCTCCTAGAACCTATTTGGAGTCAATAGGTGGACTTTGAAAAATCTACGTTTTTTTTGGGAAAAACTTTGAATCAAATTCGAATGCCTTATTCATTTAATTCATACGATTCGAATTCGGACCTATTTGATCCAAAATGGACCTATTCGGCCAAGAGGAACTTTGACTTAATTTCGGTTGGTCTTTTTGAATTTTGAATCATAAATATGCCCCTGAGAGTTTGTCAGATGTTATTGAAGGGATATTACTCCTGTGATGGGTGAGGCTGCAAGATATAATTGTGCTAAACTGGCTGGTAGTGGATTAAAGGAACAGTAACATCAAAAAATAAAAGTGTTTTAAAGTAATGAAAATATAATGCAGTGTTGCCCTGCACTGGTAAAACTGGTGTGTTTGCTTAAGAAAAACTACTATTGTTTATATAAATAAGATGCTGTGTAGCAATGGGGGCAGCCATTGAAAGGAGAAAAGGCTCAGGTTACACTGCAGATAACAGATAAGCTCTGTCTGTCTAATGGTGTTATCTGTTATCCATTAGTTATCCTGTGCCATTTAGCCGTTTTTCAATTTCCGCCATTGCTCCCCAGCAGCTTGTTTAAATAAACTATAGTAGTGTTTCTGTAGCAAACGTATCAGTTTTACCAGTGCAGGGCAATAGTACTTGATATTTTCATTACTTTAAAACACTTACATTTTTTGGTGTTACTGTTCCTTTAAATGATTCTGCTGTGTTAGTTCAGGCAAAACAGCCAGACAAGCACAGTCACTTCTGCTACATTTATTACAACATGGCAGGTGGGTGTGGCCTGTCCCATTATTGCTCTCAGACAGGAAGAGGAAACAGGAACAGGAGTGAATCATAAGATAATGGCAAAACAGCAGGAATGCCCTTAACCAAAATGGCCACACAAGCAGGTTACTACAATAAGAATAGCCATATCACCTAAAATGATCATATTTATGTTTTGAATACTTTTCTTTCTCTACAATCATTATAAGTGCAGCATTATATTTCTCAACCATTTGTAAGAACTTCCAATTATGAACCTGTAGTGTTTAACAGCAGCTCTTTTAGGAAATGTTTGTTCATGTTTATTACTATGCAGCACAGGGGACATTAGAGGCGCCTCTATATCAGGCCACATACTAAGTGGGACATTCACTAAGATTCGTAGTTGCACTGGCGTCCGCTTCACCGTGCTTCACCGCACTTCGCCAGACGTATTTTCGCCAGCGCTCCGCAAATTCACTAAAATCCGAAGTTGCGCTCAGGGGAAGCGTAAGGTTGCGAAGTTTCTCTAGCATTGATTCGCCAAGCAAAGCGAAGTTACGCTAGTGATGCTTAATTTGCATACGGCGCCAAATTGAAGTTACAATGGAGGAATACGTAGCAGCACTACACAAGCCTGGGAAACCTTCAAAACAGCAAATAAAATTTTTATTTTGCCCTACACATGTGCCCACTGTATAGTTAAGGTGCCATGAGTCAGGAAATGTAGAGGGGAAGGAGGGGAGCCCCAAAAAAAATTTCGATCTTTTTCAGCCTATCACCCAAAAATACACAAAAAACGCCATAACTTTTTTTGAAGGAATCCCTATCTACTCTATTGTGTTTCGCCTGGTCTGAGGTGGCGAAGGAAGTCTGGCTTAAAAGGTAGCATTCACTACAATTTGCGTAGTTACGTACGTTGCACAAATTCGCCAGGCGTAAGGGTGCGAAGTAACACTAGCGAAGTTACGCCAGCTATTTCACGCTAGCATTAGGCGCTTAGTGAATTTGCCCCTAAGACTTAGGGATGATGCCGCCATGTGGAGCAGAGCTGGCCACTTCTCATCTTGTTTGTTATATGGCAATAAGCTTTGTTCTTATTGGTTCAGGAATGTGACTGACAGTGTTGCTTCACAGAATGGTTATTTTATCTGTTTTGTGAAACAAAACTGTCATTTTGTGGAAAGAATGAATCCTGTGCTATAAAATCTTGCTTTCTGTTACAAATATCTATTTTGTCAGTCAAATCTAGCTTGATAAGCACTAGTTAGTTACACTATTATATATTATGTCCAAGTTTTTTTTATATAATTCATTCTGTAAGTAACTTTGCACATAAGTGAGTCCGTTACATGGAGGTTATACATTTGTGAGACAGATTGTTTGTTAAACTGTACAGAATGGAGTTTGTGATATAATGACATCCTTTTGTGCACTAACCAGATTTTGTTCTCATTCTTTAATAGAAATAAGTCTTTTGTATATTTTTTTTATCTGTGTATGGCCACAAATACTTATATACCATGAGAGACATTTATTCTGTGTATTAGGGATAGTTTTGTATACAGAATGTATTTGGGACAAACGGCACCCCATAAAACCCTGCTTCATGTAAATAAACCATTTGTATAATAATAGACTTTATTAGTATGAGAGATGTAAAAGGACAAAATGTACTTAAATATATCTACCAGTTTGATAAGAATCTTTAATATGCCATTTAAATTGATATAAACTTTCTGTTGCTTAAGTGTTCATTTTGGGGGTAAAGTTTTCTTTTAAGAAAGTTGCCCTTAATGGGAGAAACAATTCTAAGTAAAGGTTGGGAGGAGCAGAAACAGAACCTTGTTGATCAAACAGTTTATTTTAATACTGAGCATTAGAATTATTAAACAGCTCAATGTAATTAGGGTTGTTAGTACGGGGTATGGTTTGGCATTAAGGTGCCTTGTCTAAAGGGAGATTGTGGCTTGTCCTTTATTAAGAAACACCAGTGGGTTTCACTTGATAAAGATACTAAAGGCTGCACTGCCACCTCTTGGCCAAACGTGGTACAAATCTTTTATAAAGACCCCACTTAGGGGCCCATTTATTCAACCTTGACTTTTTTATGCTCAAGCTTTGTATGAGGAAAACTTGAATTCTTCTTGGAAAAATAAAAACTACATTTTTTTAGAGATTTATTATACCCCAAAGCTGCTAAAAATTCGAATCCGAAAATACGCCATCTCAAACCTGCATAAGTCCCTGAAGTTGTTTCTTGACATTGTGATCAGCGCTGGATAATCCGATAGAGTTGAGTTTTCAAAGTGACAATTCAATAAACTCACATTTTCGGAGCATCAACACTTTAGCATCGAGTTTTTTTCGCTCTGAATTTTTTTGAGAAAAAATGATTCATACATGATTCAATTAAAACAAGAAATTCAGATCTTTTAGCACAGAAAGTTCAATTGCTCTCCCTGCGCTAGCGTCCTGGACCCCTTAAGCCGATTTCATGGGGGGCAGCATCAAGCAGCTTCAGGCAGTAAAGGGGGGAGGATCAGCCCTGTTTTTGGCACATTTGCACCCTGCCCTGTACTTTGTATAACAGCCGCCAGTGTTTGTCTCAAAACTGTATCACAAAGACCTGAGTCTGCCCCATGAGTACAGTACTGACTGCATTCGGCAATGAATTACTGTGAGATACTGGAGGGTAAGTGCACCCCCTTCTAACCACCCCAGGGGCGTAACTACCAGACGCAGGTTTCTGTTCACCCTTGAATCAGCGCGAGCGTCCGGAGGGCCCCAAGGGGGTGCAGACCCAGGTGCGATAACCCCCTTGGGGCCCTCTGGACGCTCAAGCTGATGCTAGGACGCACAGAAAATGAGTGCGGACGCATAACTCCCAACTGTCCCGTTTTCAGCGGGACAGTCTCACTTTTGATGGCTCAACCTGCAGTCACGGGTTTGTACTGGAATGTCTCGATTTTCTCTGCACTGACTAGCTAAAAAAAGAAACAAAGTTTCTAACTTAATTGGCTTTTGGCAGAGAGCCCAGAACAGCCACAGCAGCAGATAAGATACTTTGTAACAATTTGGAGATAAGCAAATAAGTAATTGTAACAATATAAGATAACAGGTCCCTTGGGAAAAGTTAGACTCACAGCTTAAAGGGCAATTCACCTTCATTAGCAAAGCTGTAATATCCGGGAAAAAAAAGACAGAAATGTTCAAACTTTCATAACCTGCCAAATTTTGTAAAATGGACAGGGTAATTAGGAGGTGTGGTCAAAATGGGCGTGGTCAAAAATGTTGTCCCTCTATTTGTTTTCCAAAATGTTGGGAAGTATGCGGACGGCAGTGGGGGGATGGGTGAAATTGACCCTTTTGCTTCGTCAAAAGTTGGCGAAATGCATTAAAGTCTATGGGTGACAAAATGTTTTTGACATTCTGTGAATTTTTTTTTTACGTGCAACGTTTTTTTGAAGCGCGTCAATTTTTTTCCCCATTATGGGCGTCATTTCCGTGATTCGCTCGTCCCTAGTCCCGGCTGCACGGCCTGTCCCTCCTTAGTTACTTTACTGAACCTCATTCAGACAGGGACAAAGGGATCCAGCAGAAGGGACGGACAGGACAGACTTACACCCACTGACACTGAACTCTGTGTCTCACACTGGCAGTTGAATGTGCAGAGAGGAGCAAGAACCCCTCACAAGTCATTTAGAAAGTAAAAACCAATGAATTGCTCAGAACAAGTCAACTCACTACAGAGGAAGCAGACCCTGCGGCTGCCCTATATCAGAGTTGCCCAATAACCCTCATTTCCACAGTAAATAATATTTAATCAATCCCCAAAATATGATCATATGACATCATCAGTGACTTCATTAACAGCAGTGATTCACTTGTATATATTCAGCAGCACACGGGATACATAAGCAGAAATCATAAGAAAGTTCTCTTAAACATTGACAAATAAACGCTATAAAGGGGTTGTTCGCCTTTAAATTAACTGTTAGTATGGTATAGAGAGGGATATTCTCAGACAATTTGCAATTGGTTTTCATTTTTTACTATTTTTGGTTTTTGACTTATTTAGCTTTTTATTCAGCAGCTCTCCAGTTTGCAATTTCAGCCATCTGGTTACTAGGGTCCAAATCCCCCTAGCAACCATGCACTGATTTGAATAAGAGACTGGAATATGAATAGGAGAGGCCTGAATAGAAAGATGAGTAATAACAAATAGCATTACAGAGCATTTGTTTTTAGAAGGGGTCAACTACCCCCCATTTGAAAGCTGGATAAAGAGACAGAAGAATAACGCAACTAATTCAAAAACTATAAAAAAAAAAATTAAAAAAATGAAGGATTAGAATTAGCCATTCTATAACATAGCAAACGTTAATTTAAAGGTGAACCAACCATTTAATATTCTCACAGCAGTGTGAAGTCCCAGAGTGCATCTATATACTAATGTACTATATATATATATTAAATCATTATTACACCCTCTTACACACATTTTATTTGGAAACTAGTTGAGGGTTTTACATTAAGATCTCCATTCAGTACAATGGGCAGACTCTTGCTTATAGGAGGGCATTATTTCTCTACATGTGCCCCACACTGGGTTTATTGCCCTGGGGTTATTAACTCCTTATACCACCAGAAACAATATAAACACCAGTCAAAGATCCCATATGCCATGAGACATAGAGCTAACCCTGCCCAATACCAGGATTTCTGCTTTAATGAAAATATTTTCACATGTAAAAGATAAAAGAACTGCTAAGTCAGTGCAAATCATACATTTTTATTGTTGTTCAGTGCATAGACCTGACTATTCATTGACCAGAATCAGACCTGCATCAGAATGCAGCCCTGTCTTATCTATAAATCTCTCCCTGCCCAATCAGAATGCAGCCCTGTCTTATCTATAAATCTCTCCCTGCCCAATCAGAATGCAGCCCTGTCTTATCTATAAATCTCTCCCTGCCCAATCAGAATGCAGCCCTGTCTTATCTATAAATCTCTCCCTGCCCAATCAGAATGCAGCCCTGTCTTATCTATAAATCTCTCCCTGCCCAATCAGAATGCAGCCCTGGTTTATCTATAAATCTCTCCCTGCCCAATCAGAATGCAGCCCTGTCTTATCTATAAATCTCTCCCTGCCCAATCAGAATGCAGCTCTGGCTTATCTATAAACCTCCCCCTGCCCAATCAGAATGCAGCCCTGGTTTATCTATAAACCTCTCCCTGCCCAATCAGAATGCAGTCCTGGTGTATCTATAAACCTCTCCCTGCCCAATCAGAATGCAGTCCTGGTTTATCTATAATCAGCCTTGGTCAGTCCCAGTGTAGGGCCCCAGGGAATCATAACCAGTCAGTGTTGTGGCCTTTTTATTAATTCCTGCCCCATCATGACACAGATGTAAGATTCAGAGTTGGCATCTCAAGTCATTGTATCAAGCCATGGCCAGTAAGGGCCGGTCCATTAGTTGAACTCAGCCAGTAGCCCTGTCAGTTTAGTTAACGACCGCTTTTCAAAGCATAACTAACCCAACTTCTCAGCAGCAGATGAGAGTATGTAGCAGATAGAGCAAGCAGTGATCCCAAACATGATCTCCACTGACAGTAACAGCTCCACAGATTCCCTGTCGGCCGCCAATGCTGAGGCCAAGAAGCAGCAGAAACCAGCGCAGCCTCCTGAGAGGCCAAAGATGAGCCGTGAGGATATTGCCACAGAAGTGAGTGATGTAGGACCCAGTGTTGTGTTCAACCTCCCTTCTATCTCTTCAGCCTTCAGTGAGCCTTTGCCTCCAGCTTGTTCTGCCCAGTTACCATCAGGCATCAAATATGTGACTTTGCCTTCAGGCAACACTAATGTTCATCTGCCTGCAGACAATATAAATGTTCAGCCTCTGTCTGACAGGAGAAAGGACAGTGATATGGATATTTGTGGAGATAGGGAAGCCAGTGATATAGTATTGAATCTCCCTTATTTGTCTACAGACTTTAAATATAAACTTTTGCCTCCAGCCACTTGTAATGCCGAGTTGAATGTTCCTCTGCCTCCAAGATCAACTGATGGGAATTTTCCTCCAAGATCCACTAATGTGAATTTGCCTCCAAGATCAACTAATATGAATTTGCCTCCAAGATCCCCTAATGTGAATTTGCCTCCAAGATCCCCTAATGTGAATTTGCCTCCAAGATCCACTAATGTGAATTTGCCTCCAAGATCCCCTAATGTGAATTTGCCGCCAAGATCAACTAATGGGAATTTTCCTCCAATATCCACTAATGGGAAGTTGCCTCCAAGATCCACTAATGGGAATTTGCCTCCAAGATCCCCTGATGTGAATTTGCCTCCAAGATCAACTGATAGGAATTTTCCTCCAAGATCCACTAATGGGAATTTGCCCCCAAGCATCACTTATGTGAATTTGCCTCCAGGATCCCCTAATGTGAATTTGCCTCCAAGCAGCGTCAAAGCTCCATTGGTTACAAGCAGTGATATTCATTTGCCTCCAGCCACCAAAACTGCCCCATTGCATAGGTGCCCAAACAAAGCTCCAGTGCCTACAGACACCAGAGATTCTTCTTGCCCCATCAGCAAAAATAATACTTCAATGCCTCTCGGCTCAACAAATGCTACTTCACCTCTATGGGCAGATAATGCTCCAGATATTGTCAAATCTCCCTGCCATCAGCCTGTAGACACTGGGCCTCTCTCCCAGATGGGTGCTCTCTTAGACCAAATGGTCCACACACACTCGGCCTTACTGGGAAGTGAAGAGTTCCTGACCCTTTTAAGAGACATCATTCAGCAGAGAATAGAAGCACAAACTCAGTCGCACCACAGACTAATAGAAGACCGCCAGCATCATAGGATAGAGAAGATGGCCCAGATGCAGATATGTTATGGTAAGAACAGCTCAACATCACCACCATTTTCTTCTGAGCATTTCCCAGAGTTCCGGGATGCGAGTGAAGATGCCGATTGGCTCCTGCTGAATTTTGAGAAACTCTGTATCATGTGCAAAGTGCCTGAACCAGAATGGGTCTGTTTTCTGCCCGACACTCTCAAAGGCAAGGCCTTGGGGTGCTACTGTGATGTGCCTATGGGTGCCTGCTGCGATTACCCAATGATAAAAGCAGCCTTGCTGAAACCATACAATGGGGATCCAGATATCCACCGCATCAAGTTCCGAAATATGGAGCGGAAGGCAGAAGAGACTTTTTCCAGCTTTTACCAGAGACTCCAGTACCGCTATGACCGATGGATGGACACTGCTAACGTCAAGAAGTTCAAGGACTGCTATAAGCCTCTAGTGTTGGAACAGTTGCTCCAGAAGTGTCCGCCCAAAGTCAGGCACAAGATTCTGCAGCAAAAGGACTGTACCCCATATCAGGCTGCCCAAATTGCAGATGAAAAAGTCAGTGTGCACCAGGAAACAGTTTCTCGGCCCAAACTGAATAAATACCCATCTTCACCCAAACCTGATGGAAATTCAAATGCTTCACATCAATATTTTGTTGCAGACAAGGAAAACATTTTGGATTTCCTGGATTTCTTTGAGTGCCGTTGCACCTTTCATAAACTGCCCAAATCTCACTGGGTCAAATATTTATACAGCAAACTGATGGGGAAAGTGTTGGGTGTCTGCCTGTCCATCCCACAAGAACACAAGGATGACTATAACTTTGTAAAGGCAAAAATATTAAGGTTTTATGAAATCACACCACAGACCCATTGGGTCAAGTTCCAAACCCTCCAACGTCAGCCTGGTGAAACCTTCACTGATTTTTATCAGAAGCTTCTGTGTCATTATAACAGGTTGATTGCGGCGTATGAAGTTAAGACTTTTGAGCAGTGCCGAGACCTAATGGTGGTAAAACAACTTCTCACTCAGTGCCCTACTGAAGTAAAGAGTATGACTTGTAAGCAAAGGACCCTCACTCCAGAAGTGCTAGCCAGAACTGCCGATAAGTATTTGATCCTCCATCCGGATCTGCAGCAGAATCAAACCTCCAAGAAACTGGTCTCTGAGGTGCCGCCGATTGTAAGGCCAACCCAAGTAACTTTCCAAGATGGAAGTACCTTCTCAAGATGTTCTTCAGCAGAAACAGTTCAGAGGAAGCAGGACTTCCCTTGGCCATGAATGCCTTCACTTCAAACATTTTATCTATGTTGTATGCTCATGTATGATGTTTCAAGGCAAGCTGGATTTCACTATATCAGCATTATTATTACAAACATTCAATAAAAATAGTGTGATTTTGATTTTGTTTTTGAGGTTTCTAATACATACTTGGCATCCAAAAAGTTTCAAAGGGGTCAATGGAATGAGTTATATTGTTTCCATGGGTTTGTTGCAGAGTGGGATTTCAGTAGAAAAGTGCATTTTCTGGAAACAAAATCTTTGGGTTGTACATTGGGGTTCTGCTGGGCAGGACACCTGGCAAATGTGGGTTGGACCTGTTCTCCTAAGGTACATGTTCTCCTCTTCCCACTAAGGCAAGGCTATGGGCCAATATCAACTATTTGATGGATGTTTGTCAGTCTTATTTGGAAATGAGTTGAAGATTTTACATTCAGATCTCCCGTGTCCCTCCATGCTATGCAGGAGCCAGACTCTTGCTCATAGGAGAGAATTTTAAAAAAGGAACCTTTAAAGGAAATCTAACCCCAAAAAAAATAAACTGATTTCAGCTAGTGATGGCAGAACATGGGTCTCACTGGTCTCTCTTACCCAGATGGATCATTACCAAGTGCAGCAAGAAGGGAAGTGGTGTTGTGCAACTACAACTCTGCTGCTGTGGGTGGGGACACAAATAGGTTGCTAGAGATTCCTGCAAACAAAATGGGTCTTACTGAACCATATCACAGGGTTAATACTGACAGATCAATGAGGTAGTATTGTCAGAAACAGTTATAGGGGGAGCAGGATTTTGTGACACCACTGTGGAGACACTTTGTAGGCAACTGTTGGCCTGGGCAGTAATGCCCTCAAGGTTACCTTCTAGAGGTCAAGATCCCCATTAGAAACTGTTCAGGTAGCAATGTGCTAAACAATGTGTGTTCTGTCAATTTTTGGAAGGTGGCCCCAATACAGGAGGCAGACATTGCACCCCTCACCAATAGCAAACACTAGAGGGACCCTAAGTCCCAGAATCTATCACTTCACAATATAACAGGGTGAGGGGGGTTTCCCTGGAGCTTGAAGGAACTACCTCAAAGAATGGACTATGGGGTTGATTTATTTACCCAGATGCAGTTACCCAAATCAATCAAATCACTAATTAGCTCTGATCAGCCGATCAGTTAGAAAACTGAAACAAAGATCTGATTGGTTGCTATGGGTAACTGCAGTAATCAGCCCATGAGTCAGAAAGTGAGATGTATTTAGTGTGATGATGACCATTCAGCTGTAGAGCAATAAGAAAAACTACTTTATATTCTATGGCTAAATCTGTGTGGCCATTGCTGAAAAGAGCTCAGTACCAGGGACAGTAGGGGTAAAATCCTTAGGGTTTGCAGCAGAGCAAACAACTGTCTATTGTGCGGTTTGTTTCATGGCTCATGGCAATTAAGAAAGAGCTGTACAAAGTAGTTGCAGGTACAGCTGGGGGTCTAGTAAAAATGGGAAAGTCACCATGAGTGGATCTCATGTAACCAGACAAGTGCATAAGCTGAATTATTTTACTGTGATTGTTTTGTTGACCTAAAAACCTACAGGAGCCAGTGTGAGTGCTGCCAAATATCTGCCCCATGAATACAGCAGCACCTGAGCTCAGCAGTGATGTATTCATGTGGGGCAGGGAGGTAGATTGGTGGGGGGAGCAGGAGAGCACCGAAGGGTGGGGCTGGAATGGAGGCCTGTACTTATTGTACATGTTATGGTGGGCTGTAAGATAGATTGTACTGCACTATGCACCTTGCTCTGGATTTATAATCTGAAGGTGGAGCAGAGGGCAACACAAACCCAGGCGCAATTACATTTAGAAAGGTAGTTCAACAAGTGGTTTCAACAACCATAGGGGTTTGGTTTATATTGTCCCTTTAAAGGGGGTCCTCCATGTGCTGATCTGTGTGCATACAGTCTGTGCAACTCCAACTCCAGGGAAACTGCAGGACTCCGTATTTAGTGAAAACTCGTATCCTACCAAATAACCGGTTTCATGTTATAAATGCTGAATATCTGCAGTAATTGCCTCTTTTTCCCCTGCAGGATTATTTGCACTTACACAGTTCCGTCAATTGATCTGCTGAAAGCTTTAAACCTAACTCACTTCCATTAGCCCCAGTAGGAACCCGAGCTGAACCCAATCTCTCTCTCTCAGGGTTGCGCTTTTTCCCCGTAGTCGCACAAGGCTTGGCTGCTGCCCAAGAACATTGTCCCAGCTCTGTACTTATAGAAGCACTGGGAAAAGGCAGTGAAAGATTGCCAGCGCACAGTTTTCCTTTAAAAATAATTATTACAAAAATATGAGGCGTTGTTACCACACTTTGGCCACAATATTTAAGCTCATGTGCCACGTCAGGGCCCCTCATTGTACTGGCGTCTTACACTATCCAGTAGTATTCCAAGTATGTAGTGCATTTGAAATCAAGTCCCCCAACAACCAGTGTGACTGAGTAGTAAGACCATTGTACACTGACCCTTAACTCAGGATCTCTAATGAGAAATCAGAAGCTTATGCCCCAGCCCATGAACATACACCTGTAAATCATTCCCTGTTTTAAAGGCCAAATAGCTGGTCAGCGTCACAGGGTGGGTTAGACCGAGCGCTGGTGATTTCTTTCTGTATTTTGTGTACAAATTGTAGCCCAATTTTGCCTATAGCTGCCATTCGGCCTTTAAAATAGGGAATTAGTCACAGGTGTATGTTAATGGGCCGGGGCTTAAAAGCTCCTGATTTCTCACTAGAGATCCTGAGTTAAGGGCTCTTACTCACTGGCGTTCTGTCCTGCGCTCCCCTGCGTTCCGTTTTTTGGCGTTCAGCCGCAGGGGAGCGCAGGAATAGACGCAAGTCATTATTTCAAATGGGGCTGTACTCACTCAGACGCGTGTTGGCGCCGAACGCAGGTTGAGACGCAACATGCTGCATTTTTCCTGCGTTCGGCGCCAACACAGGTCTGAGTGAGTACAGCCCCATTTGAAATAATGACATGCGTCTATTCCTGCGCTCCCCTGCGGCTGAACGCCAAAAAACAGAACGCAGGGGAGCGCAGGTCAGAACGCCAGTGAGTAAGAGCCTTATGGGTAAGTGCACAATGGTCTTACCACTCAATCACACTGGTTTCTGGTGGACTTGATTTTAAATGCACCACATACTTAGACTACTAGTGGATAGTGTAGGACTCAAGTACAATGTTGTATATTTTGGCCAAAGTGTGGTACCAACAAATCAAAAAAAAAAATTTAAAGGCAAATTGTGCACAATTTTTTTTTCTTTGTTTACAAATATTTTTTTTTATCTTTTATAGCAGCAGCTCGTCAACTCCAGATTGTGGGTTAGACACTGGCCATTTCATTCTGTGTTTCTTGTACTCGGCAGAGACTGGTTTCACCCCTCTTGGGGGATTTTCCTTGTAGAGCCAATACAAATACAGGCTTTATGCCGACTGGATTTAACTTTTAAAAATTGTTTGCTTATTGATTGGTTATTGCCTTGCCGTTTCTCAAGCAATGATGCTTATAGGGGTGGTTCACCTTTGAGTAAACTTTTAATATGTTATAGAATGGTCAGTTTTATGCAACTTTTCAATTGGCCTTCATTATATATTTTGTACAGCTATTTATTTCCCTTTTTATTCTGACTCTTTCCAGATTTCAAATGTGGGTCACTGACCACATCTAAAAAAACAAATGCTCTGTAAGGCTACACATTTATTGTTATTGCTTCTTTATATTACTCTTCTTTCTATTCAGGCCTCTCCTATTCATATTCCAGTCTCTAATCCAAATCAATCGTGGTTGCTAGGGTAATTTGGACCTTAGCAACCAGATGGCTGAAATTGCAAACTAGAGAGCTGCTGAATAACAAGCTAAATACTCTTTCCAGCTTTCAAATGGAGGTCACTGACCCCATATAAAAAAAACGAATGCTCTGTAAGGCTTCAAATCTATTGGTACCTTTTATTATTCCTCTTTCTATTCAGGCTTCTCCTATTCATATTCCAGTCTCTTATTCATATCAATGACTGGTTGCTAGGGTAATTTGAGCCCTAGTAATCCCGTTGTGGAAATTGCAAACTGGAGAGCTGATGAATAAAAAGCTATATAGAAATCTCAAAACCACAAATAATAAAAAATGAAAACCAATTGCAAATTATCTCAGAATATCACTCGCTACATCATACTAATAGTGAACAACCCTCTAATTAAATTACCCAAAATAGTTCCTTTGGCACCATACACCAACTGAGGGCACCATCAAACAAATTCCACTTTCTGGAAAGGGAGGAACACATGGCTGTTCCAAAGACCAATCATAATCACGCAGGACACATTAAAGGAAAGGCTTAAATCAAATCTTTTAGTGGTTAGTTATGTACAAGACCAGTGCAAGAGAACACAAATAATACTTTAATGGTATCTAAGGGAGTCCGTAACAAAAAAAACAAAAAAAAAACACAATGAGACAGGCGGCACCATGAGGTTTCCATTTCTCTATGCAAAAGGAAACGTCAGTTGTAAGAAAATAACTATTTTCTAACAATTATTGCCCCATTGCACCCACGTAGATGGTGCTGGGAATATGGCCACACACAGTTCAATGTAAGAGAAGCCTTAAGAAGGGCGTTTCGTGTGATAGAATAGCTTGGGAAGCGCATGGGATTCAGTGGGCAGACTCATTAAAGGTTGACTGAAGTCCACTGCAGGTAGAGCATTGTACAGAGCCTCGGACTCTACCAAGTGTCTTGGAAGATCTCTCCTTGCCGTTATCTTTTTTCCAGCCCGCGGTCCCCTCCTGAGATCTCCTCCTTGGCCGTGAGTATTTTGGTGTTTGGACAGATGTTGCTTCTGGGTGAATCTCTTCCCGCACTCGTTACACTGATATGGTTTTTCCCCCGTGTGCCTCCGCAAGTGCCGGACAAGGTTGGGTTTCTGGCTGAAGCTTTTGCCGCAGGACTGACATTTGAACGGCCTCTCCCCAGTGTGGGTGCGCTGATGGATAATGAGGGCAGACCACCATGTGAAGTTCTTGCCACACTCCGTGCAGGCATAGGGTTTCTCCCCTGTGTGTCTCCTCTGGTGAATGTTGAAGGCTGACCACCAGCCAAAGCTTTTCCCGCACTGATCGCAGTGAAATGGTTTCACTTTGATTTGCTTTTGTAAAGGTCCGACTTTCTCTTTCTGTATGGAGAGAGCCTGATTTCTAGCTGCCCTTCCCTGTGACCGCTTCTTATTGACTTGGCTCTTACAAACCTTCTCACACTGTGGGCATTTCTTCCTTTTCCCTTTTACCGGACGTTTCTGTGACGTGGTCCTTTTAGGCAGCCAGATAAAGTTCTTCCCACACACAGTACAGCTACAAACCTGTTCTTTAACATGGTCCACCCGGTGCTGAGAAAGTGTCACCAGGTCCTTGAAGACCACTCCACACTCTTTGCACTTGTACTGCCGGTCTGCTGAATGGACATGGAGGTGTTTTGTCATGTGCTGTTTCTGGGTGAAACCTTTACCGCAATGTGGGCAGACGTAGGGTTTCTCCCCAGTGTGTTTCCTCTGATGTCGCACCAAGTTGGGTCTCTGACTAAAGCTCTTGCCACACTGCATACACTTATAGGGGCGCTCACCCGTGTGAGTTCTTTGGTGGATTGTGAGTGACTGGCAGCCTCTGAAACCCTTCCCACACTCACTGCACTTATATGGTTTCTCTCCAGTGTGCATTCTCATGTGCATCAGAAGAGCGGACCACCAGCTGAAGCTCTTTCCGCATTCATTACATATAAACCTCCTCTCTCGCGGATGAATTTTTGGATGTCCTACTGATCTCCAGCTGAATGCCGTCTCGCATCTTTTAGGTGGACCTGGACTATCCCGCTCCAACTTCACTCGGGTTTGTAATCTATCCAGCATTTTTTCTTTCAGGGACTTCTTCCGTTCAAAAGCCGCCTCCTTCACATGCATCTTTTGGTGCATTTTCAGATTGGACTTTAGCGGGAAGCACATGCCGCATTCTTTGCACAAAAAGATCTTTGGGTCCCTGTGGATTTTTTGATGCTTTATTAACTGCTGGCGGTTAAAGAAGCTTTTCCCACAGTCAGTGCATCGGTAATTCTGAAGACGTTCATGAGTCTTTGCGTGTTTGGACAAGTGTTGTTTCTGAGTAAAGCGCCTTTCACACACAGTGCACCCATATGGTTTCTCCCCTGTATGGTTCCTTTGGTGCCGTGTGAGGTTTGTCTTTTGGCTGAAGCCTCGGCCACAGGTGCTGCACTTGTAGGGTCTCTCCCCAGTGTGTATACGCTTGTGTATATTCAGAGCAGACAGCCACATAAAGCTCTTTCCACATACATTACACAGGCAGTGCCTTCTGCTTAGCACAGGCTGCAGCCGGGATGAACTCTGTTCAGGAAGCCTTCCTTCATGGCCACCATTAGGCAAGGAGGGTGGAAAACTTGTGTTACTCTGAGAGGCAAAGCCTTTATTTGCCTTGTTCTTCTTTGGAACTGCAGTGTTCACTGGCTTGGCCAAGAGTTGGCACAGATGCTTTGCATTCTTCACCATGTCAAAACCCAAGAACAAATTCTCTTTGTCCATCTTTCCCTGCTGCAGCTTACAGGGCTTCCACCCATCAGAGAATCCTTCATCCGTCTCCCAGTCATTGGTCAGATGCTCTGCTTCCTCCTTTTCTGCAAACAAAACAGACCAGAAATTATTTGTTAACTTACTTTCAAAGCAACTTCCCAACATCCCTGACTGAGCCACTGGCCAGTTGGTCATGAAAGGAAAATCTTAAAGTGATTCTGTCATGATTTCTATGATGTAGTTTTTATTTCTAAATGACACCGTTTGCACTGCAAATAATTCACTGTACAATATAAAATGTCATTCCTGAACCAGCAAGTGTATTTAGTTGTAATATTGGTGTGTAGGTGCATCTCAGCTCATTTTGCCTGGTCATGTGATTTCAGAAAGAGCCAGCACTTTAGGATGGAACTGCTTTCTGGCAGGCTGTTGTTTCTCCTACTCAATGTAACTGAATGTGTCTCAGTGGGACCTGGATTTTACTATTAAGTGTTGTTCTTAGATCTACCAGGCAGCTGTTATCTTGTATCAGGGAGCTGCTATCTGGTTACCTTCCCATTGTTCTGTTGTTAAGTTGTTGGGGGGGGAGGTGTGATATTACTCCAAATTGCAGTACATCAGTAAAAAGTGATTTTAGTTTATCAGAGCTCAAGTCACACGACTGGGGGCAGCTGGGAAACTGACAATAAGACTAGCCCCATGTCAGATTGCAAAATACGATTTATAAAAATCTGTTTCTTCTTTTGAGAAATGTATTTCAGTGCAGAATTCTGCTGGAGTGGCGCTATTAACTGATTTGTTTTGAAGAAAAAAAAAACATTTTATCCCATGACAGTGTCCTTTTAACTTGTACTAATAAATGATCTGTTGTGTAACTCATCAGTCTTACTTTGTAGCACTTACCACCTATAGTGATCCTGGTTATGTCGGGTTTCTCTTCCACTGCAGTCCAGTCTGTAGGATAATCTGTCGGCTCCAGTTCATTCTGCCCATAGGAAGGCTCCACCTTGGTGATCCGGAACATAACATCTGATCTTCTGGATGGGGAGACAAAAAGAAAGCAATGGATACAATTTATTACATGTGTCAGTGTGAGTAGGAAGTTCTAATGAAAACAACACTATAAGTCACAGAACATGAGGAATCGTTACAGTGAAAGTAAGGGGGGCTACACAGTAAGAGCCAATTAAACCAGAAGGAACAGACGTGATCTTTACTATTCACACAACACAGCAATACAAGAACAGAAAGCAATCTCTGCCATTACCAAAATTGCTTTCTTCACCCCAAAACATGAAAGCAGTGTTACAACAACTTGCAGCCTGAATGTAATTGCCAAATAATTGTGCACAATATGGATTTACCATACATATAGTTTTAACACTATAGTTCCAGGGGTACCAAAGACACAAATAAACACTCACCCCAAATCTCCCCCTAACTGACCTTCAGACTGGGCCCCCTTAGCTCATAACAAGGTTACAGATATATAGAAACATTGGGGTAACAGTCACCCTGCTATAGTTCCAGGGATACCCAGGGTACAAATAAACACTCACCCCAAATCTCCCCCTAACTGGCCTTCAGACTGGGCCCCCTTAGCTCATAACAAGGTTACAGATATATAGAAACATTGGGGTGTCACCCTGCTATAGTTCCAGGGGTACCCAGGGCACAAATAAACACTCACCCCAAATCTCCCCCTAACTGACCTTCAGACTGGGCCCCCTTAGCTCATAACAAGGTTACAGATATATAGAAACATTGGGGTGTCACCCTGTTATAGTTCCAGGGGTACCCAGGGTACAAACACTCACCCCAAATCTCCCCCTAACTGGCCTTCAGACTGGGCCCCCTTAGCTCATAACAAGGTTACAGATATATAGAAACATTGGGGTAACAGTCACCCTGCTATAGTTCCAGGGATACCCAGGGTACAAATAAACACTCACCCCAAATCTCCCCCTAACTGGCCTTCAGACTGGGCCCCCTTAGCTCATAACAAGGTTACAGATATATAGAAACATTGGGGTATCACCCTGCTATAGTTCCAGGGGTACCTAGGGCACAAATAAACACTCACCCCAAATCTCCCCCTAACTGACCTTCAGACTGTGCCCCCTTAGCTCATAACAAGGTTACAGATATATAGAAACATTGGGGTGTCACCCTGTTATAGTTCCAGGGGTACCCAGGGTACAAACACTCACCCCAAATCTCCCCCTAACTGGCCTTCAGACTGTGCCCCCTTAGCTCATAACAAGGTTACAGATATATAGAAACATTGGGGTAACAGTCACCCTGCTATGGTACCCAGGGGTACAAATAAACACTCACCCCAAATCTCCCCCTAACTGGCCTTCAGACTGGGCCCCCTTAGCTCTGCCTGTAGGGTCACTTTTCCTTCTCCACTAGGACTCAGCACTTTTGCCTGGAGAGTCACATTCCCCCTCCCCCTCACTGCTGCTCTCCCAGGTTTCTCTTCCTGCTTCACTGCTCAGCATGGATGGATAGGAGGAATACAATAGGCTGAGGATGCTGGGAGTTGTAGTAAATTACATGAAATGACTTCAGATAACAGTGGAAATGATTCCTCACCCCCAGGGTCCCGGCCTGACACAGTAGAAGCCCCACACAGTGCAGAGATCTGATCCTACCGCTGCTCTGGGCGCATTTCTCACACGTGACCTGGAAACACTTGCCTCCTCAGAACACTTCCGGTGTATAAATCCATAAACGCGCTCTGATTTGTAGGGATGAGGTTTGTCCCTACGCGAAAACCGTAGAGGCTTCTTCCTGTCGTTGGGAGGGATTATCTGTGACGTATTGGCCACTTGGCTGGGCAGCTCAGGAAGCGGAAGTGAAGTAATCGATACAGGAAGTGAAAGAGCCGGACAGTGGAAGGGTGTAGGGGGGTTTAATTTACGTTGGTGTCGAGTGCTGAGGTGGAACAGTTAGGGACCTGCAGGATCTGTCGCTGGTGCAATGGGGGTAAGAGCGAATGTTTGGTACTGGGGTTACTGTGAGGCGAGTGCGGGCTGCCAGCTCATCACTTACTGACTGACGTGTAGCTCCAGCCCGGGGAATGCCGGGATACGTCAGATTCATGGGGAGCAGGGAATGAATGGCTAGGGGCGGGGCTGTACGTTCAAGGGGGCAGTGGGTGACTGGAGACAATAGGACAGATATAGAGTAATGGGGAGAGAAGCTGAGAGATCTGGGGAGGTGAATGAATAGAAGAGTCTCCCCGAGAGAGAGAGGCCTGTCACTCACTACTGGTCAATGTGACTGAGGAGACCCAGTCTGTAGGGACAGAGGGAGAGGAGGGTGACGGGGAGAAGCTGTGGGCTCCAGTGCTGGGGGAGATGGGGAGAATCCAGTGACACATGTCTGGGACAGGCCTGGTGATTCTTTTGGCCACTTGTCATTTAGTTGCGGCCCTCCTGCTGGACCTGTCACTGGGGGGAGGGACAAAGGGTCAGTGACACATTGGAAGTGATTTTCTCATCCATTTACAGACTCTTCCCTATTTCTTCCGACAGGTTTGTCCCAGAGAAAAGAACTAGTTGCCGTTCCTTCCTGTGATTGGTCAGATGTTCATAGAGGCTGCTGTCATAGTACAAAATGGCGGCAGTGCTGGAGGTGGAAATCGGGGGAGAAGCTGTGAGAGAAGCAGCGGGAGAAGAGGTGAGTGGCCAGTGGAAGGGAATCAGGAGCAGTGAGTTGTAGCTTGGATTGTACCAAGTACAAGTAGGGGAGTCAATCTGGGCTACTCACACTGCCTCCTTCTCTTCGCACTGGCTGGAGGGCTGCCTTACCTGCCCCTCTGTCACTTGCTTGGGATTAACCCCAGAAACCAACAGCTTTATGTCTCTACAAGACTGTCCTCTGCGCATTATCAGGAAATGCCTTAATTAAAACTGTATTGAGATAAGTGATGACAGTATCAGATTGATAGATTACTAGTTGCAGTACCACTTCTCACCACTTCAGCAACACCCGTTGTTCCCATAGGCTTCAATAGAACAGCGCCACAATCTGCTTTCATTTTGGCAGTGATAGTTGAGATTCACTGGTTCCCTTGGGATATGTCTGTGTCGTTTATGTTCCTGATTCTCACACTGTGGGTTATATATAGATACAGGCATGGGACCTGTTATCCAGAATGCTCGGGACCTGTTATCCAGAATGCTCGGGACCTGGGGTTTTCCAGATAATGGATATTTCTGTAATTATGATACGTCTACTAGAAAATCATGTAAACATTAAACAAACCCAATAGGCTGGTTTAGCCTCCCATAAGGATTAATTATATCTTAGTTGGGATCAAGTACAAGCGACTGTTTTATTATTACACAGAAAGAGGAAATTGTTTTTTAAAATTTGGAGTACTTGGATAAAATGGAGTGTATGGGAGATGGCATTTAGGTAATTTGGAACTTTCTGTATAATGGGTTTCCGGATAATTCGAAGAAAGAACAGGGCTGCCTGGCACTCAATCGGGTCCACAGGACCAGAAAAGTTTTAAGTTAAAAAATATATCTTTATTTTACAAAGTTAAAAAATGTATACTTGCATCTCCATCCACCCTACTCGATTCGTACCCATACAGAGAAATATATATATATATATATATAGATATATATATATATATATATATATAAAGTCCAGTAAGTACCTGCACTCTATCCCTTCAGGTTTGTGGTGGGTGCTGGATCAAAGTTATGGCATATAATCTTCAAAGATGGATCCGCACTCCAAACAATTCAATCAAAGTGATTTTTATTGAATTATCACTCACGTGTCGAACGTTTCGGCCCACATTAGGGTCTTTATCCTTGATAAAGGCCCTAATGTGGGCCGAAATGTTGGACACGTGAGTGATAATTCAATAAAAATCACTTTGGTTGAATTGTTTGGAGTGCGGATCCATCTTTAAAGATTAGAGAGAGATATAATCGGCACTCACCATTCACATATAAAGGCTTGAGCACACACTTAGAAAAAACTTCACCTGGGTGCAAGACAGAATGACTTTTATAGTGATAGAATGCTGATGCACACCAGGATTTTCTTTTCAAAGTTACTTTATTTAATCGACGTTTCGGTCCACGTCTGTGACCTTTATACCTTGATAAAGGTCCCAAGAAAATCCTGGTGTGCATCAGCATTCTATATATATATATATATATATATATATATATATATATATATATATATATATATATATATATATATATATATATATATATATATATATATATATATATATATATATATATATATATATATATATATAAAAAAAAATCAATATTCATTGAAAAAAAAAAAACGACATTTCGAACTGTTCCCTTTCTCAAGGATATTTTGTTATCCTTGAGAAAGAGCACAGTTGGTGTTCAAAACATCAGATTTTTTTCAATAAATATTGATTTTTTTATTCCCGTTGAGTGCTGAACTATGTTTCTTTATTTGCCTTATTTACCAGCACCCAGGCTAACTTGCTAAACAAGTTTAGGGCGTGCTCCTCCATGTTTTTCTATATATATAAAATATAATATAACATAACTATGGGCCAATTGAATGAATAATAAAGGGGCCAGGTATATGTGAGTAGGAGGCGAAGGAATGAGTCTGGTATCATATCTTTAATGTTCTTCTTCTCTCCTATTTTCTGTACTTTACCCATGTAGAACCCCTGCACCAATCAGATGCTTGTATTCAGTAGTAGAATGCAGAAGATTGATTGGATTTAATTGTTTGGTGCCTGTGTCCCCTATGTACAATAAGCCATTGTCACTTCCCTGAGGCTGAGATATTGGCAGTGGAGGAGGGAACGACTCCCCCCTGAGAAGTGGGAGCATGTGCTAATCTGCATTATTCTACTTAAAGTGACCATCTGCCGCTGCTCTGCTCTTCTGGCCAATTAAATTTGCCTTTTTTGTCATGTGACTGGGGCACACACACAAAAGCCTGGCTCATTTGAGGAGATGTGTAAGTGTGATTCCAAGTGGTGGGACAGTGGATGAAGGCTGCTGAGAGTCCTGTGTTGGTTCCACACTGTTATTATTTACTGTTATTATATAGTGAATAAAGTACCCCCTCTTGAAAATTATAAGGATATTATAAGTTAACGAGGAGTTTCATGACCTTATAAAAGCAGGAGGCTGAAGGCTGAGTGTTTTTATACAGCTCATGGAACTCCGAGGTAACTTCTAATGTCCTCATATTTTGCAATAGGGATACTTTATTTTTTATAATACACAAGTTTCAGTCAGTCATGTGACAAGTGACCTCACTACTCACCGTTTATAACTGATGACATCAGAACTCATTGTTTATAAGGTTTTAATGTACAAGATATTCATGGCTTTTGTGTATTATATGACCATACACACAGGTCTCTAGAAATATACTGCAGGCCTGCTGCAACTGTGTAACATAGTAAATAAGGTTGAAAAAAGACACATGTCCATCAAGTTCAACCTTTAGTTTTATTTTGTTTGTTTTTTATTCTGCCTAACTGCCACTTGATCCAGAGGAAGGCAAAAAAAAACATTTGAAGCCTCTCCAATTTGCCTCAGAGGGGGAAAAATTCTTTCCTGACTCCAAAATGGCAATGGGACCAGTCCCTGGATCAACTTGGACTATGAGCTATCTCCCATATCCCTGTATTCCCTCACTTGTTAACACCATCCAACCCCTTCTTATACCTATCTAATGTATCAGCCTGTACCACTGATTCAGGGAGACAATTCCACATCTTCACAGCTCTCACTGTAACAAACCCCTTCCCAATATTTAGCTGGAACCTCTTTTCTTCTAATTGGAATGGGGGACCTTGTGTCAGCTGGAAAGACCTACTGGTAAATAAATCATTAGAGAGATTATTATATGATCCCCTTATATATTTATACATAGTTATCATATCTCCCCTTAAGCACCTCTTCTCCAGCGTGAACATCCCCAATTTGGCCAGTCTTTCCTCATAGCTAAGATTTTCCCTTTACCAGCTTAGTTGCCCTTCTCTGTCCCCTCTCTAATACAATAATGTCCTGTTTGAGTGATGGAGACCAAAACTGTACGGCATATTCTAGATGGGGCCTTACCAGTGCTCTATACAGTGGGACCCCCTCCTCCCGTGACTCTCTGCCCCATTTAATACAACTCAAGACCTTATTTGCCCTTGATGCTGCTGACTGGCATTACTTGCTACAGACAAGTTTATTATCTACAAGGACTCCAAGCTCCGTCTCCATTATGGATTTGCCTAGTGCAGTCCCATTAAGGGTATAAGTGGATATTGTTACATCCCAGGTGCAGGACTTTACATTTATCAACATTGAATCTCATTTGCCACTTAGCTGCCCAGATTGCCAGTTTGTCAAGATCCTGTTGCAAGTGCCACATCCTGGATGGAATTAATTGGGCTGATAGTTTTGTGTCATCTGCAAACACTGATACATTACTTACAATACCCTCCCCTAAGTCATTACTGAACAAGTTAAATAAAAGTGGCCCCAATACTGAGCCCTGGGGGACTCCACTAAGAACCTTACTCCAAGTAGAGAATGTCCCATTAACAACCACCCTCTGTACCCGATCCTGTAGCCAGTTTCCTATCCACGTGCAAATGACTTCATTAAGCCCAACAGACCTTAGTTTAGAAAGCAGTCGTTTGTGGGGCACAGTATCAAACGCTTTGGCAAAATCCAAATAGATCACATCTACTGCCCCCCCACTGTCCAGAATCTTACTTACCTGATCATAAAATGCAATTAAATTCGTCTGACATGACCTATCCTTCATAAAGCCATGCTGATTGCTGCTCAAAATGCCATTCAGTGGGACAACATTTTGAATGTGGTCCCTTAACAAGCCTTCAAATAATTTGCCCACCACAGATGTCAAGCTTACTGGCCTATAATTGCCAGGATGAGATCGTAATCCCTTTTTAAATATTGGAAACACACCAGCTTTTCTCCAATCCATAGGCACCATACCAGATGAAAGTGAATTTGAGAAAATCAGAAATAGTGGCTGGTCTAAAACTGAACTAAGCTCTCTTCGAATGTGGGGGTGTACATGAAATGTTTACATTCATTTTTATTAAAACTTTATGAATTATATCCACTGACTAGATTGAGCTGAGCCATTAGTGCAGCTATGAAGTGAGCCTGGGAACTCAGACTCCTCTATTGTATACACTGAAGAAAAGAACTGATTTAGCACATTTGCCTTTTCTGTATCTGTTACAACCATACTGGTACCATTATTTAATGGAGCAACACTCTCAACCTGCATCTTTTTACTATTAATAGTGTACTCTCTCCTCTCGAGTGGGACTCCCAAAACCTGACTCCTCTTACTGTACTGAGCCCCCTCACCATGAATCACTTCTCTCTTATACCCGTCCTGTCCCTCAGCATTATTTGTTACCCTCTGACCCAGCAAGCCGAATGTTTAGATCTGAGAGCCTCACCCTTTTAACTGAGCTACTTGTGGGGGTTCAAATACACTGCAGAGTAGGTGAGTCCCTGTCCAATCAGGCAGATTTGCTTTGATCTAATGTTCTTTCTGCCTTCGTGTAGTTTCTCTTTATTTCTTGCCTCTGATATAAAGATATTTATGGTTTTTCTTCTTCCCACAGTTGGATTTGTCTGAACTGGCACCAGAGGAACGATGGAGGTAAGTGGACATACGCCAGAAGATTACTGTATTAGTTTATGGCACAAGATTAGGGCTAGATATATTTTACAGAGCCGAGACACACAGCCTGAAAAGTTATTTATCTGAAATGCACTGCTGGCTGGAGATGCTTGTGAGTGATGTAGCTAGGAGATAGGGAAAACGTTTAGGGTGATGGCAAGCTGGGAGATTAGTCGCCCAGCAAAAAATCTTCTCTACTGCGGGCGACTAATCTCCCAAAATGCCTTCCTGCCAGCGGGATGGCATACGTATCTTTGTTTTCCATAGTCGCCCGAAGTTTCCTCATAAGGCAACTTGGGACAACTTTGGAAAACTAAGCGATATGTATGCCATCCCGCTGGCAGGAAGGCATTTGGGAAGATTAGTCGCCCGCAGTAGAAAAGATTTGTCATTCCCCGTGTGCTACCACCCTAAGATTAAGGCAAAATAAACAAGTGCTGCATATTTAAAGGGAAATTAACCCCCCCATAGATTTTTAACTGTTACTGCTGCAAAGTCCAACTACCCCCAAGTGAACTGGCCTGCCATACCTGCTCCCCTAACATCAGAACTGTGAAGCAAGGTTGCTGAACAAAGGGGCACCCCTCTCCCCCCAAAATATTGTATGTGACAAAAGAAATGCAGGGAAGATCGTACATTTACACCCCTCCAACGCTATTTGGAGGGGTGTAAATCAGCCCTAACTGAACACCAAGCCACATTAAGAGCCAAAATGTGGCAGTTGAGTGAAAGCAGTATATGCCAGTGAGTCATTGTGGATGCTTCTACTGAGCCGTTTTAGGCACAGGTTTTGGGATCCAGCTCTTTTTAGGGTGATGAGCCTACCAGGGTATTAACAAAAATAGGCAATAGTAGCTCTTTTTAGACTTGTTTGTTTCAAGTGATATTTCTGGTTTGATTTCAGGGTGGAACACGCCCGTATGCACGCCAAGCACCGGGGGCACGAAGCCATGCATGCAGAGATGGTCCTTATACTTATTGCCACCCTGGTGGTTGCACAACTGCTGCTCGTACAGTGGAAGCAAAGGCACCAGCGCTCCTATAATGTAAGTGTGAGCCCTCTAGTATGTCGTTTTTATTTATAAAATTCTATATATATAATTATTTATAAAATGACACTGCAAATAATTCACTGTACAATATAAAATGTCATTCCTGAACCAGCAAGTGTATTTAGTTGTAATATTGTTGTGTAGGTGCATCTCAGGTCATTTTGCCTGATCATGTGATTTCAGAAAGAGCCAGCACTTTAGGATGGAACTGCTTTCTGGCAGGCTGTTGTTTCTCCTACTCAATGTAACTTAATGTGTCTCAGTGAGACCTGGATTTTACTATTGAGTGCTGTTCTTAGATCTACCAGGCAGCTGTTATCTTGTGTTAGGGAGCTGCTATCTGGTTACCTTCCCATTGTTCTGTTGTTAGGCTGCTGGGGGGAGGGGTGATATCACTCCAACTTGCAGTAAAGTGTGACTGAAGTTTATCAGAGCACAGGTCACATGACTGCGCCACCATACAGCCTCCATATCTTTAACACGACAGTCTCCTCTTCCCACCACATGACATTTGTCCTTTCCTTCTTTACTTTCCCTTATCTCCATCTTGCTTTCAGGCTGGTGTTTGTGCAAGTCTGGTCCCTTCAGGTTTTTCGGGTGTGACCGGCTTGTGCCCCTGTCTTTCCTCTGTGCGACATTGTGTTGTGTGCTGGAAACTCTGAGCCTGTGTTTGTTTTGTGTATCTGGAAAGGGGGTTAGTGTTTGTTCTGGTTTGAACTGGACTGACATAATCTCGCATAAAGGCAAAGCTTCCGTCTCAATGTTTTGCTTTATGGCAAAAAACACTATTCCCAGAAACCCCCTAGTCCTAAAACATTCTAATAAAAAGTCCCATAAGCAAATTTGTCTGTTCCACTCAGCTGGTTATTATCTCTGATCTCTCTGGGGCATGGGGCACATAACATACAGGCAGTTGGGTTAATGACACATAATTGTTCAGGTTTGACTTCAATTAACTGTCGTTTCACAATCGTCAGTCCTTGAGTTGGCACCATATACGGCTCTAATCATAAGACTTCACGAGAGCATTACCAGTCCTATCTCCTGCCCTTCATTTGACTCGGTTATAATTAAACTCAATGTGTAATTAATTAATGGGCAGTCAGTACGGGGTTGTGCAAACATGGGAATGGAGGCTTCACTGAGATTAGAGATTGTGCTACATCATAAGGAACTAGATCTCTGGAATTCTGGGGATTGTAGTTCAGCAGCAACTGGATAGGACAAAGTTTCTGTCGGAAACAAAAACTGCCTATAATCAACCTTCAGATCTAAGCAACGACCTTTAAAGGGGTGGGTCACCTTCAAGTTAACTTTTAGTATGTTATAGACTGGCCAATTCTGAGCTACTTTTTGATTAGTCTTCATTATTTATTTTTAAAATTTTTTGAATTATTTACCTTTTTCTTCTGATTCTTTTCAGCTTTCAAATGGGGGTCACACATTTTCTGTAAGGCTACAAATGTACTGTTACTTTTATTACTCCTCTTTCTATTCAGGTCTCTCCTATTCATATTCCAGTCTCTTATTCAAATCAGTGCATGGTTGCTAGGGGAATTTGGACCACAACATGACCGTGCAAACCGGAGAGCTGCTGAATAAAAAGCTAAATAACACAAAAACCACAAATAATAAAAAATGAAAACCACTTGCAAATTGTCTCAGAATAGCACTCTCTGCATCATACGAACAATTAATTTAAAGGTGAACAACCCCTTTAAATGACTCTGTTCTACTGGTTTAAGAGACTGTAATTACTATAAAATAACTGGGCGGCACCCGTATAGCTGGGTGTATGCAGAGCGACTGGGCTGTGGGTGCTGGAGGGTATTTTGTTACTGATAAACAAGGCAATAAAGCTAAATCCACTTGATATGGTAAATGGGGCAGATTGCATTAGCCCCTAAAGGATTTACCTACAACTGATTCTCTGGACTTCCTGTTCATGGGCTGCTCTCTTTCCTTTGGTCAGGTAGAAGGTGGAGCTTAGTCCCACCAGTACTAATCTCTGCAGTCACCCACTAATGGTGACCAGAAAGAGCTCTTTATCAATGTAATGGCTTTAAAATCTCCCTGGTTTATAGAGATGAATGTGGGAAAATGTTGGGTCAGCTCTTTCATTGGAGTCCAAGCCCCTCCCCCGCCTGACTATGGGGAAGAGAGCAACGCAGAAATAGTAAGTTCTCTCCTGTTGCTCCTTTAGGTAGCGGCTACAGTGCAGAGCAAAAGGCTAGTGGAATCATAAGGGATATTCCAGAACCAAATAACTTAAATCTAATCACTGTGAGTGGTTCCCGTTACAGATGGTGACCCTCTTCCAGATGTGGATCGTCCCTGTGTATTTCACAGTAAAGCTGCAATGGTGGAGGTTCCTGGGCATATGGTTTCTGTTCTCCATAGTCACCGCATACATCACATACAAAGCAACAAGGAAACCCTTAGAGCTGACCACACCCAGGTGAGTCCAGGGCTACCAGCCAAGGGAACTGCCCATGCCAGGACTGCCTGGGAATCGGCTCCCTCTCTGAAAGATTATTCCGAACAGGTAGTTAAAGGGCATGTTAAGACATAAAAATAAAATCCCATTATTACTTTCTTTAGTGAAAAAAAAACCTATCTCCAATATACTTAAGTTTAAAAATGTGTAGTTTTTATAAGAAACCTGACTGTATGCAGTGATTCTCCCTTCATTTACTGCTGTGGATAGGAATTGTCAGACAGTCCCTAACTGCTCTGCAGGGAAACAATCATACTTATGAACAGCAGGGGGAGCCCCCGCCTTACTTCCCAGCCATGCAGAACTCAAGCAGCTTTGTTTGTTTCCCTGTAGAGCAGTAGGCGACTGTGTAGAGATTTGCATTGGATTTTATTTTTGCCTTTACATCCCCTTTACTGTTTCCAACTCCAGCTGCAGGGACAAAGATTATGGAGCCAGATTTAAACAGATAAACTGGGATTCTATTTGGAGGATTATTTTGCTGCAGCCACTGGTTCTGCAGAGTTGGAGAAAGTTTGTATTAAACAATACAAAAACTATAAAATCCACATTAGATTACATGACAACACAGGACCCAGTACATTCTGTATATTCTGATTATTAATCAGTCTTGCTGTATGGTGATCCCTAAGCAGCCCAGATCACACTGAGCATGTGCACAGTCTTGGTCTTGCAAAGATGTATAACAAAGTTACAAGATGGTGACCCCCTGTGGCCAACTTAGAAAGCATAAATCATTTGTTTGATTAGACTTGTGGTGCAGTAAGTTCATGTTTAGGATACAAAATACAGCATTTCTAGCATTATTCTATTTTAGACTTTACTTCCCCTTTAATAACGGAGCTGAACGGTACAGCCCTGCCTCATTGGTTCCTGATCCATTAATGTAACAATGATATAAACCATGGGAATGTGTTACTGGGATAATCATATCTGACTAGGAATCTATGCTGTGAGGGGCCTCCTGTATCTATAAATGATTTTGGAAGGACACAGGTTAGAAGTGTTGATCAGCTAGAAATCCTTATTAATATTAATATGTTTGTCTCCCACCCCCAGGCTGGTGTATAAATGGTTCCTGCTGCTGTACAAGATGAGCTATGCCACTGGAATTGTGGGATACATTGCCGTCATGTTCACTCTTTTTGGCCTAAACTTACTGTTCAGGTGAGTCAGTTATAGCAAAGTCATAGTATTTATTGTATTTGTCTCTGTGGCCTTAATTCTCATCTGTACACAACTTAAAGGGTTTGTTCACCCACCTTTAAATTAACTGTTAGTATGCTGTAGAGAGGGATATTCTGAGACAATTTGCAATTGGTTTTCATTATTTGTGTTATTTAGCTTTTTATTCAGCAGCTCTTCAGTTTGCAATTTCAGCCATCTGGTTGCTAGGGTCCAAATTCCCATAGCAACCATGCACTGATTTGAATAAGAGACTAGAATATGAATAGGAGAGGCCTGAATACAGAGACAAGTGATAACAATTATCAATAACAAAACATTTGTAGACTTACAGAGCATTTGTTTTTAGATGGGGTCAGTGACCTCCTTTTGAAAGCTGGAAAGAGTCAGAATATCAAGGCAAATAATTCAAAAACTATAAACAATAAATAATGACGACTGATTGGAAAGTTACTTAAAATTGTTCATTCTATAACATTTCAAGGTTAGCTTAAAGGTGAACCACCCCTTTAAAGGGGTGGTTGACCTTGAAGTTAACTGTCAGTATTATGTAGAGAGGGATATTCTGAGATGATTTGCAGTTGGTTTTCATGTTCTATTATTTGTAGTTTTTGACTTATTTATTTACTTCTCATTCTGTTTGCAATTTCAACAATCTAGTTGCTAGGTCCAAATTCCCCTAGCAACCATGCAGTGATTTGAATAAGAGACTGGAATATGAATAGGAGAGGCCTGAATAGAAAGATGAGGAATAAAAAGTAAAATAACAAAAAAATAAATAATAAAGCAATAACAAAACATTTGTAGCCTTACAGAGCATTTTTTTTTAGATGGGGGTCAGTGACCCCCATTTAAATGCTGGAAAGAGTCAAAAGAAAAAGGCAACTTATTAAAAAACTAAAGAAAATAAATAATGAAGGGCCAATTGAAAAGTTGCTTAGAATTGGTCATTATGTAATCTACTAAAAGTTAACGTAAAGGTGAACCACCCCTTTAAAGGGGTGGTTCACCTTTAAGGTAACTTTTATTATGCTATGGAATGGCCGATTCTAAGCAACTTTTCAATCGGTTTTCCTTATTTATTTTTTATAGTTATTTGCCTTTTTTCTTCTGACTCTTTCCAGCTTTCAAACAGGGGTCACTGACCCCATCTAAAAAACAAATGCTCTGTAAGGCTACAAATGTATTGTTATTGTTACTTTTTATTCCTCCTCTTTCTATTCAGGCCTCTCCTATTCATATTCCAGTCTCTTATTCACATCAATGCTTGGTTACTAGGGTCATTTGGACCCTAGTTACCAGATTGGTTAAGACGCAAATTGAGAGCTGCTGAATAAAAAGTGAAATAAGTCAAAAACCACAAATAATAAAAAATGAAAACCAATTGCAAATTCTCTCAGAATATCCCTCTCTACATCATACTAACAGTTAATTTAGAGGTGAACAACCCGTTTAATACTTGAGCTGTATATAGAAACATTCCTGCAGCTACATGTGTGTATCATACCCCTCCATCACTATTGTCATTATTATTGTATTTATAGGATAAAGCCAGAGGATGCCATGGACTTCGGGATATCACTTCTGTTCTATGGACTTTATTATGGGGTGCTTGGGCGGGACTTTGCAGAAATGTGTGCAGACTACATGGCATCCACCATAGGGGTGAGACTCTATTCTATTGGATAGTTGGTGAGACATGTATGTGGTTATGATACTGCCTGGAGCCCAGGGATAAGGGAAACCTGTGGAATCTTAAAAGACAAAATACTAGTAAATGAATTCAAAGTAGAGCCATTCACACAGCTGCCATAATTACACTTGCAATGTGTGTAACTGCTTCTGGTACATACACATATTTTCTGTGATATTTGTTATACATGGGCTGATAAAAGGTGCAGGAAGACTCCCCCGACTGATATCTGGCCGAAAATCAGTCTCTTTGGATTGAGGTTTGTTGATGCAGTCCTCTCTCTGACTGCCAGCATTCCTGCCGTTGTGATCTGGGCCCTAGGACCCACAATCACATCGGCCCGATATCCCTCACTCAAGGCGGCCATATTGGAGCAAGATCTGCTGGTTTGGTGTCTTGGCAGAGTTATCACATGCAGGGATAGAAATAAAACACGCACACACCGATGAATATTAGAATAATATATTGTAATAAAATGAATACATCACCGAGTGAATATAAGGCAACGTCTAGCCGAGCTTCACTTGGCAGACTTTTGAGAGGAACATCAGCTGGGGGACCCTGGGGCCAGATATAGCGAACTCTCCAAGCCAGATGAAGCGGGCAAGGTTCTACACAACACGTCTGCTTGTAGATGAAGTCCCAAAGACCCCTCTGCTGAGTTCCTTTTTATATTAATATAATAACAAAGTAATAGATGGCTACACGCCCAGAACGGTGACCATGAGAATGACCACGTCAATGTAAAAAAAGAAGTGCATGAGATACAAGAAGGAATTATTATATTGAAATAATAACAAAGTAATAGATGGCTACACGCCAAGAATGTTGACCATGAGAATGGCCATGTTTATGTTTAAGAGTTAATTAACTCCACTCCTGCTGTTCCCTTGTCTCCAACTAATGCTAATACATCCGTATAACACCTAAGGAGCCATATTGGATACTCTTGATCCCACTCACATTCATACATGGCCTGCCATGTCACATTTGTATCACATATGGTAAAGCAAATGTTATTATTGCACAGCAGTAGTATTACCACTAGGTGGCACTGTGTTCAAACATAAAGTGGCAGCTGCTTTATAATTAAAGGCATTAACCCCTAGGTCGTTACTTAACATAAGCATTGCCCATACAGAAGGAAAGGGACCTTTAAGAGTGAAAAGTTATGATATTTATTTCAAAGAATAATCTGTTACTGTCAGAATGGGACCATCCAATATAGAGCAAACATTGCTGCAAATTCATCACTCCAGATTTACAGGGAAGGAATGTTCTGGGCACACAATAACTTCTTACTATACTATAAGGGAAACAATATGGCTGCTCTTGCCCATATATATATATACATAAATAAAAAATATCCAAATATGTAGGTTGTGCAGCTGCAAGAGAGAACTGTACAGAGAATCTTGTCATTTGTCTAATTTATCTGCATCTCTGTGTTTTCAGTTAATGTCAGTATATATGTTGTTCATATGTCGGTATATATATATATATATATATATTGTGTATACGTCAGTAGGATGCACCTGTATAATTGTCTCCATGTGTAACCTGCACCCAGTAACCCTGCTCTGTCCGTCTCCATACAGTTCTACAGCGCCTCGGGGATGCCCACTAAGCACCTGTCAGACAGTGTATGTGCCGTGTGTGGCCAGCAGATCTTTGTAGACGTGAACGAGGAGGGGATCATCGAGAACACGTTCAGGCTCTCCTGCAACCATGTGTATCCTTAACAACTGCAACTGGGGGTGCCTGAGTGTATGTAGCACTGTGTCACTAACAGAAAACTAGAGGGGAGCTAATAATGGAAATGGAACTACAGGATAAAGTGTTCTACCTGTCCTGAGCAGTGACCGCTCTTGGCCAACTAATAGTTAATCTTCCCTTTTAATGTTTGTGCCGGGAGGAGGTGCAGTGGAACCAAAATTCTAGTCTGTACTTTGTGATGCTCAGAGAGGGTCAGACCATTAGTGTTGCTGGGTGGGAGACACCTGCATCATACAGGAGATCCCCATACTGTAATGAAATATCCTGGGGGTACCAGGGCTCCAGCAGTCCCCAAAAGTAGGAATCGATATCCCTCAGCGCGGAGTAAAAGTGGCAGAATGCAATATTTC
This sequence comes from Xenopus petersii, assembly GCA_038501925.1. Classification (NCBI taxonomy): domain Eukaryota; kingdom Metazoa; phylum Chordata; class Amphibia; order Anura; family Pipidae; genus Xenopus; species Xenopus petersii. The sequence goes on along the minus strand of CM076682.1, from coordinate 163,426,575 downwards.
AGGGCCGTATTACAGGCTGCCTTATAATTAGGGATGCTCAGAATCTACTCTTTTAGTATTTGGCTCAATCCGAATTCCTTTGTGAAAGATTCAGCAGAACCCTAATTTGCATATGTAAATGGGGAAAGAGAACTGCAGACACAGAGCGTGTTACAGACATTTCTGGATTCCTTGTTGTGAGGGAAAAGTCACTTGATTTTTGGATTCGGTTTGGCCAGGCACTTGGGTTCAGCCTAATCCTGCTAAAAAAGGCTGAATCCCGAGCCATATCCAGACCTTCATTTGCATATGTAAATTAGAGGGAAGGAAGGGGGAAAGAGAGCTGCACACACAGAGCGTGGTAAAGACATTTTTGAATTCCTTGTTTGTGTGAGGGAAAAGTCACATGATTTTTTTTTTTTTTTTTTTTTTTTTTATTCAGCCCGGCACATGGTTCAACCGAATCCCAAACCAAGTCCTGGGTTCTGTGCTTCCCTACTTATACTTATGAGTGGTTGGCAAACCGTCTCAAAACCTCCTGCCTCTTTAAATAACCTGCACCATGAATCTGGTGCAACAGCACAGAGCCCATTCTCCGGTATAGAGTGTGAGCAGTGCATGTTTTCTGTATATTCCATTTCCCTTAACCCCCAGTCTCTTGCAGCTTTCATGAGTTCTGCATCCGCGGCTGGTGCATCGTGGGAAAGAAGCAGACCTGTCCGTATTGCAAGGAGAAGGTGGACCTCAAGAGGATGTTCAGTAACCCGTATCCTTTCCTCTCATTTGTGTGGTACAGGGGTAACATAGTTGGGGTCAGGGGGAGGCAGATCTGTTTGACTGAATCAGCCCCACTGCCATTGATGGGGTTCTCTTGTCCCTGATGCTCTGATTGGCTGCCTGCATAGCATTGGAGTTACATTGGAAGCACCTTTAGTAGAAACCAATTGGCTGGTGGGTTATTGGCTCCTGTATAGAAATATCAAATTATCTATAAACAACAGGGGCCACTATAAATGGAGCACAGGGCAGAGAGAGTTTTGGGAGGAGCTTGGATACATTTAAAAGTCATTGTGGGGGACTGATGGTGCCCCCTCATACCAATTCCCAGGTGAGTATATAATGCGGAATGCCTGATACACTTGTTTCTTTTCTTCCTTAATCCCATGACTTCCAGATGGGAGAGACCACACGTCATGTACGGGCAACTGCTGGACTGGCTACGGTACCTTGTTGCCTGGCAACCTGTAATCATAGGACTGGTACAAGGCATCAACTACTGCCTAGGACTGGAATAAGCCCCTCCCCCAACTCCTTTCTCCCGCCATGTCAACATCCATGTACCGGAAACCAACGTGATTGGGCGCCAGCGAGGCACCTCCCACTCCTCAGGATTCAACCCGGCGGCCTCTCTTCTCATAGAAGCTGCTCAGACACAGCCGTGCAATGTTAGCGGGACGGGGCCCTTGTTCTATTATTTATCACAACATTTTCTTTGCCCCAAGGGACCCACCACTTTGTTGTTTATTTTAATCCATTTATCCCCACTCGATCTCCCAGGGCAGCAGTCCATTTAGCCTTAGATGTGTGTGATATTAACCCCTGCAGTGTTAGGAGCACCATAACATCACCCTCTTCTCTAGGAGTGGCGCCACCTAGCTGCCTGGAAAATGTATTGGTGCATTTGTGGCTTTCAATGGAAGAGGAGGAGACTGGAATCCATCAGATTTAAAGGCACAAGCACCCGTCATGGAGCACAGAGCATGTTCTGGAAACTCCAAACACCCACCTGTCTCCTCTCATGACTCCAGCGCTGGAATTGTACCACCAAACCGGCTGTTTCCTTCCCTAAAACCCACGTTAGAAATCTGACTTTTAAGAAATATTTTAAAAGAATGTAACTGAGAAACCTGATTGGACAGCAATTTTGTTTCTCCCAAAAACCCCATGTTTGTTCAAAAGGGGGCCGAAAACGCAGACCTGGGTATAAATGAAGCCAAGAAATCCAATATTAATATATATATATATTCGCTCATGCAGTGTCCTGAGGAGCAAATTAGCCAATAAAGGAAATTTTTATTAAAGTCACTACTCTCTGCACTGCTGGTTCTGACTGTTGAAACAATGGAGCAGCTCACCTACTACTCTTGCATCGTCTTCATAGGTCTGTTCTTTACAGACAGAGCAAGGAATTGTGGGAATATTGGCTGGAGGAGAACTGTCTTCCAATACATTTACCAAAGTCAGAAACAGCAGTGCAGAGAGTAGACTTTTTTTTCTTATTGAACGTTTTATTATGTCCGTTACTTGGGGGGAGTTGCCTGTAAGTGCTCGAGCAGTGCAGGGATAGAACCATAGTCTGTGCGGTTCAACCTCCATAAATGAAGTGGTCGCTGCTATAAATCTGTGAGTGTTGTGGTTTGATCCAGTACAACTGGGACTAATGGTACCAGGACTGAGTGATATTGGTATTTATACACAAGAGTGGGAGCTGCCATACTGCTTTCCTCAGCCGACGGATACGCCATAGCTTCAATAGAACATTGCTATCTGTCGGCTGCCAAGATTACTGCTGTTATAGAGCATGGCATTTATTCAGGAGAAGGAATGTTGTGGGCACTCGCTATGCAAACCCCTCAATATTGTTTGTGTACCTGAAGCGATATGGCAGCTCCCATCTCTATGCAGAAATACAAATACCCATAGAAGGAATTCTGAGGACTGTCTGGGGAAATAGAATGGCAGCTCCCACTTGTGTATAAGCAGCAAAGGAGTAACCCAGCCGGGCAGTAACCCATGGCCACCGTTCAAGTTCTGGCTTTTGTTGTTCTGTCCGTGGTGTCGAATCACTGACTGGTCGCTATGGGTTACTGCCCCTTGTTGCGAAATTCGTAGGATTGTCAGCCATGAATAATGGGGATTTTGGGTTCTCTTGTGGTAAATTGAGGTACATATCCGTCAGTTGGATTGTTATTTACAGGTGAAGGTGATGGATTGTTCTAGGGTTCAGTATTTTCACCCATTATTTAAGATGTTTCCCAAAAGTTGGGGGTTGTTACCCACCCATTGGGTCAGTCTTGGGGGCATCTTGGCCTCCATGCACCGATGGGCCCACAGAGATTGGTTGCACTGTGCTAAATCAGGGTGCAACCTAACTGGCCGTGACCAATGTGCAGCATGAGACCGGGCAACAAATCTTCTTGTATTTGAATTTAGTGGGGGGGTCTCCTGTGTGGCCTTGGGCTGAATCAGCAGATCCACCTGAAATAGATCAGCCCCAGTAGGTATGTGAATATTGAGCACATACAACTTGCTGCCCTCCAGTCCCCCCACAGTGCCCTAAAGTCCAGCTCTGGGTTTCACTGCATGGAGTCTGTACCCCCCCTAGTCTCTGAACAGGAGATTGTGTTTATGGATTGCTCCACTCCCCGGCGGGTGGGACGGGAAACTATTTTATATCAGACCTGGACACGGTTCTACTGACTATTTATTCTGTTAGGAACAGAGTCGCCCCGGCTAAACTCGATCCAATAAAATCTCTCTCATGTTCTGCTTTTAATTCTTTCTTGTTGTCTCTTCTGTGGCCTGGAAACTCTCCTTCTCGTTTTGTCGTTTGAATTTACTTCTCCATTCTGATCTAGTTGTCCAGTCTGGTATTGTTCCTCTGACCTTGGAAACCAAGAAAAAGCTGCTGTGTAGCTGCAGAGATACGTACAAAAAGAACAGCCGTACCCCCAAATATCCCTTTATGAGGACAGATGAGCAGTTTGCCAATTGGGTCCTTTATATCCCCACCTGTATAGAAGGGAGCAGAGGTACAGGCTGTAGATGTAGACGAGAGGAAACCATAGTTCAACAACGGTAAGTGGTTTTACCCTGGGTTCTGCTGTTGAATTATAAGACTTTGCAAAATAGGAGATTCCATGAAGGAGATGGCTACAGGAGAGAAGTTCTGTTGATGTGCTACAGCAGCAGTCAATTGACTTCTCCAGTCCAAACCTTCTTTGAGAGGACCAAGATAGGAGATTCAATGAAGGAGATGGCTATAGCAGCAGTTGATTGACTTCTTCAGTCCAAACCTTCTTTGAGAGAACCAAGATAGGAGATTCCATGAAGGAGATGGCTACAGGAGAGAAGTTCTGTTGATGTGCTACAGCAGCAGTCGATTGACTTCTCCAGTCCAAACCTTCTTTGAGAGGACCAAGATAGGAGATTCCATGAAGGAGATGGCTATAGGAGAGAAGTTCTATTGATGTGCTACAGCAGCAGTTGATTGACTTCTTCAGTCCAAACCTTCTTTGAGAGGACCAAGATAGGAGATTCCATGAAGGAGATGGCTACAGGAGAGAAGTTCTGTTGATGTGCTACAGCAGCAGTTGACTGACTTCTTTAGATTGAGACAGTCAGACAAGATGGAACAGTATGGTGAGATGGTAATAGTTTCACAAGTTGGAGACAGCATATTTAGATGGAGACAGAAATACCAGTAGGGAGAGCTACCAAAATTAAGAGAAGACAAAGAAAATAGAACAATATGGCGACAATAGGTTGACGTGGAGACATTAAAGGAGGATGGAGAAACTGAACATGATGGAGACAGAAGGACAAGATGAGGACAGAAGGGCAAGCTGGAGACAGTAGGGAAAATGGAGAAAGTAGGACAAGATGAAGACAGTAGGACAAAATTGGGACAGTAGGGCAAGACGGGGACAGCAGGACGAGATGGAAACACCAGAAGAAGAAATAAACAGGCAGATAGAATTGGTAGAATGAGCTGTTATAGGAATGAACATTTCATTGGTGGGACCGGGTGCCTTTCCACCAGGAGCAAGTTTATGGTTTGTCAATCAGTAGGAATCAATCCAGAGTCATTTTGTGGTCCATCATTTTTTAATTTCTTCCTGTGATGTTTGATTGTGAATGGTCTGTGGGGGGGTTGTTTTGCCCCTCTTTAATCAAGTTGTAAAGGGTTCTGCAAGGGTTTGAACCTGATATCCTTGTACCTTTATTCCAACTCACTTACTATGGAGCTCACTAAAGATGTCCCAGGAAACTGACTTAATGCTTGAGAAATTCCAGTTGCTCAGACAGACAGTATTAGTGGTACAGAGTCCAGTTATTGTCCATCTCCCCTGCTGTGTCCTGATCCCACCAATACTCTAGTGTAGAACCTCCTCTCTCCTCCTGCTCATTAATATGGAGATGCCAGCACCCAGTGACTATGGTCACAACATGATCTAAACTGGCCATCAGATGTTTCCTTCATCTAGGCGTCCGCTCAATGCTATCTGTAGATTAGTTGCTATGGGTTACAAGAAATTAGGCAAGTCGAGATCAGTCACAGGAATATCTGTAGTGCTTTCAGCAACCTTCTGGCATTGTGCTGGGTGTCGCTGGGCAACCAGCTGTCCTCCAGGTGCTGAAGAACAATAAAGGCTGGAGGTGCATTTGAAGGAATTTACATGGCAGCTTCAGGGTTATATGAAGGTAAGTGAATCCAGTCTCCTGCTCACTATTTGCTTGGTACAGTGCTTTCATTCTCTGTTGTGGGCTGCTCTCTTTCCCATCGTCGGACAAAGGTAGGAGTTTATTCCTATGTGAAAAGGGTTTCGTAGTGCCAGGAAAATGGACGTGTCTGTTTTACACATCAATAGAGATCAATGCTAAAGCCATAAATAGACTTCACCAAAAACCATCATCATCATCATCGTTTATTTATATAGTGCCGACGAGATACCATAGGAAAGAGAGCAGCCCAAAAGTAGAAGAAAGAATCCAAAGCTTCATGTTGGGTAGGTAGTGGGGAGACAGGGTTCATTTCCCATGGGGGGCTAATATAAATGGCGTTAACTCTTCTCTCCTCAAGGCAAGTGCAGTTTCTATGGATTGTAATGAGGAGCGACTGCCATTGGTTTGGGGCAACCCGCAAGGACATCGGACTTGAAAAGTGATAATTATAGTGTTGGTGCCCTCAATGCCAAGCTGCCCTGGTGTTGTATGAAACCATAGAGGAGTCCCTGAATAAACTGGCTCATCTGCTTATTATTATTATTATTATTATTATTATTATTAAAGGTTGGGGAAGGGGAGAAGTACTGGGCTGGTCCCGCTGGGCTGTCTGTGCTGATACTCGATTTGTTGGATCAGAGTAAATGATAATAAACATTACTGGTCTGTCTGTGCTGAGATCTGGGCCCGGTTTTCTTTTTTATTCACAGATTGTTTGGAGATGACGCTACAGGAGGACTATGGGATATGATTAGGAAGGTTGGGGGCAGTTGGGCAGAGAACAATGGAGTCTTAAGCAAGACTGAAACTGCTTTCTGTAACATTGTAGAAATGATTCACCTTTAAATGCTTCAATTCAGAACTCCAGACAGAGAGAGAAATAAAGGCAAAGTAACCCTACTATCAGTGCAGTCACAGTCTATTGGGACTTTGTTCCAGCCAGATCTTGACTGACGGCCAGAATTAATAAATAGCCGTGCCAGGGGGTTTGGGTTCATGGCAGGTCTGAGGGGCCGGGACTCCTCCTGCCGACACAGTGTTGTGTTTACTGCTCACTTGCACAATCCTGAGCCTTGTGCTGTTTTGTCTCTTCATTGGTCAGTGAGCTCCTGTATAGCAGAGTGTACGTCAGCTCTTCAGCCAAGCACAGACATGGAGCCTGTAGTAGTGGTGGCACAGCGCAGCTCCCTCCTGTTCCTCCTGCTCCTCGGCCTCCATACCCTGGCACAGGGGGACATTGCCGGGGACATAAGGGTAAGTTACATCTGATATAAATATTTGTCTTTTCTCTCCTCGCTGGGAGTTGCTGAGTTCCTGGGAGTTCCCACGTGAGGAGTCCTTTATTATTCACTATGAATCAGCGGGGCTCATTTATCAACACTGGGCAAATTAGCCCATGAGCAGTTACCCATGGAAATCAAATTGTTGCTTTAATTGTTCTACTTGCAGCTGCTTGGAAAAGGCCAAACACTGGTTGCTATGGGTTACTGCCCACGGGCAAATTTGCCCAGTGTTGATAACTGAGCCCCAGTGAGTCTGGAACAGCTCTGGGGAAACAGCACTTTATTATAGACATGGGCCCCCAGATTTAGATTGGGCCCGTTGATAATCCTAGAAAAAAAGTAAAAAATAATATGATGGGGGCTGGGAATTAGTGGTGCACAAACCAGCCCAAGACCTGAGGGGTCAGTGGGGTTACCCATAGGTTTATGCTGCCAAATTACCAATAGTGAGGTCACAGACAGGTAGACTTTCCCTTTCTCCAACGGTGATGTCATCAATGTATTAGTTGCCCTGTCCCTGCCCCTTTAGTGATGCAATCACTTTGTCCCACCCAACCTATAAGAATGTGTTTTGGCCACACCCTATTCTGCAGAAGCACGCCCCTTTCTCAAAAGCCCCACCTCTTTTCTACCATGGAATGCAGAACTTCGAAAATTTGGCTCAGTAAAGTAGTGATGGTCTTTGTAGCGTTTCTATAGAACATTGGGCAGTGTTAGTCCCCTGCAGTGAGGGAAGCCCCATAGTTCATTTTATATGCAGGAAAATTCTCCAATCAGAAGCATCTCTGCATCCCAAGCACCTCCCTCTTTTTATTCTTCCTCCTCATCCAATAAATGAATCATCTCATGTTATTGTGTCTGACAATGAGAGGTTTGGTCTGTGCGTCCGGGTATTTCTGTATAACTGGTCCTTGTGTCTCACAGTCCAGGAGTCTGACACCGGCCCAGGTTGGAAAGAGAACAAGGAATATCTGGCAGGCACCGCGGACTAGAAAGAAAAGTACTTGGTCCTACAATCCAGGTCATCGCTCCTTGGCTTTCCTGGTAATGTCCAACTCCTATTGCTATATGACTTTTACTGCTTTATGGCAGCTGAGATTCTAGCTATCTGTATAACAGAGCATTCTGTCCCAGTGGCTGCACAGATCCTATCTGATCCCCATTGTAAGCAGCAGTCCTGTCCTGCTTTATGGCAGCTGAGATTCTAGCTATCTGTATAACAGAACATTCTGTCCCAGTGGCTGCACAGATCCTATCTGATCCCCATTGTAAGCAGCAGTCCTGTCCTGCTTTATGGCAGCTGAGATTCTAGCTATCTGTATAACAGAGCATTCTGTCCCAGTGGCTGCACAGATCCTATCTGATCCCCATTGTAAGCAGCAATCCTGTCCTGCTTTATGGCAGCTGAGATTCTAGCATTTTATATATATATATAGTATGTTCCACGCAGCACATGAGATATATAGGGATGTAAGTAGGATATAAGTAACTGGAATGATTATTACTTGTTGCTGGGGTTTAGGTTGCAGGGGAAGTGGAGACAATGACACCGAACCCAAAGGAAACAGAAGCTACAGAAGAATTTCGCTGCTTTGACTATTATGGTGCAGTGGAAATACCAGCGGTGAGTGTCCTATGAGAGGAGAAGGGAAATATTCCATTTACTTATGATATGACATCAGTTCTGTTATAGGTCCAACATTCTTTCTTAATTTAAGGTGAAAATATTAGTGGCCCTGTCTTTTGTTTTATAAATATTTAAAGGAGACAAAAAGTCGGCCGGTATTTTAGGACCAGACCTCTCCGTGCCCATTGGCTCATGCGCAGTGACATCACTGACCCCTCACTAAATGCCCCACATCCCGTTTTTTTACTTATTTAGCTTTTTATTCAGCAGCTCTCCAGTTTGCCGTTTCAGCAATCTGGTAACTAGGGTCCAAATTCCCCTAGCAACCATGCATTGATTTGAATAAGAGACTGGGATATGAATAGGAGAGGCCTGAATAGAAAGACGAGTAATAAAAAGTAGCAATAACAATACATTTGTAGCCTTACAGAGCATTTGTTTTTAGATGGGGTCAGTGACCCCCCCCCCCCCATTTGAAAGCTGGGAAGAGTCAGAAGTAAAAGGCAAATAATTCAAAAACAGTAAAAAATAAATAATGAAGATCAATTGAAAAGTTGCTTAGAATTGGCCGTTCTATAACATACTAATTAGCTTAAAGGTGAACTACCCCTTTAACTGCACTTTACAAACAAAATTATACACAAATACATATAAATATACTTTAGCACTGGAACGCGCTGTATCCGCAGTCATTTGTCATTTGTAACACAGGGAGGCAGCGCTGCAGGGGTTAATAAAGGAGGAGGAGAGAGAACCACTGGCAACCAACCCCCCCACCCAGACCAGACTCCGAGAAATGAGCCCAATCCTTGTGCCCAGGGGCCCCGCCGTCCAGATCTGACCCCTGAGTCTGACCGTTCTAGTGAGGAGGTGAGTGTCTGAGCTTGGGACCCCCCTTTAAATTCTGGGGTATAAAGTTTTATTAATATCAGTGCAAAAGTGCAGTAACCCATAGCAACCAGCCATTTCTTTTCATATTTGACTGATTCAACCTAATTAAATTAATTCCCATTATATTCTACTTCCAATTTCCCCGTTGGATACACAGGGGGCTGTTTCTATTTCATCCACCCGAATTTTTTTTACCCCCAGACAGAACTGGTTTTTCCAGGCCCCTTAAAAAAACTGAAGGTCATTTTGTGCCTTAGGAGCCAGTGATGGGCTTTGTATTCAGATGGGTTTTCTGCTGTCGCTCTGTGTAATGTGGGATTGTACCAAGTCTCTTAGATATAAATGTCGATTTATTCTGCCTCCCTGGAAATACAAGAGAGATAGTAAATGTAGGGGCTGCTGGTGGGTCCAACAGAACAGAGGGGAGAGTAGGAACTCATTTATACCCACTAGTACCATTAATTACTTCTTTTTGCTCTGAAATCCCACAGTCCCCGGGGGGCAGGAGATCAATGTGGCATCACAGGTCAGGGAGTCGCTCGCAGCACCCACAGCCGCACCCACAGCAGCACCCACAGCAGCACCCACAGCAGCACCCAAACCACAATCTCTGCCACTACCTGGGCTGCAGGTCTCCCCTGGGCACCTATGAGAGCAGCTCTAGTGAGGAAGACTGAGAAGCAAGTAAAGGTGTGTGTATATATATATATATATATATATATAATAAACAAGAGCCATGAATATCCTGTAAATTATATCTTTATAAACGGGGAGTTCTGATGTCATCAGTTATAAACGGTGAGTTCTGATGTCATTACTGTCACATGACTCACAGAAACTTGTGTATTATAATCAGGACCGCCATCAGAAATCGCAGGGCCCCATACGACAAAATTTCCTGGACCCCCTGGGCTGTGCCCACTGCAAGCCCCACCTACAGGTCCACCCTCTACACCACACAGTAAAAAAACAATAAAAATATTGGTGGCTCGGGTTCCCACATGTTAGTAAAAAATAAAAAGATATTGGTGGTCAGGGCCCCCCATAAAAAACATTTATGGCCAGGCCCCCCCCATTAAAAGATATTGGTGGCTAGGACCCCACATGAGAAAAAAAAATTGGTGGCCAAAATTGGTGGCCAGGGCCCCCTCCCTCCCACATTATAAGAAAATTGGTGGCCAGGGCCCCTTAAACGTCCATGCCTTCCCGAAGTCAGCAGCTCTCAGAAAGATGGGGGGCCGGCTAATCAAGTAAGTCTGGTGTGGCCGGGGCCCCCCTTACCCTTGGGCCCCCTACAACTCTCCCCCCTGTCCCCCCCTGATGGCTGCCCTGATTATAATGAATAAAGTACCCCCAGTTGTAAAATATAAGGATATTAGAAGTAACCTCGGAGTTCCATGACCTGTATAAAAATATTCATATGGTCATGAAACTCCTGAAATATGAAATATCCTTATATTTTACAAGAGGGGGTACTTTATTCACTATATAATACACACAAAAGCCATGAATATCTTGTAAATGATATCCTTATAAACGGTGACTAGTGAGACCTTCGGCCTCGTGCTTTTATATGGACATGGAACTCATCGTTGACATAATAAAAAAGGGGCACTTTATTGACTATATAAACAGTATTTATCACAATGGACACCAGTCCTGCACCTTCAATTCAAATGGGTCAATTCAGGAACCACAGACATATTGACTGGAACCTGCAATACACAAATATTTCCACTAGAGGCATCAGGACTTTAACCACAGAAATACATTGGCGCCACCACTTGGCAGAAAAGTTAATTACACCCAGTTGTGCCCAGATTAGGAGTTTGACCCTTATCTCTGAGAACCCAGAAAATCCTGGGGGAGTTATCAGCTCTGCACCCCAGTTATTGATTCCGAATGAATTACTCAGCTCGGTTATTATTGTCCAAATGAGTCACATGACCACTGGGAGGAGGGGCACTGCTTTTCTTCTGGTTGCTGTGATGAGAATTAGTATGGCAGCACCACTCATAGAACTACATTTCAATAGGCAGATAAATATGATATCCTTGGGCACATTATGTAACCCTAATAATAAACGTGATGTATTTACCCTTTGAAGCCAAGAAATCCCCATTTGAAAACTTTGATTTCTGTGCCCTCCTTTATAAATCCCATAACTGGCTCCTTTTTTACTCTTACAGGGCCAATAAGGAGGCTGAATGGAAGAGTTGGGGTCAGTGGATTCTCATGTGTGTTACTGACGGGGAGACCCTGTACCTGGTGCTGTGCACATTTAGCCTTTGTCTCATATAATGGGGGCAACGGGGATACTGAAAGGGGGACCCCCATGTACTAACTGTGTTACTGACTCACTACTGCCCCCTGTATTCTCATACAGAGACTCTTTGTTCTACACACACGACTGCCTTTAGGGTAACATAAAAAAATTACAATTTTGGTGAAACTTTGCCTTTAAATATAAAATATAATATAGCAATCTATTTATAATATAGCAATCTATTTATAATATAGCAATCTATTTATAATATAGCAATCTATGAACTGTAGGGGGCAGTCATATAAAGAGGAAGCCTTGGCTAATAAACAATATGGCAGCTCCTACTCTCAGGTCCAATGCACATTGAGTGATTTATGTACAAAACACATACACAGGTGTAGTTTCCCTTTAGCATTCTGTCCGCTACTAATTTAGCTCTTCCGTTGGCTGCAAACGTTTCTGCTGTGATGTTTCTCTTGGGTTTATTTAGCATTAAACACGTCTGAATTAAAACTGTTTTATATAATAAAATAAATATTTTACTTCTCAAGGTGTCGGTGCACATGTGCGTCCTGCAGGGAGTTGTTTCAGTAGGCAGTTGCTATAACTTATATAAAGTGATGGGCGAATAAATTCACCTGCTGCGAATTAGCAGCGAATTTCTGCGTTTCGCTGCCGGCGAATATCCCGCTTAAATTCGCTGGTGTCAAAAAATTTTGGACGTCCGAAAAGTGGCTCACAATGAAACCCATTGATTTTAACGCCGGCATCAGAAATTGACACGAGCGACTTTTCGGACGCATGTCCACAATTGGGTCGCCAGCGACAAATCTCCTCTTCTTCGGCAACTAATCTCCCCAAACTGCCTCCCGCTGGCTAGAATGGAAATCGCCGGCGGGATGGCAATCAGAGTTTCGTTTTCAGAAGTCGCCTCATGAGGAAAATTCGGGCAACTTCGGAAAACGAAGCGTTAAGAGTGCCATTGCGTCGGTGATTTATTGTAGCCAGCGGGAGGCAGTTTGGGGAGATTAACACTGAAAAAAGTGTTTGGAAGGTGAAATATCCCTTTAGAGCAGAAACACGCTCAGATTCAGGGAGATTTAGTCGCCCGGCCATAAATCGTCTTTTCATCGGCCGACTAATCTCCCTGAATCTGAGCGTGTGTCTCTGCCCTAAAGGCACTTTTTTCAGTTCATTTGTTATCAGATTGTTGGGACAAAGATAAGAAAACGATCAACTAAATGTATCAATTTAGATCAGTTTACAGGGTCGGCGACCCCCCTCCCAGAGCTGCTGACACTTTACACTTCAATATTAGAAAAACGGTGACACACAGAAAATAGAAAGTAATTGGAAAAAGTCATTATTTCTGGTGATCTGTCTGAAACCAACTAGTTGTTTGAAGGCGAACCACCCCTTTAATATTCATGTAAAGAAGTGACATAAATATATTATACCAGTGTTTGACCAGTAACACATTGGACACATTGCTATGGCTGAGCCAGAGATACTGGTTATTATGGGGCTGAACTGGTGGAGATATTTGTGTAGCCAGTTAGTTCATTATAACTAAGCACCACTAGGGGGCGTTTATCTGAATGAGTGAGTGACTGGTAACCCCTCATCTTATTGGCAAGACTAGTGCAGAGATACTGGTTATTATGGGACTGAACTGGTGCCCATTGATGAAGTTTGAAAATAAACAATGGAACTTTTAAGTGTCCCTTTAAGAAATAACTGATATCAAAATGACTTTATCAATTAATTGATGAATGTAAATCTGCCTGATAATCTATTTGTAAGGGAATAATAACAAGATAGCGGGTTCCCCGGCATGTTAGAGAGCAGGGTGTTTGCCCCCGGGTCACTCACTAACACAATTCCTGTGATGCTCAGGGATCAGTTTAATATTTGTATGTGCCCCATGGCGACATTGGGAAGAACGATTAAAGGCCAAGTTCACCAATCATTAACCTGACTCCTCTCTGTGTTTAATTCATGGTCATGCACAGGATTATATTCTGACCAATCACAGCATGGGTTATGGCACCTAGGGGGTCGGTGCTGTATTGGGAGAAAGAAATCTCAGGGGTTCACCCCAGTTTTAATGAGTAGCCAATGGGTTTCACCCCAGTTTTAATGAGTAACCAATGAGGTTCAGCCCAGTTTTAATGAGTAACCAATGAGGTTGACCCCAGTTTTAATGAATAACCAATGGGGTTCATCCCAGTTTTAATGAATAACCAATGGGGTTCACCCCATTTTTAATGAGTAACCAATGAGGTTCAGCCCAGTTTTAATGAGTAACCAATGAGGTTCACCCCAGTTTTAATGAATAACCAATGGGGTTCCCCCAAGTTTTAATGAGTAACCAATGAGGTTCACCCCAGTTTTAATGAGTAACCAGTGGGGTTCACCCCAGTTTTAATGAGTAGCCAATGGGGTTCATCCAAGTTTTAATGAATAACCAATGGGGTTCACCCCAGTTTTAATGAGTAGCCAATTGGGTTCACCCCAGTTTTAATGAGTAACCAGTGGGGTTCAACACAGTTTTAATGAGTAACCAGTGGGGTTCACCCCCGTTTTAATGAGTAAACAATGGGGTTCACCCCAGTTTTAATGAGTATCCAATGGGGTTCACCCCAGTTTTAATGCGTATCCAATGGGGTTCATCCCAGTTTTAATGAGTAACCAATGGGGTAACCTCAGTTTTAATGAGTAACCAGTGGGGTTCACCCCACTTTAAATGAGTAATCAATGGGGTTCACCCCAGTTTTAATGAGTAACCAGTGCCCGTCCCCCATAACAACTTTTCTGGTGCTTTAAGAAGAACGAGAGCAACATACACTTACCTACTGAAATCTGGAAACCTAAAGACATTTACTCACTGCAACATGGAAACCCACCTACAAACACATTCACTGGTTCCGTCAGGTGAGATTGCCCCCAAAATGTGATGTGAACCAGCTAGAAAATGGGCAGTTTTGCATTGCAATAAATAAAGTACAGGGATTAAAGAAGGAGGTCTCTGTCCCAAAGAGCTTACAGTCTAAGCAATACAAATCATGTTGTTTATAATAAAGAGACAATGAGACGTGGTTGTGTTGAAGACCCAGAGGATTTATTTCGAATAAATAAATAGAAATTCCCCAGAAATCTTCCCTGTGGGAGGGAAATGTTCTCCATTGACCCGAGGGTAGTACAGCAGTTCCTGGTTCCCTATTGTGAAAATAATGGGAGGAAACTTGGGCTTAGTCTCTTTCTGGACTCCACCATTGCAAGGGGTGGACTTACCTGATGGCCTGAGGTGGAGGTAGGTCTCAGTCTAATGTGTATCCTGTGCTTGAATGGCTGCCCCCATGGCTACACAGTAGCTTGTTTATATAAACTATAGTAGTACTTATCTGTTATCTACTGTGTATCCTGTGCTTGAATGGCTGTCCCCATGGCTACACAGCAGCTTATTTATATAAACTATAGTAGTACTTATCTGTTATCTACTGTGTATTCTGTGCTTGAATGGCTGCCCCCATGGCTACACAGCAGCTTGTTTATATAAACTATAGTAGTACTTATCTCTTATTTACTGTGTATCCTGTGCTTGAATGGCTGCCCCATGGCTACACAGCAGCTTGTTTATATAAACTATAGTAGTACTTATCTGTTATCTACTGTGTATCCTGTGCTTGAATGGCTGCCCCCATGGCTACACAGCAGCTTGTTTACAGGGCAACAGTACAATATATTTTAATTATTTTAAAACTCTTACTTTAAGGTGTTACTGTTCCTTTAACCTTTGTTTCACGGTTAAGAACCCCTGGAATCCATTGATTTCATTCGTTTGTACTGTCACAGCCTCTAACATTATAGTTCAGCAAAAGCATCTTTACTCCAGGCATTTCCAGTGAGGGAGGAGCTGAGCGAGGGGCTCTCATTGTAACAATGGGCTGCAGAGGGTTTTCATTGGCCCCTCTGTGGATTTACATGGAATTAGCAAATCGTTCGTTCAGAAGCCAAAATCTGTAGATTGTTATGTGAGGAATGTCTGATCCTAATTCTCAGGGGGCAGCAGAGCACAGCCGGGAGTCAGTACTGAAAGGAGCCACATTCTCTGCTCAGTAGGAAACAGCTCCAGCCTATGGGAACATCAGCCAAACTCCATGAACTCCAACTGCCAAAGTTCACTTTCACTTTTTGGACAATAACAAGTCAGAGCCAAACAGAGACAGAGCAGACAGAGAGAATTTAGAGAGAACAGACAGACAGAGGAGACAGAGACAGAGCTGACAGTCAGAGGAGACAGAGACAGAGCTGACAGTCAGAGGAGACAGAGCTGACAGTCAGAGGAGACAGAGCTGACAGTCAGAGGGGGCAGAGACAGAGCTGACAGTCAGAGGAGACAGAGCTGACAGTCAGAGGGGACAGAGACAGACAGGCAGTGGAACTGGGATCAGAGCAGAGACACATGAGGATGGAACTGGGCATAACTTGGTGTTTGCTGGTGGCCGTGGGGCTCATTGTGGCAGCAGAGGGGCAAGTACCAATGTCTGAGCTTTCGGACCTTCAGAACAAGACCTTGGCCCTGGCAGCAGAGGAATTGCACAGCAAGAAGCACATCAACAACCGATTCCAGGTCTTCTCTGTACAGGAAGCAACAGAAGAGGTGAGTGTGAGTGTGAGTGAAGGGAAATCAGTGTAGCTCTGGGAAACACTCATGGCCGGTACCTCTAATTCATTCGGGATTTTCTATTGGAACATGATCATGTTAGAGACCTCCTTTATTATTATAGAGGCACATCTGCAGCAGGACAGGACCAATCAGAAATTCCTTTCATTATCCTACATGAAAGTAACCAATAAAAATTGGTCATCACTGCATCATCACTCGGCCAATCAGAGCTAATTCATAACTTAACGGCTGACCAGTAAATTCTAGCTGCTGATTGGTTGCTATAGGTCACTAGGCCGGCAGCCAACTTTGCATCTTGTATTACATTATGGTGAATATAGTGCCCCCTACTGTAAAATATAAGGATATTATAATTCACCGAGGCGTTTAATGGCCACATTCAGCCTTGTGTCTTTATACAAGTCATGGAAATCCGAGGTGACTAATAATATCCTCATATTTTCCAACAAGGGGAACTTTATTTATTATAATACACAAGTTTTAGTGAGTCATGTGACAAATGACATCACTAAGCTCTGATTATAACTGATGACATCACTAAGCAGGGTTTATAAGGATATAATTTACAGGATATTCATGTCTCTTGTGTATATTATATATATAAATTGTTTAGGGCCATAGTCAAAGGCTCTGCACCCCCTAGTTGGGGTCCCTAATGATTGTGAATCTCATTCTCCTATTCTATTGCAGGACTATAGCGCTGGCGTTTTCGTGCGCTTGAACGTAATGAAGAGACAAACCAACTGCCCCAAGTCTCAGTGGAAAGAGGGGAGAGAGTGCGGCGCTGTGAATCAAGGGGTGAGTATGACTGGGGGGCTGGATTAGGGGCATCATGGGGTGGATTGGGTTCCAGCAGTGGGAAAGTAAGTGCACGAGGGGTTCAGGCTGGTGGGGTTAAAGGACAATGATCACGTCAGTCAATTACATTTACTGACCCCCCCTTCATGTCACCTTTCAGCAGCGGTCGCCAACCTTTTTTGGATGGGGACCGGTGTAGAGGGGGTCAGGGGGGTTGGGAGGCGATTGGGAGGGGGGTCAGAGGAGTTGGGAGGGGGTCAGAGGAGTCGGGAGGGGTCAGGAGAGGTCAGGAGTGGGTCGGGAGAGGAGTTGGGAGGGAGTTGGGAGGGGTCGGGAGCGGTCAGGAGGGGAGTTGGGAGGGGGTCGGGAGGGGGTCAGGGGAGTCGGGAGGGGTAGGGAGGGGGTCAGGAGGGGGTATGGGGAGCCGGGAGGGGTCAGGAGAGATCGGGAGGGGAGTTGGGAGGGGTCATGAGGGGGTCAGGGTAGTCGGGAGGGGTCAGGGTAGTCGGGAGGGGTCAGGAAAGGGTCAGGAGGGGAGTTGGGAGGGGTCAGGAGGGGTTGGGAGGGGAGTTGGGAGGGGTCGGGAGGGGAGTTGGGAGGGGTCAGGAGGGGTTTGGAGGGGAGTTGGGAGGGGTCAGGAGGGGTCGGGAGGGGAGTTGGGAGGGGTCAGGATGGGTTGGGAGGGGAGTTGGGAGGGGTCGGGAGGGGACCCCCCCTTCATGTCACCTTTCAGCAGCGGTCGCCAACCTTTTTTGGATGGGGACCGGTGTAGAGGGGGTCAGGGGGGTTGGGAGGCGATTGGGAGGGGGGTCAGAGGAGTTGGGAGGGGGTCAGAGGAGTCGGGAGGGGTCAGGAGAGGTCAGGAGTGGGTCGGGAGAGGAGTTGGGAGGGAGTTGGGAGGGGTCGGGAGCGGTCAGGAGGGGAGTTGGGAGGGGGTCGGGAGGGGGTCAGGGGAGTCGGGAGGGGTTAGGGAGGGGGTCAGGAGGGGGTATGGGGAGCCGGGAGGGGGTCAGGAGAGATCGGGAGGGGAGTTGGGAGGGGTCATGAGGGGGTCAGGGTAGTCGGGAGGGGTCAGGGTAGTCGGGAGGGGTCAGGAAAGGGTCAGGAGGGGAGTTGGGAGGGGTCAGGAGGGGTTGGGAGGGGAGTTGGGAGGGGTCGGGAGGGGAGTTGGGAGGGGTCAGGAGGGGTTTGGAGGGGAGTTGGGAGGGGTCAGGAGGGGTCGGGAGGGGAGTTGGGAGGGGTCAGGATGGGTTGGGAGGGGAGTTGGGAGGGGTCGGGAGGGGACCCCCCCTTCATGTCACCTTTCAGCAGCGGTCGCCAACCTTTTTTGGATGGGGACCGGTGTAGAGGGGGTCAGGGGGGTTGGGAGGCGATTGGGAGGGGGGTCAGAGGAGTTGGGAGGGGGTCAGAGGAGTCGGGAGGGGTCAGGAGAGGTCAGGAGTGGGTCGGGAGAGGAGTTGGGAGGGAGTTGGGAGGGGTCGGGAGCGGTCAGGAGGGGAGTTGGGAGGGGGTCGGGAGGGGGTCAGGGGAGTCGGGAGGGGTAGGGAGGGGGTCAGGAGGGGGTATGGGGAGCCGGGAGGGGTCAGGAGAGATCGGGAGGGGAGTTGGGAGGGGTCATGAGGGGGTCAGGGTAGTCGGGAGGGGTCAGGGTAGTCGGGAGGGGTCAGGAAAGGGTCGGGAGGGGAGTTGGGAGGGGTCAGGAGGGGTTGGGAGGGGAGTTGGGAGGGGTCGGGAGGGGAGTTGGGAGGGGTCAGGAGGGGTTTGGAGGGGAGTTGGGAGGGGTCAGGAGGGGGCGGGAGGGGAGTTATGAGGGGTCAGGATGGGTTGGGAGGGGAGTTGGGAGGGGTCGGGAGGGGAGTTGGGAGGGGTCAGGGGGGGTTGGGAGGGGATTTGGAAGGGGTCAGGAGGGGTCGGGAGGGGAGTTGGGAGGGGTCAGGAGGGGTTGGGAGGGGATCGGGAGGGGTCGGTGTCAAATTCAGCGCGCTGTGTTAAATGCCAGGACCTATTTTAATTCTCAGTCCGGACCTGGTTGTGGGACAGTTCTGAATCCACCCAGTTAGACCCACATGACGGCCACTGCCAATAGGAACTGTGGGTAATTATAGGATAAATAACCTTAAAAATAAGTGAATGTAAAACTGACGAGGGGGCTATTCTAAGCCTTTTTGTAATTTACATTCATTATTTATTTTGATTTTATTCCAAGATATTAAGGGATACATGTACTGTTAATATGAATGAATTGTGTTACAACAGCGCCACCTGCTGGTCAGTTTCCCACCAGTCTGACCACCAAGTAGTCAAGGAAGTTGTCAGGAGAAAGAGGCTGATGTCCTTCTGCTTAGGAAAGATTTGAGAAAGGTTTCTAATTTTATTCCTTATTCCTACAAAAAGGCTTAGAATAGTCCTCTCGTTAATGTTATACTCGCTTATTTTAATGGTTTACTTCTCCTTTATGTGTTCCTGTGCCTTTGCCTAATAAATCTATTAGTAAGATTTCCAATAACCTCTGACCCCTCTCCTCATCATTTCTTTATAAACTGCCAGCACATTACACAGCGCATTATATTATTTCTGACAAATGGGGATCTGGCTCACAAGAGCTTACAATCTAAAGGGTTAGTGGAATGTTGTTGTAATGTGAGAGAATAGTCAGGGTGTAGAAATAAACAAGCTGTATATATATATAAATAAATAAAGAGAGGGGGGTGATTAATTCTTGTACTGATGCTGTTTGTGTCTCTGCGCAGAGGGTGTTTGACTGTTGCATCTGCATCAAGTATCAATATGGCAACCGCGCCGTCCTCTCCAGTTTCATCGACTGTGTCCTGAGCCGCCACGTCAATCCGGTAATCTCCTCTCAGCTTCTCCCCTCTCAGCTTCTCTCCCTCTCAGCTTCTCCCCTCTCTGCTTCTCTCTCTCTCAGCTTCTCTCTCTCAGCTTCTCTACCTCTCAGCTTCTCCCCTCTCTGCTTCTCTCTCTCTCAGCTTCTCTCCCTCTCAGCTTCTCTCTCTCTCAGCTTATCTCCCTCTCAGCTTCACCCCTCTCAGCTTCTCCCCTCTCAGCTTCTCTCCCTCTCAGCTTCTCTCCCTCTCAGCTTCTCCCCTCTCTGCTTCTCTCTCTCTCTCAGCTTCTCTCCCTCTCAGCTTCTCTCCCTCTCAGCTTCTCTCTCTCTCAGCTTCTCTCCCTCTCAGCTTCTCTCTCTCTCAGCTTCTCCCCTCTCAGCTTCTCTCCCTCTCAGCTTCTCTCCCTCTCAGCTTCTCTCCCTCTCAGCTTCTCTCCCTCTCAGCTTCTCCCCTCTCTGCTTCTCTCTCTCTCTCAGCTTCTCTCCCTCTCAGCTTCTCTCCCTCTCAGCTTATCCCCTCTCCGCTTCTCTCTCTCTCAGCTTCTCCCCTCTCAGCTTCTCTCTCTCGGCTTCTCTCACACTCAGCTTCTCTCCCTCTCAGCTTCTCTCTCTCTCAGCTTCTCCCCTCTCTGCTTCTCTCTCTCTCTCAGCTTCTCTCCCTCTCAGCTTCTCTCCCTCTCAGCTTCTCTCTCTCTCAGCTTCTCTCCCTCTCAGCTTCTCTCTCTCTCAGCTTCTCCCCTCTCAGCTTCTCTCCCTCTCAGCTTCTCTCCCTCTCAGCTTCTCTCTCTCTCAGCTTCTCTCTCTCAGCTTCTCTCACACTCAGCTTCTCTCCCTCTCAACTTCTCTCCCTCTCAGCTTCTCCCCTCTCTGCTTCTCTCCCTCTCTGCGTCTCCCCTCTCAGCTTCTCTCTCTCTCAGCTTCTCCCCTCTCCGCTTCTCTCTCTCTCAGCTTCTCTCTCTCGGCTTCTCTCACACTCAGCTTCTCTCCCTCTCAGCTTCTCTCTCTCTCAGCTTCTCCCCTCTCTGCTTCTCTCCCTCTCAGCGTCTCCCCTCTCAGCTTCTATCCCTCTCAGCTTCTCCCCTCTCCGCTTCTCTCTCTCTCAGCTTCTCTCTCTCGGCTTCTCTCACACTCAGCTTCTCTCCCTGTCAGCTTCTCTCTCTCTCAGCTTCTCCCCTCACAGCTTCTCACCCTCTCAGTTTCTCTCCCTCTCAGCTTCTCCCCTCTCTGCTTCTCTCTCTCTCTCAGCTTCTCTCCCTCTCAGCGTCTCCCCTCTCAGCTTCTCTCCCTCTCAGCTTCTCTCCCTCTCAGCTTCTCTCCCTCTCAGCTTCTCTGCCTTTCAGCTTCTCCCCTCTCAGCTTCTCTCCCTCTCAGCTTCTCCCCTCTTTACTTCTCTCTCTCTCTCAGCTTCTCTCCCTCTCAGCGTCTCCCCTCTCAGCTTCTCTCCCTCTCAGCTTCTCTCTCTCGGCTTCTCTCACACTCAGCTTCTCTCCCTCTCAG
The DNA here is from genome assembly GCA_038501925.1 of Xenopus petersii. Classification (NCBI taxonomy): domain Eukaryota; kingdom Metazoa; phylum Chordata; class Amphibia; order Anura; family Pipidae; genus Xenopus; species Xenopus petersii. The sequence continues at coordinate 163,405,194 of CM076682.1, read as the reverse complement.
CTTCTCTCCCTCTCAGCTTCTCTGCCTTTCAGCTTCTCCCCTCACAGCTTCTCACCCTCTCAGATTCTCTCCCTCTCAGCTTCTCTCCCTCTCAGCTTCTCTCCCTCTCAGCTTCTCTACCTCCCAGCTTCTCTCCCTCTCATCTTCTCTCTCTCTCAGCTTCTCTCCCTCTCACCTTCTCTCTCTCAGCTTCTCTCCTTCTCCGCTTATCTCCCTCTCAGCTTCTTTCCCTCAGCTTCTCTCCCTCCCAGCTTCTCACCCTCTCAGCTTCTCTCCCTCTCAGCTTCTCTCTCTCTCTCAGCTTCTCTCCCTCTCAGCTTCTCTCCCTCAGCTTCTCTCCCTCTCAGATTCTCTCCCTCTCAGCTTCTCTCCCTCTCAGCTTCTCTGCCTTTCAGCTTCTCCCCTCACAGCTTCTCACCCTCTCAGTTTCTCTCCCTGTCAGCTTCTCTCCCTCTCAGCTTCTCTCCCTTTCAGCTTCTCCCCTCACAGCTTTTCTCCTTCTCAGCTTCTCTCCCTCTCAGCATTGCTGCCTCTCAGCTTCTCTCCCTCTCAGTTTCTCTCTCTCAGCTTCTCTCCCTCTCAGCTTCTCTCCCTCAGCTTCTCTCCCTCAGCTTCTCTCCCTCTCAGCTTCTCTCCCTCTCAGCTTCTCTCTCTCTCTCAGCTTCTCTCCCTCAGCTTCTCTCCCTCTCAGCTTCCCTCACTCTTAGCTTCTCTCCCCCTCAGCTTCTCTCCCCCTCAGCTTTTCTGCCTTTCAGCTTCTCTCCCTCAGCTTTTCTGCCTTTCAGCTTCTCTCGCTCTCAGCTTCTCTCCCTCTCAGCTTCTCTCCTTCTCAGCTTCTCTCCCTTTCAACTTCTCTACCTCACAGCTTTTCTGCCTTTCAGCTTCTCTCTCTCGCAGCTTCTCTCCCTCTCATCACTTCCCCATAGACTTTCATTGTAACTACACTGAGTATTGTTTCCATTACACTGAGTTCCTTTCATGCAAAACACGTGGATTCCTGGAAGCAATTGCTCAGGAACGTGGAACTGTTTATTCCTGTTTTCTCTCTGTTGCAAGAGCTGTGTCCCCAGGAAAACCGATTTCCACATATTTATTTCCTTAGATTCTTCCCTTTCAGTTTGAAAAAGTTAAAGGGGAAGTTCAGCTACAATGTGACTGGTATTATATGTACATATGTATTTATGCGGCTTTACATTTGGTGCTGTATGTCATAGAACTTGGCCCATAGAGCTCACAATCTACGTGGCGTGTAACTAACATACAGAACAGGAAGGGTTAACATGTGCAGCCAGGGTGAGTGGTTGGGACATTAGGAGTGAATGGGACGTTGCTGTGGGGCTCCAAGGGGCTGATGGGAAATTCTATAGACCCACAGATACTGAGATGGGCAATAAAACTATGAGATGAGGTTCAGCCAATCACGTCTTTGCTCCACCCCCATGTGAATCTCTCCCTGTGTCATGTGACATATGAGCCCCCAACTGTCACACAACATTCAGTCTCTGACCCTGAATTAGCCCCCCCCCCAGATGTGACCCCTAATCAGGATCTTCTGCCCATTAGTCATTAGAGGATTTGGAGGAATAACTGGGTGGGAATATTTCTCAGATGCCCCTTTTCTCCCCCCCCCAGACTGCGATTTACACCAATTTCTCTCCCCCCGACAGGAGCGTCAGCGCAAACGCTCGGATCAGTGTAAGTCGGTGAAACGCAAGAACGAGACGGGATTTGCTCTGCCGGGAGAAACGAGTTTCTCCAAATCCCACAAATGAACTTTCTCTCCTTATTTAGGTACAAATGGGCCCCATGAAACCTCTACTTGCTTTGTACTCACTGTCCCAATATAAACCTACTCCACATTTATATCCCCTCTTGCCTTACTATACATCTACTCCACATTTATATCCCCTCTTGCCTTACTATACATCTACTCCACATTTATATCCCTCCCCATAACACCCTCTTGCCTTACTATACTACTACTCAACATTTATATCCCCTCTTGCCTTACTATACACCTACTCCACATTTCTATCTCCTCTTGCCTTACTATACACTTACTCCTCATTTATATCTCCTCTTACCTTACTATACACCTACTCCACATTTATATCCCCTGTTGCCTTACTATATACCTATTCCACATTGATATCCCCTCTTGCCTTACTATACATTTACTCCTCATTTATATCTCCTCTTACCTTACTATACACCTACTCCACATTTATATCCCCTGTTGCCTTACTATACACCTACTCCACATTTATATCCCCTGTTGCCTTACTATACACCTACTCCACATTTATATCCCTTCTCATGACACCCTCTTGCCTTACTATACAACTTCTCCACATTTATATCTCCTCTTGCCTTATTATACACCTACTCCACATTTATATCCCTCCCCATGACACCCTTTTGCCTTACTATACACCTACTCCACATTTATATACCTCCCAATGACACCCTCTTGCCTTACTATACACCTACTCCACATTTATATCCCTCCCCATGGCACCCTCTTGCCTTACTATACACTTACTCCACATTTATATCCCCTCTTGCCTTACTTTACACCTACTCCACATTTATATCTCCTCTTGCCTTACTATACGTTTACTCCTCATTTATATCTACTCTTACCTTACTATACACCTACTCCACATTTATATCCCCTGTTGCCTTACTATACACCTACTCCACATTTATATCCCCTGTTGCCTTACTATACACCTACTCCACATTTATATCCCTTCTCATGACACCCTCTTGCCTTACTATACACTTACTCCACATTTATATCCCCTCTTGCCTTACTTTACACCTACTCCACATTTATATCTCCTCTTGCCTTACTATACGTTTACTCCTCATTTATATCTACTCTTACCTTACTATACACCTACTCCACATTTATATCCCCTGTTGCCTTACTATACACCTACTCCACATTTATATCCCCTGTTGCCTTACTATACACCTACTCCACATTTATATCCCTTCTCATGACACCCTCTTGCCTTACTATACACCTACTCCACATTTATATCTCCTCTTGCCTTATTATACACCTACTCCACATTTATATCCCTCCCCATGACACTCTTTTGCCTTACTATACACCTACTCCACATTTATATCCCTCCCAATGACACCCTCTTGCCTTACTATACACCTACTCCACATTTATATCCCTCCCCATGGCACCCTCTTGCCTTACTATACACTTACTCCACATTTATATCCCTCCCCATGACACCCTTTTGCCTTACTATACACCTACTCCACATTTATATCCCTCCCAATGACACCCTCTTGCCTTACTATACACCTACTCCACATTTATATCCCTCCCAATGACACCCTCTTGCCTTACTATACACCTACTCCACATTTATATCCCTCCCCATGGCACCCTCTTGCCTTACTATACACTTACTCCCCATTTATATCCCCTCTTGCCTTACTATACACCTACTCCACATTTATATCCCCTCTTGCCTTACTATACACCTACTCCACATTTATATCCCTTCTCATGACACCCTCTTGCCTTACTATACACCTACTCCACATTTATATCTCCTCTTGCCTTATTATACACCTACTCCACATTTATATCCCTCCCCATGACACTCTTTTGCCTTACTATACACCTACTCCACATTTATATCCCTCCCAATGACACCCTATTGTCTTACTATACACCTACTCCACATTTATATCCCTCCCCATGGCACCCTCTTGCCTTACTATACACTTACTCCACATTTATATCCCTCCCCATGGCACCCTCTTGCCTTACTATACACTTACTCCACATTTATATCCCTCCCCATGACACCCTTTTGCCTTACTATACACCTACTCCACATTTATATCCCTCCCAATGACACCCTCTTGCCTTACTATACACCTACTCCACATTTATATCCCTCCCCATGGCACCCTCTTGCCTTACTATACACTTACTCCCCATTTATATCCCCTCTTGCCTTACTATACACCTACTCCACATTTATATCCCCTCTTGCCTTACTATACACCTACTCCACATTTATATCCCTTCTCATGACACCCTCTTGCCTTACTATACACCTACTCCACATTTATATCCCCTCTTGCCTTACTATACACCTACTCCACATTTATATCCCCTCTTGCCTTACTATACACCTACTCCACATTTATATCCCTCCCCATGACACCCTCTTGCCTTACTATACACCTACTCCACATTTATATCCCCTCTTGCCTTACTATACACCTACTCCACATTTATATCCCTTCTCATGACACCCTCTTGCCTTACTATACCCTTACTCCACATTTATATCCCTCCCCATGACACCCTCTTGCCTTACTATACACCTACTCCACATTTATATCCCCTCTTGCCTTACTATACACCTACTCCACATTTATATCCATTCTCATGACACCCTCTTGCCTTACTATACACCTACTCCACATTTATATCTCCTCTTGCCTTATTATACACCTACTCCACATTTATATCCCTCCCCATGACACTCTTTTGCCTTACTATACACCTACTCCACATTTATATCCCTCCCCATGGCACCCTCTTGCCTTACTATACACTTACTCCACATTTATATCCCTCCCCATGGCACCCTCTTGCCTTACTATACACTTACTCCACATTTATATCCCTCCCCATGACACCCTTTTGCCTTACTATACACCTACTCCACATTTATATCCCTCCCAATGACACCCTCTTGCCTTACTATACACCTACTCCACATTTATATCCCTCCCCATGGCACCCTCTTGCCTTACTATACACTTACTCCCCATTTATATCCCCTCTTGCCTTACTATACACCTACTCCACATTTATATCCCCTCTTGCCTTACTATACACCTACTCCACATTTATATCCCTTCTCATGACACCCTCTTGCCTTACTATACACCTACTCCACATTTATATCCCCTCTTGCCTTACTATACACCTACTCCACATTTATATCCCCTCTTGCCTTACTATACACCTACTCCACATTTATATCCCTCCCCATGACACCCTCTTGCCTTACTATACACCTACTCCACATTTATATCCCCTCTTGCCTTACTATACACCTACTCCACATTTATATCCCCTCTTGCCTTACTATACACCTACTCCACATTTATATCCCTTCTCATGACACCCTCTTGCCTTACTATACCCTTACTCCACATTTATATCCCTCCCCATGACACCCTCTTGCCTTACTATACACCTACTCCACATTTATATCCCCTCTTGCCTTACTATACACCTACTCCACATTTATATCCCTTCTCATGACACCCTCTTGCCTTACTATACACCTACTCCACATTTATATCCCCTCTTGCCTTACTATACACCTTCGCCACATTTATATCCCGTTCCAAAGACTCCATCTTTGGCCTGTGTGGTCCCTCCTTACGCACCCCCTAAACACAGCTCTTCCCGGATAGAGATTTTAACTTTTTGTCTCCTCTGTTTCCAGCCCGTGTCCGGAAGAGAAATCACGTGACTGCCGGATATTTTACTCACTCGTTTCACATCATATAGAGAATTCTCACCTCTAATGCCTGGGTTGGAATGAATAGGAATTGGGCGGATACTCTCTGAATGTAAATGATAGATATAATGATCAGGCTCTATAATAATATTATTCATATTTATGCACAGCTGATTATCTGATCTGCATGATATATATTATATACTATAGTATGGGGTTGGGCACTTGTGGGTGTTGGGTTTCTCCAGTTTTAATCACATAAGAGAACTGATTAAATATAATTATAACATATTCAGCCGTTTGTCTTTATTCCAATCTGCTGCACATTTGCAAATAAATTCCACAAGGAAACAAGGAATCACTCAGGTAAGGAATTCCCATCTCTGTCCTACTTGTTCCTGGGCTGCTCTCTTTCCCATGGTCAGAAAGGAACCTCCCCCTGGGTAAGTCAATCCACTCTCTTCGCATACTTATAGTATCTATAATTCCTGCTTATGGGCTGTTCTCTTTCCCATGGTCATGAAGGAACCTCCCTATGGGAAATGAGTCCAGTCTCTTCCTGTATTTTCCCAGGTAAAAAAGTTCTGATTTTCTGAGTGTTCTACCCATGGGCTATTCTCTTTCCTATGGTCAGACAGGAACCTCTTCTTCCTGGGTATGACTCCAGTTTCCTCCCATATTTTCCCAAGTTATTATCTGTCTGACAGTAACTGGGTAAGTGAACGCTGTCTCCAATTCAGTAGTTGCCCATGTCCAGAGCTCCGATTCCCAATACTTCCTGGTTGTGTCTGGTCTCTTTCCTTTGTACAGGCAAAACATTCCTGGGTAAATGAATTCAACCTCCCTCTAGTACACCTGGACTTTCCATTCCTGGGCTGCTCTCTTCCCTATGTTTTGAGTGTGAGGGCCTGGTTCTGTCCAGTAGTACAATATGTATAATGAGCCACTGATCAGATGGGCAGGATGGAACTGTAGGCCCTGGAGGAGGGAATTTTTCACTCTTCATATGACCAATGTGCTTGTAAAGTAAAATTAGCTCTTTCAGTCAGACCCAGCTCCTCCCAATACCTGACCATAGTGAAGAGAGCAGCCCAGGAGCAGAAAGTACGGAGAATCAGAGCTTTACTATTGGGTAAGTAAAGGAGAATATTGGATACACTTATCCAGAGAGAGGCTCCTGTCTGGCCATGGGGAAGAGAGCAGCCAATGATTACCTAATGGGTTACTAAGCTGCTGTATTAAAGGTACAGTACCCATTTGTAGAGAAAATATATGGATATCAGCCTTAGCACTGCCTCTCACTGGAACCACAGGGATTGAATTGGAAGTAACTTCATCAACATGTGCTTTGAGGTGCCATTAGCTCCAGGGTTCTCCTGAATCAGTAGATGAACTTGTACAACTATTTGGCACAGACCCAAAGAGAAGGACCATTAACTCTAATGATACAATGGAAGAAATGTGTAATGGGAACAGTCTGTGCTCAGGATAAACAACCCCTCCAATTTCACTTCTGTGCAATAACATCCAGAAACATAACCAGCAAAGGGACAGACATCAGGAGAGGAGCTGGACAGAAGGAACTGAGAGCAAAGAGATAACAGAATGAAGATCAGTAGAACATGGAGCTTGCTGGTAGCCCTGGCCTTTATTGTGGCTGTATCAGGCCAGATCCCAGTCAGTGAACTTTCTGACCTAGAGAAGAAGGCGATGAGCCTCGTTACAGAGCATTTCTATGAGAAATACAACCCCACTTACAACTTTATCACCACTGTACTGGAAGCCTCACAGGAGGTAAGTACAACCCAAGCAATAGGTTCCTCTAACCTGAAGGACCATCTGCTCTTCTGCTTTTCTCATTTTATGGAATTAAGTGAAAATGTTAAAATACCAGGTTGTCTGCTGATCTTTTTAGGTTTCCATATGTGGGTTATTAAAATTCTAATTCATACATGAAATCATAAGGTCGGGTTGTCCTTCTTTTTCCATTCCAGGATTTATTTGGAGGGATTTTTGTGCGTCTTCACTTGGAGAAACAGCAAAGCAACTGCAGAAGGAACGATCCAATGGCTGTGAAATGTAGACCCCGCAGAAAAAAAGTAAGAACAACCGTGTTGTGTGATAAACTGGTATAGTAAAAGACAGATAATTATTACTACGTATAGATTTGTTATTATTGTAGTACAATAAATGGGTGTACACTTGAAACATACAACTTTATGTGCAAAGCAACTAATAACTGATACATGAGGAGCAGAGAGTCCTGAGCAAAGGAGATTTTAATTGTCTCTGGGAAGGGAGTGTGACTGTGGGATAGCAGGTATAGTAGGGAGAGATGGTGCCTATAGTAACAGTGGATAATAGTCTCTGGGAAGGGAGTGTGACTGTGGGATAGCAGGTATAGTAGGGAGAGATGGTGTCTATAGTAACAGTGGGATATTAGTCTCTGGGAAGGGAGTGAGACTGTGGGATAGCAGGTATAGTAGGGAGAGATGGTGTCTATAGTAACAGTGGGATATTAGTCTCTGGGAAGGGAGTGAGACTGTGGGATAGCAGGTATAGTAGGGAGAGATGGTGCTTATAGTAACAGTGGGATAATAGTCTCTGGGAAGGGAGTGTGACTGTGGGATAGCAGGTATAGTAGGGAGAGATGGTGCCTATAGTAACAGTGGATAATAGTCTCTGGGAAGGTAGTGTGACTGTGGGATAGCAGGTATAGTAGGGAGAGATGGTGCCTATAGTAACAGTGGATAATAGTCTCTGGGAAGGGAGTGTGACTGTGGGATAGCAGGTATAGTAGGGAGAGATGTTGCCTATAGTAACAGTGGATAATAGTCTCTGGGAAGGGAGTGTGACTGTGGGATAGCAGGTATAGTAGAGAGAGATGGTGCCTATAGTAACAGTGGATAATAGTCTCTGGGAAGGGAGTGTGACTGTGGGATAGCAGGTATAGTAGGGAGAGATGGTGCCTATAGTAACAGTGGATAATAGTCTCTGGGAAGGGAGTGTGACTGTGGGATAGCAGGTATAGTAGGGAGAGATGGTGCCTATAGTAACAGTGGATAATAGTCTCTGGGAAGGGAGTGTAACTGTGGGATAGCAGGTATAGTAGGGAGAGATGGTGTCTATAGTAACAGTGGATAATAGTCTCTGGGAAGGGAGTGTGACTGTGGGATAGCAGGTATAGTAGGGAGAGATGGTGTCTATAGTAACAGTGGATAATAGTCTCTGGGAAGGGAGTGTGACTGTGGGATAGCAGGTATAGTAGGGAGAGATGGTGTCTATAGTAACAGTGGATAATAGTTTCTGGGAAGGGAGTGTGACTGTGGGATAGCAGGTATAGTAGGGAGACATGGTGCCTATAGTAACAGTGGATAATAGTCTCTGGGAAGGGAGTGTGACTGTGGGATAGCAGGTATAGTAGGGAGAGATGGTGCCTATAGTAACAGTGGATAATAGTCTCTGGGAAGGGAGTGTGACTGTGGGATAGCAGGTATAGTAGGGAGAGATGGTGCCTATAGTAACAGTGGATAATAGTCTCTGGGAAGGGAGTGTGACTGTGGGATAGCAGGTATAGTAGGGAGAGATGGTGCCTATAGTAACAGTGGATAATAGTCTCTGGGAAGGGAGTGTGACTGTGGGATAGCAGGTATAGTAGGGAGAGATGGTGTCTATAGTAATAGTGGATAATAGTCTCTGGGAAGGGAGTGTGACTGTGGGATAGCAGGTATAGTAGGGAGAGATGGTGCCTATAGTAACAGTGGATAATAGTCTCTGGGAAGGGAGTGTGACTGTGGGATAGCAGGTATAGTAGGGAGAGATGGTGCCTATAGTAAAAGTGGATAATAGTCTCTGGGAAGGGAGTGTGACTGTGGGATAGCAGGTATAGTAGGGAGAGATGTGTCTATAGTAACAGTGGATAATAGTCTCTGGGAAGGGAGTGTGACTGTGGGATAGCAGGTATAGTAGGGAGAGATGGTGCCTATAGTAACAGTGGGATAATAGTCTCTGGGAAGGGAGTGTGACTGTGGGATAGCAGGTATAGTAGGGAGAGATGGTGCCTATAGTAACAGTGGATAATAGTCTCTGGGAAGGGAGTGTGACTGTGGGATAGCAGGTATAGTAGGGAGAGATGGTGTCTATAGTAATAGTGGATAATAGTCTCTGGGAAGGGAGTGTGACTGTGGGATAGCAGGTATAGTAGGGAGAGATGGTGCCTATAGTAACAGTGGATAATAGTCTCTGGGAAGGGAGTGTGACTGTGGGATAGCAGGTATAGTAGGGAGAGATGGTGCCTATAGTAACAGTGGATAATAGTCTCTGGGAAGGGAGTGTGACTGTGGGATAGCAGGTATAGTAGGGAGAGATGTGTCTATAGTAACAGTGGATAATAGTCTCTGGGAAGGGAGTGTGACTGTGGGATAGCAGGTATAGTAGGGAGAGATGGTGCCTATAGTAACAGTGGGATAATAGTCTCTGGGAAGGGAGTGTGACTGTGGGATAGCAGGTATAGTAGGGAGAGATGGTGCCTATAGTAACAGTGGGATAATAGTCTCTGGGAAGGGAGTGTGGCTGTGGGATAGCAGGTATAGTAGGGAGAGATGGTGCCTATAGTAACAGTGGATAATAGTCTCTGGGAAGGGAGTGTGACTCTGGGATAGCAGGTATAGTAGGGAGAGATGGTGTCTATAGTAATAGTGGATAATAGTCTCTGGGAAGGGAGTGTGACTGTGGGATAGCAGGTATAGTAGGGAGAGATGGTGTCTATAGTAACAGTGGATAATAGTCTCTGGGAAGGGAGTGTGACTGTGGGATAGCAGGTATAGTAGGGAGAGATGGTGTCTATAGTAATAGTGGATAATAGTCTCTGGGAAGGGAGTGTGACTGTGGGATAGCAGGTATAGTAGGGAGAGATGGTGCCTATAGTAACAGTGGATAATAGTCTCTGGGAAGGGAGTGTGACTGTGGGATAGCAGGTATAGTAGGGAGAGATGGTGCCTATAGTAACAGTGGATAATAGTCTCTGGGAAGGGAGTGTAACTGTGGGATAGCAGGTATAGTAGGGAGAGATGGTGTCTATAGTAACAGTGGATAATAGTCTCTGGGAAGGGAGTGTGACTGTGGGATAGCAGGTATAGTAGGGAGAGATGGTGTCTATAGTAACAGTGGATAATAGTCTCTGGGAAGGGAGTGTGACTGTGGGATAGCAGGTATAGTAGGGAGAGATGGTGTCTATAGTAACAGTGGATAATAGTTTCTGGGAAGGGAGTGTGACTGTGGGATAGCAGGTATAGTAGGGAGACATGGTGCCTATAGTAACAGTGGATAATAGTCTCTGGGAAGGGAGTGTGACTGTGGGATAGCAGGTATAGTAGGGAGAGATGGTGCCTATAGTAACAGTGGATAATAGTCTCTGGGAAGGGAGTGTGACTGTGGGATAGCAGGTATAGTAGGGAGAGATGGTGCCTATAGTAACAGTGGATAATAGTCTCTGGGAAGGGAGTGTGACTGTGGGATAGCAGGTATAGTAGGGAGAGATGGTGCCTATAGTAACAGTGGATAATAGTCTCTGGGAAGGGAGTGTGACTGTGGGATAGCAGGTATAGTAGGGAGAGATGGTGTCTATAGTAATAGTGGATAATAGTCTCTGGGAAGGGAGTGTGACTGTGGGATAGCAGGTATAGTAGGGAGAGATGGTGCCTATAGTAACAGTGGATAATAGTCTCTGGGAAGGGAGTGTGACTGTGGGATAGCAGGTATAGTAGGGAGAGATGGTGCCTATAGTAACAGTGGATAATAGTCTCTGGGAAGGGAGTGTGACTGTGGGATAGCAGGTATAGTAGGGAGAGATGTGTCTATAGTAACAGTGGATAATAGTCTCTGGGAAGGGAGTGTGACTGTGGGATAGCAGGTATAGTAGGGAGAGATGGTGCCTATAGTAACAGTGGGATAATAGTCTCTGGGAAGGGAGTGTGACTGTGGGATAGCAGGTATAGTAGGGAGAGATGGTGCCTATAGTAACAGTGGATAATAGTCTCTGGGAAGGGAGTGTGACTGTGGGATAGCAGGTATAGTAGGGAGAGATGGTGTCTATAGTAATAGTGGATAATAGTCTCTGGGAAGGGAGTGTGACTGTGGGATAGCAGGTATAGTAGGGAGAGATGGTGCCTATAGTAACAGTGGATAATAGTCTCTGGGAAGGGAGTGTGACTGTGGGATAGCAGGTATAGTAGGGAGAGATGGTGCCTATAGTAACAGTGGATAATAGTCTCTGGGAAGGGAGTGTGACTGTGGGATAGCAGGTATAGTAGGGAGAGATGTGTCTATAGTAACAGTGGATAATAGTCTCTGGGAAGGGAGTGTGACTGTGGGATAGCAGGTATAGTAGGGAGAGATGGTGTCTATAGTAATAGTGGATAATAGTCTCTGGGAAGGGAGTGTGACTGTGGGATAGCAGGTATAGTAGGGAGAGATTGTGCCTATAGTAACAGTGGATAATAGTCTCTGGGATGATTGCAGAATATATCCATCTCTCCAAGTGTTCAATGAGAAATTGTCATGGTGACCTCCAGTAAATACTACAGTTTGTTATTTTTTATTCTAATTATAAAATGTTACAGAACTGTTGTAAACTTTATATTCTGTTAGAGAAAACCGTTGTTCGGTGGGCGAATTCTGTTGAATATTTTTCCAGTCTCTGCCCACAGTTATGATGGATCTTGTCCTTTCTGTTGTATTTCTCCAGTTCAGCTGCTTGTCCTGCTTCTTGTTTGAATATTACAGCCACAGCGTTGTGTCCAAGTTCATTCAATGTGCGCAGAATCCAGTAAGTAATGGACAAATTCAGAAGGACTTTCCATCTCTTTCTTGTTGTTCCATTCTCCCACCTCATCAGAAGGGAAGCTGGAGATACGGGTGGCACTGTCTGAGTTTGGGGGTTCAGGGAACTTCTTTGGGGCTCGGGGGCATTGCCTCTGCCTACAGATTCTCATTTCTTGTCCTCCTGTTCATCCGGTCTCCTCCTCTCTGCCCTCATTCCTGGTTACTTCTTACCCTGGTATTGCTCAATATCAGGGATCCTCAACCTTTTTTACCAATGGGCCATATTAAAATGTAAAAAGAGTTGGGGAGCAAAAGAAGCACGAAAAAAAGTTCCTGGGGCACCAAATAAGGGCTGTGATTGGCTATTGGTAGCCCCTATGAGGACTGGCAGCCTACAGGAGGCTCTGTTTGTCAGTACACCTGGTTTTTATACAACCAAAACTTGCCTCCAAGCCTGGAATTCAAAAATAATCACCTGCTTTGAGGCCACTGGGAGCAACATCCAAGGGGTTGGAGAGCAACATGTTTCTTACGAGCCACTGGTTGGGAATCACTGGTCTATACAGAAAAACCTTCTTTGAGGTACAACCCACTGGGCTCCTAACTGAAATGGGCTTGTGTTGTATGGGCATAGCTCCTGGGGAGGACAGGGAGGGAAGCAAGTCTGGACTTCTACTCAATAATCTGGATCAACTGTGTGTCTTTTAGGTTCTAATTTCCTGTATTGAGCCTTTATTTCTCTCCCTTTAGGGGCTGACTAGTGACTGGGAGAGGCAATGCAGGAGAGTGAAGGAGAAGGCACCAGAACAACTGCCTGGAGTTTACAGTACGATGCTGAGGTCCTCTTCAGAATTAAGGTACAATGGGCAGAACAAGAGGGGAATTTACTAAGGCAACAGTACGGTACAACTACCAACCCACACCCTTGTGATATATATTGTGCCTTGTATTAAGCCATTGGTTCAGATTAAAGGTGACTTGTCACCCCAAGAAATAATTCCAAATTTAAATTTATCACATTAGCAAAGCAAAATAAACTTTACTTTACATAATATAAACTTAAATCTGGTTTCCGTAATTCTCAATGTGAAAAGGACCAACTGCAAGAACCAACATCTCCACAGGAAACTTTGCATGACATCATCATTTCCAGGTTATGAACATGTGATTCATCCAGAGATATCTGCGGAACTCCATAGTATCATGAAGACAATGACCCAGTCCTGGTATTTTCAGGCTGGTCAGTCCAGGATCCAGTCATTGTCTCCCCAGTGATATGGAGTTATAAATAGTAGATAACTGACCCACCATCTGGAAAGATGTGGCCAGTGCTGATATAGTGACACACAATTATGTGAGTTTATGATGAATAAATAACCCTGTGATTCTTCTGATCTCCAACCCCCATGTTGGACCTTTAGGAGGCCTTCTGGAACAAAGGAACAGAGGAAAGTGGAAGCCCAATGAATGGTGGATATCTGAAAGAACGACCCCCTGAAGATCCACTCGCATTAATCACCGGAGCCTCCCTCCAGCCTTGTCTAACCTTCTATATTCTCATCTATATTTCTCATATTGGAATATATTGAGATCAACGAGGTGCATCTGTCATATTAAACTGATGAGCCTCCTTGGGCAAGGGTTATTTACCATTACTAAGGATGGAAACTTTATTAAATATCATTGCATTCCAACTGTGCCGCTTGTTTTGTTTTTTTTTCTAATTTAGTTCACAAAAGAAAACATCAGGGTTTATGTAGGAACTCAAGTGAAAAACACACGCTTCTCTATATTTGAGCCTTGCCCCAAAACGGGGCCCCTGGATACTATAGACCCTTGAGGAGATCACACCCAATGTCATATATCACAAGTTGATGACTGGGGTTGTGCCATTGGTTGGATCAGTATTAAAATAACTTCCTGTATAACTAATCACAAGTTAAGAGCATGATACTCAAGCATACAGGATGGTCATGTTTTATATGAACCTTCTTCCAAGCAGATCCCAGACCCAACAACTCAAACTTCATAATAGATGGAAGAACAATATCCCATGAGGATCCTGCCCCACTCAGACATCTTGATGTTATTTAATATGAGAATATTCATTGAAATAAAGCATGCTGGGAGGTAATTGACTTGTACAGCAATAAGGATAAACCTAACTAAGAGTGTTGCCACCTGCAAATTCTCGCTTCTAATCCCTGGGTTGGAATGAATGGGAATCAGCTGGACACTCTCTGACTGTAAATGATAGAAATTATGACCATGTTCTAGGCATTAATAAGGTTTGATATTCAATATCATGATATATATATATATATAATACACAAAAGCCATGAATATCTTGTAAATTATATCCTAATAAACGCTGACTAGTGATGTAATCAGCTATAAACGTTGAGTAGTGCATTATAATAAATAAAGTACCCCTTGTTGGAAAATGAGGATATTATAAGTAACCTCGGAGTTCCATGACCTGTATAAAAACACTCAGCGTTCTGTGACTATAATATCCTTATATTATACAATTAGGGGTACTTTATTCACTATACTGTCTGTATATGTAGTATGGGGTTAGGTACTTGTGGATTTTGAGTTGATGGGTTTCTCTCACATGGAAGAAGAGAGAACAGATTAAATATAAAAATAATATATTCAGCCTCTTCACATTATTCCAATCTGCTGCCTCTACAGCTGCCTGGGGCGATTGTGTCTCCCACTTCATAAATCCCACCAGGAATCATCCCCCAGGGAAGGAATTCTGATCTCCCAATTGATAGGGAAGAAAGGTAAAATATACAAAGGCCAGTATTTCTTTTCCAGAAAAGATGGCAACTGTAGGCAGGAACCACCCCCTAGTAAGCGAATCCAGTCTCCTCGTCAATACTTCGAAGTACAGAGCTCTAGTCACCTGGATTTTCTATTCAATGTTTAGACTGTGGGATGAGGCTTGGAGGAGTTTTTTCCTGATCCACAGATAAAATGGGCAGTATATAGTAGGCTGATATAACGTTAGAACCTAGAGGGAGCTGCTTGCACTTTTCCCATTATCCAGTGAGCAAAAGTGAAACTCCTTTCCTTATCATTCACCTGACCATGGGAAAGAGAGCAGCCTGAGAGCAGAGAATTAGAGAATGAGTTGTTGGGCAAGTCTGCAGGAAGTTGAATGGACTTACTCAGGGGGAGGTTCCTGTTTGAACATGGGAAACAGACCTGGAAATATTTCAACAGCTTCCAACAAAGGATTGGCTCTTATATATTAGCCCAAGTGCTGCCAACCTTTGATGGACCATATTCTTTTTCCAACCCAAAATAACCAATCATTGACTAATTAAGGGTAGGGCATGACCCAACATCCAGTGCCAGTTCAGGTTTTTAAAAAACTAAATGAGTTAGTGCAACATGAGAATCTATAAACCCACTGGCCACTTATATCCCAGCTCATTGTATTAAACATTCCACTGCCTCAGTGTATCGTCAGGGGCCACAGCCACAAAATAATTAACACATTGGTATATACACATTCAATACACAAAAGCCATGAATATCATGTAAATTATATCCTTATAAACGGTGAGTTCTGATGTCATCAGTTATAAACGGTGAGTAGTGATGTCATTTTTGTCACATGACTCACTGAAACGTGTGTATTATAATAAATAAAGTACCCCTTGTTGGAAAATATAAGGATATTAGAAGTAACCTTGAAGTTCCATGACCTGTATTAAAGCACTTGGCCTTCGGTCTCATGATTTAATATGGTCATGGAATTCCTTGGTGACTTATAATATCCTTATATTTTACAATAGGGGGTACTTTATTCACTATATAAACTGTTCAGTGGAAAACCTTCAGCTGGTAACCTCCTCAAAATGAATCCTCCTCTTCTGGTAGAGGCCCTCCCTAGATAAAGTCCTTGTGAAGGTCTCCCTGCACTTTTAGGGTGATGTTGTTGTACTACAGATGGAAGAGTTAACAGACCCAAAGAGACGGAGCATTAGCTCTAATAATATAATAGAAGGAATGTCTACTGGAAACATCTGGGCCTGGGATAAACAACCCCTCCACTTTCACTTTCTGTGCTATAAAATCCAGCAACATAACCAGCAGAGGGACAGACAGCAGGAGAGGAGCTGGACAGAAGGAACTGAGAGCAAAGAGATAACAGAATGAAGATCAGTAGAACATGGAGCTTGCTGGTAGCCCTGGGCTTTATTGTGGCTGTATCAGGCCAGATCCCAGTCAGTGAACTTTCTGACCTAGAGAAGAAGGCGATGAGCCTCGTTACAGAGCATTTCTATGACAAATACAACCCCAGGAACCACTTTATAATCTCCTCTGTACTGGAAGCCTCACAGGAGGTAAGTACAACCCAGGCAATAGGTTCCTCCTCCTCTTCTGCTGTAATTTTTTGGATTAAACAAGTAACATTTATAGATATAGATATATTGGGTCATTAATAACATTAGATCATTAGGTTCGGTTTCAGGAATATGCTTTTTATCCCACTGCAGAACTTCAGTGATGGAATTTTTGTCCGTCTGCACTTCAAGAAAAAACGAAGCAACTGCACAAGAAAAAGTTCAAAAAGTCGAAGCTGCAGCTTCCTCAAAAATGGGGTAAGGACATCCGAATTCTGTGATCAGCAATATCCTAACAGTAACAGTGGGGTAATAATCTCTGGGAAGGGAGTGTGACTGTGGGATAGCAGGTATAGTAGGGAGAGATGGTGTCTATAGTAACAGTGGGTAATAGTCTCTGGGAAGGGAGTGTGACTGTGGGATAGCAGGTATAGTAGGGAGAGATGGTGTCTATAGTAACAGTGGGTAATAGTCTCTGGGAAGGGAGTGTGACTGTGGGATAGCAGGTATAGTAGGGAGAGATGGTGCCTATAGTAACAGTGGATAATAGTCTCTAGGAAGGGAGTGTGACTGTGGGATAGCAGGTATAGTAGGGAGAGATGGTGCCTATAGTAACAGTGGATAATAGTTTCTGGGAAGGGAGTGTGACTGTGGGATAGCAGGTATAGTAGGGAGAGATGGTGCCTATAGTAACAGTTGATAATAGTCTCTGGGAAGGGAGTGTGACTGTGAGATAGCAGGTATAGTAGGGAGAGATGGTGTCTATAGTAACAGTTGATAATAGTCTCTGGGAAGGGAGTGTGACTGTGAGATAGCAGGTATAGTAGGGAGAGATGGTGTCTATAGTAACAGTGGATAATAGTTTCTGGGAAGGGAGTGTGACTGTGGGATAGCAGGTATAGTAGGGAGAGATGGTGCCTATAGTAACAGTGGGATAATAGTCTCTCGGAAGGGAGGGTGACTGTGGGATAGCAGATATAGTAGGGAGAGATGGTGTCTATAGTAACAGTGGATAATAGTCTCTGGGAAGGGAGTGTGACTGTGGGATAGCAGGTATAGTAGGGAGAGATGGTGCCTATAGTAACAGTGGATAATAGTCTCTGGGAAGGGAGTGTGACTGTGGGATAGCATGTATAGTAGGGAGAGATGGTGTCTATAGTAACAGTGGATAATAGTCTGTGGGAAGGGAGTGTGACTGTGGGATAGCAGGTATAGTAGGGAGAGATGTGTCTATAGTAACAGTGGGGTAATAATCTCTGGGCAGGGAGTGTGACTGTGGGATAGCAGGTATAGTAGGGAGAGATGGTGTCTATACTAACAGTGGATAATAGTCTCTGGGAAGGGAGTGTGACTGTGGGATAGCAGGTATAGTAGGGAGAGATGGTGTCTATAGTAACAGTGGATAATAGTCTCTGGGAAGAGAGTGTGACTGTGGGATAGCAGGTATAGTAGGGAGAGATGGTGCCTATAGTAACAGTGGATAATAGTCTCTGGGAAGGGAGTGTGACTGTGGGATAGCAGGTATAGTAGGGAGAGATGGTGCCTATAGTAACAGTGGATAATAGTCTCTGGGAAGGGAGTGTGACTGTGGGATAGCAGGTATAGTAGGGAGAGATGTGCCTATAGTAACAGTGGGATAATAGTCTCTGGGAAGGGAGTGTGATTGTGGGATAGCAGGTATAGTAGGGAGAGATGGTGCCTATAGTAACAGTGGATAATAGTCTCTGGGAAGGGAGTGTGACTGTGGGATAGCAGGTATAGTAGGGAGAGATGGTGTCTATAGTAACAGTGGATAATAGTCTCTGGGAAGGGAGTGTGACTGTGGGATAGCAGGTATAGTAGGGAGAGATGGTGTCTATAGTAACAGTGGATAATAGTCTCTGGGAAGGGAGTGTGACTGTGGGATAGCAGGTATAGTAGGGAGAGATGGTGCCTATAGTAACAGTGGGATAATAGTCTCTGGGAAGGGAGCGTGACTATGGGATAGCAGGTATAGTAGGGAGAGATGGTGCCTATAGTAACAGTGGATAATAGTCTCTGGGAAGGGAGTGTGACTGTGGGATAGCAGGTATAGTAGGGAGAGATGGTGTCTATAGTAACAGTGGATAATAGTCTCTGGGAAGGGAGTGTGACTGTGGGATAGCAGGTATAGTAGGGAGAGATGGTGTCTATAGTAACAGTGGATAATAGTCTCTGGGAAGGGAGTGTGACTGTGGGATAGCAGGTATAGTAGGGAGAGATGGTGCCTATAGTAACAGTGGGATAATAGTCTCTGGGAAGGGAGCGTGACTATGGGATAGCAGATTGCTTAACAGTGATAACTGCAGACCATGGGGTCTACCAGCCCCTCCAGTGATATAGTCAATGAGCAGGTAGATGTAGTTGAATTTTTCTCTAGTTTTGCCAAGTGAAAAACTTCTTAATCCTACTGAAAGAAATGATGAATCGTGTCCTTCTGTTGTATCTCTCAGGCCGAGTTCAGCTGCTTTTCCTGCTTCTGGTTTGAAAACAACAGCCACAACGTTGAGTCCGAGTTCAGAGACTGTGCTCAGAATTCGGTAGGTAACAGATGATTTTTTGTGCTCTTTTAACCCACTTGTGTATTACAGAACCTTTCTGCTATCCTCTTGCCCAAAACATATAAGCAATCATCTCTGAGGTACAACCCTTCGGGTTCCTTATTCAAATGGACCCATGTTTTAACACCCTAAAGCAGGGGTCCCCAACCTTTTTTTACCAGTGAACCACATTCAAATGCAAAAAGAGTTGGGGAGCAACACAACCATGAAAAAGTTCCTGTAGATGAGCAAAAGGGTTGTGATGTCTGTCAGCTGCGGGTCTGTAATGCTCTGATCAGCTTTTTATTTCTCTCCTTACAACAGCAGACTGAGCACAGGGAAGAACAATGCAGGAGAGTAAAGGAGGAGAGAGTTGCACCAAGTGGAGCTTTCAGTTTCCTCCTATCACAGTGAGACTTAAGGTGAGATGGTCCAGTGGAGAAGAAAGAGAGGGAGGAACATACCAATGCAACCTTACTGTTTAACTAGTTTAAATCCTCTTATTATTTTACTGCAGTCAACAACTTGGAGTAAGTGAAATCTCAAATGGAAGCAGGCACTCAACGGCAAAAAGAGCCTATGATTAAGTGTTTGGAACACGAAATGCGTCAGGTTGTTTTGACACAATAAACTTTTTCACTTTTGGAACATCTGCCTGGTGGAAGTTTTTGCCCTTGAGTGCCTGCTTCCATTCGAGATTTCGGTTTATCCACCCCTTGTGCTGAGGGCCCAGGGCGGTGCACCTGGGCTACTTCCTTGATGTGGTGAGTAACCATTATACTACTAAGAGACCCTACAATATAGAAGATTTTGTCAAACTTGGAGTAAGTGACTTAAGTGCCAATATGGCGCTATATACATCTACCCTACTTTACTACATATATCTTATATATCAATGGTCTTCGGCCCATGGCTTTTTGCCAACTAGCAGCTCAGATAACTGCTCTATGTGATAATTTCCAAAACTGTCCAACTAGAAGAACCAGTGGTTCCAAAGTCTTCTCTGTATGACATCGTTATTTCCCATATTCCAACTCATGAACTTGTGCTTTATCCAGAAACACTGTTGGGCTCCATATTGTCAATGACCCAGTCCTCTTATTTTCAGGTCATCAATCCACTTTATTGTTTATACCTGGATTGTACCCTGGAATAAAATGGCAGGATCCAGTCATTATCTCCCCAGTGATATGGAGTTATTTATAGTAGATAACAGGTCCAACATCTGGAAACAACGGTTCTGGTGCTGATATAGTGATGTTCAATTATCTGATTTTATGATGAATAAATAACCCTGTGATTGTTCTGCTCTACAGCCTCCATGGTGGACCTTTAGGAGACCTGGAGACAAAGGAACCTGGAAGCCCAATGAATGGTGGATATCTGAAAGAACGACCCCTGAAGATCCTTTAATCCTTGGAGCCATCCTTATATAATGTTATATATTTTCATCTATATACATGTTATTTGACTATATAGGGATCAACAAGGCACAGGCACATTTTGTTAAACTGACGATTAGCCTTGGCCATTACGAGGGATAGAAACTTTATTAAAACTCATTGCATTCCAACTGTGCCGCTTGTGTTGTTTTTTGTGATAGATTTAAATTCTGAAACTCAGTACAGAGAACCAACACTCTTTGATATTCAGGCAACATGAAATAACTGAAGTTCTAACCTACTGAGAGATGTTCAGGCTGTTCTTAATGTTTATCATTTGTTTATATAACACCAACATATACAGTATTACAGGCACTCCCTGCCCAGTGAAACTTACAATCTAATATCACACAAATGAGCCCCCTGGTGCCAGTTCTATCAGGAGACAGTTACGCTCATATGTTTGTGATATGTGGGAAGAGAACCCAGAGGAACCCCACACAGACATGGGAAGAACATCTCCACACAGGCCATTGTTATACACCTGGACAGTTATTGGGGATGGAAACACAAGATGTTGAGTCATTTAAATCTGTATATTTGTTTTGAGGTCACAGAGGAAAAAAGAAACATCTGGTACCAGAACAAATCCTGCTCATATCAGAAGGTCTCGTCCCAGTAAAATACAGGAAAACATATTTGCTTAATTTAACAGGTTATTGGATACAGGATTCTGACCCTCAGATGACAAATGTCTGCTTTATTATACATGTATGTAACACAGAGAAGGACATTGGTGGAACAGTTACCATATTCATTTTTTGGTTTGGGTATAGAGACTTAGGCGCAAATTCACTAAGCGCCGTACGCTAGCGTTAATTCGCTAGCGTTTGGCATTTTCCGCTAGTGCACAAATTCACTAACGAACGCTGGCGTAATTTCTCTAGTGTTACTTCGCACCCTTACGCCAGGCGAATTTTCGCTAGCGACGTAACTACGCAAATTCACTAACTTGCGCAGTGTACTGAACGCTACCTTTTACGCTAGACTTCCTTCGCCACCTCAGACCTGGCGAAGCGCAATAGAGTAGATAGGGATTGTTTCCAAAAAAGTAAAAATTTTTTCTAAGTCCCAAAAACGCTGGCGTGTTTTCTACATGATGGGTGATAGGCTGAAAAAGATCGAAAATATTTTTGGGGCTCCCCTCCTTCCCCCCTACATTTCCTGACTCATGGCAACTTACCTAGACAGTGGGCACATGTGTAGGGCAAAATAACATTTATATTTGCTGATTTGAAGGTTTTTTTGGCATTTGAAGTGGTGATACGTGTTCCTCCATTGAAATTTGAATTTCGCGCCGTATGTAAATGAACCATCGCTAGCGAAACTTCGATTCGCTTGGCGAATTAACACTAGCGCAACTTCGAAAACTTACGCTACCCCTGTGCGCAACTTCGGATTTTAGTGAATTTGCGGACCGCTGGCGAAAATACGCCTGGCGAAGTTTGGCGAAGTGTGGCGAAGTGCGGCTTGTGATGGTCACCTGCCCTTTACTACTTCTTCCAGAAGAAGGGTATACAATATAAAATGTCATTCCTGAACCAGCAAGTGTATTTAGTTGTAATATTGGTGTGTAGGTGCATCTCAGGTCATTTTGTCTGGTCATGTGATTTCAGAAAGAGCCAGCACTGCACTATGGAACTGCTTTCTGGCAGGCTGTTGTTTTTCCTACTCAATGTAACTGAATGTGTCTCAGTGGGACCTGGATTTTACTATTGAGTGTTGTTCTTAGATCTACCAGGCAGCTGTTATCTTGTGTTAGGGAGCTGCTATCTGGTTACCTTCCCACTGAGAAGAGAGGGAGGTGATATCAATCCAACTTGCAGTACAGCAGTAAAGAGCGAAGTTTATCAGAGCACAAGTCACATGACTGGGGGAAGCTGGGAAACTGACAATATGTCTAGCCCCATGTCAGATTTCAAAATGAAATATAAAAAAAAAACAGTTTGCTCTTTTGAAAAATGGATTTCAATGCAGAATTCTGCTGGAGCAGCTCTATTAACTGGTGTGTTTTGAAAAATATGTTTTCCTATTCCAGTTACAACACTGATTGCAGGGCCCATTCTCTTGAGCGTGACTCTCCTCATGAAATAGGTCCCTGCAGATGGATTAACTGCGCAGTTAACTGACTGGATTCCAAGGCAATGCCAAAACACTGAGAGGAACCAGCTGTGCTCTGCATGACCAAACACTCTCTGTTTTTCTTGTTTCCCTTTCCAAAGTTCAGTTTTGCTTTCTGTGAAATAACATCCAGCTTAGGGAACAGAAGGTCAAACAGCGTGACGGGAAACAAACTTTGGGGGGATCTGACCTGTATTACAAGATGGAGACAGTGAGAGCCTGGAGTTTGCTGGGAATGGTCTGTCTCCTTGCGACTGTTAGGGGCCAGGTACCAACAGAAAAGCTTTCTGATATACAGAACAAGGCACTGACCCTTCTGACGGAGGATTTCCATAATATAGAGAATATCTACTTGCGCTTCCAAGTGATCTCTGTACTGCAGGCAGCAGAGGAGGTAAGAGACATTGTGTTCTAAACTATAGTGTTTCCCAAACTGCGGGGGGCCCAGAGTAGTTGCTGGGACCTAATCTCAAGGTCAGTTTGGTTGAGATATTTGGAGAGTGGCAATTTGCTGCCCTACATACACACGGAAGCTCAACGTGATGTTTACTTGGAGTGGCACTTGGTATAAATATTTTATTTGCTGCTCTATATATGGCACTGTGGTTAAATGGTACAGCAATATATTTCTGTAAACCTAATATGAGCTAAGGGGACCCCGATTAGATGCTGAACCAGTGGGCCCTACTGCTCCTAAACATTTGGCTGAAGCCATGGTCAAGATGGAATGATAAATTATAGTATATACTGTATATTGTATATAGACTAAGAGAATAACCAGGTAAAGTGAGGAGAAGATTACAAATATTTCAGAAAGTCTAGTTTGTTTTGGTGGCTCCCTGGCAGCTCAGTCCGACACTGTGTTGAACCTCAAAAGAGCATAAAGAGACGGGACACCTACAAATGGAATACTTTTTCCATTTGGCTCTGATATTTTTCCTTCTATAAACTTTTTGCCTTCTCTTCTGCTCTTCTCGCCTTTATTTTCTCTTTCTTTTTCCCCTTGTCTTCTCTTCTTCTCCCTTTCTCCCCCACTCCTGGGTATTCAGTCTGGATTGTATCCAAGGAGTCATCAATGTCCAATGACCGTTTTTCTTTTCTGTTGTAGAAGTTTCCAGGAGGAATATTCGTGAGCTTACATGTCAGGAAGAAGCAAACCAACTGTGTCAAGACGGAATGGAAAAGTAAAGACTGTAGAGTCATAAAAGCAGGGGTAAGAATCTCAATTATGCCCAATTATTTGCATCTAGAGTTAGAGTTCCAACATATGGATGCTGTAGTCTCTTGCTGTTTCTGGACTACAACTAGCGATGACGACAGTCATGTCATAAGGAGAGGTCTTCTCCCAAATATATCTTCTGCCATATTCAAAGATATATTTGTTCTACTATATATTCACCCATTTTCACTGCCATCTATAAGGATAACATTAATAACATCATCTATTTCAGTTACCTTCCCCAGAAAGAACATGTCCAATTATTTCACCTGTCCCACTATCTGTACTTAAACTCACCCTTGTTCCTGAAGGCCCATCCCTTTTATGGTGAGTGAAACAACAGGGTCCAGCAGACTCAAGGGGGTCTACAGTATAATGCTGGAGAAGGTAGAGGGCTCATATGATTCTCAAAAAGGTTGTTACTGAACCCTGGACTCAAAAAATTTAAAGTTGGAGCTGTAGTGGGATGCCAGTACAAATGGGTCTAAGACACAGGTGGAGATGTTGTGAGATGCTAATACAAATAGGTCTAAGACACAGGTGGAGATGTTGTGAGATGCTAATACAAATAGGTCTAAGACACAGGTGGAGATGTTGTGGGATGCTAGTACAAATGGGCTTCGGATATCTGTGGAGCTCTGGTGGGATGTCAGTACAAGTGGGTCTAGGATACAAGTGAAGCTGTAGTAGGATGTCCATACAATTGGGCCTAGGATATAGTGGGAGGTATATTGAGATGCCAGTACAATTGGGTCTAGGATATTGGTGGAGGTGTAGTTGGATGCCAATACAAGTAGGTCTACGATACAAATGGAGCTGTAGTGGGATGCCACTAAAAGTCACCTAGAACTGGTTGTTGGCTCTTTAAACCCCCATATTTATCCCTGCACCTCCCTCTACGGGGGAATTCATACTTACCACACTTTCAGAACTTGCAAGACTTTACCTTTTGGCCTTACCTGAGAGTCAAATGCGTGGGGGGCCTTCTAGACAATTTGACCTTTCCAATGTGTCCCATACTTCAGCAAAAATGCCAATCAGGTCATGTTCCATTTTTAAATATCTGCAGCTTAGACATATCTTCCTTTCCCAATTTACCACTCTCAACCCCCTACTCAACTTCCTTAGCATTGAAGAAACTCTTCACGACCAGCAGCTGACTTTTTACACTTGATATTGGAATGTCCGACACGTTTTACCTTCTGTTCCGAAGTCATAACTTACCTGGTGGATGACCTGTATTTCCCACGGGTAATAACACCAGCTATCTGCCTCCTGGGGGTTGTAGAGGCTATAATCCCTGCCAAACATGCTAAGGTCACATATCCTACTATTTTATGCAATGCACTCAATGGGTAATTCTCCACCCTCCCTTAGGGCATGGAAGCAGTTGGTTAACAAAGCTGTCCCACTTTACAAACTCACATATGAAATTAGAGGAAACAAGGTCTGGGGGCCATGGTGTGATATTGATCCGGTCTCCCAACATAAGGCAAATATGCTATTTCCCAATCCAGCCTGGAGCAAATAGTGACCTAAAGATTAGTGCACAAAGTTACTTCTTGGTGTGTCCAATTAATCCCCCCCCCCCACATGGCTTCTAGTGTTACACTACTCTATGTGGCACATTTACAATGGGTCGAATATCTAGGGTTAATTAACCCTCGATATTCGACCATCGAAGTTAAATCCTTTGACTTTGAATATCGAAGTCAAAGGATTTACCGCAATTCGTTCAATCGTTCGATCGAAGGAAAAATCGATTAAATCCTTCGAATTGAACGATTCGAAGGATTTTAATCCATCGATCGAACGATTTTCCTTCGATCAGAAATTGCAAGGAAAAGCCTATGGGGACCTTCCCCATAGGCTATCATTGATGTTCGGTAGGTTTTAGGTGGCGAAGTAGGTGGTCGAAGTTTTTTTTTAAAGAGACAGTACTTTGACTATCAAATGGTCGAATAGTCGAACGATTTTTAGTTTGAACCGTTCGATACAAAGTCGTAGTCGAAGGTCGAAGTAGCCAATTCGATGGTCGAAGTAGCCAAAGAAATACTTTAAGTATTTTTTATTCTAATCCTTCACTCGAGCTAAGTAAATGTGCCCCCAAATGTCAACTTGTGTTTCACGCCTGACTTCATGTAATGCATATGAGTTGTTTTGTTGTGTTTTGTTTTATATGTTTAAACCAATAAAACTTGCCTTTAAAAAGTGGCCTGAAGGTAGGTGGAGCTGTAATGGAATACCAGTAAAAGTGTGCCTAGAATATAGTTGGAGGTGTGTAGTTCAATGCCAATACAAGTGAGTCCAGGATACAAGTGGAGCTATAGTGGGATGCCAGTGAAGTGGACTTAGAATACAAGTGGAGCTGTAGTGGGATGCCAGTGAAGTGGACTTAGAATACAAGTGGAGCTGTAGAAGGATGCCGGTAAAGTGGACATAGAATACAAGTGGAGCTGTAGTGGGATGCCAGTAAAGTGGACATAGAATACAAGTGGAGCTGTAGAAGGATGCCAGTAAAGTGGACATAGAATACAAGTGGAGCTGTAGAAGGATGCCAGTGAAGTGGACTTAGAATACAAGTGGAGCTGTAGAAGGATGCCGGTAAAGTGGACATAGAATACAAGTGGAGCTGTAGTGGGATGCCAGTAAAGTGGACATAGAATACAAGTGGAGCTGTAGAAGGATGCCAGTAAAGTGGACATAGAATACAAGTGGAGCTGTAGAAGGATGCCGGTAAAGTGGACATAGAATAGAAGTGGAGCTGTAGTGGGATGCCAGTAAAGTGGAGATAGAATACAAGTGGAGCTGTAGAAGGATGCCAGTAAAGTGACCCTAGGATACAATCAAAGCCTTTAGATGCTGGATAATACCCACAGCTGACTTATAGAGAGTTTTGATTGGAGCCCTCCTTTGTAACAGCAACATTGTCCTGACCTTTAAGTTAGAAACAATCTGGAATAAAACTCAAGGGCCCAACATTCCTTAGTTTAATGTCCTGTTTCTCCATTCTGATCTGCTATTAGTCACCAGAATAAATATTTACACGGTTACTATTTACTCACAGGCTTTATTAACAAATGTGTCATTATTATTATTGGGTTGTTTCTCACCGGATTACTCTTCTCTGTGTGTTTCTCTGTTCAGAGGGTGTTCAACTGCTTCTCCTGCTTTAAGTTTGAGCACGGCAGCCTCAAGCTCCTAGCCAAGGCCATTGACTGTGAGCCCGACCGTCAGGTGAACCAGGTAAGTACCACACTGCTGCCACTGAATCCCAACTTCTTTCCCCACGTGGACTTGACATCAAGAAAAGTATTTCCCTGAGAGCTCAGGCAGCATTTTATGGTATTTTGATTATTACTTTGCCTCCACTTTTCTCCCCCAGGAAGTGGAGCAGAAGCGACGCCAGAGATGCAGAGCGGTGGAGCATAAGAATGAGACTGGGCTGAAGTTGCCTGGCTCGTTGAGCTTCGTGAAAGATCAGTGATCTGGGCTCCATTATAGGGACAAGAACTGTCTCAGTGATGTTACTCAGCAGCTTCCTATTGCCTGAAATGCACCTCCGCTAATGGACAGACTAGAGATAAATCTGTGATACTGTAAATCGATTTTATTTTCTAAACTGATTTCATTTCAGGAAATAAATGATGTGAAAAATGTAAAGTCTCTTTGGGTTCATAGGGGAGAGGAAAGCTTGACTGAGGCAGAACAAACAAAACTATGGAACTTTCTGTAGGAATCGAAATCCTAAGCGTGTGAATGAGGCCCTGCCCAACCAAAATATGACAGAAAAATCAGATAAAGTCAAATATCTGTTGAGCAGGTTTAAAATCCCATTAGGCAAGGACCATGTCTGTGTTTTAATGGGGCTCTGGTCCAATAGGGCCTCTGTAATCCTACAGTATTGAGCCTTGGCCGAATCAAGCCAGATACTAGGAGGTGACCTACAAGAGCCCTAAATATCTACTTCATTCAAATCAAGCAAAGATACACTTGGCTGTTTACCTCGCCCAAATGAGTGGATGGCACTGTGTGTGGCCAGATTTAGGAATGGAGGGCCACAATCGGGCCACAGTTAAAGGGGACGTCAACGCAAACATAAAAGCTGAAAGCAGTGTCATACCTCCCAAGTGTCCTGTTTTCTGCAGGACAGTCCCGATTTTGACAGCTCAGCCCACAGTCCCGAGTTTCCTACTGAAATGTCCCGACTTTCTCTTTGATCTCCTGCACTGATTAGCCAGAAAAAGATACAACGTTTCTGAGCTGAATTTAAATAAGAAGTTTTTTGGCAGAGAGCCCAAAACAGTCAGCAGCTGCACTTAGATACATTTGTAACAATTTAAGATAAGCAAAGATACAATAGTAACTATTTGAGATAAGCAGGTTTCTTGGGACAACTGAGACTCACCGCTTAAAGGGCAATTCACCTTCATTAGCAAAACTGTTATAACACAAAAAAACATGGCATTAAACTCCCTTTCCATAACCTGCCAAATTTTGTAAAATGGACATGGTAATTAGGGGGTGTGGTCATAAAATGAGCGTGACCAAAAAAGCTTGCCGCGCTACACGTGGAACAAGTCTTTGTCCCTCTTTTCGTTGGGAGGTATGAGTGTGTGTGCGGCCATTTCTATTCCCTGCCCTGGCGGCTCTGCTGTTTGATACAATGTAACAGAAGCAGCTGATTAACTGACCTGTTTGTTCTGGAGGAGAACTGAAACTGCAACATTGTATTACTGGTCAGGAACAGGAGCAGAGAAATGGCCGCACACACACTGCTTTCCATAGCAACTACATTTACTCACAACTTTATACCCAGTGACAATGAGGAATAAATGGATATTGGGAACTTGCTTAAAATGACATTTTCTATCAATAGGCAACATTTTGTTTTTGGGTTTATATCCCCTTTAAGTGCAGAAATTCCTTGTTGCAAACAGTACAGACTACAACTTACACAAACCAATGCCTCATGCCCACGCTGCAAGGCCTCTTCTATGAGCAAAGAATAAAGTAAGAGCATAAAACTCTATATAAGAAAACACAGGCTCAGCCATTTATTTAGTTTTTATTGTACATACAGGGCATAGACATGAAACGATGCCCCAAACCCCACAGAAAAACCACAGCATAGTAACACAGTGCATGGCAGAGAGGCAGCAAACAGTAAAAATAAGCATGCATGTTATTGAAGTAGCTGGCTAAGGATGCTGGGAGATGTAGTTCAGTGGTTGGCTATCCAACAAAATAGACATTATATATAAACAGAGCTGTCTTTAATGGAGGGGGCAGCTAAAGTGGATAGCCCTACTTTAACCAATGAAATATAAAATTGATGGTGTTGCCATACTGGTATCAGAGATGTAGATTCTACAATATATGCTACTTCAAAGGCTAAATAATTAATAGGCCCCACACAGTCCGTTTCGCCTGGGACCCATCCACCAATAAAGACATACCTGTATATTAAAGCCATAGTACTAGATAGTCAAAGGTAAGGGTTGCTGGGAATTTTAGCTTAGGACCCATAGTGAGCCTGCCTACAAGAGATTCTGCCCATTACATAGACCCATTTGGCACATCGACTGCTTTGTGATTGGTGGCTGCTCAGAACACAAAGGAACTGGGCTCACTCCTAATGTTGAGTGCCCTCTCCGCTTGTGCAATGGTATCATCCGCCCTCTTGCTCAGTTCTTTGCACTCCTGCAGAACGTCATTGAACTGTTTGTAGGTCTCCTCAATGAGGCCGCTCTGGGCGGGGGTCACATCCCAGTACCCCTCCTCTACCCAAGGTCTGACAGATCCTGGCATATCCACCAGCCCAGCCCCCATAAACCTCTTCAAGGAATTATCAATGTCCTTACACAGGTGGTAAAGGTCGCTCCCACAGCCCGAGACCCTCTCACCATCGATGACCCGCACACTGGGGATGGCGTCCAACACGGCATGTCTGTAGGAGCCAGTGTTGCACAGAGGGTTGCTCAGGTTGTAGACTGGGTCCCGTAGCCAAATGCTTTCCAGTCGGCGTAGCCCCTTCAAGCACTGCAACTCATCAATACTGCACAGGAGGTTCCCAGCGACATTGAGGGTCTGTAGGTTCTCACATGAGGCCAAAGGTTCTAGACTACAGATCCGGTTGCAGGACAAGTTTAAAGCCACCAGCATCTTCAGAGAGGACAAAGGTCCCAAGTGGACAATGTGATTGTTGGACAGATCCAGACGTTCAAGGTTGGAGCAGTCTCCTATGCACCCCAGCTCAGAAAGCCCCAGGCCCCTCAGCTTTAGGAACAGAATGGACTCCAGGTCAAACTCTCCAGTCCTCAGTTTCAACATCTGACTGGTGATCCGGCTGCTGTCGTTGTCCTGTTCCTTGGCAGTTCTGCTCTCCATGGTTAGTTGGTGAGATGAAAGTCACTCAATGCCACAGTAAGAAGGACTGGGAGTTTATATAAGGGATTGTGTTATGTCTCAGGCTGCAACGGAATTCTTGCCCATTGGGGCGTGCTTCCTATCTCACTACCACAGGGAAACAGAATTCTCAGTGTGCAGGAAAGAAGGAACTGGAGGAGACACTGACTTAACCATCTGTGGAGACTTCATCCCCTTCCCAGAAAGACATTGAATCTGTTGGATCCCCAAACCTGCTGGACCCCCAAACCTGCTGGACCCCCAAACCTGCTGGACCCCCAAACCTGCTGTCTCACTGGTCAGGACATCAATAAGTTGCCTCTTCTCCAGAGGTTGGAAACCAATCTTGGTCCTCAAGGGGTGAGTGACACATCCAGTTCTATTGACCAATTGTCCTTTGGTCCATCCCACCTGCAATGGGAGAAAGAGATAATATGGGTTTTGTTCCGTTTTAAATCATACACAATGTTATTAATGAAACACTTCAAGATTAAAGGGGAAGTCAACCTTTAAATTAACTCGTCGGTTAGTTCTCATAGTACACAGAACCTTGCAGAATCTGATTATTAATAGGAGACAACTCCATCCCTTAACCCTACATCTCCAGAACATCATTCCTTATATAAACTGGGACTTACCTTCGGCCTCATGCCCTTTACCAGGACAGAATTTATTTCCACGGAACAACAGACGTCTTTCTGGTGCTCCCATTAGCCAAGCCCACACTTCATTCTCTTATATACGCCCCCCCCCCGTGCTGCTTTATTAAATATGAAAGGGGGATGTGTGAGCAGCTCAGCTTGCCTTTACATCACATTGTATAACACTCATTTGCACTAACTGCAGCTCACTCTGGGGCAGATCAATAGTCTCCCCTTTATATGGGGATGATGGGGTAACACGCCTGTATCAGTGGCACCTGAAAATTCTCATAATAAGGCTCATTTATAGGCTTATTCACAAAGCTACTTGCACCCACACACACTGCTCTGTACTACACATTGCACTTAGTAAATACTGTGTTTGTGTTGCACATAACGGCTGCTGTTACATATACACTTATTCCCCTTCATACACAGGGCTGTCGGTATCACAATCACAACCCCATACTGCTGTCGGGAATCAGGCACAGTGTATGTGTGTGTGTATATGTATATATATATATATATATATATAGTGCTGAGTGTGTATATATACATATAGGAGGATACACGGTGCTGTACCTGTCCGGGAGCTGATGATGATGATGATGGGAAGGATGGGATTGTCCCAGTGTTTCATTCTATCCCACTCCCTCTCTTCTCGCTGCTCCGTCCCCTCTGGCCAGTAGGAGGCAGCAGCTTCAGGGCCATGTTAACTGTGTGTGTGCCAGGCTGAGCTTGTGTCTGTGCCGTTATCACTCAGCAGTAATATTATTACTCACCAGCCATAAAGGCAGTGGCGGAACTAGATATTACTGGGCCCCACAGCAAATTCTTTTTCAGGTCCCCAAGATGTCTAGAGGTTGATCTGTTTTACCAATGTCTATTGAAATTATATATGAATTAGGGCCTCATGGGGCCCCTATACCTCCTGGGCCCCATGTGGACGCAGCGTCTGCTTCCTCTATAGTTACACCCCAGCAAGAAGGCTAAAGGCTTTTTTATTATTTACACGGTAACTCAACAGCCCCCCACCAACCAACACCCCCCCAATTCAGAAGCAGTGTGCAAATGACTTACCCCTGTATTGCCCACAGCCACTAGGTGACGCTGTAATGTGGCAGCAGATACAGAAAAGCTTGTGGGAATGAAGTCATGTAGCATAATGTATAGAGTCAGGTGATAGGGCAGGAATGTGTGGGGTCCCAGCCAATCAGCAGAAGAGTGAGTATAATAATATATAATAATGAGAGTGAGTATAATAATATATAATAATGAGAGTGAGTATAATAATATATATTAATAATTATAATAACATATAATAATGAGAGTTAGTATGATAATATATAATAATGAGTATAATAATATATAATAATGAGAGTTAGTATGATAATATATAATAATGAGTATAATAACATATAATAATGAGAGTTAGTATGATAATACAGTATATAATAATGAGTATAATAATATATAATAATGAGTGTGAGTGTAATAATATATAATAATGAGAGTGAGCATAATATAATATATAATAATAATGAGTGAGTATAATAATATAAATAATAATGAGAGTGAGTATAATATAATATATAATAATAATGAGTATAATAATATAAATAACAATGAGAGTGAATATAATATAATATGTAATAATGAGAGTGAGGATAATAATATATAATAATGAGAGTGAGTATAATAATATATATTAATAATTATAATAATATATAATAATGAGTATAATAATATATAATAATAATAGTTAGTATGATAATATATAATGAGAAAAAAATATATATTCATAATTATATTAATATATAATAATGAGTATAATAATATATGAGACTGAGTGTAATAATATATAAGGAGAGTGAATATAATAATATTTAATAATGAGAGTTAGTATGATAATATATAATAATGAGTATAATAATATATAAAATTGAGTGTGAGTGTAATAATATATAATAATGAGAGTGAGTATAAAAATAAATAATAATGAGAGTGAGTATACTAATATATAATAATGAGTGTCTGTTAGTGATTGGGGAGTCACAACACAGCCAGGGAGGGACTGGCTCACACGCTCCTGTGGAACAAAGGTGGGGTGAGGGGCAGCCTCTATGTATCTGTGTTACTATCCCATCCCCCCACACCCAGCATAAAGGGGGGTTCCTGTAAGTTATGGAGAGCACTTACCTACACACAGCAAACAAACGGGTTAACAATATCGCAGTGATGAGCCTGATGGTAACCCTCTGCTTCACTGCCAGAGCCAGGGGCGTGTCCATGTACTAACACACACTGTCACTATGGAGACGCTTTTGCCTATCCCACATTTAAAGGGACAGCAACCCATTTTCCATTCTTCCCTCATTCTGAATGGTTATAAGGTTCTGTGTTAATGTCGTTACTATAGGAAGTGATATCTGGCTGTCACTTCCTGTTCTTTGGTTCTGACTCTTGAAACAATGTAGCAGAAGTCAGTTCTCCATGGCTGTTGTTGAAATACAGAGTTAAAACTAACAATTGTTCTGTTAGTTACTAGACATGGACTTTCTGTCTTTGCCTTTATTGCCTTGTCCCTGGGGGATTGTGACACCTGAGACAGAAGAGCCCAACCTGCTCCCATAGGGCTGGTGGAAGTTGGCTCCTGACTAATAGAGACAAGCTTGCCACTGTAACAAACAATCTGGCTATTAAATTTACATTCACTTCCATTGACTTGCCCCAGCGTTAGGAAGATTCTCACCTCGCCCAATTACCCATTACTCGCACCTCACTCACACAGACGGAGTCTATTATACTCCCACGGGAACAAACCAAATCAGGAGTTGAGGGACAAAAATGAGCTCTTCTGCCCACTCTCCCCACCCACGAACTTAGACTGACCGGCTTCGGATTTCCCGCTTGTACAATAGACTTGTGGTCGCCCCATTCCTTTTTGTGACGTCATTGGTCGAGATCTGGGAATAGTGGAGGCTCTACTGGTCTGAACCATCCCTCCCTGTATAGTGGTGAGAGATCAGCAAGAGAAGGTGACATAAGAGACCCAAATATTAGTAAGTACTGGGAGTTGCTTGGACTTTTATACTGGGGGAGATATCTACTGTCACCAATAAAGACATTGACCAGGAACCGTTGTAGTCAGGACCAGATGAGCTTCAAATGTGAATGCTCCTTGTCACCAGAGAGCTATGTCATTTAGAGGCCAGACATGGCAGCTGCCAACCTAGCTGTTATTATTAGTATTATTATTAAAAGACATGAAGAAATGGAGAAGCATTGGAGAAGGTAAGAAGTAGTGATATGAGGGTCGAGAAAAGCTCGACACGCATCAGCCCGACCCTCATCCACCCGCACCTGGCTTCCTTCCTCCTTTTATAGACCCACGCCATCCCACTGATGTCACAAAAGGGGCGGGTGGGCATGCATGCTCCTATAAAACCGTAAGTCGGAAGCCAGCAGTCTAAGGTTGCAAAGGAAGGTCGGCCTGAATCCTCGTGACCCACAGGTATCAGGCTGGCCCACACATCATTAGTAAGAGGAGCCGTTCTGGTGGGGGTGCTCTGGAGGGGACATAATCCATAAATGGCTTTTCCTTTCGATTACATGCTTGTTACCCACTGCATTCCTTTAATAACGCATAAATAACAATAACTGTCACGCAGTTCTAAAAATATGGTATTTAATTGTTAAATTATTTCTGATAAAAGGAAATATATACATATATACAGTATTTACATGTTGTAATACACCAGGGCCCAAATATTTGTGACCTACCAGCAGATCCCAACAACTGACCACAGAGAGACCCATGAGATCTTCCTGCAGTGCTTCACATGATTCAGAAACACTGGCTTAAGAAATCAATAAAATTCATTAAAATACAAAATATCTCTCTTCTTTTGGGGTAACGATGCTCGTGGCAATTCACTTGTGTTATGAGAGAAAATGTTTGTTTATAGTAGGCCCCACGTTAGTTAAGTCTGACAATCCCAACACTGGGGAATTCAAACTTACAGCTGGAGTATCCAACACAAATCAGCCCACACTGATATTGCTCTGCACCCACCTTGTATTATACACTTTCTCACCCACCAAGTGTTACTGTGCGCCCACAAAAGTAACAAAAATCATTTGTGCCTGAGGCTAAGGAACCCTATACATTTAACAAGGGCCATCAGAAGTATGAACCAGGCTCTCCTACTCCTTGTAGCCTCTAGTGCTAATAGCCTGGATCTGACCTGCACCTTACAAAGTGTCACCTAAAATCCTCAAATACTGCCTGCTACCCGCCCTCTATGCTCATCTTTTTAGGGCAGTACAACCAAATGCTGGCAGGTGTCGTTCAAGGAAGTTACAGCTCTTTGCATGCCAGGGTGCAATCTATAGGGCAAAATATAAAAAGCAGGGCACTTTGCACCCATTTTGCACAGTTGCTCTATACATAATTGTATTCTCAGTAGGCAGGATAGCTTGTTGGAGAGTAGTGTGCTAGAATATCTACTGTTTATACAGTCCCTGTGTGATCTGATTCTCAGAAAGTGGACATGTTTGGAGGCTGTACAGCAAAAGCAACACGCATACAAGGGTAAGTGAAACCTATATCTCTGAGGTCATACTATGCTAGCCCTCCTCACTATCACTTTGCTCGGCCTCGTTATCAGATGAGAAAATCAGAGGTGGGGGTACGTAGTCTGGGAAATTTTCTAGATTAACCATCAGAAATCCAAAGTGTTCCATCCCTTCCATAATGTCTGACGGTTTCTGCATGCCTCCATATGTACAAGGAAGAGTAAAGACACGCTCTGCAAAAATGCTAGAAGGCGGGCAAGTCAAGTACATGAAAGCAAGCTTCGCCAGAGCAGGCCATGGGCACTTTCTTTTCTTCCAGTAGACCAGTGGGTCATCCTTGGCTCCAATAGTTTGATTATCTTGAAGGTACTTTTCCACCATGACACAAGCAGAATGACTTTCAGTTGACAAGGAAGCCCCAGTACTTTTGGATGCCAGAAGCCCAACACTCTCCAAGTGCTCAATCAGTGATTTCTCCTTTTGGATTAGCGGTGGAGCAAACATGGTTCTTCTCCTCTGAAAGTTAGTCCCTTCTTCAGCCAGATGATAATTCTTACTAGCAAGCAGATCTGATTCCAAACTGGAATCTTTGAAATGAAAAGCTGGCCTCATGGAGGATGACATGATCTCCTTTACTTTCTTTACAAGGACTTGCTTCCAGTGGTCGATATCAGAACCAGGCGGAAGTATTGCCTCGATCCTTCCTTTAAAACGTGGATCAAGTAAGGTGGACAGAACATACTCTTCCCTTTGAAACATTTCATTGATCCCAAAATCCGAGGAGATTTTCAGAGTGAAATTGTCAGTCAAGATGACACCATTAACATCTCCTTTACTTTCAAAATGCCCTCTGATCTGTTTAAGAAAGATATGGAGGTATCGAACCTCTGGTAGCACTTGGCTCAAACATGAACCACTGGCACTGACCTCTCTTGTAACCATCTCAAATGGCTGTAGAAGTTCCACTAAGCAACTTATGAGACTCCAGTTACTGGAAGTCAAATGCAGGTCAGCTATTTCTAAGTTGTGTGACCCTAGATACCCTTCTATAGCCTTCCGCTGCTCTATAAGTCTCTGCAGCATATAGAATGTTGAAGTCCAATGAGGTAATGTTTCTAGTTTCAGAGGTCGATTTGGCAAATTATTTTGGAACTGCAGCTCACTCAATGTGCTCCTCGCACTGGCTGAGTGAATAAAATGGTTGCAGACTTTTCGAGCCACCTCAAGCATGGAAGTGATATAGTGATTGTTTTGCAGAAAATCCATTACTAACAAATTTAGGGTGTGGGTAAAACAGGGTATGTAGTTAAAGTTAGCACTTTTAATAGCATGGATGAGAGTCAAGTTGCCACAGGATATGAAGAAACCTGAAATCAGGGCATTTTGAGAGAGCCACATGTTTATTTGCTGAATGAGCTCTTGTTGAATACTGCCATCTATATAGTCTTTTGGAAAACCTTTGGTGCATAGAACGGCGTTCTTTCTTTGAATGGACTCCAAATTATCTGGCTGTAGAACAGCCCAATGCGCTGTTAAGGCTAAATAGTCAATGGAAAGCCCAGTGCTCCACCAGTGGGTGGTCAGATGAATATGATAGCTTTCCGATCTCTTTAATTCATTCATCACTCTCTCACACACGGCTTTATATATCTGGGGAACCACTTTACCAGAAAAAAATGATTTTGAAGGCACACAATACTTTGGGTCAGCTCTTTCCATGAATGTCTTAAAAGTCTTGGAGGTAATAAAGGAGTATGGAAGAGCCATACCGCACATTAATTCAGCTATATTCCTGTTCCACGACTGGGCGTTAGGGTGGTTCGGAGCATACTTTCCATTTATGTACAAATCTTCACTCGGTGAAAGGGCAAGTTTTTCTTTGTTGGTAACAGACAAATCCTCTCTAATCTTTTCTTTGGTTCTCTCCTTATCTTCTATATTATATTCTACTGGCATGGGCAGGACCGGAGGGGTCATTACACCTGATATTTCAGTTGAATATGTATCATGATGGGTAGGTGACCCATAAATTCCAAGTATAACTTGTGGCTGAGGATATATCTGTTCCAACGGCATGTCTGTCTCTTCCTCTTCATCTTCGTCTACCTCTATTATGCTGTTGCTCTTTGGTTTATTTATCTTGCCTCTGGCCCATTCCAAAGGGTGTTTTCCTTCAAGATGACGCATCAAAGCTGACGTTCCAAAATGACCCCCTTGTTTTCCACGACTCACACTTAATTGGCACAGGGTGCAGATAGCTCTACAGATGTTTGTCCAGTCAATGGAGAAAAATTGCCAAACAGCAGAGGTAGATTTTCTATTTTTGGTTCCAAGAGGCACTAGTAAGTTGTTTGAAATGTTAAAAGCATGGAAACTCGCTTGCCCCCCAGAGGGCATAGAAAGGTGAGGATTAGAGTTGGGGCAAGGATTGAAAGCCCCTCTTACATTCTGATCAAGCATTTTCATTCTCTTTCTGTCCATATCTTCTTCACACTCCACAGGAACTCGCTCAACTCCCTCTTTATAGTCTTCCCCCTCATCATCACTAGAATCTATAATCTGATATGTTTTCAGAGAATTGAGAACTTGTGAGGAGGAAATCGGCATGGCACCTTGAGTTTCAGATGTTGGCTTTGAGCTATATAACACAGTCTGTGCATTGCTGGCTTTTTCATAAGGTTCCTCCTTCTCTTCCTCATCCTCTATTGCTTCGTCTTCTTCTTCTTCCCCTCCATCTGTTCTCTGCGCTCTCATTGACTTCCTCTGTGCCCATTCCATTGGGTGCTTACTTTCCAAATGACGCTTCAAAGCCGTGGTCCCAAAATTCCCTCCTAACTTCCCTCGACTGACACTGATTCGACACAGGCCACAAATAGCTCTGCAAATATTGGTATCATCACGGTAAAAGAACTGCCAAACTTCTGAGATAGATTTCCTCTTCCTTGTTGGTCTCTGACTATGCACATCATTTACCTCCCTCGTCAGCGCTCCCTCCCCTGGAAACACTTTACCTAGGGTAACAGTCTCTTTCTCCTCAGAAGATGTGTATGAAGACGCAGCATTCTTCACAAACTCTTCCTCATCACTCGATTCCAGTTTAATTTCAATCTCTGGAATAAATTGATTTGGAGCTTCAGATGTCTGTGCATCATTTCGGTTATCCATAATGTGGAATGGGATAACGACAATCAATGTATACAGTAATTGATTTGGTAATGGCAAAGCACTTAACTTAATCACATCTCAAGGCTCATTTGTGAGTGACAATGAAAGTCCGTGGAAATCACATGAAATCCTTGAAGCAACTCATTTGTTAAAATAACAAGGGTACAGCTCACATAACTGCTAGTAATATCATTTTAGGAATACATTTTCCCTCGGAAAGTGACACGTTTAGTTCCAGATCGGATTGTCTTGTACCTGTTGGTAAGACCGGGTGAACCCACAGTTCTTTAGAGCTATTCCGGATTATAATCCGACTGCAAATCTGTGCCTCAGGAACTGAAATTGCAACAGTCTTAATCAAGTAGTAATGGTCGGTTCATTCCATTAGCTGCCTGCAACGAGAAGGACATAAATATAGCAGTTCTCAATAAATAAGAACGTAGCAAACAAGTTAATGGAACCTCTCAGGGCATTGACATTAGAGCCTAAAAGGACTGTGTAATGTATTACTGGGAACAAAAGCCTGCAAACAACCCAGAGCACCTGTAACTGCCAATTCACACTAGAGATGTGCGGGTCGAGATTTTCTCAACCTGCACGACACTCGTCAAACCCTAACCAGGCCCGCTACACCCCTATATTTATAGGCCTGCCCCGCACCCGTCCAATCCTAACCTGGCCCGTTACACCCCCTATATTTATAGGCCTGCCCCGCACCCGTCCAATCCTAACCTGGCCCGCTACACCCCCTATATTTATAGGCCTGCCCCGCACCCGTCCAACCCAAACCTGGCCCGCTACACCCCCTATATTTATAGGCCTTCCCCGCACCCGACCAACACTAACCTGGCCCACTACACCCCCTATATTTATAGGCCTGCCCCGCACCCGCCAAACCCTAACCTGGCCTGTTCTGCCCCCTCTATTTATAAACCTGAGCCCGTCCCATGGTGATGTCACAAAAGGGGGCAGGGCAGGCACAAGTCTATAAATTGATGGACTGGAAACCAGCAATGTGAGGTCACAGACAGGGAGAGGAGGCGGGAGTGCGACATGAAGACTATTTGCCATAACTAGCCAGGACTCGCCAGACCCGTGGGTTTTGGGCCGGCCCACACGTCACTAATTCACACCCTGAGGACCCAGTCAGCCCCATATTGACCTGTGAATGGGTTTCCTGACTAATATTTGGCCAAAACTGTGTGGGATATTGGGCAGGTGTGTAAATGCCACCAGGTGACGACTGCAAGAATCAAAAAGCAGGTAAATAAGTGATAACGGCTGGAAGGAACTAGGTACGACATTAATTACCCACAATGCCCGGGATCTGCGGTTTCCATAGAGAAATGGCATTTCTAAAACAGATACCACAGAAAAGACTGAAACATGAAATAACCCCAAAAGAATTGTGGCACAGTGATTTGGTGAGGTGAGTTCTGTGTGAGAGGCTTCTCTGTTATTTCTTTGTGAATATTGCCCTATAATAATAGCACCAATAGAAACTATATATAAGTGTATGGGCAGATAACTCAGGCCTCACAGGTCACAGCCATGAATGAAGCACCAGGAGAG
This sequence comes from Xenopus petersii, assembly GCA_038501925.1. Classification (NCBI taxonomy): domain Eukaryota; kingdom Metazoa; phylum Chordata; class Amphibia; order Anura; family Pipidae; genus Xenopus; species Xenopus petersii. The sequence goes on along the minus strand of CM076682.1, from coordinate 163,364,779 downwards.
ACTCACCTCACCTTTATAACAGACTCACTGAAGGGAAACCCGCTCCCATCTCAACTGCATTGGCCCAATTCCCCTCACAGAACAGCCGGGACAAACCATCTGCAAGGAAGGGGCCGTGTAACGAAATGTCTGCTCCTGGAAAATAAATGCCTCGGTTATGAGAGTAAACACCTAACTATTATGATTATTCTATCCTGAAATACACCACTGCAGCTTTTATAATGTTCTGACGGGGAAATGACAGCGCATTCTGGCTCTTCCCTGCACACCCCTACTCCCAGTGAGTAGTGGAACAGGCCAAATAGGAAGCAGGAAGTGCGTAGAAGAGGCGAGCGGTAGCCTAGTTCCGCCAATAGCCGGGCAGCAGCTGTGTGAGGCAGAGGGGGAGGCGCTGGCTGTATTGGGGGAGTGGCTCTGGGATGTGCTGAACTGCTAATAACCCGTTGGCCTGGAAGGGACTCAGATACAGAACAGACTCATTGTGCTGGGACACAGGGTGGGATACTAGAGGCTACTTTACTGGCAATTGGCTATAGACTGTTTCTCCTGGGAGACAGGGTGTTGGTTATAGACTCTATACTGAACTGTACCTCACTGAATTTGACGAATGTAAACAGAGACAAAAAGTTGTGGTGCCAAAAGCATTTTAGACCACGCCTGTTTTGTGGCCACACCCCTTAATGACCATGTCTAGTTTGTAAACATTGACCGTTATGTAAAGTTTAAACACATTTCTGGGAGTTTTAGTACAATGTTTTATGTGTTATTACAGTTTTGCTACTGAAGATGAATTGCCCTTTAAGCTGCGAGTCACAGTTTCCCCAAGAGACCTGCTTATCTTAAATTGTTACAATTGAATCCGGAAGCCAGCAGTTGAGGTCGGCCCAAACCCACCCGACCCGCTCAGAACGCACATCACTATTCTATACTGGGAGAGAGGGTTGGATATAGTGAATAAAGTACCCCCTCTTGTAAAATATAAGGATATTATAAGTTACCGAGGAGTTTCATGACCATATAAAAGTACGAGGCCGAAGGTCATGGAACGCCGAGGTAACTTCTAATATCCTCTAATATTTTGCAACTGGGGGTACTTTATTTATTATAATACACAAGTTTCAGTGAGTCATGTGACAGAAATGACATCGGAACTCACCATGTATAAGGATATAATTTACAAGATATTTATGGCTTTTGTGTATTATATGGGGATATGGACTGTTTATCCTGGTACAGAGGATTCAATATAGACTCTTTATGCTGGAAGAGTGCATTAGATATGAACTCTTTATAATAGAAGAGAGGGTTAGATATGGACTGTTTATCCTGGGAAAGAGGACTGGATATGGGCTCTATACTGGGAAAGAGGGTTGGATATGGGCTCTATACTGGGAGAGAGGGTTGTGGGTGTGTTTGGTGCTTTAGTAACTGCGGGAGGAACTCCCTGCTAGACTTGCATTGAACAGTGTAATAGGCCAGAGGCACCGTTGCACTCTCTTCAGCTCTTTTATATCCCTCTTAAAATACAAGTTACACAAAATTTTAAAGTAAAAAATCCATTCCTCCCCCCTCCAATAATACTGCTATCCTGGACAAAGTTAACTCTCTTTAATATTTAATACATAAATAGTGCAATAAAATCTCACTTCTGGTTTGTTGTAAAAAGGCGATGTGGCGACCTGCATTTACATGCGCGTTCCAATGTCCTGCTAGCGGCTTCTTTATAAAACAGAAAGTTACTGGGTCAGCTGTTGTTCAGCCTGTGACTTTTTATTTGCTTGTCTCCTTCTCTGTTGAGCTTGGTAGCTGCTCACTCCACCCCCTCTCCTTTCCCAGCCACCTTGTTCCTCATACAGAATAACACAGAGCAGAGCGGGCTCCACAGCAAATACCACATAGCGACTCACTGCTGGAAGCTACTGGGGCAGCTGCTGTTCAGCCTCTCTGCACACACATCACATATCGGGCAAAGTTCCTCACAGTTCCGTGGCGCCATTCTGTGCACCGAGCAGAGAGAGAGAAGAGAGGCTGCCCAGTAGCTTTTCCAGTAACTTCTGATTTAGAAAGAAGCTGCTAGCAGGACATTTACTATACAAATCTCCTCTTCTTTGGGTGCGACTAATCTCCCCGAACTGCCTCCCCTGCAGGCTAAAATGTAAATCATCAGCGGGATGGCACTCGGCACGATTCGTTTTCCAAAGTCGCCCGAAGTTTCCTGTTTGTGGGTTTACAGCACATGCAGGTTCATTGCACTTTGACCACTAGGAGGTCCTTGCTCAAACGGGTTTTCCTTGCAGATAAATGATCTAGAATAACCCCCCCCGCTCCCTTGGGCCAATCAGAGAGGCAGCCTTGAGCCTGTCTGCATGTGCCTCACTAGAAAACAAAATCCCTTTGAAGTGGATCCATTCTTCCCCTTATTACTTTCCTGCTAATGAACTCTCATTCTCTGCACTTCCTGCTCCAATGAGCTCTCATTCTCTGCACTTCCTGCTCCAAGGCTGCTCTCTTTCCCATGGTCAAGTAGGGTTCAACCTAACTTAAAGGATGGACCATGGTTTTCTCCATGCATTGATCTTCACTGGTGAGAAATCAAGGGGAAATCATTTTATACGTTAGTGTATCAGCTGCTCCCTTTAGTGCCACTACCCATTGATATTGTCTCCACAGAACATCTACCCAATCATATTGTCTTCTCTGAATTAAGCCCCACCCCATACGTGACCAGGGGACAGAGAGCAGCCCAATGTACAGAGAATCATTGTTCCTGGGTAAGTACACAAACCCTTACAGGGCACTGGAGCCAGTCCTGATTCATACAGATAATTACAGAGAATAACCATTAGACACACAGTCATGTCACTTTTATTCAGGTTGTTAAAAAACAAGGGAGCGACAGGGAGGGGGCACAGCACACGGGGGGCTTCTATTAACATTCTTTAAAAAAAATCAATATAAAAAGTGACAGGAAATAGACAAAGAGGGCGTGGGTGTGGGTATTATACAGAGGGGTAATGGGGCAGTGGTCTGGAATGTTGTGGGCAGATACAGTAGGTGATACAGTAGGTACCAATGCAGGAGGTCAGTGCACAAGGAGAGGCCCTAAGGGATCGTGTGATCTTGCGCAGGTTTATTTCTGCAGATAAAAATGACAGTGAGGATCATAGAGTAACAGTGACGATACAGAGAGGCACGAGACATCGTTGGTACCGGAGCCAATTGTGCAGCTGTCAGTTGGGGAGAGATTGTGGGTAAAACACAGGAGGCAGCTCACTAGGAGAGGATACAGAGAGGCCGATTCCCAGTGGTTTCCTCTGGAATAGAATAAAAGGAATGTTACAGATGCATGGCACACCTCGGCTAAATGCAGCTTCAATGCAAATGGCAGAGATCCTAAGACTTGTATTGGAATTTCTCCCATAGAGGATAAGGGCAAGTTCCACATAACACAGAAGGAGGCTCATGTTCACCTACAAGAGCTTCACCCCAAGGTCCTGTGACCAGACAATGTGCAGCACCACAGTGAGTCCTGTAAGAGAACTGCTGCCCGTGACATAATTAAACTGCATCATGATTAGACTTCAATATAATGGGGATCATTGTCACTGGGTGTTGCCCCGGGGAGAGTGACAGAACAACAATGGCAGGTTCTTACCTCTGTCCCAATCTCTGGTGCTGGTCTCACTCTTCTTTATTATCCTTCCCATCGGAATGTTCTTAAATGAGAAGGAATATGACATTATAGGGATTATTATTATATTGATTATTATTATAGGGATTATTATTATAGGGATTATTAAGATTGGTTGAATAATGAGCATCCCCCACCCCCAGCTAATATTATATTAAAGGGGTAGTTCACCTTTAAGTTAACTTTTAATATGTTATAGAATGGCCAATTCTAAGCAGCTTAATTGGTCTTCATTTTTTATAGTTTTTTTTTTTAAATTACTTGTCTTTTACTTCTGACTCTTTCCAGTTTTCAAATAGGGGTCACTGACCCCATTTAAAAACAAATGCTCTGTAAGGCTACAAATGTATTGTTATTGCTACTTTTTATTCCTCATCTTTCTATTCAGGCCTCTCCTATTCATATTCCAGTCTCTTATTCAAACCAATGCATGGTTGCTAGGGGAATTTAGACCCTAGCAACCAGATGGCTGAAATTGCAAGCTAAATGAGTCAAAAAAACACAAATAATAAAAAATAAAAATATCCCTCTCTACGTCATACTAACAGTTAATTTAAAGGGGTTGTTAGTATGATGTAGATGCAGCTCAATTTGCATTTTAAGCAATCTGGTTGCTAGGGTCCAAATTACCCTAGTAACCATGCATCAATTTGAATAAGAGAATGGAATATGAATAGGAGAGGCCTGACTAGAAAGAGGAGTAATAAAAATTAGCAATAATGGTAAATGTGTAGCCTTACAGAGCATTTGCTTTTTAGAAGGGGTCAGCGACGCCCGTTTGAAAGCTGCAAAGAGTCAGAATTAAAAGGCAAATAATTATCAACCAATAAAAAAATAAATAATGAAGACCAACTGAAAAGTTGCTTAGAATTGGGCATTCTGTAACATACTAAAAGTTACCTTAAAGCTGAACAATCCCTTTAATAAATATATTCACTGAAAATGAAATCCCAATACCAATAACCATCCGATTTGTGTGCGCAACTCCCAGCACCCCACAAAGGCTGCCGGGGGTCACTATAAAGTGAAATCACATTGCAGCTGCTTTATACTGGCTACAGCTGCCAATAAATACGGATATGGCAAAGGGAACCCCCCCATTAATTCAATTGGTTACTACCCCAGCCAATCATTACCCACCATGCTGATGGTTCTTCCGGTGCTTTCCGTGCTTCTCTTTCTTGTGGTGGCCGTGGGGTCTCCTTGGCTCGTCCTGAAGAGAAACCAGACTGTTATCTGAGGGACTTACACAGCAGCGGAACTGACAGGAAACATCACATTAATTGCTGCTGTGTTTCTAGGGTAACTGACCCTAGCAACCAGTTAGAATGATTCATTCAGGTTTAGAGAGAGGGAAAAAAGGAAAGCAGATTATGCCACACTCATATACAAGTAAAGGCAGGCCCGGATTTGTGGAAAGGCCACCTAGGCCCGGGCCTAGGGCGGCAGGATTTTAGGGGGGGGGCATGCTGCCCAACTACACCCACATTGGTTCAAAAACACTGGGAAAGCGCTGGAGATACAATAATTTTTTAAATTTCCCCATTGAAGATGAAAATTTGCACGAATAAAGGGGAGGGGACAGGGGCGATGAACGGCAGTGGGCCTAGGGGCGCCCTCTATGTAAATCCGGCCCTGAGTAAAGGCCAGGGGCAACTTGCCTGCATTTTTAAAGGACAAAAACCCCAGAATAGAAAATGCCTCCCCTGTGCCACCAAGTCCTGGAGGTTAGTCACGCACCGCGCTCTGGCCTCGGGGTCTGTATACTTCATATGTATGGGCACTGTGTATGGGCGTATCAAAGGGGCATGTTGGGACCCTGATTTAAGGAAGTCTGACCCTACAAACAGATACAGGAGAAAAGCTGCACCTCTGCTGCAAGTCCTGATAGTGATCCGTGGCGATGTTCCCCTCTTCCTCTCTCTTTTCTTCTGCCTTCGGAATCTTCTCTCTGGATTGGAAATAAGAGAATAAGAATAAAACAGAGCAAGCGAATGAGAGACAGCTGGATGCACCCCACTCATTAGCAGCTCCCCAGTAATAATACCCTTGCACCTTTTCTAGGCTTTGATCGGTGGGACAGATTCATGGCTATTGCCCTAGCAGAGCTGAATTACCATTTAAAATTACTCAGGGCAGTATTTTTGTCACCCCTGTTAAAGTGGCTGATGGGCAGAGGGGCAGTATATAAAGGTAGAATATAAAGGCAGTATATAGGGGCAGTATATAGGGGGACAGTATATGGGGAAAGTATATAGGGGCAGTATATATATATATATATATATATATATATATATATATATATATATATATATATATAGGGTCAGTATATAAAGGTAGAATATAAAGGCAGAATATAGAGGGACAGTATATGGGGAAAGTATATAGGGGCAGTATATATATTGGGGCAGTATATATATAGGGGCAGTATATAGGGGGACAGTATATCAGAATACAGAGGCAGTATATAGAGGCAGTGTATAGATGCAGCATGCAGGGATATATTATCTAAAGAATAAGCAGAAAGTCATGTGACTGGCATAGCACTTACCTCCTGCTTCATGGATCTCCCCAGTCCGCGGGGTGGGTGCGTCCTGTCCTTTGGTTTTTTATGTCCCCTTTTCCTGGATGGCTCACGCTCCTCCAAGTCCTAAATGAGAATATGAATTGTTTTTTGGATCACTGGCCTAATGTATCTGCACCCACGACAGTGGCTCTTATATAATAACAACAGTTTCCCTTTTGGAACCTTCCTCTGTGCCAGGTAGCAGCTGCCCAATAGCAGTGCTTGTCTCATATACTACATGTACCTAGTGGAGATGATTCAGCAGTACAACGAATCAGAAGTCTGACTGGAGGTTTGGGCAGGTGAGTGTGCCAGGGGCAGTGCAAGGTGTGACAAGTAACAACATGCTGTATTGTGTGCAGTTTGCCAGTGCCAATCCCCTGCCATAAAGCAAGTCACAGCTGCTACTGTTTGCCAGAAAGGAAATAGAGGCCATCGCATGCGTCCCAGGAATGCACTCCCCCATTCAGGCACAGGAAGCGGCAGAAGCAGAGCAGAGCTGGACTCATTTGCACAATATTAAGCACCATTTTGGGGCTTCAGTTTGGAGGGGCATTAAATCACCACTCACCTTCAGCTCTAATGATCGCCCTGGGGGGTGAAAGCAGCCCCGACACATCTTGGGAGGGTTATTAGTCCCATCCTTGTTTCTACCTTTCTGTCGTTTAAAACAAAAACAGTGGATGCTGCAGCCTTCTGCCCCCATGTAGTTTGGCATCAGCATGAGACGTTGCCTGGCGTCTATAGAAATGTGCCTGTAGCGTTCCAGGGGGTACCCACCCACTCACCCAGGGTGAGGCATCTAGAGAGCGGGGTATTAGCAACGAGCCTGTGACATCACTAATGATGTCATAATAAACCCTGCTCAGTAATATGGTGCCACCCATGTGTCCAGTGTCCCTTTTATCTGTTCTTGTTCTGGGAACATCATAGAGATATACAAGACGCCTACCTGGGTGGAGCTTGTGGCTCTAAAGTGAGGAATATGGACAACCCATTAGGGCACATATGGGGAATTGCCCCACCATATCTACATGTGCTGACCGAAGATGCCTAGTCCAACAGCAGCAGCTTTAGGAACTTGTATCTCTACATTAAAGGGAAACTTCTATGTGGATACAACACAGGTCAATTTAAGATCCAGTCTTCCTGCTTCTGGGCTGCTCTCTTTCCTATGGTCAGACAGAACTAAAAGCATGAAGTTTTGTGTTTGCACTGATCTCAATGAGCATTAGAGAGAAGTCTGGAGGAGCTGTAAGTTCTGGGGTACAGTCATATGTAAAATATAGGCTCCTCCCAAGCCCGCTCACCAGAGTTGATTTAATTCTTACCCTTTTCTGCTTCTGTGGCCTTGCCATGGCAGAGTAGCAGCCAGGACATGGTTTCTTGGGTTTTCCATACTTCCCATTAGATTGCCTCCTCCTCCGTCCATTCTCCAGGGAATGTCTGGATAAATCCTAAAACAAAAAAAAAAGGGATTTCTGGATCTTTCATGTGATATTCATAATCATAACAAGAGGGGGACACCCAACTAATAAGACATGTGCCAGTCCCTACCAGCAACGAGATTCGCACAAAAGATCAGAAACCAGAGATTCAGTAATACCCAGAACAATAATGGCCACATACGCAGAATGATTTAAAGGCGATGTAAACCCAAAACAAAAAGTTGCCAAAAAGTTTCCGGCCCAAAACCTGTGGGTTTACCTGCATGTTGGGTGACTTCCACACAATGTCTCGCGGCCTTTTACTGCCCCACTTCTGCCTCTGTGGATGCCATTTTGTAACCTCATGCAGACCCTGCCCCCTCTGATGATGTCACAGTGGGGCAGGGCTGCACAGGTATATATAGGGTTAGGGTTGGGTGTTCACTAGTGTGTGGCCATTTCTACTGCCACACTTCTGCCTCCATGGATGGCATTTTATACCCTCGCATCGCTCTGTGGCTGCCCCTCCTGTGATGTCACAGTGGGGTGGGTGTGGGTACATCTAGTGGGGAGCTCGCCGGGTTAGGTGTGTGGTTACTGCCAGATCAGGTTGGGGTTGAATTTGAGTCCCATCACTAGTGTGCAGCCATTTCTATTCCCCGCCCTGGTGGCTCTGCTGTTTGATACAAAGTAACAGAAGCAGCTGATTAACTGAACTGAATCTGCAACATTGTTTCAAGAGTTAGAGCTGGGAGCAGAGAAATGGCCGCACCCACACTGCTTTCTACAGCAATTACATTTACTCCCAACTTTATACCCAATGACAATGAGGAATAAATGGATATTGGGAAGTTGCTCAGAATGACATTTTCTATCATTAGGCAACATTTTATTTTTGGGTTTATATCCCCTTTAAGGTTGAAAAATATTGTAGCACAAGTAGAAGTGACCACGTGGTTCGGTATTGGTTTATTTACTAAAGGAGCCAAAAAAATCACATAGGGTTGAAAAAAAAAAAAAAGACTCATCCATCAGGTTGAATCTAGTAAAATAAAATGTCTGTTCAAGTGTCACCACGGCAGAGACACAGCCCTGGGATTAAAGCTCAGGGCAAGTTTGAGCATTGTGTGCAGCTTTATAGCTCAGTGGGCAGGGAGCTAAATTCTTAAAAACTCCCATTAACTACTATGGTATTGTATCACTGGATGCACTGCCTCGCTAAATGCAAATTCTAGACTAACTTTTTGGGTGAGCTCATGCCCCAACCATTACCTGACCTTGGGAAAGAGAGCAGCGCAGGAGCAGGGAAATTGAAAAAACAGCTGGGTATTGTCAGGAGAGTGGACTCACTTGCCCAAGGGAATTAGTTATACATTACTAGTGAGCAAGAACGTACCATTATATTGGGGGTGTCTTTAACGGATACAGTAGAGATGAATCCAGGGCGAGGTTTCGACTTGATGATTTGCAAGGGGATAAAAACAGAAGAGAAAGTGAGATTTTTAGTCAGGAGTCAGGCCGTGCTCTTATTTCCCAATATTCCATGTATACAAGTGTTGAAATAACGTGGCTCTATTTATGTATAATCATCCCCTGAGGCAGTGAATTCCAGCCCAAGAGCTATTATTTCTACTTCCTGCTTTTGGGCTGTTCTCTTTCTCATGATCAGACAGGTGAGAGGGATTTGGAACAAGCTGAAGGCAATGTAAAGCATTCAGATGAAACTAAGAGCCCCCTCGAGCATCCAAAGCGCCATATACCTGATTTACACTATTGTTAGAGACCAGCGCAATGGAGATCTCCTCATCTGCCTTTACATTGGAGATCTAAACCCAAGCTTGGCCATGGGAAAGAGAGCAGCACAGGAACAGGAAGTGCAAAGCATCGGAGGAATATGTAACAGGGTAAATTGGATTCACTTACCTAGGGGATGTATCTAGTAATTTTAAACAAATGTTTCATTTCAACATAAAGTATATCCATTGAGTTGTTGGGTTCTATTGGGAGCAAAGATGCCCTGGAAGAGCCCCAGAGAGGGCAGATGGCCTGGAAAAGCCCCAAAGAGGGCAGATGGCCTGGAAGAGCCCCAGAGAGGGCAGATGCCCGGGGAGTACCCCAGAGAGGGCAGATACAGTAACTTACCAGTTTTGTTCGGTCACGTTCGCCTCCTAAAGCGGAAAAGACACCAGTGTGACGCGTCACCTTAAGGAGGGTCCATGAGGGAAGAGGTCCACCGGACACCAAGAGAAAAAAAGAACAAAAACACTTTGTGAGCAAAGAAGGCAGATATGTCTCTAGATACTGAACTACAGCTCCCACGATCCTCCCATGACTTACACAACAACTGAGTACTAATTCATACTGAGGAAACAAATAAGTTGGCAAGTTTAGTAACTGTGGTTTGCACACCATCCCTTTATCCACATCTGCATTATGTTGTGTGTAACTGCCAGGGACTGACACCACAACAAGCACAATGGCTTCCCACCAATATAAAGCCCAAGCTGGGGGGGATATGGGGACAGGCAATGAAGAACTAGCCAAGGGCTACTTAACCGAGGGCACTACATAGGGTTGCAACCTTTTCTAGAAAAAAATACCAGCCTTCCTATACATTTATCTTTATTCCCTATTAATAAGATTGGGATCACTGACCTTCCTATATATTTATCTTTATTGCCTATTAATAACATTGGGATCACTGACCTCCCTATATATTTACCTTTATTCCCTATTAATAACATTGGGATCATTGACCTTCCTATATATTTATCTTTATTCCCTATTAATAACATTGGGATCACTGACCTTCCTATATATTTATCTTTATTCCCTATTAATAACATTGGGATAACGGACCTTCTTATATATTTATCTTTATTCCCTATTAATAACATTGGGATCACTGACCTTCCTATATATTTATCTTTATTCCCTATTAATAAGATTGGGATCACTGACCTTCCTATATATTTATCTTTATTCCCTATTAATAAGATTGGGATCACTGACCTTCCTATATATTTATCTTTATTCCCTATTAATAACATTGGGATCACTGACCTTCCTATATATTTATCTTTATTCCCTATTAATAAGATTGGGATCACTGACCTTCCTATATATTTATCTTTATTCCCTATTAATAACATTGGGATCACTGGCCTTCCTACATATTTATCTGTATTCCCTATTAATAACATTGGGATCACTGACCTTCTTATATATTTATCTTTATTCCCTATTAATAACATTGGGATCATATCACTGACCTTCCTATATATTTATCTTTATTCCCTATTAATAACATTGGGATCACTGATCTTCCTATATATTTATCTTTATTCCCTTATAATAACATTGGGATCACTGACCTTCCTATATATTTATCTTTATTCCCTATTAATAACATTGGGATCACTGATCTTCCTATATATTTATCTTTATTCCCTTATAATAACATTGGGATCACTGACCTTCCTATATATTTATCTTTATTCCCTATTAATAACATTGGGATCACTGACCTTCCTATATATTTATCTTTATTCCCTATTAATAACATTGGGATCACTGACCTTCCTATATATTTATCTTTATTCCCTATTAATAACATTGGGATCACTGACCTTCCTATATATTTATCTTTATTCCCTATTAATAACATTGGGATCACTGACCTTCCTATATATTTATCTTTATTCCCTATTAATAACATTGGGATCACTGACCTTCCTATATATTTATCTTTATTCCCTATTAATAACATTGGGATCACTGACCTTCCTATATATTTATCTATATTCCCTATTAATAACATTGGGGATCAGCCATTATTTTTACTGGCCAGGTGGCAACCCTAGACCTACAGCAGTTACAGGGCCACAAAGCATAAGATACATGGAATTACTAAGAGATGAATGTATGTTTATGTTCCAAATAAACAAATTACTCTTGTCCGTGTATAAATACATATAAACCCCGCACTGGGCGTTAGGCTGGAGGTTTCTCAGACCAGTGAACTATAGGAGGCACATGAAAGTCCCATAAACAGGATGTGGTATAGTCCCTTGATTGTTCCCCCTGTCCTGTGCTACACAATGGAACATTCCGTTGGATAGGAAGCAGCTTGTCCTGACAAGTGTTTGTATCAGAAGAACATCTGTTATTTACCCCCAGGGCACTCGCTGTTTGTACTGGGACACAAATAAGCACCCAAACACCACATGTTCTTACTAACCACTGTTTAAAGGGACATTCATCTACCAAACACCTTTTAAATAAGTAGCCATATGGTCTCCACCTTGTCCTACTGTCTCCACCTTGTCCTACTGTCTCCCTCATGCCCTACTGACACCATCTTGCCCTACTGTCTCCATCTTGCCCTACTGTCTCCATCTTGCTCTACTGTCTCCATCTTGCCCTACTGTCTCCATCTTGCCCTACTGTCTCCATCGTGTCCTACTGTCTCCATCGTGTCCTACTGACACCATCTTGCCCTACTGTCTCCATCTTGTCCTACTGTCTCCCTCATGCCCTACTGACACCATCTTGCCCTACTGTCTCCATCTTGCCCTACTGTCTACCTCATGCCCTACTGTCTCCATCTTGCCCTGCTGTCTCCATCGTGTCCTACTGTCTCCATCTTGCCCTACTGTCTACCTCATGCCCTACTGACACAATCTTGCCCTACTGTCTCCATCTTGTCCTACTGTATCCACCTTGTCCTACTGTCTCCATCTTGCCCTGCTGTCTCCATCTTGCCCTACGGTCTCCATCTTATTATGTTCCCAATCCCAACCACCCATCATCAACTCTAGTCCTTCTTTTTGCCATCATGCTTAACTGTCTCAATTTCACCCAACTGTCTCCATTCTGCCCTGTTATCATCATCATCATCATCATCTTGACCTACAATCTCCTACTGTATATCCATATTGCCCTATCTATGCAAACCTTCAGGTAGAACACAGACAGTGCAGAATGCAAGTAGAGAGCATAACACCTTTATAGAAGACAGGGAATCCCTTCATGCAATACTGTATATAATATAGTATATAATATAGGGAGTTAAATGGCAGGGACAGTTTTTTAGCCCCACCTTAGTTAAGTGAATGTATTGAGATTGTAAAGTCAGTGTAATATGGTTAGTGACCATTAATAATGACCATTTGTCTTACCTCCTTGTTCTCATTCCTTCTGTTTGTGTGATGACCATTTTTTGAGTTTTTCTTGACGGAGTCCAAATGATCCTGAAATGGAAACGATACAGTGAATTTATTCCCTCTGTGTGTCATACTATTAGATTTTAATAACATGTAATAATGTGCCATTATACATGTTTAAATGATAACCATCAGAGCTAACACATGGGGCTGTTCCTGCTGAATTGTGCTTAGTACAGGGATACCTATGCTGCCATAGTTTTATGGGATCTCTCTGTACAGACTATGAGCAAACTTAGGGACTGTTCCTGCTGAATTGTGCTTAGTACAGGGGAATACCTATGCTGCCATAGTTTTATGGGATCTCTCTGTACAGACTATGAGCAAACTTAGGGGACTGTTCCTGCTGAATTGTGCTTAGTACAGGGAATACCTATGCTGCCATAGTTTTATGTGATCTCTCTGTACAGACTATGAGCAAACTTAGGGACTGTTCCTGCTGAATTGTGCTTAGTACAGGGAATACCTATGCTGCCACAGTTTTATGTGATCTCTCTGTACAGACTATGAGCAAACTTAGGGGCTGTTCCTGCTGAATTGTGCTTAGTACAGGGAATACCTATGCTGCCATAGTTTTATGGGATCTCTCTGTACAGACTATGAGCAAACTTAGGGGGCTGTTCCTGCTGAATTGTGCTTAGTAAAGGGGAATAGTGCTGGGGAGAATTGAGATTCCTGAGCCTTTCATTGTGGATTAGGAGAAGGAATGCAGGTCACACTACTTTGCATCACAGGAAATGGATTTAACACCCCTGAAACCCCCGAGGACACAGATAATAGAAGGTTTCTTATTTCAAAGGAGCCACAGGAATGAACTGACTGAGCTTCACTCACTCTATGGAATCTAATGGAATTAAGCATCTGCATTTCTCATTAGCACCAGCATGTTAATGGTGTTAATGGGACGTGTGTTATTGTCACCAGTATAGCAGCTCCCCTGTGAAGAGAATCTCAGCCATAAAGTGAGACTGCTGCACTGTGAGAGAAAGCAAACAAACATATGGGAGTATTACAGCTTTAATTCCTTTCAGTAGGTTATAAAATGTCTTATTCTTAGCAGCTTTTCAGCTGGTCTTTTATAGATACTTTTATAGATATTTGTCTTCCTCTTCTACCTCTTCCCAGCTTTCAAATGGGGGTCACTGACCCCAGAAGCCAAAGCAATATTGATCTGTGAGGCTACAATTTTATTGTTACTTTGTATTACTAGCCTTTCTATTCAGCCCCTTTCGTATTCATCTTCCAGTCTCTCATTAGAAAACCACTGCCTGGTTGCTATGGTAAATCAGACCCGAGCAACCAGACAGCTCCTGAAACTCCAAACTGGAGAACTGCTAAACAAAAAGCTAAATCATTCCAAACTACAAAAAAAAAGTTGCCCAATTGCAACTTGCCTCAGAACATCACTGTCTGCATCATGCAGCAATTTAAAGGGAAACTAACCCCATTTTACCATTTGATTACCGTACATTCTTTATACAAGCACAAAAAAAGACAATTCAAGGAAGAGTTCATGTTTAAATTAACTTTTCGTATGATGTAGAGAGTGATATTCTGAGCATTTGCAAGTGGTTTTCATTTGTGGTTTTTTACTTACAGTATCTATCTTTTTATTCAGCAGCTCTTCAGTTTGTAATCTGAGTAATCTGGATGCTATGCTCCAAAATCCCCTAGCAACCATGCATTGATTTGAATAAGAGACTGGAATATGAATAGGAGAGGATTGAATATAAAGATGAACAATAAAAAGTAATAACAATACATTTGTAGCCTTACAGAGCATTTGTTTTTAGGTGGGGTCAGTGACCCTCATTTGAAAGCAGGATACAGAAAGGCATAGAATTTAAAAACTATAAAAATACAAAATAGTAAAGACCAATTGAAAAGTTGCTTAGAATTAGCCATTCTATAATATACTAAAAGTTAACTTAAAGGCGCTTTAAAGTAATTTTTCCCCAAATTTCCCTATTTACTGAAGATTACAAAAGCACAATATCTCTTTAATGGGGCAGATTTATCAAAGTGTGATTTAAAAGATTATTAAATAAAAACTCACCCACGTTCTATAAATAGAATAAATCAATGATAAATAAAAACTCACCTCTGTTCTATTCATTCCTGTGACATTTTTAGAAATGTAATTATGAAATGGTGATTTCTAACTTTCACTTATTGATTAATATGATTCTAAAAATCCCATAGTAATGAGTAGAACGTGGGTGAGTTTTTATTTAGAAGCCCTAAACTCACATTTTGATGAATGTGCCCCTAAATGTGTGGGATCTGGGCTGCACCCCTAGTTCTGAGCGCCGGCTGGGCATCCCTTATGTAATGTACCATAATGTGTTATTCGGGCATGTCCCAGTTCAACCCACTAAGCAGCACATGGGGGTGTGATACCCAAATCAGAAGCCACAAAAATGTCCTCCTTTTACCCACCCTTCAACTACTGTAACTATGGTAAGTATAATAAGCTTTAGGCTGCACTGGAAATAACATTATTATTTATTATACATTGGTTCCTACTAGGGTTGTCACCTGGCTGGTAAAAATGATGGTTGATCCCAATGTTATTAATAGGTAAAAAAATAAACATATAGGAAGTCTGGTGTTTTTTTCCAGAAAAGGTGGCAACCCTAGTTCCTACATGCCCAGTGTATTGATCTCAAAGTCAGAGGTTGATAATCCCCCCTATTCATTCTTTGTCTCCCCTAAATATACTCACCCCTTCTCTGTTCCCCGGCTGGGATCGGGCAGAAACCATCAGGGATAATAAGAGGGTCAGAGACCCCAATAATATCAGGAATCGCATGGTCCCCATGGCAGAAGTGTGTGTGAGCTCCTTGGAGTCTCTCTCGGGATTAATAAGGGAAACAGAAAGAAAATTCCTAAATCCTCCCCCCAATCTGACCCCTCCCCCTCCTGCAGGACATGTTTCATTCAAATACCCTCAACCCCCTCATCCATTTCAGCTGGGACTGTAAACAACAGATGTCTCCCCTGGAGTTTCCCAATCACACCCTGGGCAGATAAAGTTGGCCATTAACGTAAAGATTTTTAAAAGATCTTTTCGTTATCGTGAGACCTTGATTATCTTGAAATGATCATTTAAATGTATGATTTGTCCATCAACTAAAAAGAGCATTTCAAGCGATGTTGTCTAGTAGAAGCCAGGAGACCTGAGGGGAGCTGCCTGACCCTGCAAACATTTAAAAGTTGCACTTGGACCGATAAAACATTTTTTAACCTGGCAGATCTAACAGATGTCGGACGAAAAATCGTAAGACGCACGATCATTCAATTCCAGCTAAACTCACGCTAATTTGATGGATTGGTCGGATTGCACTGAAATCGATCGTTCACCAAAGAAAAATCTTTGCATCTATGGGGACACACAGTATCACACAGTTACACATAGTATCACACAGTATCACACAGTATCACACAATGTCACACAGTTACACACAGTATCACACAGTTACACATAGTATCACACAGTATCACACAGTATCACACAATGTCACACAGTTACACACAGTATCACACAGTTACACATAGTATCACACAGTAACACACAGTATCACACAGTATCACACAGTATCACACAATGTCACACAGTTACACACAGTATCACACAGTTACACATAGTATCACACAGTTACACACAGTATCACACAGTATCACACAGTAACACACAGTATCACACAGTATCACACAATGTCACACAGTTACACACAGTATCACACAGTTACACATAGTATCACACAGTAACACACAGTATCACACAGTATCACACAGTAACACACAGTATCACACAGTATCACACAATGTCACACAGTTACACACAGTATCACACAGTTACACATAGTATCACACAGTAACACACAGTATCACACAGTATCACACAGTATCACACAATGTCACACAGTTACACACAGTATCACACAGTTACACATAGTATCACACAGTTACACACAGTATCACACAGTATCACACAGTTACACACAGTATCACACAGTTACACACAGTATCACACAGTTACACACAGTATCACACAGTTACACACAGTATCACACAGTTACACATAGTATCACACAGTATCACACAGTTACACACAGTATCACACAGTAACACACAGTATCACACAGTATCACACAGTTACACACAGTATCACACAGTTACACACAGTATCACACAGTTACACACAGTATCACACAGTTACACATAGTATCACACAGTATCACACAGTATCACACAGTATCACACAGTAACACACAGTTACACATAGTATCACACAGTAACACACAGTATCACACAGTATCACACAGTATCACACAATGTCACACAGTTACACACAGTATCACACAGTTACACATAGTATCACACAGTTACACACAGTATCACACAGTATCACACAGTTACACACAGTATCACACAGTATCACACAGTATCACACAGTTACACACAGTTACACACAGTTACACACAGTATCACACAGTTACACACAGTTACACATAGTATCACACAGTAACACACAGTATCACACAGTATCACACAGTATCACACAATGTCACACAGTTACACACAGTATCACACAGTTACACATAGTATCACACAGTTACACACAGTATCACACAGTATCACACAGTTACACACAGTATCACACAGTATCACACAGTATCACACAGTTACACACAGTTACACACAGTTACACACAGTATCACACAGTTACACACAGTATCACACAGTTACACACAGTATCACACAGTTACACACAGTATCACACAGTTACACATAGTATCACACAGTATCACACAGTTACACACAGTATCACACAGTAACACACAGTATCACACAGTATCACACAGTTACACACAGTATCACACAGTTACACACAGTATCACACAGTTACACATAGTATCACACAGTAACACACAGTATCACACAGTAACACACAGTTACACATAGTATCACACAGTAACACACAGTATCACACAGTATCACACAGTTACACATAGTATCACACAGTTACACACAGTATCACACAGTTACACACAGTAACACACAGTATCACACAGTATCACACAGTTACACACAGTTACACATAGTATCACACAGTATCACTGCTGTTGCGACTCACTAACATGCGGTACATGGAGCTGCTACATTGTGCCTGTGGGGAAACAAGTGGAGGGAGCAGCTGTGCTACACAGGGCGGCCACTGGGGGTAGCAGGACGGCACTACTATTCCATCACTATTCAGCTTTTTGGCACACTCTCCTCCGAGGCAGTGTAGATTAAAATGTTTTTTTTTTACAAAGAGTAACAAAAACACCTAGTTGTTTTTGTTACTCTACGTGAAATAAAGAATTTTAAACTTCGCTGCCTCGGAGGAGTTTGCAGAGTGCACCAAAAAGCTGAATAGTGGTGCAATATTTTCTACTCAAGCTACAGGTACAGGGTGCAGCACCCGAACCACCAACAGAAAGCAGTGAGTGACCTGAATTTTGACAACGAATTGTATATGAGACTAAGGGCTCTTACTTCCGTTCAGCTGCAGGGGAGAGCAGACACATTGAATTATTGTCAGTGGGTCACACAGACGCATGTAAGTGCCAAATGCAAGTTGGGATGCAGCATGTTGCATTTTACCTGCGTTGGGCGCATAAATGCGTCTGTGTGAGTACAGCCCCCTTGACAAGCATTCAGTGCGTCTACTCCTGCGCAAACAAACGCCCGTGTGTAAGAGCCATAAGTAAGCGGTGGGTTCGGGGCAATTGCACCTGAATCACCACTTTGGTGAGCATTTGGTGAGCGATTTAGGGTAGGACTACACGGGCAATTTCTGCGCAATCCAACTCGCTGCGCAAAAGTGCAGGCCGTCAAGTCGGATGCGACGGAAATAAGATAAGCAATAACATTGATGGTGAGCAGCGTTGATCCGACGCCTCACAACGCTCCGTCTGCATCCGACAGTTGTGTTGCGTTGAATAAACACTGCAACTTCATCCGACATTTGCGTATATTACCTTATTTCCCTCGTATCCGACGTGACGTCTGCAGGTCGGATTGCGCTTAAAAACGCCCGTGTAGTCCTACCCTAAATCGCTATGTACTAAAGACTATGGGAGACGGGAGAAGAATTAACAAATGGAGTTTACAGCACCTGTATTTGTTTACCATTCGTTTTCACTGCACGACTAATCATCACATATGATTTCAGCTATGGGGGGCACATATTTTATGAGAGAAGACAAAGTCCATTGTTAAGGGACAAACACACCTGGAGGGGCTTTGGGATGTGGGGGGGATGGGATTGTGCCAGACTTAAAGCAGAAATAGTTGGGGTCCTTCGCCTAAATCCTGCAGCTGAGAGAGAAAGGGCCCACGCTGGAATACTGGATATTTTAATGGGTCACCGAATATAGAGCTGCCGTATGTCTGATCCACTCACTGAGTCCCACTCACTGTCTCATTATTAGATAAAACATTCTACAGCCCCATGACAAACAGCAGGACCCCTGAGCCTCCTAATGAGCAACAGTCGCTTCTACTTGATCCCAACTAAGATATAATCAATCCTTATTGGAGGCAAAACCAGTCTATTGGCTTTATTTAACGTTTACATGATTTTCTAGTAGAAGTAAGGAATGAAGATCCAAACTACACAAAGATCCATTATCCAGAAAACCCAGGTCCCAAGCATTCTGGATAACAGGTCCCATACCTGTTATAATAAAACAGTAGCTTGTACTTGATCCCAAGTAAGATATAATTAATCCTTATTGGAAGCAAAACCAGCCTATTGGCTTTATTTAATGTTTCCAATAAATCAGAAGAACAGAGACAGTATCCGCAGATCAGATTTACTGCTAAGGGATTAATTATTTACAACATTTTTCGGGCTGCTCGCCCTTTATCAAGTGTAAAACAAGCAAAAAAAATCACAGACTTTTAAGGGTATAGACAGGAAGTGAGATCACACAGGGTGGGTGTAGATTACCTTAATTAGGTTCAAGTCATTACCATGTAGCCATATTACATATGAAAAAGGTGATGTCATAGTAACCAAACGTGTAACAAGTACAAAAACATTCAATAGAAAAAAATATTCAGTAGAAAAACATTATTGTATAAAGAACGCTTAAAAGCTTTCAAAAGTCCAAATGTTCACATATAGTACTGCCCATTATTATGGCTCTTACAGACGAGCGTTTTTACCTGCGCTCCCCTGCGTTCCGTTTTTCTGCGTTCAGCCGCAGGGGAGCGCAGGAGTAGACGCATTACATTTTTCCAATGGGGCTGTACTCACACAGGCGCGTGTAGGCGCCGAACGCAGGTTGAGACGCAACATGCTGCATTTTTCCTGTGTGAGTACAGCCCCATTTGAAATAATGAAATGCGTCTATTCCTGCTCTCCCCTGCGGCTGAACGCCGAAAAACGGAACGCAGGGGAGCGCAGGTAAAAACGCTCATGAATAAGAGCCCTTAAGGTGTGAAGATTCACATTACAGGAAAGATCTGTTATCTGGAAAACCCCAGGTCTCGAGCATTCTGGATAACAGGTCCCTGTAGTATGGGACTGTTTGTACTGCAGGATTGTTAGTATAGAAACTGCTGATTGTTTGCTCTTTGGTTAAGCTGTGAGTAACTTTGCATTACAAATGATTATTTACCAGGTGGTACTTACCTGCTGTGCAGCTGAGACTTATGTTAAACAAGATTTATTGTATTCTCTACCCTCCCCCCAAATCTGTTTATTACTGGATCTGGTTACACCTCATCTCCTCCTGCAATTGCCCCACACACTGACATACAATCACCAATCAGACAGAACTTTCTGGGGGGGGTTTTGCACAATATTTTATTCAAGGTTGGGGGGTATGGCTGGCGCATACGTGTGCAAAGTATGTTACATTGCTAAACATTTGCTATGGGACCTCATTGATATTTATATAATATAGGCCAAATTTGAGGGGTTTGTATATTTTAAAGGGGTTGTTCACCTTTAAATGAACTGTTAGTAGGATGTAGACAGGGATATTCTATATATATACTTTTTATTCAGCAGCTCTCCAGTTTGTAATTTCAGCCATTTGGTTGCTAAGGGCCAAATTCCCCTAGCAACCATGCATTGATTTGAATAAGAGACTGGAATATGAATAGGAGAGGCCTGAATAGAAAGATGAGGAATAAAAAGTAGCAATAACAATATATTTGTAGCCTTACAGAGCATTTGTTTTTAGACGGGGTCAGTGACGCCCATTTGAAAGCTGCAAAGAGTCAGAAGAAAAAGGCAAATAACTATAAAAAATAAATAATGAAAACCAATTGAAGCCAGTTGCTTAGAATTGGCCGTTCTATTACATAATAAAAGTTGGCGTAAAGGTGAACTACCCCTTTAAATTATGCTTTAAACGGGTGGTTTACCTTTGAGTTAACTTTTAGTAGATTATAGAACGGCTAATTCTAAGCAACTTTTCAACCGGCCTTCATTATTTCTTTCTTATAGTTTTCGTCATCTGACTCTTTCCGGCTTCCAAATAGGGGTCACTGACCCCATCTAAATAATAAAATGGTCTGTTAGGGTAGGACTCCAGGAGCAATTTTGTAGCGATCCGACACGCTGCGACAAAACGCATGTGACTTGTCGCATGTGACAAAAATAAGGTAAGAGATAGAATTGTCGCATGATTTTGCAGTGTTGATCCGACGCAATCCAACTGTCGGATGCAGACGCTGGGTGCTGCATTAGACAGTCATGTCACTTGGGATCAACGCTGCATGTGACATGCGACAATTCTATTACTTACCTTATTTTTGTCGCATGTGTTTTGTCGCAGCGTGTCGAATCGCTACAAAATCGCTCATGGAGTCCTACCCTTAAGGTGGCCATACACGGGCAGATAAAGCTGCTGATAGCGGTCGTTTGGACCAATTTGACAGCTTATCTTACCATGTATGGGGGCTTCCACGGGTCTTCCCGATCAATTTTTAACCCTTGGCGTATCGTAATTTGATCGTACGGCCGAACGTTCGAATTACCCCCGATATAGCCATGCCGTTAGTGGCATATCAGGGAAAGATCCGCTCGTTTGGCGGTGTCGCCAAACGAGCGAATCTTTGAGTCTATGGCCAGCTTTAGGCTACAAATGTATTGTTATTACTACTTTTTATTCCTCATCTTTCTATTCAGGCCTCTCCTATTCATATTCCAGTCTTTTATTCAAATCAGTGCATGGTTGCTAGGGGAATGTAGACCCTAGCAACGCGACTGCTGAATTGTTGCTGGATAAAAAGCTAAATAAAGTCAAAAACCACAAATAAAAAATGAAAACCAATTGCAAATTGTCTCAGAATATCCCTCTCTACATCCTACTAACAGTTAATTTAAAGGTGAACAACCACATGTACCGTCTCCTTCTCCTCATTACTTGGGGTCGCTGGGGGGGGCAGGACTGGTCGGTCCCGGGGCCCATGAGGTATTTTCGTGGAGCTCAGTCAGTGACAATGTGACGTGTGTTTGTGATACAGTGAAACATGGGGAGGGGTGATTATTATTAGATTTACAGGTTAGACACTCAGCAGCTCAGTTATTACATTAGATTATTACATGAGATCTCTCTCTCATATTTATACATTACAGCATTATAAGAAGTGCGAGCTCTGAGAGACAAGTAGCAAATAAACTTACAAGGCAAATAATGACATCGCCTCATATGAAAACACATTTCCCCCACACTAAGCCCCGCCCCTGAGTCTCTTATACATCAACTGCGCCTGCGCACTGGCTCTCTCCTCCCAGCCTCAGCGCTCGCTACACACACAATAACCAGCAGGGCGGGCACAAGTGATTCAAAAGCTCTGCGGCTGCGCAAGAGGCGTGCCAGAACCCATGACGCTACACGCTGGCCCAGTGCATTCCGGTAATTGTAGTTTTTTGTCCGTCTCGCATAATAAGCAGGAAGCAAACAGCTGTACGCCTGCGCAGTGCATGCTGGGAGGAGGCGGTTCCACTCTGTGGCGCTGTGAGAGATGCTTTGGCTTTTACCCTAATGACAGTGTAGTAGAGTGAGTGTGTATTACAGACGTGCTGGGCATATACAGGGCACGTGGGGGAGGGGAGCGGGGTGCAGGTGACACATAGGCTGGTGCAGGGGTGGAGGAGACACTGGTTGATGCTGATGTGACACAGGAACAGGGGTGGATGTTGGGGTACAGGGATGTTGGGGTACTGATACAGATTGGGCAGGGATCTTGGGGTACAGGGATGTTGGGGTATTGGTACAGATTCGGCAGGGATCTTGGGGTACAGGGATGTTGGGGTACTGATACAGATTGGGCAGGGATCTTGGGGTACAGGGATCTTGGGGTATTGGTACAGATTGGGGCAGGGATGGAGGAGACACTGGTACAGAGAGATTGGGCAAGAGACACAGGGACAGGGATGTTGGGGTACAGGTTGGTGCAGGGATGTCAAGGTTCTGGTAAGGGATGTTGGGGTACAGGGATGCCGGAGTACTGTTATAGGTTGATGCAGGGATGTTGGGGTACTGGTAATGGATGTTAGGGTACTGGTACAGGGATGCCGTGGTACTGTTACAGGTTGATGCAGGGATGTTGGGGTACTGCTAATGGATGTTGGGGTACAGGGATGCCGGGGTACTGTTACAGGGATGTCAGGATACTGGTAAGGGATGTTGGGGTACAGGTACAGATTAGGGTAGGGATGGAGGGACCCAGTACAGAATGACGCTGGCATAGGGATAGGGTGGTACAGCTGATAGAGGTATAGAACAGAAAGTTGTCGATCAGTTATGCACTGTAGTAATGTGCAGATTCACCCAAAACCCATTACATCCATGGGTTTAACTATAGGTCGGGGGGGGTTCAGGTTGATATTTGGGTGACTTTTTTGGGTTTGGGTCGGCTGCGGGTCAGACTAGGGATGTAGACTTGATGTAGACTTTTTTTCCTGTTACCTTAGACTCCCTGTATTGGAACTAGATGTGCATTCAGTGTACAGAATGGGAAGATCTGGTTGGGGTCCTACAATGGCAACATGTTGTGGTTTAGGGTCCGGTGTGGGACGAGTTTTTCCTGACCCCTCACATGACTAATGCAGAGGGCAGAGAGGATGGAGTAAAATGACTGTTAGAGAGAGACTGCAGTTTGCATTTAGGGTGGGAGGAACACAATAGAGAATGTAGGATTCTTTTAGGGAGGCTGGAGAACATTGTGCTGTTACGTATGACAATTCAGGCTGCTATACAATGTGCAATTAGAGACACAATGCAGGATTCTGTTATGGACGGTTTAGTGTGTGCTAAGGATGATGCAACCCAGTGTGATGTTTGTATAGGAGGCTTTGTTATGTGGCAGGAGGAGACCCAAGATGATATGTTATTGAGGTGGATCACCCCCTTGTACATAGTGAATCTTGTTCCACTCTGAGATCTGTTTCCCACCACACACTCATTTGTCTTTTCCTTCATCTCATCTCTGTTGCTTTCAGGCAGATTCCCGAGACTGTGTGGAGTAGAGGAACAACACAACCAGAAGGTTCTTGATAATGGACCATAGGAAGGTAATTCATTTGTTTATAGTAACGTGCAGTGTATTTGTGCACTCTCCAATATGGAAGAACTCTGGGTCTCCATAACCCTTCCTGCACTTCACAGATGTCCCTAGTCAGGAGAAGAAACATCTATATATTGAATGCCTGGAAGCACCAAAATGCATTTTGTTTCAGGTCCATGTGAGCTTTGAGGAGGTGGCCGTGTACTTCTCAGATGAAGAATGGCAACAATTGGAGGTCTGGCAGAAAGAGTTTTACAATGAAGTCATGCAGGACATCCTGGAGACCCTGCTGTCACTAGGTAGGATGCTGCTTGTGATATCTCTGCTCAACATGTGACTGACAATAATACAGTGCAGGAAGATGGTGGAGAGTGGCCTGTCACTGTTGTTACCGTCAATGTTTTTGTATTGATCCCTCCCTGAAACATTTAACTTCTTTGTGTTTTCCAGAAGACAACCTTGTGGAAGGAGATGGAAAACAAAATTCTACAGGATATGCAGTGATGCCACAATGGAGCAATGACAATGGAGCACCTGTGACTGCAAATCAAATATATGATCAGGGCAAAAACCTAAACCATAGAGTCCAAGAGTGGGAAGGTTTGGCACCTCCAGACCACAAAGATAAAGTATGGTCTGATGGCCAGCATCCCTTACTGCAGGATAGGCACAACTGCATGCTGAAGATACTCTATCAGTGTATTGAGTGCAAGGAGATCTTCTCCAGCCAATCACTGTTTGATGCACACATGATCAGACACACTGCTTCTCAGGGTGCAAGCTCATACAAATATTCTCAATTGGATTTTTTAGGGGCATCATGCTTGACAGCTTTGCCGGGTAGAGAAATGTATGAGACTCGCTCCAATTTAGTGGATGTTTCTGCCCATGCAGCAGAAGAAAATTGGTTGCGTTGCCTCTACTGTACCAAACATTTCTCAGACTTCAGTATCCTCATGGAGCATGAGAGGAGCCACAAGGAAAGCAAGGCTTTTATATGCTCTGAATGCGGGAAGAGTTTTCATAGGCACTCCATACTTAAGGTCCATCAGAGGATCCACACTGGAGAAAAGCCCTACGCTTGTCCCGACTGCGGTAGAAGGTTTAGCCAGAGATTTAATGTTATTATTCACCAGAGGATCCACACAGGGGAAAGGCCTTACCAATGCCATAAATGCAATAAAAGCTTTCGTTATCAGACTACCCTCCTTAGGCACGAGATGGCAAAGTGTGTGGGAATCATCCCTACGACACACCCCCTGCAAAAGGCAAAAAACTTTCAGACATTGTTTCTTAAGAATGCCCTGCCACTCAAGGTTACCCAGCCATCTGTTATTCAGCCTCCTTTAACTTCTGAACCCCTTTCCTCAACTTCTTTGTTGTTTGTTTCCCCCATACCCAAAACTGCAACACCATATACCTTAATATCAAGTAATAAGTCAACTGGAGGGTTGGCTCCTCCATTGCAAAACACTTACAGGCATAAAAATCATATCAATGTTCCAGCAACAA
The DNA here is from genome assembly GCA_038501925.1 of Xenopus petersii. Taxonomy (NCBI): domain Eukaryota; kingdom Metazoa; phylum Chordata; class Amphibia; order Anura; family Pipidae; genus Xenopus; species Xenopus petersii. Next base: position 163,338,778 of record CM076682.1, on the reverse strand, counting down.
TTCCTACAAAAGGTCCCCGCCCAATCGAGAAGCAGTATAGATGCGGCCACTGCAACAAACATTTTGTCCATTGGAAACAACTGAAGGAGCACCAGAAATTGCACGTGGACGCACAGAACTTGTGCACAGTTTGTAATAAGAGCTTCTGTAGAAGGTCCACACTCCTCATCCATCAGAGAACCCACACAGGAGAGAAACCATATACATGCAATGAATGTGGCAAGACGTTCAGCCAGAGATTCAATCTTGTCATCCACCAACGGATTCACTCCGATGAGAAGCCTTATCAATGTCATAAATGTGGCAAAGATTATCGATACAGAACAGCCCTGCTCAGGCACCAAAGAAATCCTCCTTGTGCTCCGAAACAAAGCTCTTCCATGGGCACCCACAATGTTACATTATTACCTTCCCTCAAAAACAACTCTGTGAAGGCCACTTTGAGATCTCATGGAGGGCTTCCTTCATCCGCAAACCGTGTTTTACAGGGATCGGCAAATATTAAACAACAGCCAATCGATAAGAAGACTTCCTTCCCACCGACTCCACAACTGAAAAAACATGGGAGGAAATTGTGTCCAGAGTGTGGACAGACCTTCACAAGGACATCTAAATGTACTGCTGAGACAGGCAAAGGTGGGACAATGTGTGGTAGATGTGGGCACTGTGGAAAGGCACTAAATCTGCCCCTTAACCCCGGGGTTCAGACAATAATTCATACAGAAAATACATCATACATACATACCTTGGCACACAAGAATATGCTACCACCGTTTAGTTACCATGCCTCTAAAACCATTGTCCACAAACCTTCCCTGTCTCCACCTACTCCAGCTCAGAAGCCCTGCACTAAAAAATGGACCCTGCCTGCCCGAACCCGAGGCAAAAATGCAAATATTGAGCAGTATAAGCGAGATCTGAATAAATATAGAAAGCGCAAGAAAAAGGATTCCAAATTGTGGGACAAATGTGCATACTGCGGCAGAGGCTTCAGCAGAAAGCACGAGTTTGAGATTCATCTGCGGAGCCACACGGGGGAAAAGCCGTTTGTCTGTGAGAAATGCGGCAGAGCGTTCAGTCAGAGGTCCAACCTTCTTGTCCATGAGAGACTTCACACTGGGGAGAAACCATACAAATGTCCTGAGTGTGATGAAGGTTTCCGATATAGGCGTGGCCTCCAGAAGCATCAGGAACGTGGGTTTTGCATGTGACTAGACATGGGGGAGTGGAAATCACACTTTAGGTGAACTCTAGACACTTGGGTCACCAGGAATATAGGATTCGTTTAGAGGCAAGGGAATGCTGTGGTCGGGAGCGATGGCATTAGCCAAAGTACCTTAATGTTCAGTCGGGGAGTAAGATATTCTACCGAGTCCCAAAGGAACACCCCAGACAGCTCTTCTGCTTAGTGGACCTGGCAGCTAGGCATTTGCATTGTTATGACCTGCCACTCAGTATTATAATTAGTGATATGTTTCCTGTTGTGAGATGTTCCTTGTTATTTGTATATATACAGTAAGCACTGTGCACCGAACAATAAAATCACTCACAATTCCATTGACTCTATTCAAAATAATTCTGCAAGACACTGAGTTGATTTGTAAAGGGAAGATAAACCCTCCGTAAAACTCTCACTGACCCCTGTTGCTCTCTAGGTGGCCCCCACTTACAGAAGTGGGGCAAATCCCCCATATCATTCTTATTGGACAGTCATTTAGGCACTGTGCCAGAGGAGCATAGAATCATACTAGCGTGGCAGATATGGTGGCACACTAATGCACTCTGGGATATCACCGGGTGACACGCTCTTTGTCCTACAGATAGGGAGGAAGTGGCCGTTAGGAAACCTTCTGGCTTGGGAAAATGCAAGTTATAAGTAAATCCCTGTACAAGAAACTTAGAATGTTACTAAATTTGTCCCAAGTTCTATGGTCCATGCTTAACCTCGTTGCATGCTGGGGTAGAAAGCAAGTAATGCTGGGAAATCATGGATGTGCAGCAGCAGAAAAGTGACTCTAATTAATGAGCTGCACCATAAACTACAGCTGTTATTTTTTTTTTCAAAGGGAACTAAAGCTTTACGAGGAAGTAGCTGGAAATGCTACACGTTGTGCTTTGGGCTTCTGCACCAGCCCAAGATGATCAGAGCCTTTTAACAGTCAAAATCTGTGCCTCCAAAGATGCTCCAGCAGCTCCCTATCTTTCAGCTGATTCACAGTATAGGCTCTGACCTGCTGTCACTTACTTATCTGAGCTTAGGGACCCACTCAGAATTCATGAGCCGGGGGTAATTAGTAGTTATTTTCCATCCATATTCATTAATAGGCTTTAGTCTTACTCTTATAGAGCATGAACCTAATAACGACCTGAAAGGGAATTACAGCATATTTTACCCAGAGAGAAAACAGAGCTGTGATTGGCTACACATGTCCCTTTGTGTCATTAGGACACGCCCACTCCTAATTTGGAACACAGACCAATGGGGAGTTCCAGGAAAGGTGTCATTTTAGAATGACAATTATTCATAGCACAAATTTAAATCTGGTGCATGGAATCACTTATCACGAGCAACACGGGGATGTAGTGGAGAGGGTGTTTCCTAGTACTACTGAAACCCTACTTACTTTCAGCACTCCAGTTTTGCTTTATGGCAGGGATTTTATATAAACCGAGAACAATAGACTCACAAGACACACATTTTTATATATATATATATATATATATATATATATATACCTGTATATATATATGCTGGGAGTTGTAGTTTAAGTGTAGCTGGAGGGTGACTGATTGGATTCATGATTCATATATACAGCTGCTTCCAGTGCTCCAGTGAATGGGGACAGAAACTTGTCACCCCTAGGAAAAGGTCCTGGGGCTGACATTCAAAGTATAATAGAATAATAGAGATTCCTCTTAAAAGGGACATGTGTAAAAAACAAGAATGTGTCAGTGCATTATTCTCCTTTAAATATAGAAGAAATGTGTGTAAATAGAGTTGTGCGTTGGGTTTATTTATTGAGAATTTCTTCAAAAACACTACTAATCCTGCCCATCTATTCCACTTCCCACCACCTCCTTTCCCAGGCTGTGCAGGGGAGCCGGCGGCACTCAGCTCTCGGCACTGTAGGACCAATCAGCAGCTAGCAGGACCCGATAGGGAACTGAAGCTTGTCTGTGTGACTGCAGGGCTGTGATTGGATTGACTGTTGGGACACACGCACCCCTCATTTGTAACAGGGATTATAGCAGATCTATAGGGAGCTCTAATGAAGGGGCATTAATATTAGTGTTTAGCCCAGAGTGAAACCAGCACTTTATATTATTCACCACTGCCTACAAGTCATTATTTATCAGATTAGAATAAATCAGATTTATGTCTCCTTTAAAGGGAATGACAGCTGGAGGAGAAAAAAAGGAGGATTTTGGTTCAGCTGACCTATTGTTTGCAGGAGTCGAGGCACCTATTCTCACACCTTCTTGTGCGCCTCTTCCTTTTGAAACTACAGCTCCCAGAATCCCCTGCCAAACTAAAATCTGAATGAAGACAATAGACAGCTATCTGGCTTTCTTTTTTCAGACCTGATGATTTAGCGGTTAACAACAACACTGAAAGTACATAAAGGCAGAACTCTCAACTATATTTCATATGCTCAAATAATTAAAGAGCAAAACCCACAGTGACCCCACCCCATGTGGCACTGATAAGCCAATGGTGGATAATAACAGATACGTGTATAAAGAAAGGTCCTAGTGGTAAATCTGTAAACCGATCAAAGGAAAAGCTCTGCATTTGCTGCACAGCCCTCAGCTAGGGTTGCCACCTTTATTCCTATTAATAACATTGGGATCACTGACCTTCCTATATATTTATCTCTATTCCCTATTAATAACATTGGCATCACTGACCTTCCTATATATTTATCTTTATTCCCTATTAATAACATTGGGATCACTGACCTTCCTATATATTTCTCTTTATTCCCTATTAATAACATTGGGATCACTGACCTTCCTATATATTTATCTTTATTCCCTATTAATAACATTGGGATCACTGACCTTCCTATATATTTATCTTTATTCCCTATCAATAACATTGGGATCACTGGCCTTCCTATATATTTATCTTTATTCCCTATTAATAACATTGGGATCACTGACCTTCCTATATATTTATCTTTATTCCCTATTAATAACATTGAGATCACTGACCTTCCTATATATTTATCTTTATTCCCTATTAATAACATTGGGATCACTGACCTTCCTATATATTTATCTTTATTCCCTATTAATAACATTGGGATCACTGACCTTCATATATATTTATCTTTATTCCCTATTAATAACATTGGGATCACTGACCTTCCTATATATTTATCTTTATTCCCTATTAATAACATTGGGATCACTGACCTTCCTATATATTTATCTTTTTTCCCTATTAATAACATTGGGATCACTGACCTTCCTATATATTTATCTTTTTTCCCTATTAATAACATTGGGATCAACCATCATTTTTACCGGCCAGGTGGCAACCCTACCCTCAGCCTTATGCATTATTACCATAAGCCATAAAATGGCAAGCTGCACCTCTGTTGCTTTAAGAAAGATGGCTTCTGGGTGTTGTAGTTTTGTAGGTCTTGTGACCAGGAAGTGATGGGTCATGTGACAGGCTGTGCTGCTGCTTGGATTTGACAGCCAAGAATCAGAATGCAGCAGTGTAGGGTTCTGTGTTAGAGTCCTGAGCTCCCCGTAAACCATGTCACCCCCTTTAGTCTCTCCTCTGCCTGATTATTCCCCTACCCCCTGCCCTCCAGCACCACTCTGACATTCCCAAGGGGCCCCAGGGCTGTTACAAGCTCTCAAGCACTGGATTGGTGGGTATTGCACGGGGTTAATCATGTTCGGAGCTGCTTTTGGAATGGTGAGTAACCCTTGCAGTGCTGTGTCTGTAGATATCTACATGGGCAATATTAGAGCAAAATTCATGTGCAAAGGTAAGGAGACTTGTGCTGTACTGAGTCTGCTGGCAGATAGAAATGACAGTCGTATTTTATATCTGCCCCCGGTCAGTACATGTGATTTATAATAAACAGGAAGGAGGGAACTGTTTCTCCCAGCGTTCCATCAGTGGAGATACAATAAGGGCAGCTTTATGAAGCTGTAATGTCCGAAGCACAAATCAGGCGGCACTCGGTATGCCAGGTATGTTTGTTGCAATAAACCCTTTATTATACAAAGTGCCGCCTGACATTAAAGGGGTTTGAGTTAACTGTTAGTATGATATAGAGAGGGATATTCTGAGACAATTTGCCATTGGGTTTAATTTTTTATTATTTGTGGTTTTTGGATTATTTATCTTTTTATTCTGCAGCTCTCCAGTTTGCAATTTCAGCAATCTGGTTGATAGGGTCCAAATTCCCCTAGCAACCATGCATTAATTTCAATAAGAGACTGGAATATGAATAGGAGAGGCCTGAATAGAAAAGGAGGAATAAAAAGTAGCAATAACAATACATTTGTAGCCTTACAGAGCATTTGTTTTTTAGATGACCCCTATTTGAAAGCTGGAAAGAGTTTAGAAGTAAAAGACAGAGCATTTGGTTTTAGATGGAGTCAGTGACCCGCATTTGAAAGCTGGAGAGAGTCAGAAGAAGAAGGCAATATAATGAAGACCAATTGAAAAGCTGCTTAGAATTGGCAATTCTATAACATTTTTTTTTATTATTTGTGGTTTTTGAGTTATTTAGCTTTTTATTCAGCAGCTTTCCAGTTTGCAGTTTCAGCCTCTGGTTGCTAGGGTCCCAATTCCTCTAGCAACCATGGATTGATTTGGATAAGCGTTTGGAATATGGATAGGAGAGGCCTGAATAGAAATATGAGTAATAAAAACATTTGTAGCCTTACAGAGCATTTGTTTTTAGTAGGGATGCACCGAATCCACTATTTTTGATTCGGCTAAATCCCAGAATCCTTTGCGGAAGATTCAGCAGAATACTGAACCAAATCCAAATTTGCATATGCAAATTAGGGGCGGGAAAGGAAAAAGTGGGAGAAAATTGGTTTACTTCCTTGTTTTGTGACGAAAAGTCACGAGAAATTCCGCCCTGCCCACAATTTGCATATGCAAATTAGGATTCGGCCGAATCCTGCTGAAAAAGGCCGAATCCCGAACCGATTCCTGGATTCGGTGCATCCCTAGTTTTTAGATGGGGTCAGTGACCCCTTTTTGAAAGCTGCAAAGAGTCAGAAGTGAAAGTCAAGTAATTAAAAAAAAGATACAAAATAAATAATGAAGATCAATTGAAAAGCTGCTTATAATTGGCCGTTCTATAACATACTAAAAGTTAACTTAAAGGGGAGCCACCCTTTAAAGTATTATGGGTGGGATGCTGGAGGCAGAGCACCTGGTAGCTGCATGATTGGGATACTGGAGCGAGGATCCTTTTAAACCTTGTTACAATGGTTCCTGTGTGACCAATAGCAGAGACATGTCCTTCTAATCCTAATTTCTCCCTGCCCATTCCAGGTCCCTGTGTCCTTTGACGAGGTGGCCGTGTATTTCTCAGAAGACGAGTGGGGCTACCTGTCTGACCGGCAGCGGGATCTGTACAAGGAGGTGATGCTGGAGAACCTGGAGCTGGTGTTGTCTCTGGGTAGGTCTGGGAATCCCATAGCGCAGCTCTTATATAACTGGGGACAGTGCTGCCATGTGTAATGTGCCAACTGTCAGCTGAGCAGAAACACTCGCCCAACACTGAGAGCATTAACTGTCTGTCTGTCCATCTGGAAACCCACCCTGATATTATTGTCTCTTCTAGACAAGAAAGGGTTCATTTTTACTCACACTGATATAGTAGTGGGCAGGTTAAACTGATGTATATTGTGTTATCCTATGAAATCCTGTCTGTCTAACTGGGATTTTTTTCTCCCTATAAAGGATACCAGTACCCCCGCGCTGTGCCCCAGGCTGCTCCTGCCCTCGGCTGCTCCTTTATTCTGAGCACAGGCAAATATTCAGGTGAGACACTACGACTGGATGTACATGAGCGGGTGAACTTTGTCTCTCTGCCATTTAAATTATTGGGACATTATACTGGCAAATGATTGGTCAGTTCCCATGGACATTACTGAGTGCTGCTGGGGGAGTACAGGAATGTCTGTCCTATACACGCCGTCTGTCTTTCCTTCATTACACGGGGTGCAATAGTGGGGTGGTTTGAATGGGCAGAAATGGATGTAATTAAGGCCTGTAGGTGACCACATGCTCCCCTATTGTTACACCCATAGCTGGAATTCCTTCCCTTCGAGAGCTTGTACTGACAGTTGCATTCGATCAAGGAAGGGCTGGATGCCTCTTTAGCAAGAGAGAATGTACAAGGCTGGTGATTAGGCCAAAGATGGAGAGTGCCCCAGGCAGGCCCCGGCCACCATTCTTCTCCCCCATTCATCATCCCCCCTGCGCTCATTCACTCCACTTCCAAATGCCCCCCAGTCATACACAACTCGTCTGTCACTGTCAGTTTTTCCCCGAGGCACAGTCAGAGTTAGAGGAGGCAGAAGAGGGTCTGTGCCCAGTGCCCCCATCTCATTGCACCCTAGGGCTGTGCTTTAGTGATCTGCGGGTTCAGGCCGATTAATGAAAAAAATCTTCGGGTTCCTTCCACTCTCCCTGCCTGCGACCTCATACTGCCAGTTTCTGGCTTCTATTGCCTGAATTTATAAACTTGTGCCTGCCCCGCCCCTTTCCTAATGTCATCGCGGGGCAGGTTGGGCGCAGGTCTAAAAATAGAGGGGACTGAGTGGCCGGGCCAGGTTCGGGTTGGTAGGGGGCGGGTTAAGGTTGGGTGCAGCTCAAGGGAAACTCAACCCACATATCACTACTGTGATTCATCTGCCTCCCTTTAGTTGTGGCCCTGCTTTTTATATTAATGCTCTTACTAAAAGCTTTGGTCCAATTTCCCTTTTGGACTAAGATTTTTTCCCCCTCTGAGGCAACTAGAGAGGCATCAGATGTTTCTACCTCGTCTGAATATGTTGATAGGATTTACTTGGGCAGCTTCTTTATTAGACACTTGCTTTGCTGCCTGTGTATAACATGAAAATACAGGCTACACAAGGGCATTACCTGGGCCATCCAATCACTCTCTCCACAGCCAAACAAACCCCAAGTTAGTCCGTGACCCCCAGCTTATTCCAGATTGGCCAGTAACTGCAGACGTGTGCACATATGGACCCTTAGCCAATCAGATTTGCTATACTGAGATATCGACTCTGATGCTTTCATTCGGGAACCCCAGGGGCATAATTACAGAAGCGGCTGTGTAGAGGTGCCAGCAAGACCCTAATTAATGAGCCATTTAAATATATCTTGGTAGAATAGGTTAATCATGATTTGGGGACCTAAACTGAATTTTCTTTGGGGCCCAGTAACATCTAGTTACACCTCTGAGTGTCCCTTCATATGGCAGTATGGGGTCCCAGTTCTAGACTGGAGCAGTGGAATGTCCCTATTGGGGCAGCTGAAAGGATTATACAGATACAGGTTGGAATATACTTGTTTCAGAGTTTCTATTGGTGGGAGAATCAGCAGGGGGTCCTATGATGTGAATGGGGAACAGACTACCGTGTTTCCTCTGCCTGGGGTGTATTAATCTTAACCATATATACAACTTATTAACTTACCTTTGCACTGACATACACAACAATGATACACAGATACACAATTACTTAGGAAAGCCAGTTTCTTTTATAATTGGGCACCAGGAGCATAATTGCATAAAAGCATTTATTTGTAGTAGAGTCAAAGGGCAACATAAAGGGGTTGTTCACCTTTAAATTCACTGTTAGTATGATGTAGAGAGGGATATTCTGAGACAATTTGCAATTGATTTTAATTTTTTATTATTTGTGGTTTTTGAGTTATTTAGCTTTTTATTCGGCAGCTCTCCAGTTTGTAGTTTTAGCCATCTGGTTGCTAGGGTCCAAACTGCCCTAGCAATCATACACTGAATATGAATAGGAGAGGCCTGAATAGAAAAATGAGTAATAAAGAGTAGCAAAAAAATACATTTGTAGCCTGACAGAGCATTTTTTAGATGGGGTCGCTGACTCCAGTTTGAAAGATGGAAAGAATCAGAAAAAAAAAAAAAAAATTATAAAAAAAAAAAAGAAATAATGAAGACCAATTGAAACATTGCTTAGAATTGGCTATTTTATAACATACTAAAAGTTAACTTAAAGGTGAACCACCCCTAAAAGTCCCTGTTTAACTTAACTTACATGTCGGCCCTTATGGGTGGGGACTAACATGTTGTTTCCTGTAGTACAATATGAGTATCCTGTGTGCTTGTACCATTCTTATATATATATATACAGTATATATATTGTTAGGTATGAGTGGAAGTGGCCATATTTTTTTCCTACGCAGAGACATTTTCAAATAACAGCTATAGTATAATAATTCAGTGTTCTTGTTGTTCCATTCCAGATGAAAGCAGCCCTTACGTCCATGAAGATGGATCAGAGCAGGGTCAAGTCACTCTGGGGCAGCCTTGGGCTGGAGATGACAGTTGGACCCAAACAACCGAGAAGATTCCTAACAGCTGTTCTGCATGTCTTGTCAATAGCGAACCAATCCCGTGTGAGCAAAGAAAGCAGCCGTCCAATAAAAAGCTCCACAAGTGTTTTGAGTGCAAGAAAGTCTTTGGCAGTTGGTCGCACCTCTTGGCTCATAGGAGGATCCATGACAGAGAGAAGATCCACAAGCAAAATAAAAGCCAATTATCGACCCGGAAAGCCAGTGTAACTCCCCGGCAGCCTAAAGGGCTTAATGCAAGATTGTACCAGTGCACAGAATGTGAAAAGACATTCAGCAACCAGTCTGTGCTTTCCTTGCACCAAAGAACGCACACTGGGGAGAAGGTCTTCAAGTGCTCCGAGTGTGAGAAAAGCTTCACGAAAAGATCCCAGCTGGTTGTGCACAAAAAGTGCCACATAGAAGACAGGCCATATAATTGTACTTTGTGCGAGAAGGGATACAACCAGCATTCAAAGCTGATCGAGCATATAAGGACTCACACGGGGGAGAAACCATTCACATGCACCGAGTGCAAGAAAAGCTTCACCAAAAGGTCCCACCTGACCGAGCACCTCAGGATTCACACAGGAGGGAAACCACACAAGTGCAATCTGTGCGATAAAACCTTCCACTACCCGTCAAACCTGGTGGAGCATCAGCGAACCCACACAGGGGACCGGCCGTATCAGTGCACCGAGTGTGACAAGAGCTTCATCAAGATGTCTAAACTCATGGTCCACCTCAGGATCCACACTGGGGAGAAACCTTACAAGTGCAACGAGTGCAACAAAAGCTTCAGCCAACAGTCCAACCTTGTGGTTCACCAGAGGACTCACACCGGGGAGAAGCCATTCCAATGCAGTCAGTGTGAGAAGAGTTTCAGCTATCATTACGCTTTGGTTGTCCACGAAAGAACCCACACAGGGGAGAAACCCTACAAATGTTCTCTGTGTGATAAGGCTTTCAGCCAACAATCGAACCTTAAGCTGCACCAAAAAACCCATGACAGCAAGCCACAGCAAGACTCAGACAACTCAGAGAAGACCTTTGAACAAGAATCTGCCTCTAAAAACCCCCCATTGGACCAGTTGAATGAAAATGCTGTGTTGGAGAAGGTGCCTGGGTTACCAGAGGCAGCCAACTCGGTGGAAAGCCCAGAGGCCATTGAAGATTATGAGAAGAACTACATTTCTTGGTCTCCTCTGAGTGAGTATCTCGGAGTATTTTTGCCCTCAGAGAAACAACATAAATGCACAGAGTGCAACAAGTGCTTCCTGGAAAAGTCCAAGTTAGTTGTCCATCAAAGAACCCACACTGGGGAGAGGCCTTTCAAGTGCTCCGTCTGTGACAAGTCATTTATGCAGTGGTCCCACCTATCAGAGCACAGGAAAATCCACAAGGGTGATAGACCCTATGCCTGTGCTGAATGCGGCAAGAGCTTCATCAGGATGTCCAAGCTCACTGTCCATCGCAGAACGCACACAGGTGAGAGGCCGTACATCTGTGACGAATGTGGGAAGCAGTTTAGCCAGCAGTCCAACCTTGCGGTCCATCAGAGGATTCACACCGGGGAGAGGCCATTCAAATGCACCGAGTGCGAAAAGACTTTCCGCTACCAATCAGCACTTATTAAGCACCGGAGAAACCATTCATCTGATAGAAGCTACACTGGTTCCTTGTGATGAAGCACTTCTATGTCATAGGAAGGGTCTGGCCCCTAGGCAAATGTACAATGATGTGGCCCTTCAAATGAACTTCATCATAATAGGCCTCACACTAAAAAATAAAGATATGGAGTGTTGCTCTGCTATAAAAACTATACCCATCACCCTTCCTACCAACAACTGTGTCCCTGCCAGCAATTTAAAGAAGTGAGATGTACCAACGATTGCTGAACCACCAACAATAATAGCCCGACTCCCTGGTATTTACTGAGCTACAACTCCCAGAATCCTTAGCCAGCCTTGCTAATTATGTAGAGAGACTGTAATGCTGTGGGCAGGGAAAGTGGACAGCCCCAACTGAACTTTGTGTTATTTTAGTACTTGCCATGGAGCCCAGTGTTCTGAGAAATGGGTTTGTATGAATTGTGCAATACAAGCAAAGCCCAGATGTAAAGCCTAATAAATATAATAATCTCTTAGAATATTTTGTGTTTTGTATCTGTTCAGTCACGGCTGCGTCTGTCTAGGTGGCCATATAAATAGCAATTACGATCTTTCTTGTAAAAGATGTTTCCAAGAAAGATGGTTTGTTTCAATACACAAGTGTAGAACTGAATGGTCAGATATACAATAGAAACAATAGAATTCTACCTGTATCTGACGATTCAGCACTAACAATGGCCGATGTTTGGGTTTCTTCAAAGGCGCCCGATCAAAATTTTCCATCCAGCCCGATCGTCGAGCCGACCAATATCCAAGTCTTCTGACGATATCCGTCGGCTCTTTTCCCACCATACAGGAGCAGAATATCTGTGGGGTCAAAACAGGAGAGAACGTCAGGTGCTGCTGCCCCCTACTGGTCATTCTCTCTATAATAAGGAGGTGGGAAGGCTGGGTGCAGTAGATCCTGCTGTATTGGGAGTAAATCTGATGTACATGGCAAGATATGGTCCCTGGGGGTACAATGTAAAAAAAATCTGTTAAATTTAAATTGCAAGAAGAACTCTGAACTAAAGTAACTGTGTCAATTGCGGTTTCTGACTTATATAGAAAATTCTTTATTGTTGTAATTTAAATGTAAAAAGATGACAATTGTAATATTCTTGACTTTATGATAAGTTGTGTATCTGTCATTTCTGGAAATGTAGGGGTAAATTCATCAAAGAGTGAAGTTCCGCCACTAGAGTGAAATTCCGCAGCTCTCAATTAATTTCTATTGGATTTTGAAAGGCGTATTTAATAATACTATGTCATTGTATCGATTTCAGCATTTCTGTCTTCATCTGCAAAATATTTGCTGCTATACTGTTATCGCTTGTTTAACATGAAAATCTAATAAAATATTTTCAAAATAAAATAAATGAAAGGCGTATTTATCAATGGGTGAAAGTGAAAGTTCACCCTTTGATAAATACGCCTATAAAAATCCCATAGAAATGAATGGAGAGTGGCGGGATTTCACTCTAGTGGCGGAACTTCACTATTAACTTCACTCTTTGATAAATATACCCCTTAGTATGACTTACAGGTTTTGTTTCGAATGGACTTTGTTTTGAATGTTCGCTTCACTTGCTCAATGGTGACATCACGTGGGGAGAGAACAGATTTCACATTTAATGTTAAGTTTCTGCAATTGACTGCTCATTATGTTTAAAGCATAAGTAAACCTTTAAAATAAGTGAATGTAAAATTGATGAGGGGTCTATTCTAAGCACTTTTGTGATTTACATTCATTATTTATTTTGTTTTTATTCCAAGATATTAAGGGATACATGTGCTGTTAATATGAATTAATTTTGTTACAACAGCACCACCTGCTGGTCAGTTTCCCACCAGTTTGACCAGCAAGTAGTCAAGGAAGTTGTCAGGAGAAAGAAAGAGGCTGATGTTCTTCTGCTTAGGAAAGATGTGAGAAAGGTTTTTAATTTTTTTCCTAAGCAGAAGGACATCAGCCTCTTTCTTTCTCCTGACAACTTCCTTGACTACTTGCTGGTCAGACTGGTGGGAAACTGACCAGCAGGTGGCGCTGTTGTAACAAAATTCATTCATATTAACAGTACATGTATCCCTTAATATCTTGGAATCAAAACAAAATAAATAATGAATGTAAATGACAAAAGTGCTTAGGATGAAGGGGCTCAGAGAAGGAGGCAGAGAAGGTGTGTAAGTGTCTGATTGGCTCACTCAGCTCATAAAATGACAGACGTCTGACTTCATAATCCAGAAATATTCGGATTCTCTGACAGGAGGGGCTGTCACTCAAAGCCATCCTCTCCTCATTATGTATCACTGAGTAGTTATTATAGAACTTACACAGAGCTCAGGACTCACTGCCCTCCATCTCCCAGTAGTGTCTCCGTGAACTAAAACTCCCAGTTCCCAAAACCTGATCCACCTGAAATCTCACTGGGGTTTGGGGGAGATTCTGGCTTGTGTCTGTGTGGGGCACACTTTTCCTATTATGGGACAGCGCTAGATAATTAGGAGCTGTGTCTGTATCCAGTGACAGCCCTGTTGCCTCCTGCCCATAGATCTATACTCCCATGTCCAGCTGTTTTCTTGGCCAACTAGGCTTTGTGCCGTAGCTTTGCCCACAGGACTGGTCACCATTAGAGAAGTGCATGAAGCTTGCTAAGAGCCCCAGTGATACCTGGGAAGGAACAAGTACCTAGGAAGCTTGGTCTTGGCTCATGGAAAGGGGGCAAAGGACTACCTGCAGTCACTATCAGTCAGAGAGACTATCCAGAAGAGCAAGCGGTGCAGCCCCTACTGAACTTGGCCAGGAGGAGAGAACTGAAAGCCCAACTTATCACAGAGACCAGTCTGTTACCTGCCAAACTGCAAGATCACCGTACCAGAGCCCCCCCCCCCCTTTAGACTAGAAGAAAATAACTTTCATTTAAAGGAACAGAGTAGGTGGTTCATCACAGTGAGGACAGTGAGGTTGGGGAATGCACATAATTTATGTGAAAGTAGGGAGGGGTGTGTATGGGGCTGGGTTTTCATTTGGAGGGGTTGAACTTGATGGACTTTGTCGTTTTTCAACCCAATTTAACTATGTAGCTAATAGATGGCCAGTAGGAGGTGACTATTGAATATGTTGTGCCAGTATCTAAACTGTCAACTGTGGTAGTCAGTCAGGTTTTATTATTTTCAGTCCCCAAGGCAGTATTGTATACAGGCACTCGAGGGCGTGTATTTAGAGGTGCCTATATAAAAATAAATAGCTTTCCAAAAAGAACCCCCCCCCCCTGCCACCAGACACTTTCTCCTAAATCCAGCAGCAGAGCTGAGGGGGAAGGGGGTAACCCTCTGTTTCTTGATTGATGCATGCGCTGATGGTTAGGAGGTGGGCTGAGGTCCTGGTGCCTTTGGCAGATCTAGGTGTAGATCTACATACAGCCTTGCCCACATGTCCCCATGGCAGGTGTATTCGATTGCCATTGCATTTTGTTGTTTTCTGTGTAAAGTTGCTGTAGCTGTGTTATAGTATTTTAATTTCTACTGGGATCCCCTGATGTGTATCCTTTAGCAGCACTTAGATTGATGCACGCCACTTTTAACTTATATGTCAGTTAAATTAATGGGTCCCCCACCCTTCATTTCTGGGCTGTTTTTTTAGAAACCAACTCCCAATATACAATTGGTTCCCAGGTGTTGTAGTGCGACCATGTTCTCTACACAAGTGCAGCAGGAAAGCAAGGGTGATTCTGGCCATTTTGCCACCCAAGGCAGCCTTCATTCTGCCACCCCCCCCCCCATGACACTCACCTTTTCAGTGCCGGAGGGGGTCCACGTTGTTGGTACAATTGCGCTCTCTGCACTAGAACAGCCCGGTTGAAAAACGGAAATTCGGTTTTTAAAGGAGAAACAAACCCCTACCCCACATAGACCCCTCCCTGCTCCACCCCAGCCTAGCTTCTACCCTGAGCAAATGCCCCTTTTTACTTACCCCTCGCTGCAGATTCAGATTCGGAGTTCACGGCAGCCATCTTCCGGGTCTTCGGTAATCTGACAACGAGACCGGTGTGACGGCGCATGCGCAGTTGGAGCAAATTCCCGCTTCACCACAACTGCGCATGTGCCAAAATTGACAGAAATTGCTGAAGCGCCAGGAGAAGCTGCTGTGAACTCCGATCGTCATTCTGTCAATCCCTGCACTGGCTTCCGTTACCTTTCAGAATCAAATTCAAATTAATGACACTGACATTCAAAGCACTTCATAACTCTACCCCACCCTACATCTCTGAACTGATCTCTATATACTCACCCAACCACTTACTACGCTCCTCTACTGACCTGCTACTCAACTCTTCTCTCATTACCTCCTCACACGCTCGCATTCAAGACTTTGCAAGGGCTGCACCCCTCCTCTGGAACGCTCTGCTTTCAAGAAATCTCTTAAAACGCACTTCTTTCGAGAAGCCTCCCCTCACTCTGCTTAACTACCAAATGCAACACCACATACAGTACCACATTTCTCACCCACTTAATTCAATCTTGTCCACTCCCACCACTTGTGTATTACTCCCTTCCCTTTAGAGTGTAAGCTCTTTTGCACAGCGCCTTCCTCACCTTTTGTACCTGTATTGATTGTAATGTATGTAACTCCATATGTTCTATGTATAGAATTCATGTGATTTAGTTGTATAATCACATTTAATTCACAGTGCTACGCAATATGTTGGCGCTATATAAATACATGTTAATAATAATAATAATAATAATAATAATAATAATAATAAAATCCCCGAAACTGCACTGAGGGGTAAGTAAAACATTAGGGGCATTTGCTAGGCTGGGGGGAGGAGGGAGGGGGGTCTATGTGGGGTGGGTTTTTTTAAATAAGGGGGTTTGTTTCTCTACCGGGGGAGCAGGGGGTGCGATTGGGCCAGGGCCCGCACCCCCTCAGGGCCCCCCCGGCAGCTAATGCGGCCGTTTCTGGCCGTACGGAGGGGGGTGGGGCCCGGCTGCACGTCCTGCGCCACAGGGCCCGCCCCCCTCTAGTTACGGCTCTGTTGTTTCTCCTTTAAGAAGTTACCAGGAGCAGCATTTTTGCCCCCCCTTATATTTGATATAGAATTATTTTTCCACAAAACTGTGCACTAACACTATCCTGCCCCCTGCCCTTCTTTCTCCTAAATACCTGCCTCAAGTTGCTATATGGTGTTACTGCTCCTGTCAGAACTGACCTCCATTCTCTTTCCCCTCACACAGCAGTTGCTTCCCTCACAGGGAGAGTTTCAGCCTTTCATACTGCGCCAGCTCTAGCCTTCAGCCAATCAGAGCTCTGCTTATTGTGCAGTCCCAGATCGTGAGGAGACTATTGGAGCTTACTCATTTCTCCTTATAACTCACTTCAGGGTTGATGTTTGGTGTTACTGCAGCTGACAGGGATGTTGTTTTTCTCACACACCAGAATCTTCTCTGTCAGGGCTGCAGACTGCTCCTTCCCACTGCACCAGCCCCAGAACTAAGAGTAGGGAGAATAGACACGTGCCTAGGGCACAAGGGCGGGGTGCGAGGCACGTACCATCTCTACCCCTAGTCTGGTCCCCCCTCTCCACTCACCTTAGTTATGGACATTCCCTAGGAGTAAGAGAGACTGTCCGCATCTGTTTGTATGTGCACGAGCCTATTTGCATGCACACGTGTGCTCCTTCACTCGCTTAAGGGGGTGGGATGTGACCGGCCAAGTTTCCCTGGGGCACCTGTCCTGCCTAACCTGGCGCTGACTAGCCCCAATCACCAAGCAATCAGAGCTTGGTTTTTTCATAAAATACATATAACATCATTTCAATCAGTTGTACTCCAGAGCGGGAAGCTGTGGCAGCTAAGTTTGCTGACCAGAGTTGACTGTAGAGTTACATTTTCTAGTAAAAGGACCAGCTATTTCTGTTTCAGGGGACCAGAAAAAAATGACGTAAAATCCGGCAAAATGTAAAATCAACAGGTATGCAGGGAATCCAGGATTCTGTTCAGTTTTCAGCCACGATTCAGCTTTTTCATCAGGATTTGGATTCACCGAATCCTTGTGCCTGGCCAAAAGAATTATACCCACAGAATTTTTTTTTTAGCTGATTTGCATATGCAGAATTTAAGGTTTTGGGTGCTATTTCATCGCCCCTTTAGCAGAGAACATATTTTATGAAGGAGTAGAATTAAAGCTGCTGTTAGTGCTAATGCACTGGCTTGGTGCAGCAATGTGATGTCATTAAGGGATTGGGTCCAAGTAGTGGAATTCCATCATTACTGCCCAATTCCTCTCATATGCAGAGGTAGATGGGAATTTTAGCATTAGAATAATAAGGGGTAGGCCAGAGAGGCCATTTGCCAAGGGAATCTGAGCATAAAGGGAACCCCTATCTTTCTGATTTTGAGGGACCTCTTCTTCTCTAACTTGCAAAAGTCTGCCTCTACTTTAACCCTTATGGCTTCTGGCACCTTTTCCTTACTTGGAACTAACCCCCCCCCTTTATTATTCTCATTTATTTAGGGGATAGTTATATATAACCATGTAACAAAGAAGGAAAATATTACACATTATAAATTTACTAAACTGATAAGGAAATGCTTTATCTTGAGGCTAGGGCTGCAGCTAGGGTTGCCACCTGGCCGGTATTTTACTGGCCTGGCTGGTAAAAATGATGGTTGATCCCAATGTTATTATTAGGGAATAAAGATAAATATATAGGAAGGTCAGTGATCCCAATGTTATTAATAGGGAATAAAGATAAATATATAGGAAGGTCAGTGATCCCAATGTTATTAATAGGAAAAAAGATAAATATATAAGAAGATCAGTGATCCCAATGTTATTAATAGGGAGTAAAGATAAATATATAGGAAGGTCAGTGATCCCAATGTTATTATTAGGGAATAAAGATAAATATATAGGAAGGTCAGTGATCCCAATGTTATTAATAGGGAATAAAGATAAATATATAGGAAGGTCAGTGATCCCAATGTTATTAATAGGGAATAAAGATAAATATATAGGAAGGTCAGTGATCCCAATGTTATTAATAGGGAATAAAGATAAATATATAGGAAGGTCAGTGATCCCAATGATATTAATAGGGAATAAAGATAAATATATAGGAAGGTCAGTGATCCCAATGTTATTAATAGGGAATAAAGATAAATATATAGGAAGGTCAGTGATCCCAATGTTATTAATAGGAAAAAAGATAAATATATAAGAATATCAGTGATCCCAATGTTATTAATAGGGAGTAAAGATAAATATATAGGAAGGCCAGTGATCCCAATGTTATTAATAGGGAATAAAGATAAATATATAGGAAGGCCAGTGATCCCAATGTTATTAATAGGGAATAAAGATAAATATATAGGAAGGTCAGTGATCCCAATGTTATTAATAGGGAATAAAGATAAATATATAGGAAGGCCAGTGATCCCAATGTTATTAATAGGGAATAAAGATAAATATATAGGAAGGTCAGTGATCCCAATGTTATTAATAGGGAATAAAGATAAATATATAGGAAGGTCAGTGATATGATCCCAATGTTATTAATAGGGAAGATAAATATATAGGAAGGTCAGTGATCCCAATGTTATTAATAGGGAATAAAGATAAATATATAGGAAGGCCAGTGATCTCAATGTTATTAATAGGGAATAAAGATAAATATATAGGAAGGTCAGTGATCCCAATGTTATTAATAGGGAATAAAGATAAATATATAGGAAGGTCAGTGATCCCAATGTTATTAATAGGGAATAAAGATAAATATATAGGAAGGTCAGTGATCCCAATGTTATTAATAGGGAATAAAGATAAATATATAGGAAGGTCAGGGATCCCAATGTTATTAATAGGGAATAAAGATAAATATATAGGAAGGTCAGTGATCCCAATGTTATTAATAGGGAATAAAGATAAATATATAGGAAGGTCAGTGATCCTGTTATTAATAGGGAATAAAGATAAATATATAGGAAGGCCAGTGATCCCAATGTTATTAAATAAATAAGAAGGCTGGTATTTTTTTCTGGAAAAGGAGACAACCCTACTTGAGGCCTGCCCTGTATGTAAGCAATGTGGATCATGCATCCAAATAATTGCTAATCATGAGTCTTAAAAGCAGTAACAAGGTAACCCTAAGAGCTAGCACTCCTTCAGTACAACCCATAATAACTCTGTCCAGTTCTTGGGGTGCATGAAAGCCCTAGCCCTTAGTGTTCCACTGGTACAAACAATAGTCCAAGGGTTGTGGAGTCCCTGATACAACAATGACATTCTCCTGTCTGTGCTCTGGGAATGAGGAGGCACAATCTATAACTGCTCTGCCAGGATGTGATTGGGCCTGAGGTGCCAACCCATTATAGTCTCCTGTTAGGCTGAGAGAATGAG
Source organism: Xenopus petersii (assembly GCA_038501925.1). Classification (NCBI taxonomy): domain Eukaryota; kingdom Metazoa; phylum Chordata; class Amphibia; order Anura; family Pipidae; genus Xenopus; species Xenopus petersii. The sequence continues at coordinate 163,319,145 of CM076682.1, read as the reverse complement.
AAACTGCCGGTCCTGCCCCAGACACCCCACAATGAGGATTAATGAGGATTAAATGCCTCAGCACTGCAGCTCCTCCCATTCCCTAAGCACTTCCCCCCGCTCAGCGCCTGCAATAAAACATCACAGTCAAGCAGCGCGCTGGCTCCTGGGATTTGTAGTTCCCCTTCCGCCGCTCTGTGCAGTTTCATTGCCCCAGGAAACTACAACTCCCAGTAATGCACCGCGGCTGCGCTCTAACCCTTCCCTGGTACATTCGGATCTAGTCATTAGGCTAATGAGCACGGAGCTTGCGTGCCAACTGGCTGTAATTGGCCGCTAGTCGTGTTCCTGAGCTGTGGGCACGGAGTGAGGAGCAGCTGGCGGTGAGTAGGTACCAGGCCTGGCCCCATCTCTCCTCCTACTTCCTGTCAGCCCGGTGAGTCCTGCCCGCTCCCCTCTATTCCCTGTGAGACCCCGGAACGGAAACAATAGGACCGACAGCGAGAGCCCGACATTCCTGGAGCAGCATGTGTGACACAGGTAAGCGGCCCTCCTGCCCTGCCTCCCCCGGGACACTCACTGTGAGATGGGGGAGGTTATTGGGGGGAGGGTCATGTGACTGACATGAGATTGGCTCTGATAATATTCCCCCTGTACTGATATTGTTATTGTTATTGTACTGATATTGTTACTGTTATTTTACTGATATTGTTACTTATATTGTTATTGTACTGATATTGTTACTCATATTGTTATTGTACTGATATCGTTACTGAACTGATATTGTTACTGATATTGTTATTGTACTGATATTGTTACTGTTATTTTACTGACAGATGTTTTGATCCCCTCTCACTGACATCCCTTGGCACACATCCCTGGTATTCCTGGGCACACATCCCTGGTATTCCTGGGCACACATCCCTGGTATTCCTGGGCACACATCCCTGGTATTCCTGGGCACACATCCCTGGGCACACATCCCTGGTATTCCTGGGCACACATCCCTGGTATTCCTGGGCACACATCCCTGGTATTCCTGGGCACACATCCCTGGTATTCCTGGGCACACATCCCTGGTATTCCTGGGCACACATTCCTGGTATTCCTGGGCACACATCCCTGGTATTCCTGGGCACACATTCCTGGGCACACATCCCTGGTATTCCTGGGCACACATTCCTGGGCACACATCCCTGGTATTCCTGGGCACACATTCCTGGGCACACATCCCTAGTATTCCCTGGTATTCCTGGGCACACATTCCTGGTATTCCTGGGCACACATTCCTGGTATTCCTGGGCACACATTCCTGGTATTCCTGGGCACACATTCCTGGTATTCCTGGGCACACATTCCTGGTATTCCTGGGCACACATCCCTGGTATTCCTGGGCACACATCCCTGGTATTCCTGGGCACACATCCCTGGTATTCCTGGGCACACATTCCTGGTATTCCTGGGCACACATCCCTGGTATTCCTGGGCACACATTCCTGGGCACACATCCCTGGTATTCCTGGGCACACATTCCTGGGCACACATCCCTGGTATTCCTGGGCACACATTCCTGGGCACACATCCCTAGTATTCCCTGGTATTCCTGGGCACACATCCCTGGGCACACATTCCTGGTATTCCTGGGCACACATTCCTGGTATTCCTGGGCACACATTCCTGGTATTCCTGGGCACACATTCCTGGTATTCCTGGGCACACATTCCTGGGCACACATTCCTGGTATTCCTGGGCACGCATTCCTGGGCACACATTCCTGGTATTCCTGGGCACACATTCCTGGGCACACATTCCTGGTATTCCTGGGCACACGTTCCTGGTATTCCTGGGCACACATTCCTGGTATTCCTGGTATTCCTGGGCACACATCCCTGGGCACACATTCCTGGGCACACATTCCTGGGCACACATTCCTGGTATTCCTGGGCACCCATTCCTGGGCACACATTCCTGGGCACACATTCCTGGTATTCCTGGGCACACATCCCTGGTATTCCTGGGCACACATTCCTGGTATTCCTGGGCACACATTCCTGGGCACACATTCCAATCCTGTCAAGCCCATGGCACAGGTTTGTACTGTTTTTGTTCCTGCAATTCCAGTATCTTTCTGTCAGGAGGATTCTGGGTGTTGTAGTTCAATAACAGATGGAAAGGGGATTTCTGGGGTATTTTGCTGTGCCATCTCTAAGGAAAGCACTGCCTGAAAGTAGGGATACATAGAATCCTGGATTTGGTTTGGGGTTCAGTCAAATCCAAGTTTTTTTGATCAGGATTCAGATTTGGCCAAATTCAAGAGCTTGGCCAAACCAAATCCTAACCCCGTATAACTGAAACAAATTGGGGCATACGCCGCATCTTTCATTTCCACCAGTGCACTAGCTTTTCCTGCGCAGAAGAAGGGGTTGGATTTGGTTCAGTATTCGGTCAAATCTGTACCCCTGGATTCAGCTGAACCCTAAAAAGCAGGGGTTTGTGAATCCCCACCTGAAAGTGAGTCTCTGTGTTAAGTTTAGGCCTCCGAGGTGCTTGGCATAGACCAGGGCTCTCAGCTCACCCCTTTTGAAATGGCCACTTAACCCCTAAGGGCTACTTTACAGGTAATTTAGCTGCGCTTGCTGCAGACTGTGCTGGTTTATATGTAGCTGTGCAACATACAGTTGTACTAATAGACAATCTGTGGCTTCCAGGATTTCTTACACTGCACATTTTAGTTGTGCTATTGCACCTGTTATGGTCAGGTTATACAGTCTTGGTAGAACGGGCACATAAAAGCTGCCGGCTTGCCCCATTGTATGGGGACTAATGGCTGCAAATGATGTGTTTAATATGTATATGGTCACATGAATAAGTGCAGGGCTCTGATTGGTTGCTACTCTCCAATACAGGTTACACCCGTTTTGTGATTTCCCCCCCCCCCCCCAGACAGGGGCCTATACGTCATCAAAAACTGTCCCTTTATGTCTGTTTATCTAAAATATTTAATTTTGTTCTGCTTTTCTGTGTTATTTATTTTGTAACATTTCAGCCTGTAAAAGGGGTTGTTCACCTTCAAATACTGTTTCCACTTCAGTTGGTTTCAGACAGATCACCAGATATAAAGACTTTTTCCAATTACTTTCTGTTTTCTGTTTGTGACTGTTTTTCATTTTTCACCTTCTAAAGCAGCTCTGGGAGGGGGGTCGCCGACCCTGTAAACTGTTCTAAATTAATATATTTAGTTGATACATTTGTTATGTTTGTCCCTGCTGAGCAGAATCCCTGAGTTACATTACAGGCAGCTGTTAGAATTGATACAATAGTTACTGATACTCCAGAGATGCTGCTGAGAAATGGATCAACTAAATGTTGTAAAATTGTAACAGTTTAGAGTCTGCACCTGAATTACTGAGCTGTCAGACTCAAACAAGGAAAACAGAAAACTAAGAAATAAAAAGTGTGAAGCAATTGAAATATACGGTATAATGTTTGTTATACTGTATAATGTGTCACTTCTGTGGTTATTAACATCATTGTCAGTACAACAGGATTCACTTTGCTTCATTATGTCCTGCGTGTCAGCCACACCCCAGCCTCTACCAACTGGGAATATCTTGATGTGTGCTGGGGAGGGTGCTGAATTGGGTGCTGGGGATTCTCTGGGGATGGTGCTGAATTGGGTGCTGGAGAGGGTGCTGAGGATGGTTCTGGGGAGAGTGCTGGGGATGGCGCTGGAGAGGGTGCTGGGGATGGCGCTGGAGAGCGTGCTAGGGGTTGAGTTGGACAAGATGTTGGAGAGGGTGCTGAAGAGGGTGCTGTCGCTGGAGAAGATGTTGGAGAGGGTGCTGGGGATTGTTCTGAGATGGTGCTACATTGGGTGCTGGAGGGTGTGCTGGGGATGGCGGTGGAGAGGGTGCTGGGGATTGAGTTGGAGAGAGCTGGGTTGGCGCTGGAGAGGGTGCTGGGGATTGAGTTGGACAAGATGTTGGAGAGGGTGCTAGGGATTGTTCTGGGGATGGTCCTGAATTGGGTGCTGGAGAGGGTGCTAGGGATGGTGCTGGAGAGGGTGCTGGGGATTGAGTTGGAGAAGATGTTGGAGAGGGTGCTGGGGATTGTTCTGGGGATGGTCCTGAATTGGGTGCTGGAGAGGGTGCTAGGGATGGTGCTGGAGAGGGTGCTGGGGATTGAGTTGGAGAAGATGTTGGAGAGGGTGCTGGGGATTGAGTTGGAGAAGATGTTGGAGAGGGTGCTGGGGATTGTTCTGGGGATGGTCCTGAATTGGGTGCTGGAGAGGGTGCTAGGGATGGTGCTGGAGAGGGTGCTGGGGATTGAGTTGGAGAGGGTGCTGGGGATTGTTCTGGGGATGGTCCTGAATTGGGTGCTGGAGAGGGTGCTAGGCATGGCGCTGGAGAGGGTGCTGGGGATTGAGTTGGAGAGGGTGCTGGGGATTGTTCTGGGGATGGTGCTGGAGATGGTGTTGGGGATAGTGTTAATAATAATTTATAATATTTTATATATATTATATTGTTGGAGAGGGTGCTAGGGATGAGGCTGCAGAGGGTGCTGGGGATTGTTCTGGGGTGGGTGCTCTAGACCGTGTTGATAATTTTATATTATTTTATTTTTTATTTTGGTTCAGTCCCAGAACTGTGTTGTTGCCCTGGAACTGGAGTGGGTGCAGGGGACAGTGTTGATAATTGTATATTGATTTACTTTGGTTCAGCCCCAGAACTATGTTGTTGCCCTGGTCCATACGCAGCCTGTACTGTGAGAACATTTTCTGTGAGTGAGGGGGGGAAGGGAACATTCCGGCCGTTGAGAAAATCTCCTGTCCACCCTCGTACCATTGCCAGCTAATGTTGGTCTTGTGCAAATAAAGGCATTTATCAATGTTGACAAGTGTCCTACTTTACAGAGCGCTGATTCCCTTGGCCGCCCGACCCTCCGTGGTACCTAATAGCATGAGAATAGGAGAGTAATGGAGGCCCGAGTCCTGGGCTCAGTTATTATCATATTGTGCAGAGATGTTGGGGAGCTGCCCAAATGATTCCCATGCCCAGGCTCGTTCCACTTTATATTATATTCCTAGACCTGATGCAGCTCATGTTGTCATTAGGGATAATTACTCTCCACTTATATATTAATAGATAATTGATGCCTAGAGCTGAGCCAATTTAGATTTAGACCCGATCCCTCGAGTCTAATTAATGGTTATGATGAATCACCTCTAATTGTTTAAGAGGGAGATATAAGTCTCATTTCCCCAGGACTAAGTGCTTATAGTGTTAAACTAGAAATGCATACGCCATATTTCTGGTGTCCGTATCTCTTTAAGGGCCGTTCCATTGCATCTCCCAGGGGCTTGTGGAGGCAGATCTGCGTATATGGGGGGTCACTGAAGTGAACTATGTTTGTAGCCATTGTCCTGGAGGTGCTGAGGGGTGGGCATGGATGCCCTGGATCTAGGCATGGTGTATGTAGAGGATGGCAGTAATTTGGCACAACATTGCAGGAGACACTTTGTTTATGCAGAGAGGAAGAAACCATGTAGGCATTTACCTGTTGGCATCATCTTGTGATTTGTTTTGTGTGGGTGCTACAAAAAGGAGACTCCAAACAACACTTGCTATTTGCCCATCATTGTTTCAGGGGGCAATCTCTGTACCATTCTAGGCTATGGCTAGGATCTGAGGGATTGGGCTGCACAGCTCGTGGCTACCACCATAGTGGCACCAAGTCTATCTCATTCACGCTTGAAGGGGTTAAGTCAGCATCTGTCAGGAATGTTCCATCTGTTGGCACAGGGAGGGGGTGGGAGGCAGTACAGTTTGACAAGCAGCTGCTATCTGTCACCTTCCGCCACTGTCATCTCCCGTCAATCAACCCGAGCAGGAGGCGGTGCAAATAGAAATGGATTCCATGCAGCCGTAGCCTTGGGGGGTGGGGGGGTCTGTATTCTGTCCCAGAGCACTCAGACATGTAGCTGCCTGCCCTGCTCTTGTACAGGCTTGAATATTCCAGCCAATCGCCTGTTTGTACTCTTAAAGGTACAGTGGCCCCAGGAGGACATGGCAAGGGTCTGGCAACCTAACACCTTAACATCAACTAGCCAATCAGGAACAGCCCAGGATGGAAATATAAGGCCTGTTGAATAACAAATATTTTGACTGCTGCTGCAACTGTCTCGCTGACTGTCAGCTTTACCATGTGATCGCAGGCAGTCTCCATGCAACATGAGCAGAATATAAAGGGACAGACATGTTCCAGGGGGGGGGCATAGAAATATATCTGCTTCCAGGGTGATCTAATGGCAAGCTCTTCTTCCACCGCAGTTGCATCACATGGGATGCAGGCAGTTACTAGCAGTCTCATCAGAACCTCTGGTTGCACATTAAAGGGGAACTATTGCGAAAGTGAAAGCTTCAGCATACTGAAATAAGACCCTTTCTAAATACAATCAGTTAAATATTCTGTACTGTTTCTGAAATAATCAAGTTTATGTTCACTATTCCTCTCTCAGCATCTGTTTCTCTTCATTCTCTCTTCATGCAGCAGTTGGGTGTCAGATATTCACTGACAGTTAGATCCAATATATCTTATAGGGGGGCTCCTTTTGCCTAGAAGATGTATTAGAGCTCACTCTATTAACCAGACATCATGTCTCCCTGCATGCAGAATTTGTGCAAAAGGCAGTTATTTTGTTACATTTTTGTATTGGAATCAGTTATTTGAGTGAGCTCTAATACATCTGCTAGGAAAGGAGCCCCCCTATAAGATATATTGGATCTAACTGTCAGTGAATATCTGACACCCAACTGCTGCATGAAGAGAGAATGAAGAGAAACAGATGCTGAGAGAGGAATAGTGAAGATAAACTTGATTATTTCAGAAACAGTACAGAATATTTAATTGTTTGTGTTTAGAAAATGTCTTATTCTAGTATGCTGAAGCTTGTATTAAATTTTCATTTTCACAATAGTTCCCCTTTAATGATAAAAGAGATTTGCCAGAGGTCCAGATTCCGATTAGTCCTTACTCTTGTGCCCAGTAGTCGTTTATCAATTTCCCATTGCTGGGACCCCCCATATACCCAGGTAATTGGGTGAATAATCTCCAGGGAGCTGCCGTTCTGCCTCATTATCCCTGATCCCTTCTCATGTGCTATTTATGGGCTCCAAACCTCACTCTCTGATTGACAGTTTTTATTTTAAATTCTGATGCCCCAATGAGATATAATTGAGAGCACTGCTGTACTATTACACTTTTCACACACATCAAAGTGTCACATGCCAGCTGCCATCTATTCAGTGTTCCTGGCACAGGGGTGGCAGTCGTTAGCAGTGACTTGTGTTTGAGCTTTTCCATGGCATGGACCTTTAGGCCTGATCTGTGCCATCACATTCAATGCAGAGCTGTCTCCTGGCACAGAGGAGCTGACACTTTGACAGCCCTGAGACGTGGAGAGATTCTAGTCTTTCACTTAATAAAGGGATATACTTGGCACGTTGCCTCGTTACTGAACTGTTTCATTCTATGAGCAAAAATAGCCTCCTTGTTAGAATCGGAACTGGCTTTACAATCTGCAGTCCCAGTGCAGAAGCCTCAGGGACTTTAGGATGGACAAGAGCTGGGTGCAATTTGAACCTGTAAATGCTGAAATAACTGGCCCTCTTCTTGTGCCCCTGTAGGTGCATGATGCCTCAGTGCCTGGCTAATGGCTGCAGAAATGGCACAGAGAGGACAGACCCGTCGCTCACTTTCCACAACTTTCCAGCAGAGGTGGAGGCAGCGAAGCGTTGGGCTGGACTATGCGGAATCACCGGACCCAATCTCACCAATCTAGTGAGAGATGTGGCACAGGGGAATTCTGGGAAATACCAGCTATGCTCCTTACACTTTGAGGATGGCTTCTTAAATGGAAATGACTCACGGGGAATGGATCCTGGGCTTCCTCAGGGTGCAGAGCCCACCCTTCTCCTGGGCAACCCACCTAATCTCCAGGAGAGGAAGGGGCAGGTGAGACCATGTGATTGGGCATAACAGTGAGGGAAAATGAAAGCAATATTCTCCATCCATTAGGGAACATAATCTAAGTAGATAAAAATAAGGACCATTGTAAGATGTCTTATACCCTTGTATTAACTGCTCCACTGTGCATTGTAGGGAGGGTTGCCAGCTGGCCGGCATCCATTGGTTCTGCCTGTGTCCATGTGCTGGAATCCATTGGTTGTGCCTGTGATGATGCACTGGCATCCATTGGTTCTGCCTGTGTCCATGTGCTGGAATCCATTGGTTCTGTCTGTGTCCATGTGCTGGAATCCATTGGTTCTGCCTGTGTTGATGCACTGGCATCCATTGGTTCTGCCTGTGTCCATGTGCCGGAATCCATTGGATCCGCTTGTGTCAATGCGCTGGCATCTATTGGTTCTGCCTGTTTCAATGTCCTGTTATCTATTGTCTGTTATCTGCTATCTGCTGTGGTGATTTGCTGGAATTCATTTGTTCTGCCTGTGTTGATGTGCTTTGCTGATGGGCTTTAATGTTTCTAATCCCTTGTCTCCCACAGGATCCAGTTGCCAGTGCCCAGCAGCTTTCAGAAGTGGCTTGTGAGCCCAAGAAGACCAGTCCATGCGTGTGCCACTGTACCACTCACACCACTGTGCACAGCTCGGAGCCTGGAATGAACCAGGTGAGGCTTTTACTTCTCAGCATTGGGCATGTCCATCAAAAAGCCTCTGTGTCAGAGTGCAGATAACTTCTTAGCTGGGCTGCACAGTTATTCATGTTCACCCAATTTTGTATTTGGTTCCCCAGATTGTCCTCAACTTCCTGGAGCATTCCAACAAGCTGATTGTGGACAATGCACCCTCGGAACTTGCTTCCCAATCTCAAGGGGTTTGTCCAGGCTCACGGCACGTGGCCAAACAGGTGAGGGGTGTGGCTTAAGGGTCCTGGTTTTAAGGGGATGGCTAGGGGAGGATATTTTTTGTAAAACTGCCAACATCCAGTCTCAGTCTGCACACTCAAATGGATCCCTTCCTATTTCACAGATTGTTCTTATTTTCCTCGGTCATCCAAGTCAGTCAGCTAATCAGACTCCTCAAAGCTCTTCTCAGGAACCTCCCCCAACAGTGAGCACCAGCACCCAGACTGTGTTAACTGGAAGGAACTGGGAGCCTCCGAATCCACAGCCCGACACAGTCAAAGAGTCAATTCCCAGGCCCAGTAAGGATCTTCCACAGACTGTCAGCCCCTGCACTCAGACTGAGGTACGTGCGTGCTGCCCAAAACGAAAAATGTTGGGTATTTGGTGCATTTAAGAACTTTGAGGGTGGGAAACAGAACACAGGCTCTTTGCAAAAAGCCACAGGGATGTGAAGGATTGGGATGCACCCTGGCTTGTGTTCTGAGGGAGAGAGGGTCATGGGTGCTGCACTTGTTTGCAAATACGAGTGTGTGCAGCGCACAGGCCCGGGATCTCCATTGACTTTGTATGACCAGTAATCCTCAAATAATTGCTGTTAATTTAACTGTGCTGATTGTTTTGGGCCCTGCTGCCTGGCCTGACCCTATTGTATGTACTGTACAGAGCTCTGTATTCCTGCAGCCAGACAGTGAGAATCAGCAGAAGCCATTCAGAAGACAGAAAGAGGGAGCAGGAGACCCCACACATCACCCAGAGGGTCACTTGCCCCACTGTCTGATGCCTCAATTAAACCAGGTACAACCCACTGATCCTCTGTGATCATTTTTACTGCCTTGAGGAGCAATGCTGAGGACTACAATGCCTTTCCCTCATAGTATTGTGATCCCTGACACTTATTAAAAAGGGGTACACTGACCAGGGAGGGTGCAAGGGACTTTCCTCTTCTTATATCTTCTTATCCATAGCACTTACTGTGGGTCTTCTCCGTACTCTACCCTGTGTGTTTTTAAATCCTGGCAAATATATGGCCTCATTTGTTTGTCTTGTGCATTGTATATTAGAGCCCCCACTTACTTTGCATGTGGTGTGGCCCTCCTTCTCCAAGCCCATTGAGTAGAATATGTGCAGTGTTCCTTCCTGTCTGAATGGGTTTAGTTGCACATGGGATGCACCCCGTCTGGGAGTAGGATAATTCTGACCATACAACAAATGTTGTCCCATTATCAGAGAGATTGTTATGGTCACATCCCTTGTGTCTTGCAGTATATTGACAGCCTGCTACACCAACAAAATGTATCAATCCACCCCTCCGAGCACCATAATGTATCTGCATCCACCTCACAGTGCTCCTGCCTCCACTCTCAACCTCCAGTGAAACAGGTAAGGCCTCCCATTTGATCCTGATTGATCCTCAGTGCTGTGTCTGCATGGGGCCTCCCTTATACCTCCCTCCCTTGCTTGTAGTGTTCATTTAATATAATATAATATATGTGTGTGAAGATTGGAGGAAGTAGGGATAACCATATATAAGACAAGATTAATTTCCATGTTTATGTAAATAGTTTTACATGTATTTCTTATAGATTGTTCTCAATTTCCTGGACCCAGAGAGCAGAACACTTCAGCAGGAGGTCCCCAACCATCATGCAAGTGTCTCCTCCCAAACCCCATGTTCCACAGAGCGTCAGACATATGCACAGAATCTCAGCCCCATACACACCAAGTTTAACGACCCGCCCCAGCCCCTCTGCACCAAAGGACAGCAAGTAAACTCACAGCAAGAGGTTTTCACGTCTACCAACCCTAATGATGCAGCCCAGGCTGATTGCATCATAGAGCAGCTCAGAGACACACAGCATGGGGGCTTCAGCTCTACCAGTGTTTCCCAACCTGATTGCTCCAGACCAGAGGACATGGACACCCAACGAGAGTCCCTTACTGCTGCTAATATTAGTGACTTGTCCTTGTCAGTGAGCAGCAAACATGAGAACATGGATGCCCAGCAGAAGGTATTTGGTCCTGCTAACCCTAGTGCCTCATACCAGCCAGTGTGCTCCAGACCAGAGGAAATGGACACTCAACAGGAAAGCGTGGGGCCTATTAGCCATAGTGACCTGTTCAATACTTCGTTCTTCAGCCACCAGCATGTAGGACCAGTACAAGATTTTTTCAAGCCCACCAACCCTGAAGCATCCCTGTTTTTTTTTTCCAAAGACCATCACCCAGATAAAGAGCTAGGTTTATCAAGATCTCCCTTACTCAGGGAATCATCACAGCAATTGTCCATTAGACCTCAGACTATGGACACACAACAGGAGGGCTTTGGTCATACCAGCAATAGTGACTCATGCCAGTCAATGTGCTGTAAGGATCAGGCTACGGATACACAACAGGAGGTCACCCTGACTACCATAAATAATGGCTCACAGCTGAATTATGCCAATGATGCTGTTCCTTCTGGCTCTTCTCAGCCTGTGTCCATCAAGCACAAACACTGGGACAAACAAGAGAAGCTTGAGAACATCTCGGTTTTGGGTCAAGATGTCCCAAGTGCTCCTAAAGACTTATCCAATACCAGAGACTGTAGCTCTGCTCTTGACTTGGCTCAAGCAGAATACCACCCAACAGCACACAATGGGGATGATGGCCATGTGACTAATGACGTTTCCAAGTCTGACTTCTCCAGAATCAATACACTGCATAACGTCTCTGCTTCTAAAACTTTAAGTGACACTTGCGGCTCTGTATGTTCCACACCCCTTCACTCTGATGCCAAACAGATGCCAATCTCCTGCCCTCCCATTTATAGGCATCAGCCACAGCCATCATGCCCTAGCCAGCAGTACCCAGGAAACAAGCAAGAGAGTAAGGCTCTTCCACCTGATCACTTAAAGTGTGAGGATACAGACACACAACAAGTCTCCAGCTCACAGAATGACTTCCACTCTACTAGCTCAAGGTCTTCCTCCCAGACTAATGGCTCCTTATGGACAGATAAAGTTTCAGATTTTTCTCAGCCGGCAAGTTCCACTCAAAGAATCCTAATTGCACTGCAAGAGGTCATCAACTCTGATTCCCATGAGCATTTACCACAGCTTGAAATCTCCAACCACCAGATCACTGATACACCACTGGCTACCATCAACCCCAGTTCCACTGGGGATTTACCACCGCCATCAGTCCCCAAACAGCAGATACCTGACACACCACTTGTTACCATTAGCCCCAGTGCGAGTGAAGATTTACCTCTGCCGTCAGTCCCCAAACAGCAGATACCTGACACACCACTGGTTACCATCAGCCCCAGTTCCACTAAAGAATTACCTCCACCATCAGTCCCCAAACAGCAGATACCTGACACACCACTGGTTACCATCAGCCCCAGTTCCACTGAAGAATTACCTCCATCAGTCCCCAAACAGCAGATACCTGATACACCAGTGACTACAATCAGCCCCAGTTCCAATGAGTATTTACCTCTGCCATCCGCCCCAAAACACCTGATACCTGATACACTACTGGCTACCATCAGCCAAAGTTCCACCAAGGAAGTACCTCTGCCGTCAGTCTCCAAACAGATACCTGATACACCATTAGCTGCCAACAGCTCTGCTTCTCCTGGGGATTTACCAATGCCATCAATTTCCAAACACCAGAACACAGTCATGCCACTTGATTCCACCAATGATAATTCTCTCAGGGATTTACTGCAGGTAGCTGCCTCCAATCACCAGAGCACTGCCATGCTAGATGTCTCACTAGATATGGGCAGTTCTAGTTGTTCTGGAGATTTATCACAGCTGGAATCCTCCAATCACCAGAACGTTGATGCACCACATGATACTGATATTTCTAATGTTTGTGGGACTTCACATTGTTCCTCCAGCCTCCAATCTTCCAATGGTTTACAGGAAGTTTTACTTACAAGGCAACAATATGGAGATACACCCCAGGGTACTATTAGTACTGAGTCAAACAGTGTCTCATTGCAGCTCACAGAAAACATTGGATTTACCAGTGTTGAGGGCTTACCCAAGTATAACACCACAGAAGAATTCCAAGATGCTGCCAGCTCAAGCTCTCTTAAGGACCCTTCCCTATCTGCATGTGCTGGGAGAGAGCATATGGGTACCCCAGAGGATCTCCTCACCCAAGATGGCTTGTCCCAAATTGAATGCCCCAAAGACCAGCCCACAGACCCAAAGCAAGCTGATCCCAATGCTTGTTCTCCTACTCCTTCATTTTATGCTGAATGTGCTTCAAACCAGTATTCTGATCTCCACCATGATGTAACCACCAGCCATTCAAACTCAGACGTACTGCAGGATGCGATATACCTTTGCTCTCGTAGTAAAGTGCCCCAGACTGACTGCTGTAAACTGGACATTGCATATAACCTTCGTTGTGTATCACCCCAACCTTCCAGCTTGAAACGCAGGCACCCTGACTTTAGCCCTTCTTGTGACCAGTCTACGTGCACAGGTTCAGTATACGAACATAAGGGTACACCAGAGCCTGACACGATTTCTGGAGATGTTGTTGACTCTTCCCAGTCTGTAAACACTGACATCCAATGCATTGTCCCTGAGATTTCCAGTGGGTGTGACCTTCTCCAGGATGTATCTGTCTCTAGTGCTTTCACCTGCTGTAAATTACAGAAAAGAGACTCATATGGGGATGCCCCTGGTCATAGTGCTTTATCCACTAACCCGACCAAAGCTGCACAAGAGGATGTCCCTGAACCTAACACCCCCCACAATGTGTCCACTTCTGCATGCTCTGCTCAGGAGAGCACAGGAGCTGAGCAATATATCCCTGAAAATGATAAGGTCTCATCCCAGCCTGAAAGTTCTATATACCAAATGACAGAAACACGGCAAGATGTCATCTATAGCACCCCTAGTGGTTCATCTCAGTCTGACTGCTCCAAACACCAACATACAGACACACAAGATCCTACCCTATCAAATGCTCTTATTGATTCATCCCAGTCTGACTGCTCCAAATACCAACAAACAGACACACAACAAGAGCCTCCCCTCTCCAGCACCATTGGTGGCTCATTCCAGTCTCAAGAAGAGACTTCCCTTACCCACACCTCTAGTGTACCATCCCAGTCCGACTGCTCCAAATCCCAACATACAGACACTCAAGAAGAGCCTTCCCTTACCCACACCTCTAGTGTACCATCCCAGTCCGACTGCTCCAAATCCCAACATACAGACACTCAAGAAGACACTTCCCTTACCCACACCTCTAGTGTACCATCCCAGTCCGACTGCTCCAAATCCCAACATACAGACACTCAAGAAGACACTTCCCTTACCCACACCTCTAGTGTACCATCCCAGTCCGACTGCTCCAAATCCCAACATACAGACACTCAAGAAGAGACTTCCCTTACCCACACCTCTAGTGTACCATCCCAGTCCGACTGCTCCAAATTCCAACATACAGACACTCAAGAAGAGACTTCCCTTACCCACACCTCTAGTGTACCATCCCAGTCCGACTGCTCCAAATTCCAACATACAGACACTCAAGAAGAGACCTCCCTTATCCACACCTCTAGTGTACCATCCCAGTCTGACTGCTCCAAATACCAACATGCAGACACTCAAGAAGAGACTTCCCTTACCCACACCTCTAGTGTACCATTCCAGTCTGACTGCTCCAAATACCAACATGCAGACACTCAAGAAGAGCCTTCCTTTACCCACACCTCTAGTAAACCATCCCAGTCCGACTGCTCCAAATTCCAACATACAAATATACAAGATCATTCCCTCTCTAGCCCTGCTAGTGTCTCATCTCAGCCTGAATGTTCCAGGTCCCACAACACAGACACACAGCTGGATGCACCCATGTCTAGTGAGTGCTCCACATACCAGCACACTCCAATACAGGTGGTTCTACCCCTCTCTGGTCTTCCTAGTGACACATCCAAGCCTCAAAGTTCCACATGCCGCAACACAGACACACAGAATGATCTTCCACGTTCTTCCATACCACTTGTCTTATCCAAGACTGAATGTTCCACACTTAAACACACAAAGCCAGATCCCCCTATACCTAATGCTCCAAGTGACTCAGCTGAGCTTGACTCTTCCAAATACCAAAATACAGACACACAGCAAGATATTGCTCTCTCTGCGAGTGACTCATCTGAGTGTTCCAGGTGTTACAATGCAGAGAAACAGTATGATGTTCCCCGTTCTAGTACTACTAGTGACTCAGCACATCTAGAACATTCCAGGTGTGACAATGCAGAGAAACAGTATGATATTCCCGGTTCTAGTACTACTGCTAGTTCTAGTTTAGAACGATGCAATGCAGAGAAACGGCAGAATGCCCCCCTTGCAAGGAGCCCTAGTGATGTATCTCAGCTTGCCATTTCCAGTAATCAGAACCTGAGCACACAGCAAGAGATTTCCATCTCCAGAACCCCTAGTGCCTCATCCCAGCCTGAATATCCCCGGCACCAGAATACAGACACACATCTGGAATTACCTTTCACTAACCCTCCTACTGACTCATCTCTGGCTATAATCACTGTTTACCCAAAGCGAGATACACAAAATGAAGCCTCTGAGAACATCTCTGAGAAAAGAGGTCCTGTATACCACCATGCAGGGATGCAGCAGAATTCCATTGGTACTGCTTTTTCTACTGATTCTTGGGAAAATAACTTCAGGTATCAAGACAGAGACACAAATGTTCATGGCTATGATTCTGGGGAAGTGTTGGAGCCTACATGTTCAGAGGGGCAGGGTCCTCCTCTCACTAAGAAAGCCGATGTCTTAGTCCAGTCTAAATATCCCACATACCACCAAGAAGCCTGTGACTCCAACACAACCTTCAACTCATCTCAAACACCAGAGCTTGGGCAGAAAATGGGTGCACAGGTGGGTGTTGTTTTATCTTCTTAATTAAAAGGAACATTATTATGCTGTTATATCTGCTTTGGTGAGACCTTCAAACAAATCAGTCTTCCCCTGATTTGACCATTCCCAGGGGCAGCCATATTGAACTGATCAAATCATAAGCAGACCCAGGACTGTATAAATGGGCTGATTTTAGAACCTGCCTGATATCTATTTGATTTTCGCTCAGATGTGTGTTGGCCACATACTTTGCCCACTAAGCTACCAACTTTGTCTGAACAAACCAAGTTGACAGTTTATATTGACCATTGCTTTTGGCCATTTTATTCCTGCAAATCAACGTAACGATTCCTCTCCCATTTCCCTCCCCAGGATCCGGTGACATTTGATGACATTTCGGTGTATTTCTCAAGAGAGGAATGGGCCCTGCTGGACGCGGATCAGAAGCAGCTGTACAGGGAAGTGATGGCAGAGAATTACAGAGCGCTGGTGTCTGTAGGTGGGTCTGGCCTCTATTACCAAACCATAAATAAACAGAAAAGTAAGAATATGGCACTAACACTATCTTTTGTGCTGTAGGGTATGTGATGGAAGAGCCGGGCCTGGTGTCCCACATTGAGCATGTGCAGCAGGGGAGTCCTATCAGAAGCAGGAGCAGCCTCCATGGTGAGTGCATCCATAATGTGGTGATTGGGTCACAGTTATAGTTGCAATGAAGCCTCAGACAGAAGGAGCGGTTATTATTAATTATTATTATTATTATTATTTATTTTTATCATTGTTTTTCCTCTCCCTGCCAGCAGGGCGGCACTGCGGCTTCATCAAGAAGACCCACAATGATGTCTCCTTTCTAAGTGTACAAGATGCAGCCAGGCCTGTGTGTGACCCTGGTAAGATGGATAATTAGTAATAAGAGGATAATTAACCAGTTCATCTGCTGTATAATACAGGGAACTATATGATATGAATCCAACAGGTCCTACGAAGAGCAGCAACCATCTCTGTGCTCTGATGAGACTGGTGAAAGAGATCCCAGGATTTCTGCTCGGCAGCTCCGGTAGCCCGTCTCCTGCTGAGAGCCTGGAGGAGCCCGAAAACAAAGGACCAAGCCCAACAGGTAGAAGGGTCACAAGAGAGCTGAGATCTCTCTCCATTACACCTCACCTTGTATTCAACTAACCCCGCTCCTCACACCCCTCCAGTACCCAAACTCACACATTTACACTCTAAAACTTCTTTTTCATTTCTGTCTTTATTCAGTTAAAACAGAAGACTCCTCCCCATCCTGCACCCCAACTCCCATCATATTGCAGCATAAGAGAGAGGCTCAGCTTGCTGCCACTAACAGGGCTAAGAATATGGAGCCAATTTATACAGAGGTCATCACAAAGGAAGAAGGTGACAATTTTTGGGGGGCAATTAATCTGCTGGTGCTCGATAGGGAATGCGGTGTAAAATAATTCACATTGTGATCTGAATTGCAATTATAATTGGTCAGATAGACATAACTATATAAGGTACTTTTATATTGTTGGTCTTTCTGTCCCAAGGCATTAATGTTGTATTAATTAAAGGTTCCATTAGATATAATCGTGTGAGTGTCAAGGAAGTTGATAAAATGGCTTCAGTCTTAATATTTTGCAAGAAAACAGGGGCTTCCGTTTCATATACAGGATTATTTATTAATTCAAAGCAACCATTGTTCTCATGACCACTTGTTGCCATAACCGGGGCTTTATCATTCTTCTTCCAACAGAGGAAACATTTCAGACAGATTCTGGTGCATCTACGAAGCTTGTTCGTCCTTCAGGAAAATCTCCCATCAGGCTGTGCAAATCTCCCATCAGGCTGTGTGGGGACTTGGCTGGCAGAATTGTTTTTGGAGAGTTAAATGTTAAACAAGGTAAGTCAGGCTTTGGCAAACCATTTAAAGGAGAACGGAAGCTTAAAGGGATTCTGTCATGATTTTTATAGTTTACATTTATCTAAATTACATTGTTTACATTGCAAGTAATTCACTTTACCATTTTAAAATTCTATTATTGAACCAACAATGTATTTTTTTAGCTGTAATATCTGTGTGCAGGTTTCTCAGTTTATTGTGCCTGATTCTGAGCTTTGAGAAGGAGCCGACACTTCAGGATGGAACTGCTTTAAGACAGATATTGTTTCTCCCCTTCCCTTTGCATTTTACCATGACCTAGGTTGTGCTCCGTAGGGTTTTTCCCACTTTGGTGCTATTCTCAAGTCTACCAGTAGGTGGGGCCTTTAACAATGCAAATAAATCCTTCAGCAGA
This sequence comes from Xenopus petersii, assembly GCA_038501925.1. Classification (NCBI taxonomy): domain Eukaryota; kingdom Metazoa; phylum Chordata; class Amphibia; order Anura; family Pipidae; genus Xenopus; species Xenopus petersii. The sequence continues at coordinate 163,301,062 of CM076682.1, read as the reverse complement.
GGTGTCAGGCAGCTGCTATCTGGTTAGCTGCCCATTGTTCTGTTGTTAGGCTGCTGATGGGCTTCTGGGGGTGAAGGGAGAGCATGATATCACTCCAACTTGCAGTACAGCAGTAAAGAGTGTATGAGGTTTCTCAGAGCACAAGTCACATGACTGGAAGCAGCTGGGAAACTGACAGTATGTCTAGCTCCATGTCAAATTTCAAAATTAAATATAAAAAAATCTCTGTTTTAAAAAACGGGTAAGGTCACACTGGGCGATCTGGGGAGATTTAGTCGCCTGGCGACTATTAGCGTCATCTTTGCGGCGTCCAATCTCCCCGAATGCCTTACCTCTGTCTTGCGCTGGCTAAAATGAAAAATCGGCTGCAGCATGGCACACGCTTGGTATTCCAAAGTCACCCAAAGTTGCCTCGCGATGCCGCTGGCGACTTTTCATTTTAGTCGGCGCAAGACAGTAAGGTAAGGCATTCGGGGAGATTGGGCGCCGTACAGACTAGTCGATTAGTCGCCAAGCGATTAAATCTCCCCAGTGTGACCTTACCCTTAGTGTAGAATTCTGCTGGAGCAGCACTATTAACTGATGGGTTTTGAAAAATATATGTTTTCCCGCTATAGTATCCTTTATTCTTTAAATAAAGAAGTAGGTAGAAATGTTGTACATGATGTTTTGTGCTTCTGTACCAGCCCAAGGCAACCACTGCCCTTTAGCAGTAAAGATCTGTGTCTCCAAAGATGCCCCAGTAGCTCCCCATCTTCTTTTCTGCTGATTCACTGATTCACATGCTCTGTGCTGCTGTCACTTACTGAGCTTAGGGACCCACTCACAATATACAGTACACATAGAATAGAAATGTCACAATATAAGGCTGATTAGTAATTAATACACATAATTACTACATGGCAGCACAGAAACCAGTGCAATTAGCATCAGAATTGAATAATCAGCAAACCTGTAGCATCAGCTTATATAACAGCCAGGGAAGCTCATTTTCTGCTGGATAATTAGTGACGAGCCCTAAGCTTAGCTTCTCAACAGCCAATCAGAGCCCACTGAGCATGTGAGTGTCACAGACACTTTCCAAGATGGTGACCCCCTGTGACAAGTTTGAAGTCCTGGATCATTGCTGCTATTGACAAGCTCAAACTTTAGCCTCGTGCAATAAGTTCACTATATAAAATAGGACATTTTTATCCACATTTATTTTTAGGGTTTAGTTCTCCTTTAAAGGAGAACTAAAGAATTAGGCAAATAATTAGGCTAGAAAGGTTACATGTTACGGTTTGGCTTTTAGTGACCACCAGGGAAGATCCATGCCTCTCATTCCCAGCACAGGGCTGCTGTCTCTTACCTGAGCTTCCATTCAAAATATACGGGGTGTCTCCTTATATACAGTCAGTCAGAGTTTAGAACACGGGGCAACTGGGGCTACTAGACTTGAAATGTGGCTATAACCTGGATACTGCTTGTCTGTCATACTGTGTGAGCTGTATAAACACTGACTATTATCCTGTTCTGTCCATGCAGAAGAATGTGAACCTTGCACTCCTGCGCCCCACTTCCCTGAAGGTAAAAAAGAAACGTCGGCGCAGAAGCCCAAGTCCTTCCACCCCCCGAGGAATTCCCCACAAGCAGGTACTGGCCATTCTGCTGAAATACCCCAGGCCTTTTCTGCTTCTGGCCACAATTCATCCTTACGTCCGACAGTATTTCCTATTTATGATCAGGACTTGGGATTATGTGTAATCATTCTCTAGATTTCCTCTCCTTGGGCTGCTCTCTTTCCCCTGGTCAGACAGGGTTTAAAGCAACAGTAACATGAAAAAATGAAAGTGTTTAAATTAATAAAAATATAATGCAGTGGTGCCAGGCACAGGTAAACCTGCCGTGTTTGCTTCAAAAATACTGGGGGCAGCCATTCAAAGGGGAAAAGGCTTAGGTTACACAGCAGATAAACTCTGCAGAACATAATGTTATCTGTTATCCACTATTTATCCTGTGCCATGTAGTCTTTTTTTCAATTTCCACTATTTCTACACAGCAGCTTGTTTATATGAACTATAGTAGTACTTATCTGTTATCTACTGTGTATCCTGTGCTTGAATGGCTGCCCCCATGGCTACGCAGCAGCTTGTTTATATAAACTATAGTAGTACTTATCTGTTATCTACTGTGTATCCTGTGCTTGAATGGCTGCCCCCATGGCTACACAGCAGCTTGTTTATATAAATTATAGTAATACTTATCTGTTATCTACTGTGTATCCTGTACTTGAATGGCTGCCCCCATGGCTACACAGCAGCTTGTTTATATAAACTATAGTAGTACTTATCTGTTATCTACCGTGTATCCTGTACTTGAATTGCTGCCCCCATGGCTACACAGCAGCTTGTTTATATAAACTATAGTAGTACTTATCTGTTATCTACTGTGTATCCTGTGCTTGAATGGCTGCCCCCATGGCTACACAGCAGCTTGTTTATATAAACTATAGTAGTACTTATCTGTTATCTACTGTGTATCCTGTACTTGAATGGCTGCCCCCATGGCTACACAGCAGCTTGTTTATATAAACTATAGTAGTACTTATCTGTTATCTACTGTGTATCCTGTACTTGAATGGCTGCCCCCATGGCTACACAGCAGCTTGTTTATATAAACTATAGTAGTACTTATCTGTTATCTACCGTGTATCCTGTACTTGAATTGCTGCCCCCATGGCTACACAGCAGCTTGTTTATATAAACTATAGTAGTACTTATCTGTTATCTACTGTGTATCCTGTGCTTGAATGGCTGCCCCCATGGCTATACAGCAGCTTGTTTATATAAACTATAGTAGTACTTATCTGTTATCTACTGTGTATCCTGTGCTTGAATGGCTGCCCCCATGGCTACACAGCAGCTTGTTTATATAAACTATAGTAGTACTTATCTGTTATCTACTGTGTATCCTGTGCTTGAATGGCTGCCCCCATGACTACACAGTAGCTTGTTTATATAAACTATAGTAGTACTTATCTGTTATCTACTGTATATCCTGTGCTTGAATGGCTGCCCCGTGGCTACACAGCAGCTTGTTTATATAAACTATAGTAGTACTTATCTGTTATCTACTGTGTATCCTGTGCTTGAATGGCTGCCCCATGGCTACACAGCAGCTTGTTTATATAAACTATAGTAGTACTTATCTGTTATCTACTGTGTATCCTGTGCTTGAATGGCTGCCCCCATGGCTACACAGCAGCTTGTTTATATAAACTATAGTAGTACTTATCTGTTATCTACTGTGTATCCTGTGCTTGAATGGCTGCCCCCATGGCTATACAGCAGCTTGTTTATATAAACTATAGTAGTACTTATCTGTTATCTACTGTGTATCCTGTGCTTGAATGGCTGCCCCGTGGCTACACAGCAGCTTGTTTATATAAACTATAGTAGTACTTATCTGTTATCTACTGTGTATCCTGTGCTTGAATGGCTGCCCCCATGGCTACACAGCAGCTTGTTTATATAAACTATAGTAGTACTTATCTGTTATCTACTGTGTATCCTGTGCTTGAATGGCTGCCCCCATGGCTATACAGCAGCTTGTTTATATAAACTATAGTAGTACTTATCTGTTATCTACTGTGTATCCTGTGCTTGAATGGCTGCCCCCATGGCTATACAGCAGCTAGTTTATATGAACTATAGTAGTACTTATCTGTTATCTACTGTGTATCCTGTGCTTGAATGGCTGCCCCCATGACTACACAGTAGCTTGTTTATATAAACTATAGTAGTACTTATCTGTTATCTACTGTATATCCTGTGCTTGAATGGCTGCCCCGTGGCTACACAGCAGCTTGTTTATATAAACTATAGTAGTACTTATCTGTTATCTACTGTGTATCCTGTGCTTGAATGGCTGCCCCATGGCTACACAGCAGCTTGTTTATATAAACTATAGTAGTACTTATCTGTTATCTACTGTGTATCCTGTGCTTGAATGGCTGCCCCCATGGCTACACAGCAGCTTGTTTATATAAACTATAGTAGTACTTATCTGTTATCTACTGTGTATCCTGTGCTTGAATGGCTGCCCCCATGGCTATACAGCAGCTTGTTTATATAAACTATAGTAGTACTTATCTGTTATCTACTGTGTATCCTGTGCTTGAATGGCTGCCCCGTGGCTACACAGCAGCTTGTTTATATAAACTATAGTAGTACTTATCTGTTATCTACTGTGTATCCTGTGCTTGAATGGCTGCCCCCATGGCTACACAGCAGCTTGTTTATATAAACTATAGTAGTACTTATCTGTTATCTACTGTGTATCCTGTGCTTGAATGGCTGCCCCCATGGCTATACAGCAGCTTGTTTATATAAACTATAGTAGTACTTATCTGTTATCTACTGTGTATCCTGTGCTTGAATGGCTGCCCCCATGGCTATACAGCAGCTTGTTTATATAAACTATAGTAGTACTTATCTGTTATCTACTGTGTATCCTGTGCTTGAATGGCTGCCCCGTGGCTACACAGCAGCTTGTTTATATAAACTATAGTAGTACTTATCTGTTATCTACTGTGTATCCTGTGCTTGAATGGCTGCCCCCATGGCTACACAGCAGCTTGTTTATATAAACTATAGTAGTACTTATCTGTTATCTACTGTGTATCCTGTGCTTGAATGGCTGCCCCCATGGCTATACAGCAGCTTGTTTATATAAACTATAGTAGTACTTATCTGTTATCTACTGTGTATCCTGTGCTTGAATGGCTGCCCCCATGGCTATACAGCAGCTAGTTTATATGAACTATAGTAGTACTTATCTGTTATCTACTGTGTATCCTGTGCTTGAATGGCTGCCCCCATGACTACACAGTAGCTTGTTTATATAAACTATAGTAGTACTTATCTGTTATCTACTGTATATCCTGTGCTTGAATGGCTGCCCCGTGGCTACACAGCAGCTTGTTTATATAAACTATAGTAGTACTTATCTGTTATCTACTGTGTATCCTGTGCTTGAATGGCTGCCCCATGGCTACACAGCAGCTTGTTTATATAAACTATAGTAGTACTTATCTGTTATCTACTGTGTATCCTGTGCTTGAATGGCTGCCCCCATGGCTACACAGCAGCTTGTTTATATAAACTATAGTAGTACTTATCTGTTATCTACTGTGTATCCTGTGCTTGAATGGCTGCCCCCATGGCTATACAGCAGCTTGTTTATATAAACTATAGTAGTACTTATCTGTTATCTACTGTGTATCCTGTGCTTGAATGGCTGCCCCGTGGCTACACAGCAGCTTGTTTATATAAACTATAGTAGTACTTATCTGTTATCTACTGTGTATCCTGTGCTTGAATGGCTGCCCCCATGGCTACACAGCAGCTTGTTTATATAAACTATAGTAGTACTTATCTGTTATCTACTGTGTATCCTGTGCTTGAATGGCTGCCCCCATGGCTATACAGCAGCTTGTTTATATAAACTATAGTAGTACTTATCTGTTATCTACTGTGTATCCTGTGCTTGAATGGCTGCCCCCATGGCTATACAGCAGCTAGTTTATATGAACTATGCAAATCAACAAGAGGGCTGAGAGAAAGCAAACAAAGAGGCAGAGCTTGCTGCTAAGTGCTCTTTATTGCACACAACATGTTTCGGGCCCAAAGCCCTTTATCAAGTGTGCTTTGGGCCCGAAACATGTTGTGTGCAATAAAGAGCACTTAGCAGCAAGCTCTGCCTCTTTGTTTGCTTTCTCTCAGCCCTCTTGTTGATTTGCATATACTTTACACCTGGAGCGGGGGTGCCTTGCTGAGATTGAGAGCATAGCTGCCAGTTCCCCAGTCATCCTGTTATATTGTCCAGTAGTTTATATGAACTATAGTAGTGTTTTTGAAGCAAACACACCAGTTTTCCCATGCAGGGCAACACTACATGATATTTTCATTACTTTAAAACTCTTGAATTTTTTGGTGTTACTGTTCCTTTAAACTTGGGCCTGGCTCAAAGGGCTGCAGTTCTCCCACTACATTAACCTTTATGGGTCAGTGGAAACAGCTGGATGGCCCAAAACCTATTTGTAGTGGCCAATCCACTTTACATTGCCCCATTCCCTTGGTTTTTAGTCTAATGCAGATGCTCCAGCACAAAGATCCTATGGATTCTTAGAGAGAATTCTATTTCTTTGTTCATGTTTCCACCCCATAACCTTCTTCTATCCCTTCCAGCTGGGAGTCACAGAGCAAACATGGCTGCTGCAGCACAGCGCTCTTTAGGGATGCCCCTGGGGGCTAGAAGTGCTGCCTCGGGCTCCGAAGTGAGAATCAAACAAGGTCAGTACTAGAGGGACCATTTTGTAAAGAAAACAATATTTATTGAGTTAATGGTGACCCTTCCATTGTGACCGTAATCTTGTCTTTCCGCAGAGGATTCTGGGAATGGAGAAAAAGCGCTTGATCACTGTGTGAGGAATCCATCAGGTCTTCCTTCTCCCCATTTTGAGGCTCTGCTGCACCAGGACAGTGATCCCAGGAGATTTGGGTCATCACCTCGAAGATCTCCGGCAGACAGTAAGATCCACTTCTCTGCTCATTCTCCCCAAACACCAGAAGATTCACTCATACGACAAGGCTGACAAACATGGGGGTCTGTTCATGGTTCGCTCACTTATTATTAGCTCCTTATTAAGTAGGGATGCACCAAATCCACTATTTTGGATTCGGCCGAACCCCCGAATCCTTTGTGAAAGATTCGGCCGAATACCGAACCGAATCCGAACCCTAATTTGCATATGCAAATTAGGTGTGGGAAGGGGGAAAAAATTTACTTCCTTGTTTTGTGACTAAAAGTCACGTGATTTCCCTCCCCATCCCTAATTTGCATATGCAAATTAGGGTTCGGATTCCGTTCGGCCGGGCAGAAGGATTCGGCCGAATCCGAATCCTGCTGAAAAAGGCCGAATCTTGGCCGAATCCCGAACCGAATCCTGGATTTGGTGCATCCCTATTATTAAGTCACATAAGGGCCCCGTGTGGATCGTTTGGGAGAGGACTGCACCAAAGAGACCAGTGTGGTCCTCTCCCTATAACATCCCAATCTGCATCTGACCAAACCCCAATTAGGGATCAGTTGGAGAGACCCTCGTTCAGCTTCCCGTGTTGCTTGTGGCCAATAAAGGAGCCACACTAGATAAACAAAGACTTCATGAATACGTTGCTTTGTGTTGCAGACATGCCATTGGGTAACTCACATCTGCACGGCTTAGTCAACTGTCTGAAGGAGATCTCCGTGTGCCGGCCACGCCTTATCCACAACCCCATCTCTGCCGTGCGATTGGGCCCAGAACTGAACCGAATCTGCTCAGGTGAGGAGTAGCGTCCGGCACAGACCATGCTTTCAAAAAATACACAATGCCATTGGGCACAACACTTTAAAGGAGAAGGAAACCCCCTGGGCACAAAACTCCCTCCCCCCTCCCCTGTGTTGCCCTGTGTGGCCTACCTGTCCCCCCGGGCAAATGCCCCTAACTTGTTACTCACCCGTCTGCGCAGGTCCTGTCCACGGAGTTCACAGGCACCATCTTCTCCCAAGCGTTCTTCTTCCTGGATTAAACGGCCTCTTCTGGCACATGCGCAGTAGGAGCATTTACCGGTATGGATCTACTGCGCATGCGCCGAATGTCACAAAGTGAAATCTGAAAACTTTGTGAATTTTGGTGCATGCGCAGTAGATCCGTACCGGGAAATGCTCCTACTGCGCATGCGCCAAAAACGCCGGTCAAAGCAGGAAGAAGAACACTTGGGAGAAGATGGCGTCTGTGAACTCCGTGGACAGGACCTGCGCAGACGGGTGAGTAACAAGTTAGGGGCATTTGCCTGGGGGGACAGGTAGGCCAGGGGGGAGGAGGGGGGAGGGTTTTTGCGCCCAGGGAATTTCCTTCTCCTTTAAATCAAGGCAATACAGTGAGCTTTATAGATTTACAGGCTAAAGGCTACGGGTTATTAAAATAAAAAGTATGATTATAGTGCTGTGTATGATAGTAACTCTGCATGAAGTTCTATAGTGAATGAAGTGCCCCCTCTTGTAAAATATAAAGAAATTATAAGTCACTGAGTAGTTCCATGACCATATAAAAGCACGAGGCTGAAGGTCATGGAACTCCGAGGTGACTTCTAATATCCTCATATTTTGCAACAGGGGGGACTTTATTTATTATAATAAATAATAGTCATGTGACAGAAATGACATCACTAAGCTCGGATTATAACTGATGACATCACTAAGCGCCGGATATCGTTTACATGATATTTATGTCTCTTGTGTATTATATACGTTTAATAGCCGCTAGCACAGAGGTCCAGTAGGAAGTGGCAGTACCAGACAAGTCTTACGACTGATGCTTATTTTTATTACAGATGGTGCTGGAGCCCTGGTCAGTCGAGGGGCAGAAGCACAAGCCCAGCACAGTCATTTCACTCGGGCTACAGACAACAGCCCTTCCCAGCCAATGCCCGAGGGCTACAACACACGCCCGGGCCGAGATGGTAAGTTGAGTGAGACTTGTGCTTAGTTACCCACCCCTGGGACAGAATCACTTCACATAAATAGTATCATTTCATCATACTTTGAAAGACATTGGGGTATATTTATCATATAGAGTGACGTTAGTGAGTGAAATTCCGCCACTCCATTCATTTCTATGGGATTTTTAAAAGAGTATCAATAAGTGAACTTTCATCCTTTGATAAATACGCCTTTCAAAACCCCAAAGAAATGATTGGAGAGTGGCGGATTTTCGCTCTAGAGGACTGTGGTGATCTCTAACTTCACTCTTTGATAAATATGCCCCAATGAGGTGCGAGTTCAGCCATTGCTGCATCCCTAAAAGTCTACACAAGTCTGTACCTTGAATGATCTTAGTGACCTGTTTATTTATACAGAAACCAGTCGCAGCTCACTTCAGACTTTTGAGAGAGGACAGGAAAAGAACCTGCTTCTTGTTTCCAGCCCCCACAGGTTGGGTCCTGTCGGCTCTCGCAGGGGTGAAGAGATTTGCTCTCCAGACCTGGGACTCAAGAGGACACACTCAGATGGTAAAAAACGGGCTGCTTTGCTAACTTTGTATTGCTGAGGAAATGAGTGAGACCTTAACTTAAAGGAACAGTTCGGTGTAAAAATAAAACTGGGTAAATAAATAGGCTGTGCAAAATAAAAAGTGTTTTCAATATAGTTAGTTAGGCAAAAATGTAATGTATAAAGGCTGGAGTGAGTGGATGTGTAACATAATAGCCAGAACACTACTTCCTGCTTTTCAGCTCTATAACTCTGAGTTAGTCAGTGACTATAAGGGGGGCCACATGGGACATAACTGTTCAGTGAGTCTGTAATTGATCCTCAGCATTCAGCTCAGATTCAAAAGCAACAGTTATGACCCATGTGACCCCCCTCAAGTCACTGATTGGTTACTGCCTGGTAACCAATCAGTGGAAAGCAAGAGAGCTGAAAAGCAGGAAGTAGTGTTCTGGCTATTATGTTACACGTCTAGTCACTCCAGCCTTTATACATTACATTTTTGGATAAATAACTATATTGAAAACACTTTTTTTCTCTAGTCGGCCCTCCTGTCAGTGCAGACGTAGTGGATTTGTCATCCTTCACCTCTGGAGGCAGGACATAATAAACTTGTTGACTCTTGGCTCCTCCTCCTCCTCTATATATAGGCTGGCTCCACGATTCCTTCCCCAGTTTTTTGTCCTGCCTTGGAGGAAAGGACAGTACTTTATTTTTTTCATTATTATTTATTTATTTCTTTATTATTTTCTTTCGTTATTCACAGGTTTTTTTATTATCACCTTCAGGGCACGCAGAGCTGCCAATTAGGTGCAACGGGATATCCAGGCAAGCAAGGGCTGCCTAAGGCCATAGGTGATACGCTGAGCTATCACAGGCAAAACAACACAAGGGTACGCAGAGCTACCCGCATTACTCACGAAGTTGTTTCATCCCCCGCTTCCCTCTTAACAAGAAAACACATGGCGGGGTACCTTCAGGTAAGCGTATGCAGCTGAGACTGCTAACACGCTATCCTGCGTCTCTTCTTATGGCTGCACCTTGACTGAAGCAAGGCAGTGTTCCACATTTAGCAAAGTATCGCAGCTGACACTGATATTGTGTAAAAACATCTACACTGTTACTTGCGGGAGTTAGCGCCTCTATGGCGGCGGGGAAGGGTGCGCGCTTACCAGGTACTGTGTCTTCAGCGGTTCCTAGGACAACGAACCGCGCAGGAGCAAAAGCGCACCATAACAGGTTCGCGCCTCTAACTGAGTCGCACTGACGTCACCAGACCGCGCCATTGCATGCTGCATTCTGCGCACGGAGCGCTTACTATAGTCTTCAGCAGCAGCCTGTCTACGGACTGACACAGATTAACAGGTGATCTTTTCACTACAGTAGGCACAAAGTATATTGCGCCCCAGATCAGAACAGCATAACGACCTGGGATACAAAGTGACTCTATATTACTCAGGGAACATTCTTTAAGGGGACATTAACTACATTATGGAGAAAGCAGTTTCCCTGACAGAACTGCGTGCAGATATTCCAGGGGTTAAAAAGACAAAGCCCCAACAAAAGAGACCTGAGAAACTACCTAAATGTAAGAGCTGTAGACATTCCTTGAGAAAGTCAGAGAGAAACTACTGCTCGGACTGTAAGCCACAAAGGAGAGCAGAGTCACAAGGCCCACCTGTGTTGTCCCCTCAAACTATGCCAGCACTTACAGCAGAGGGAGCCTGTACTACTCCCATTGCTGAAGACAGGGGTACTTCACCCGGTCCCTTTTTACCGGTACCAACCACACCTTCCACGCCCAACTCGAGGCTGCTACCTTTACCCCACGGCATAAACCAGATTCCGGCCCCCCACCTACAGTACCACCTCAATTTGGGGAATTTATGCAATGGATTATGAATTCAATCCAACCACTACCTTCAACATCTGGACCAGCCCCACTAGTGAACAAAGGACCAAAAAAACGCAAAGCCCCAACAACACTAGTCTCCTCATCTGAATCAGAGGACGGGTTGGCATCAGATTCAGACGAAGAGGTTCAAACCCTTCATGAGAAAGATTTTTCTGATCATGATTCCACGGAGGCAGAGTCGGACACAGAACAGTCTGGTGTCGCTAATACCGAAGTCTCTCGGAAGTTACTCAGGGAAATGCTGCAAACATTAGAAATCAAGGATGAGTCAGTTACCCTATCGAAAGCAGATTGTTGGGGGTCCACAAGAAATCTCAGCTGACATTTCCAGTCTTTAACTCAGTAACACAGGCTATTGAAGCAGAATGGAACCAACCTGACAGACGAATTGCTCTGACTCAGAGATTCTTCAAAACCTATCCTGTACCAGAAGAACACCAGAAGAAGTGGGACAAAGCCCCTCGTGTGGACTCGGCAGTAGCTAGGTTATCCAGACATACAGCTCTTCCTGCAGAAGAGGCGGCTTTCAAAGACCCACTAGATCGTCGTATGGAATCTACCTTAAAGAGATCCTATATCCAGGCGGCAGCTATACTTCGTCCGGCGGTAGCTTCTGCGGGGTTAGCTCGCACGGCCAAACATTGGGCACAAGAACTGGCCCACAACCCACCATCATCAAGCCAGGAATTACAGGAGGAACTGGACAAGCTCATGACGGCTTTCACGTTCTTGGCGGAGGCCTCTATGGAGATTACCAAGCTAGCAGCCAAGGCCACTGCGAATGCGGTAGTTACCAGACGTGCACTGTGGCTCCGACACTGGTCCAGTGACACTGCATCTAAGATGAGACTCTTATCCTTAAGATTCACTGGTGATTCACTCTTCGGCCCTGACCTCAAACAGATCATAGCAGAGGTGACGGGGGGTAAGAGTACCTTCCTCCCTACCACACGAAAACAAAGGTTTGACACACCAAACAAATTTCCTAACAGAAAGAGTTGGAATACACAGTCCAGACCTTTTCGCTCCTTTCGTTCCAACTTCAAGACTTCTACCTCTGACCAAACACAGAAGCGTAGGCCAGCATGGCAACAACACAGCCGTACAAACACTAAGAAGACAACCACAAACAGATCCACTTCCGCCTGACTCAGCCCATCAAGGGCAGGGTCGAGTGGGAGGAAGGCTACAAAGATACCTTGGAGAATGGAAAACACACGTTACAGACAACTGGGTTCTAACGATAATTCAACAGGGCTACAGAATTCCATTCTCACCCCACCTACCACCCAGACAGTTTCGTACATCCACTTCCACCACCAAACAACAACTTCTCCTAAAAACCACAACATCTTTACTTCAAGAGGGGGTTATAGAAGCGGTGCCAAAGCAACAGCGGTTCAGAGGCTTCTATTCCAACCTCTTCTTAGTCCGCAAGAAGGAAGGCACATTCAGACCGGTACTCAACCTCAAGCCCTTGAATCCTATGGTTACAAAACAGAGGTTCAAGATGGAATCAGTTCGATCCGTGATAGCATCCATGGAACCATACCATTTCATGACTTCCATCGATCTTCAGGATGCATATTTACACATACCGATCTGCCCAGATTCTCGCAAATTTCTACGGTTTGCAATCGGCGACCATCATTACCAATTTTCAGCCTTACCCTTTGGACTCTGTACTGCGCCACGTGTGTTTACCAAGGTACTCAGCCCGGTAATAGCCTACCTCAGACAATTGGGCATAAAGATTCTCCCCTATTTGGACGATCTTCTGATCTCGGCGCCATCTGCCGCGCAGGCGGCCAGAGACACTCAGACTTGCCTTCAAGTACTAACCCGGCACGGGTGGTTAATAAACTATCGCAGGAGCGCTCTACGACCCAGCCGGGACATCAGATTTCTGGGCCTCAACTTCAATTCTCAAGCGCAGAAAGTGCTGTTACCACAGGACAAGATAGACACTTTGATTCACACTACTCAGTGCTTCCTAGCGGCTTTAACAGTTTCAGCAGGGACTGTCTCAGACTGCTGGGACTGATGGTCTCCGCTCTGGAAGCAATTCCCTTCTTGAGGTTTCACATCCGACCACTTCAAAACAATTTCCTCTGCCAGTGGAACAAGAACCACAAGGACTTGCAACAACTCATACCCATAACGAACTCAACCAAACTGAGTCTGCTTTGGTGGACACTCCCAGAGAACCTCAACAAGGGCAGAAGCTGGGCTCCAATTCACTGGGAAGTGGTAACCACAGATGCCAGTCTCAGGGGTTGGGGAGCAGTTTATCGCAACTACACCCTACAGGGCCGGTGGGAACCACAGGACACCGTGTTACCCATCAATGTCTTGGAGCTAAAAGCAATCACGAATGCACTAGAGGGCTGGACGACACTACTCCATCACCGGTCGGTCAGAGTGCAGTCCGACAATGCCACGGCCGTGGCTTACATCAACAAACAAGGCGGCACACGCAGCAGACTTGCCATGCAGGAAGTGACCAGCATTCTTACCTGGGCGGAACGGACAGTGCAAAACCTTTCAGCAGTGTTCATACCCGGGGTACAGAACTGGGAGGCCGACTATCTGAGCAGAACTACCATCGATCAGGGAGAATGGTCCCTACACGACGACGTGTTTCGACAGTTGGTACTCAGATGGGGAACACCGGAAATCGACATGCTAGCCTCCAGGCACAACCGCAAACTTCCGGTTTACTGTGGCAGGACGAGAGACCCGGGAACAACTTACCTGGATGCTCTAGTCATCCCTTGGGATTTCACACTCGTGTATGCATTCCCACCACTTCCAATCCTACCCAGGATTATCGACAAGATAAAGCGCAGCGCTGCCACAACAATCCTCATCGCACCCGACTGGCCAAACCGAGTTTGGTACACAGATTTGATTCAACTATCCGTCTCCAAACCCTTCAGGTTACCTCTCCGCCCGGACCTCCTAACTCAGGGTCCTGTCACTCACCCCAATTTGACTCTCCTTTGTTTAACGGCATGGCTCTTGAGACCAGGGGATGGGCTCAGCAGGGGTATTCGCAGAAGGCAATAGACATCTTATTGCAGGCTAGAAAGCGTTCTACCTCAAGAATCTACTACAAGGTGTGGAGAACTTTCATCTCATGGTGTAACCAACGAAACCTCTCGTGTGAAGCGGAGTCTCCCTATGCCATCATTGAATTTCTTGCGGAAGGGTTCCATAAGGGCTTAGCACTGCGGACACTAAAAACTCAGGTGTCGGCCATCTCTGCATTGACTCACACACGTTGTGCGGACAGGCCCGCCATACAACAGTTTTTTAAGGGTGTAGCCAGAACACGGCCATCCCTCAGACAGCCGCTTCCGACCTGGGATCTCCCACTAGTTCTCAATGCCCTTCAAACCGCTCCCTTTGAGCCACTGGACTCATGTGACCTTAAATGGCTGACCTTCAAAGTTGCCTTTTTGATAGCCATCACCTCAGCAAAGAGGGTGTCCGAGCTTGCAGCTTTTTCTTGTAAGGAACCATGGACTTCCCTTCATGCAGATAAGGCAGTCCTTAGGACCATGCCAGGATTCTTGCCGAAAGTTGTATCCGACTTCCACATTAACCAAGATGTTATTCTTCCTTCATTTTGCCCGAATCCAACTCATGTCAGGGAAAAATCACTTCATACCTTGGACGCAGTGAGGGCACTGCGGATCTATTTGAGGAGATCCTTACCGTACCGGAAGTCTGACTCTTTGTTTATTTCCTATGCTACTACTCACAAGGGTTTAGCAGTGTCTAAGAGAACAATCGCTCGCTGGTTAGTTGAGACGATCAACGTGGCTTATGATTTTCAACATCAACTTAGACCTTTTGCAGTTAAGGCCCATTCTACAAGAGCACAGAGTACTTCATGGGCGCTTCAGAATATGGCAACTGCAGAACAAATCTGCAAGGCTGCTACTTGGGCGTCTCCCAATACTTTTATAAAGTTTTATAGGTTAAATGTTTTGGCTTCTCAACCGGCCATGTTTTACAGGCTGCAGTAGCAATATGATTAGGTAAATTGAGGCTACTCAGTCGTTCATTATACCCACCCTTTTTGAGGGACAGCTTTTGGACGTCCCACTACGTCTGCACTGACAGGAGGGCCGACTAGAGAAAAGGGGATTTTGTACTTACTGTAAAAACCCTTTCTAGTAGGCCCGAACTGTCAGTGCAGTAAGTCCCACCCAGGCTGATTTTAGTATGGGTACAGGGACCTCTTTCTCGCTATCTACTCTGGCTGTTGTCTCTTGCTCTTCTTTCTGACTGTACTGTCTCCACTGCCTGAGCTTGCAAAAGAACTGGGGAAGGAATCGTGGAGCCAGCCTATATATAGAGGAGGAGCCAAGAGTCAACAAGTTTATTATGTCCTGCCTCCAGAGGTGAAGGATGACAAATCCACTACGTCTGCACTGACAGTTCGGGCCTACTAGAAAGGGTTTTTACGGTAAGTACAAAATCCCCTTATTTTGCACAGCCTATCTATTTACCCAGTTTTTATTTTTACACTGAACAATTCCTTTAAATATGTGGGTTAATCAGGGAACTGGTTTCTATCCCTATGTCACTGACTGTCCCACTATTTAGTAAGCAGTGTCCTAATGTGGGTTTGTGTTAGAGATGCACCGAATCCAGGATTTGGTTCGGGATTCGTCCAGGATTCGCCCTTTTTCAGCTGGATTCGGCCGAATCCTTCGGCCTGGCCGAAATGAATCCGCATATGCAAATTAGGAGCGGGAGGGAAATTGCATGACTTTTTGTCCCAAAACAAGGAAGTAAAAAATGTTTTCTCCTTCCCACCCCTTATTTGCATATGCAAATTAGGATTCGGTTCAGTATTCACCCAAATCTTTAGCAAAGGAATCGGGGGGTTCGGCAGTATCCAAAATCGTGGATTTGGTGCATCCCTAGTTTGTGTGAGTTCTCTGAAACGTGTCTGTGTTTAGCAGATCTGTCCGGCCTGCTCGGTGCAATAAGCAGCACAAAGAGAGCAGCCCTGGGGTCCTCCAGCCCTTCCTTCCCTGTGACTTGGAGCTCTCCTGCGCGCCGCAATATCCTGAAACCACCAGAAGAGGCTCTACCTGCTCGCTGTGATGGTAACTAGAACCTTCTATTATTCATTGAGTGTTATCTGTACCCCCTATACTCCCTCACTGTGTGTCTGTGTATCATGTTTATCCCAGAATCTCCAGCCTGGAAGTCCCATTTGATGAGTGTGATGAAATGTGTGAAGAAGATCCCAACCTGCAAACCAAGTCCTCCCACCACTCACTGTGGCTCTCCCAGGTTCCCCACCTCTAGCCGCGGCCCGACAAGACCTGAGATGGACCTCAGCAGAGCCAGCGCACAAGGTGGGTTACCAGCCTTTGTCCAGGTTGATAGAAGGTGCGGCTGAGGTTGTGGGGGATTGTGTGTTGGCTAATGCTGCACTGTGTGT
Source organism: Xenopus petersii (assembly GCA_038501925.1). Classification (NCBI taxonomy): domain Eukaryota; kingdom Metazoa; phylum Chordata; class Amphibia; order Anura; family Pipidae; genus Xenopus; species Xenopus petersii. The sequence goes on along the minus strand of CM076682.1, from coordinate 163,284,608 downwards.
CCAGGTGCCAATACAGAGGGCAAGCAGAAAGTGAGCCACGTCCTGGTGAAGGAGGAGAAGGAGCAAAGCCCTTCATGGCCGGCGGGGACTATGTGGGTGCAGCCAGACAGCAGTTCCAGAGACACGGACAAAGCAGGTGAGCACTGGAGAACGTTCCTTGGATGTTATTAAAGGGATACTATAGAATACTTGAAGTACAGCACCGGTTTATGTTTAAAGTAAAAAAGCCTTTATTCGAAACACATGTCAACGATGTGGATAACAGGGACGTTTTAGGCCTAGTTTGGATACTGTCTTGGGGAAAAAAAAATTTTTAAACACACCAGTTAATAGTGCTGCTCCAGCAGAATTCAGCACTGAAATCCATTTCTCAAAAGAGCAAACAGATTTTTTTTATATTCAATTTTGAAATCTGACATGGGGCTAGACATATTGTCAGTTTCCCAGCTGCCCCTGGTCATGTGACTTGTGCTCTGATAAACTTCAGTCACTCTTTACTGCTGTACTGCAAGTTGGAGTGATATCACCCCCTTCCTTCCCCCCTCCCAGCAGCCAAACAACAGAACAATGGGAAGGTAACCAGATAGCAGCTCCCTAACACAAGATAACAGCTGCCTGGTAGATCTAAGAACAACACTCAATAGTAAAATCCAGGTCCCACTGAGACACATTCAGTTACATTGAGTAGGAGAAACAACAGGCTGCCAGAAAGCAGTTCCATCCTAAAGTGCTGGCTCTTTCTGAAATCACATGACCAGGCAAAATGACCTGAGATGCACCTACACACCAATATTACAACTAAATACACTTGCTGGTTCAGGAATGACATTTTATATTGTACAGTCAATTATTTGCAGTGTAAACAGTGTCATTTAGAAATAAAAACGACACCATAATAATCATGACCGAATCCCTTTAACTTATTGCTTGGGGCAATATTCAACCCAATTGTCTCTCTACAGGTCCTTCTGGGAAGAACATTCACTTGAGTGGTCTGATGAAGCTTATGGAGGGGATTCCAGGCTGTGACTCCAGTGGCCCCTCTAGATCCATGTACAGCATTGCTGTGGGGCAAACTGATGGCAGGAAACCCGGCAGGAGCAACCAGCTGCCATACTGTAATGGTGAGTGATAGTTCAGCGTCACTGTCACTCACATACTTGTGTGTAGCAGGAACTGACCAATAAACACTTGTTATGATCTGTGTTATTTTACTCCTAGATGACGGCTGTTTCCTCCCGGAGCTGAGTGATAACACCATTGCATCAGTGGACTCCGTGTTTAGTGATGATACAAGTCTGTCCTCAGAGAATGGTAATTCCTCTCTCACCTTGGGGGACACCAAACCAGAGCCAATTATATTGCAAGTTGGAGTGATATCGCCCACCTCCCTTCCCCTGGGTCTTAAAAGAGAACTTAACCATAAAAATGAATGTGGCTAAAAATGGCATATTTTATATAGTGAACTTATTGCAGGAGGCTAAAGTTTGAGCTTGTCAGTAGCAGCAATGATCCAGGACTTCAAACTTGTCACGGGGTCACCATCTTGGAAAGTGTCTGTGACACTCACATGCTCAGTGGGCTCTGATTGGCTGTTGAGAAGCTAAGCTTAGGGCTCGTCACTAATTATGCAGCAGAAAATGAGCTTCCCTGGCTGTAATATAAGCTGATGCTACAGGTTTGCTGATTATTGGATTCTGATGCTAATTGCACTGGTTTCTGTGCTGCCATGTAGTAATTATGTGTATTAATTACTAATCAGCCTTATATTGTGACATTTCTATTCTATGTGTACTGTATATTGTGAGTGGCTCTCTAAGCTCAGTAAGTGACAGCAGCACAGAGCATGTGCAGTGAATCAGCAGAAAAGAAGATGGGGAGCTACTGGGGCATCTTTGGAGACACAGATCTTTACTGCTAAAGGGCTGTGGTTGCCTTGGGCTGGTACAGAAGCACAAAACATCATGTACAACATTTCTACCTACTTCTTTATTTAAAGAATAAAGGATACTGTAGCGGGAAAACATATATTTCTCCAGGTCTGCTTGGGGGACACAGGGACAGTGGGGTATAGCTGGTACATCTAGGAGGCAGGACACAACTAGAAAAAAACTGGTTCCTCCTCCACTGGCTATACCCCCAGTAGGCGGAGCTCAACTCAGTTTGAGTTGTGTCCTCAGGAGGATAGGACATGTGTTTTCTCTCTACAAGATGTGTGTTTCAGTTTGACTGGCACTTGGGGCTGTACAGGCCCTCTACACTGAGTAGAGGTTCCTTATGTCACCCCCCTACGTGGGACCAGTCTCCGGGGTTTTTGAAATGCCTTGTGCAGTAACCACCCAGCCTGATACCCTTTTTTCCCCCTTGCAGGGAAAAAGAAGAGCTGGCCGGCAGACTGTATTCAGAGGCTCCTGGGGTAAGTCATATTTATACTTGCGCCCATCGATACAGCGCTTAGTGCGCTTAGAGCCCTGGCTGGAGCTTGCTGTTTTTTGCTGCTGAATGGATGCGCCTCCCTTCCGCGCAACTCCTTAGGGACAAAACGCAGAGATTTCCCTCTCTCCCTCTCCTGCAGTATCGGAAAGCGCTTCCGGTTAAGGGAGCGGGGAGGGCCGTGCGCAATGGCTACAACTGCGCATTTTCACAGATTTTTCTCCCATGCGCGCCACCGTCGATGCGTTCCACGGTGGTTTCGCGCGCTTTGTAACAGCGGCGGCCATTTTGTTTTCAGTTTCTGAACGCTGCACCACACAGTTGTGCGGTTCAGTGCCGTTCTGGCTTCTCAGCAATAGGGGGATTTTTTTTCTGCCTGCAGAGTGGGACAACACAACGCCTACAGCTCCAGCCACACAGTGGGGTATTCTGTCTGATTCATCATCAGCAGGGCACACCCAGAACAGCTGTTCCTCCTTCCCTGTGCCATCCTCCACAGGTTAGTGTTCAGCTAGGGCCTTTTATTACACGGAGTAGGTCTCATTCCACTCCTCTGATACTCCATCCTTAGCATGTCTGAGGGTCAAAGCGACAACCTCTTTCCCAGGGCAGCACCTACTGCCTCTGTTAGATACCTTGCCTGTGCCAAATGCCGCAAACGTTTGCCCTCAGGGCACAAAGACCCATTATGCTCCAAATGTAAAACTGTTGCCCGTGATTCTGAATCCCCAGGACCTATCATCCCTTCGGGAGATCAGACTTCTCAAGGTGATTCCTCTTCCAAGGGAGTGACTCCTCAACGTGTCTCCCCACCCAGGGACCCTTCTCCTCCTCAATGGGCAGCCCAGCTTGCCACTGGGATTCCTAGATTGGCACAATCCTTAGACAAACTATTGTCTCGTTTGGAAAACCCTAAGGGGAAGGCCGCAAAAAGAAGAGCTCCATCTCCATCCGATGAGGGCAGCGATTCCCCTCCCTGTATGTCTCCCACTCATCCCTTAGACTCAGATGATGTGGGCGATCAATCCGAGGGTGAACTTCTATCCAACTCTGACCAAGACGAGGAGGAGTCACACAAACCCTCCTCAGAATCTGTAGATTCTCTAATTTCCTCTGTTTTGGAGACTCTCCAACTTCAAGAACCAGAAGCGTCTGCCGAATCCTCTAAGACTCTTTTCAAACGTCACAGCAAAGCTTCGCCTGTTTTTCCTTCTCATTCCCAACTGGATCAAATCATCCAACAGGAGTGGGACAAACCTGAGAGGCGTTTTCAAATAAACCGCCGGTTTCAAAAACTTTACCCCTTTTCCAACTGATCTCACCGAAAAATGGTCTTTACCACCTTCTGTGGACGCACCGGTGTCCCGACTTTCCAAGAATACCGCTCTCCCAGTCCCTGATGCATCATCCTTTAAGGATTCCATGGATAAGAAGCTTGAGAGCCTTCTTCGCTCCCTTTTCTCAGCAACGGGTACCTCTCTACGGCCTGTTTTAGCGACAGCCTGGGTCAGCAGAGCCATCCAGTCCTGGTCCGAGTCCCTACTGGACGCTATTTCATCGGGGGTTCCTCGGCACGAACTTTCACACCTAGTTTCCCAGATTAAAGAGGCAAATAACTATATCTCTGAGGCTTCTCTGGACGCCGCCCAAGTCATCAGTAGGTCCTCTGCCTTAGCAATTGCAGCTCGCAGGTCCTTATGGATGAAACTATGGTCAGCCGACTTCTCTTCCAAAAGATCCCTGACCTCCATTCCCTTCAAGGGTAAGCTTCTCTTTGGGCCTGAATTGGAGAAGATTATTAGTCAGGCCACGGGAGGAAAGAGTACTCTTCTTCCGCAACCCAAGGCACGGCCCACCTTTCGAAGGGGAAGACTTTTTCGTGGCTCCCAGGCTAAGACTTCCAGATCTTCCCCACCTCGACAATCCTTCTCATCGCGTGGTCGTTTCCAAAATAAGCCAAGACCCACCTGGCACAACAAGAAACACAATCTCAAGTCCGGGGACAAGTCTACCTCGGCATGACGGTGTCCCCGCACCTCCAGCCACTTCACAAATAGGAGGGAGGTTAAGTCTGTTCGCCGACGCCTGGCTCACACTTGTACAGGATGCCTGGATCCAGGAGGTGGTGACTCAAGGTTATCATCTAGAGTTTTCAACCCCTCCTCCTCATCGTTTTTTCATGTCCAGACTTCCGACAGAACCACACAAACGAACAGCCTTTCTAAACGTCATCTCCAGCCTTCTACTCTCAAAGGTGATAACCCCCGTGCCCGCGACAGATCTTTTCAAGGGCTACTATTCAAACCTCTTCGTAGTACCCAAGAAGGACGGGTCAGTTCGTCCCATCCTCGATTTAAAGGAGTTGAACAAACATATTCGCCCCAGACGCTTCAAGATGGAATCTCTCAGATCCGTCATTTCTGCAATGACTCCAGGCCAGTTCCTGGTCTCTCTGGACATAAAGGACGCTTACCTACATGTCCCCATTTTCCATCCTCATCAGAGATTTTTGAGATTTGCCTTCCAAAACCACCATTTCCAGTTCACGAGCCTTCCCTTCGGACTCACCTCAGCTCCCCGAGTCTTCACCAAGATCATGGCGGCAGCCACGGCCGTGATCCGAGGTGCGGGTGTCTCCATCACACCATACCTGGACGATCTGTTGATCAAGGCTCCCTCCTTTTGGGATGCTCACCGTTCCCTGGAGATCACTCTGGACAAGTTACAACAGTTCGGTTGGGTTCTGAACCTCTCAAAATCCTCTCTGATTCCCAGTCAATCCATGATGTTCCTCGGCATGCACTTCAACACGAAGACGCAAAGGATCTCTCTCCCTCTAGAGAAGGCTCTTCACCTCCAACTATTAGTGAAGTCTCTCCTACAGAAGAAGCAACACACTGTTCGGTTTTGCATGAAGGTGCTGGGAGTCATGGTCTCCACCATAGAAGCGGTTCCATTCGCCCAGTTCCATCTCCGAGAGCTTCAATGGAACATTCTCACGATGTGGAAAAGACGATCCCTTCTACAAGAGATTCGCCTCGCTCGCAAGACGAGGGTATCCCTTCTCTGGTGGTTAAAAACCTCCCACCTGACGTCAGGCAGACCGCTGGGAGACCCGCACTGGAGAGTTCTGACCACAGACGCAAGCCTGTTCGGGTGGGGAGCGGTTCTCGAAGGCCGTCCGGCTCAGGGTGTCTGGAATTCAGAAGAAAAGAAACTACCGATCAATCTTCTGGAAATTCGAGCAATTCGTCTAGGTCTCCTTCACTGGCAGCGGGTCTTATCGAACCAAGCGGTGAAGATCCAGACGGACAATGCCACAGTGGTGGCTTACATCAACCACCAAGGGGGCACACGGAGCAGAGGGGCCCTAGACGAAGTCAGAAAAATCTTCCTCTGGGCAGAAAGTCAGAATACCATCCTCTCCGCCATATACATCCCGGGCCTCCTGAACTGGGAAGCGGACTTCCTAAGCCGACAATCCATAGACCCGGGCGAATGGTCGCTAAACGACGAGGTGTTTCTCGAAATCACTCAGATGTGGGGCACTCCGGAAGTGGACCTCCTGGCGACCCGTCACAACCGAAAGGTGAACGGATTTCTAGCCCGATACAGAGATCCTCTAGCCTTAGATGTCGACGCCCTCACAGCGGACTGGCACTTTCGCCTGGCGTATGCCTTTCCTCCCCTTCCACTCCTGCCAAGGATCATCAGAAGGCTACAAACTGTTCAGTTGACACTCATTCTCATAGCTCCAAAGTGGCCCCGTCGCTCCTGGTTCACAGATCTGATCAACCTGTCCGTGGCGGAACCATGGACTCTGCCTCTCCTTCCAGACCTTCTCTCGCAGGGTCCAATCAATCACCCAAATCCTTCACACCTCAACTTGACGGCGTGGCTCTTGAGACACACATCCTGACACAGAAGGGGTTTTCTGAGGCGGTGGCTCGCACCATGTGTGCAGCGAGGAAGCCTGTTTCAGCGAAGACATACCATCGAGTCTGGTCTACCTACCGTCAGTGGTGCTCCCGCAACAGCAGGGCCTTTAGGACCTTTTCGGTGCCTGACCTTCTTGAGTTTCTTCAGGAGGGATTATCCATGGGGCTGTCACTCGGTTCTCTCAAGTCACAGATCTCTGCTCTCTCGGTTCTTTTCCAGAAGCGCCTCGCCTTGTTATCTGACGTCAAAGTCTTCATGCAAGGGGTCGCACATGTCGCTCCACCAATAAGGCCACCAGCTCCTCTCTGGGATCTCACGCTAGTGTTGGGGGCACTCCAACATCCACCCTTTGAACCGATGGGGTCTGTGTCCCTTCAATGGCTTACTTGGAAGACGGTGTTTCTTCTAGCAATAGCTTTGGCAAGGCGTGTTTCGGAATTGAACGCCCTATCCTGCAAGCCACCCTTCCTAGTTTTTCATCACGACAGAGCGGTTCTCAGAACTATTCCCTCCTTCCTACCCAAGGTGGTCTCGGATTTTCATTTGAACCAAGAAATAACGATTCCTACCTTCTGTCCTGCACCATCAAATCCAAAGGAGGTGGTTCTACATTCTCTGGATCCGGTCAGAGCCCTGAAATTCTATCTTCACAGAGTTAAAGACTTCCGTAAGACTGATGCTCTGCTGGTTTTGCCTTCGGGCCCCCAGAAGGGTTCTCGGGCCTCAAAACCTACTATTTCCCGCTGGATCAAACAAGCCATTCAGCGAGCCTACACCGCACGAGGTCGAACGCCTCCGTCCAGGATTACTGCCCACTCTACCAGGGGAATGAGTACGTCCTGGGCATTCAGAAATCAGGCATCAGCTGACCAGCTGTGCAAGGCAGCTACGTGGACCTCCGTCCACTCCTTTGCCAAATTCTACCATTTTGATACCTTTGCGGCCTCTGACACTCGCTTCGGTAGGAAGGTGCTTCAAGCCGCAGTGGTTTCTTCCACTTAAGCCTCAATCTCCCACCCGGAGCCTTTAGAGGGACAGCTTTGGTATGTCCCCACTGTCCCTGTGTCCCCCAAGCAGACCTGGAGAAAAGGAGATTTTGTGTAACTCACCGTTAAATCTTTTTCTCCTCGGTCTCTTGGGGGACACAGGGCTTCCCTCCCTGGATTGAGGCTCTCTGTTTTTTCCATCAGACATGTTACGTTAACGGGGTTGGAGTTTTGCATTTTCTCCTTCTGATTATTATAATTATCCTTGTTTTTCCTGTTGACTTTGTTACAAACTGAGTTGAGCTCCGCCTACTGGGGGTATAGCCAGTGGAGGAGGAACCAGTTTTTTTCTAGTTGTGTCCTGCCTCCTAGATGTACCAGCTATACCCCACTGTCCCTGTGTCCCCCAAGAGACCGAGGAGAAAAAGATTTAACGGTTACACAAAATCTCCTTTTTTCAAAACCCATCAGTTAATAGTGCTGCTCCAGCAGAATTCTACACTAAGGGTAAGGTCACACTGGGGAGATTTAATCGCTTGGCGACTAATCGCCTAGTCTGTACGGCGCCCAATCTCCCCGAATGCCTTACCTTACTGTCTTGCGCCAACTAAAATGAAAAGTCGCCAGCAGCATCGCGAGGCAACTTTGGGTTCACAGAGCATGTGCAGTGAATCAGCAGAAAAGAAGATGGGGAGCTACTGGGGCATCTTTGGAGACACAGATCTTTACTGCTAAAGGGCTGTGGTTGCCTTGGGCTGGTACAGAAGCACAAAACATCATTTACAACATTTCTAGCTACTTCTTTAGTTAGGCTTTAGTTCTCCTTTAATGTACAAAACACTATGTCCTTTCCCTGCAGGTCCCACTTGTCAGACCCAGTTAAGTGAGAGGAGAGGAGCCCGCAGGGATGTGCCAGAGAGAAGCAGATGTGCTGCTGAGGATGGTAAGAGATCACAGGATCTTTACTACATGTTTATAACTGTGAGTAGATCAGGTTCCGCTGATACTGGCTGCTTGGGACTGTAACTCCCACCCCATACTATTGACTAAGGCAGAATCATTTAATGACAGTTTCTGGGACAACAAAGGGACACGTTTTTGCAGATGGAGCAAATCACACTGTGGGCAATAACTAGTCCCACTCACCAAGTGCCCTGGCTCCATCTACATCAGGCGAGCGCCCAATGAGGTTCTGTCTCCATAGGTGAAGCCTCCCTCGCGGCTATCAGTGGCCTGCAGAAGGTGGTCCGTGGCTTTCTGGAGCAGGAGTGCACAAGCCCATTATCTGCCGTACAGAGAGAAGTTTCTGCTGAGAAGAACAGGATTCAGGAGGAGAATGGTAAGTTTAGGGCTAATGAGTCACAGCCATTGGCTAATGTCATGAGAAGGAAACGGTAGAACTTGTGCCGATGGTAATGGGTGGGGCCACTGAAACTGAACCCTCCCAGCTACTGTAGCTCTCAGTTGCCTTATAGGAAAGTGTTTCCCTGTTTCAGGAGACGTGGCCACGTATCTGCAGACTCCATTGCCGGCCTGGAGAGGTGCATTTCTGTGTCACAATGACAAGTGGCCCCCTGGGAATGGTAAGTGGGTGTGATTTTTGGGAACGACACACATCAGAAAGCAAATGTATTGGGGTTCCATCCTCTTCCTTGTGTTCTCCTTGTGAGCAGATTCCTCGTACTCAGCCCTGAGTGGGCTCCAGAAGGTGGTGAATGGCTTCTCTGAGTTGGACTGTGTCAGCCCTTTCTCTGCTGTGAGCACTAATACCAGCGAGGGGGGCACCGACACCTCCACTAATAAGAAAGGAGAACAGCAAGTCCGGGGTGAGCACTCCTCCTTGTTCTTACTCTATCTCTGCTCCTACTCACTCCATCTCTACTCCTACTCACTCTATCTCTGCTCGCTCCCCTGTGTTCTTACTCATTCTGTCTCTGCTCCTACTCACTCCTCCTTGTTTTTACTCTCTCTGTCTCTGCTCCTACTCGCTCCTCCCTGTTCTTACTCAAGCTATCTCTGCTCCTGCTCGCTCCTCCTTGTTCTTACTCACTTTATCTCTGCTCCTACTTGCTCCTACTCACTCTATCTCTGCTCGCTCCTCCGTGTTCTTACTCACTCTGTCTCTGCTCCTACTCACTCCTCCTTGTTTTTACTCTCTCTGTCTCTGCTCCTACTCGCTCCTCCCTGTTCTTACTCAAGCTATCTCTGCTCCTACTCGCTCCTCCTTGTTCTTACTCTCTCTATCTCTGCTTCTGCTCGCTCCTCCGTGTTCTTACTCATTCTTTCTCTGCTCCTACTAACTCCTCCTTGTTCTTACTCTCTCTATCTCTGCTTCTGCTCACTCCTCCTTGTTCTTACTCACTCTGTCTCTGCTCCTACTCACTTCTCCTTGTTCTTACTCACTCTCTGCTCCTACTGGCTCCTCCCTGTTCTTACTCAATCTATCTCTGCTCCTGCTCGCTCCTCCTTGTTCTTACTCACACTATCTCTGCTCCTACTCACTCCACCCTCTGTATCACTGACCCTTCTTGCCTCTGTCTATTACTGACCCTCCTGCCTCCTGCATCCTGGTTCTCCCTTTGCAGCTCATTCTTCATACTTCGCCCTCTCTGGGCTGCAGAAAGTGGTTAATGGTGTTGTGGATATTGGGTGCTTGAGCCCCTTCACTACTACCAGTAACGTGTCTAGCGACGGAGGGCAGGACACCAGCCTGAAGAAGAGATGTGATGGTCAGTTGTACTTACAATATATATTTATACATAAATAGGAGTCTGATATGTTACCCGTCAACTGATTTGCCCTGAATATTTATAGAAATATTTCTAAAGAAATGCTAAAATATTTTTCTGGTGTTTCTTGACGCACATTAGATTCCTCGCAAGTGTCACCGAGACCGTCAGGAGAGAAGCAAATTCTACTGCCCCCAAGGGCCCCGGCTGGTGAGTGTTGGTGTCAGGTGAGACAGGAATCTCGTATAGTAAATACTAGAAGTGTAGGGGAAAAGCAAGGCCACGGGGTATAGAGCAAGACTGAGGGTCTGTACCGTTGGGTATTGGTTCCACCAATTCTTCTCGCTTTTCAGCTAAATGTGATCCAGGGAAGACCAGCAGTGCACACAGCAGCCCTCGACTTAAACCCACACCCAGAAGCCATTGCATCGATCTGACGCAGGAGGAGGAGCCTGTCCCTAATAAAACAAGTGCACTGATCCCAGAGAGGCAGGAGAGGAGCACCCCCCGCAGGCCAGGTGGGATTCTGCTAGTGATCCATCTTTAATTCCAACTGGTTAATGACAGACTGATGTTCATTCTCCTGCTCTCGTTTGTACAGTTGAGCTCCCTCGTGTCCCGCCGTCCAGCAGTCAATTCATTGATCTGACCAGAGAGGACGAACCACTCAATAAACTCAAATCCTTCAACCCACCAGCAGGAGGCGCAACGTCCTCCCATTCTGGTAAGATTCGGTGCCGCAATAACATCTGCTTTATGGCAAGTGAACTGCCGAGCCCAGGCCTTGAATACAGACGTGGATTGTGTTGAATTAAAGGGGACATATTCCCTGCATTGTATCATTTCTATAAAATATTGTTATTATGTTGATAAGAGTAACTAGAATCTGTTGACCAAGAGTGCCTCCTTCTCTCTCTTTCTCAATCTTGTTCTCTGTTAGTGAGCGTAAACAAGGCCACTCACTCAGAAAAGAGACCCCGGCCGTGTATAGACTTGACAAGGGAGAGACGGGTGGATGTAAATAAGCCATTGGATCCAGGCCAGTCAGGACAGGAGCACAAGAGGATGAGAGCAGGTAACCCCAGAATAAACACAATGGATCCCTTGTGTACCCCCTGCCAAGAACCCAGCACCCACTAATCACTATACTTTCTACGCTTCTAGGAGTCCCTGTAGTAAATGAACATCTCAGTGGACTGGAGAAGCTCTTGAAAGATGTTCCTGCATTTACTCCCAGTAACCAACCCAGTGGGTATCGACAGAATGCAACCTGGTGGTTCAAAAGCACATCCTCTCATGGTATGATCCTTGTTATGATCCTCTCATGGTATGATCCTTGTAATGATCCTCTCATGGTATGATCCTTGTAATCGTCCTCTCTTGGTATGATCCTTGTAATGACCCGTGTAATGATCCTCTTGTGGTATGATCCTTGTACTGATCCTCTCATGGTATGATCCTTGTACTGATCCTCTCATGGTATGATCCTTGTAATTGTCCTCCCATTGTATGAACCTTTTAATGGTCCTCTCATGGTATGATCCATGTAATGATCCTCTCATGGTTTGATCTTTGTAATGGTCCTCTCGTGGTAAGATCCTTGTAATGATCCTCTCTTGTTATGATCCTTGGAATAGTCCTCTCGTGGTATGACCTTGGAATGGTCCTCTTGTGGTATGATCCTTGTAATGGTCCTCTCTTGGTATGATCCTTGTAATTGTCCTCTCTTGGTATGATCCTTGTAATGGTCTCCTCGTGGTATGATCCTTGTAATGGTCCCTTTGTGGTAATGATCCTCTGATTGTAGAAGAGTTGTAACAATGCTCTCAGGTAAGGGACCCTATTACAATCCTCTCATAGTAGGAAACCTGTTGTCATCCACGGAGCCCTACAGTGATCTTCTCATGGTAGGACCTTGTAGTGATCATTTTATGGCAGGAGCCTGATCGGATTAGTATTGATTTTTCTTCTAGTAGGAGCCTTGGGACATCTGTACTGACCCCCTTGTGGGAGGAGCTTTTTGTATTGATGTTCTGCTAGTCTGGTCTTTTGGAGATTTGTAAAGATTCTCTATTGGCTGATAGGATATTTGTAATTATCCTCTTATCCTAGGAAACTTAGGAGGTTGTGATGATACAGAATCAGCCCTCACTTAGTGTAGTTTCTAGTTACCCTATATTTAAAGAGTTCACATATTTCAGTCTCTTAATCACACCAACTGCCTGGTTGCTAGGGTCATTTGGACCCTATCAACCATATAGCCGCTAGAAATTGCAAACTGGAGAGCTGCTGAACAAAAAGCTAAAACATTCAAAAACCACAAATGATAAAAAATGAAGACCAATTGCATATTATCTTGGAAAATCACTAAAAATCAATTCCAAGGTGACCTGCCCCTTTAATACTTACAGATCCACAAGAAGCTTAATATAATATATTTATCGATTTTCTTTTACAGAAACGTGAAGCTTTGGCGAATAATCAGCGCAGCGAGAGGAAATCCTATCAAATTTCTCATCAGCAATGAAAACTTTTATTAGTGGGGAGGGACGGGGGTGGAAGATGCCGGGAGTCCCACCCACACAGCAATATCTCCTGTACTGTAGTGAGTTGGGGAAACGTCTCCCACCGTCGCACTGAGGATTTTATTTATTTACCATACGGACACTGAATGCAAAATACACAGACTGTCCAGTCCCGGGACAAGGAGAGAAGGGGCAGGAGAATCAGCCCAGGAGTCTGGAGAGCGGAAAAACAAAGGGGGCCCCTGTGCACAGGTAGGGGCCACAGTGCAGCAATTGTGAGGCTTATGATCATGGTACATTTGTCATTAGCTAGAAGCAGCAGTGCAGTCTCTTCCTGTGCACTCACCATTGCCGTGTGATGGATAAAACTGCAAGAAGCCTCGTTATTCCTCTAGTGCTTGCGCCCCCCAGTGGCACCAATGGGAAATTCAGTTTATAAATATATTGATCGTTTGTACCATTTCTTTCAGCTGTTGATTTATAGAGGGACAACTGCTGCAGAGGTTTGTAATGATCGCTCTCCAAACATCAGGCTCTCGCCCAATCCGGGCCGTTGGGGGTCGGCGCAAGGCACAGATGGAAGCGGAGGCTGCTGGGGCCCCAGTAAGTTGCCGGACTCGTGTGATTTATGGTTTATTGTTTCCTCTTACATTACAGCTTGGCCTGTCCATCAATGTATAGAATCTCTGTCGCTTCTCTCCATGTCCGCTCAGCAGAGTTCTCCCTGGAAAACGAATAATTTCCTAATTAACAAGGGCCAAACCTCTCCTCAAACTGGGTCTTGATTTCATCTCCGCTGCTTGGGATTTTCAGCCCAAATGTTCTGATTTCCTGTGGGTTATGGAAGAGCAAATACTTGTTCCTGGCAAGTGATTACGACTGAAAAAAATGAAACTACAATAAAGGAAATGTCGCACCCAACTTATATGAGCGATACTAGAGAGAAAACTATTTTATAGATCAAATTTGGAAAAGGGAGGACGTACTCAGAGTTCGCCTCAGTCCACATATAGTCGAGACCAAAAGATGTGAGTTCCTCCAAAAATTAAATAGACAGCAATAAAAAAAACAAAAAAGTTATTTAGGACATATAAGGATAAGGCCTAACGCGTTTCGTAATCAAAACCGTGAGGTTAAAAGCAGACTTTATTTTAAACTTGTTAAAATCATCAGATCCCTGACGCGTTTCAGATCTGCCGATATGTAGTCATAGGTATAGGGCCTATACGGGTAGTTACTCATAGGCTCACAGTAAGTGCCCGTATAGGCACAAAACGCGTTAGGCCTTGTCCTTATACGTCCTAATAAACTTTTTGTTTTTTTATTACTGGAGGAACTCGCATCTTGTGGTCTCTACTTTATGTATATGTGAATACGACCCCCCAATAAGTATATGGAGCACCAGTAATACACACGTTCCAATTCTCGTTGTCTGTTGCCTTCCAGATATCCCTGATCTCTCCTCCTGAACATCCCAAGCTCTGCCCATTCCCTGCCGATATATTGGGGCTGCTGTACGTCAACTACACGCGGTCCCCTCCCTTCAACTCCGAACTTCCTGCACCAAACTGATCGCAGTATCTGGAGTATCTGGAGAATGAGTTTTACTCCCCATTCTGGACCCGTCCTGCCGGGAATCCTGAGACTGCACACAATGCGTTGGGTCTGGATACGAAGCTCCGTACATGATCCGGATACTCCACTCCCACATATTTATTCATATTTATACTTGTAGAAATGTAAATATTGTAAATAATATCTTCACCAACGGCTGACAATCCCCTGTATCTGCAGATATACAGAAGTGAATATATAGATATTGTCGGACAATAAGAGACAAATAGGACATTTTCTGCAGAACAAAATAAAAAACTAGTTTCCACTGAAACGTTGGTACTACAGCGGCATTGCATCCATTTACTGCTCAGCTTCCTATAGGTGATCATATAAACAGGGTTGCAGTTGGTCTGTATTGACCCCACAGTATGGTTTGAGTGCTACAAATGTTGTTCCCAGAGTGCATTGTGGGTATCATTCAGTCCATGGGCGGATCCATGAGATCAGGGAAATGATGTGCCAGGGGTCGCTTGTCCCCATTGGTTATTCTTGCTCCAAGCAGAGTTCTGGGCCAATAGGAAGAGACACAGAGCATAAGGCAGGTTGTTGGCAGATACTGGATACAATTTATGATGCTGATGATTGAGTGCTCAGTGATTGGTGGGAAACAAAACTAAACCGCAGCTCCGCCCCCACTTGTCTGGAATGACCAACCAGCAGCTCAGTTTGGCAACAAACGCCTCCATTGTTTGCCGCCCAGTTTCTCATTTTTAGACCTGATTTCCCAATAGACAATGAAATCTCCAAATAGAACGCTGGATCCGTGAGCTGAGCCGGTATATTTGGATTCTGCAGCAATTGAGCCGGGGGGGGGGGAGTCTCTGTTAGAAAATCTGCAGAAACGGAGAAAAATAAAACTTTGCTACCTCAGCGTTTTGTCTCTCCTTTCCCTCTCCCCTCCAGATCTGATCCAGAGGCGCCTGCAAAGTGTCAGTATTTTATACACAGTTCTGTACATGGGAGGGGCCACTGCACCTGATATTGCATCACCTTATATTGCACCACTTTATATCGCATTACTTTATATCGCACCACCTTATATTGCATCACTTTATATCGCATTACTTTATATTGCAGCACCTTATATTGCACCACTTTATATCGCATCACCTTATATTGCACCACTTTATATCGCATTACTTTATATTGCAGCACCTTATATTGCACCACTTTATATTGCATTACTTTATATCGCAGCACCTTATATTGCATTACTTTATATCGCACCAGCTTATATTGCATTACTTTATATTACACCGCTTTATATCGCAGTGGGTATATTTAACTGAGACCCGTTGTCATGAGGAACCCCATTAGAAACCTTACTCTCAGTATGGGAATCTGAAGTCTCCTCCCAGGTACAGATCTCTAATTCTCTGTACTTCCTGCTCCTAAGCTGCTCTCTTCCCCATGGTCATACAGCAACTACCCCCTGGTAAGTGGATCCCATCTCCCTGCTGTGTTTACCCAAATGCAGACATTTCATATACTGTACTTCCTGTTTCTGGGCTGTGCTCCTTCCCATGGTCTGTGAATTTTGGGCTGCTCTCTTTCCCTTGGTCATAGTCCCATATTAGATAGTTTAATGTATATAAAAGTACAGACACAATCTGTGGAAAAAAACTATACATATTTAAATTGTCCCAATATATTTGCATAACATGCACCATAGTTTGTTCTTAATTTAGCGAATTCAGTGAAATGTAAACTTAGTCTGGTCGCACGGATTATCCAATCAGAAATATAGGGTTCTTTATACATTGGCCAATCATCAGCCTCTTGCTCTGCACCAGTTATAGAACTGCTGTTCTGCAGATCCCATTGGTACCAGTTTTGCCTGTATGGTAAAGGCTTGTGTCACATGATCACATTTGATTGGCTGGTGCCTTGTTATTAGGCATGAGCATTTGCCAATGGAAATCAGTGAGAAATATAAATTCATTTGGCTTCATCACGTTGCAGGAAACTGCCGACCCCAGTGCTTTTCAATGGCAGATTTCATAATGGAAACAAAAGCAGAATCCCCCCAGTTATTCTAGTTGTAAACTTTCTACCCCAGGTCACCGCCATATTGATCTGGTGTTCCATGCAGCACCTAGTGATATAGAAGTGCACATTAGATAAACACTGTATAATGTAGTCAGTTCATATAAATTGTGTATATACAACAAGATGTGTGACAAATGACCAATGAAATCCACTTTAACTTGTGCACTTGTGTAATCCCTGAATCTTGCGCTAGTGATGTCATACATACATATATGGGCGTGTGCTAGTGATGTCATACATATACATATATATATGGGCGTGTGCTAGTGAACTTGACCAACACACGACCTGAACCGCCTGCACCCGGCACATCCTCTATTTATACACCCAACTCAACGATGACATCACAAAAGGGGTGGCCACGCACTATAAAGCCAGAAGCTGACAGTGTAAGGTCGGGGAGAGCAAGCAGAAAAACGCAACCAGAACCCGCTCACAACTGAGGTCAGCCCGACCTGCCGACTCATGGGTATTGGTCCGGCCCCACATCACTAGCATGTGTGTGACATCACTAGCAGGTCCCTGACATCACTAGCATGTCTGACATCACTTGCAGGTCTTTGATGTCACTAGCATGTGTATGACATCACTTGTGCATGCACAAGACTCAGAGGAGGTTGCCATAGGCCATAAAGAAGTACCACACACAATCATCTATTTTTCTACCTTCTCTAACTATATTTATTGTAACCCATAGAGTTTTACTACTATAGTTTATATAAACAAGCTGCTGTGTAGCCATGGGGCAGCCATTCAAACACAGGATACACAGTAGATAACAGATAAGTACTACTATAGTTTATATAAACAAGCTGCTGTGTAGCCATGGGGGCAGCCATTCAAGCACAGGATACACAGTAGATAACAGATAAGTACTACTATAGTTTATATAAACAAGCTGCTGTGTAGCCATGGGGGCAGCCATTCAAGCACAGGATACACAGTAGATAACAGATAAGTACTACTATAGTTTATATAAACAAGCTGCTGTGTAGCCATGGGGGCAGCCATTCAAATGAGAAAAGGCTCAGGTTACACAGCAGATACCAGATAATATCTGTAGTATACAATGGGATTCTTCAGTACTTCTCTGTTATCTACTGTGTATCCTGTGCATGAATGGCTGCCCCCATGGCTACACAGCAGCTTGTTTATATAAACTATAGTAGTACTTATCTGTTATCTACTGTGTATCCTGTGCTTGAATGGCTGCCCCCATGGCTACACAGCAGCTTGTTTATATAAACTATAGTAGTACTTATCTGTTATCTACTGTGTATCCTGTGCTTGAATGGCTGCCCCAAGGCTACATATAGTGTATATAGTGTAGCAAATTCTAATAAATGAGTAAAACTCTATTGGTTACAATAAATATAGTTAGACAGTACAGGGCAACACTACATTATATTTTAATTACTTTAATACTTTTCCATTTTTTGGTGTTACTGTTTCTTTAAGTGGATTTTATTGGTCATTTTTCACATATCTTTTTGTAGATACACAGTTTGTATAGAGTTACTACACTATACAGTTTTATCTAATGTGCACTTCCTTGTAGTTCCACTACGTCTAGATAAGATTCCTGCACAGAGGGGCTGATTCAAGAAGCTGCAGTTCACTAATTGGATATTGGACATTTGATTGTGAAAATCACGTTTTAGCGCTGAACATTTAACTGCTATGCGTTTTCCCCCATGTTTTACCCTGTACATGGGTGACAGCACCCTGGATATGGCAGCACCCCAATGTAACCCGGCCGGTTTTAAACAAGAGGAGCCTGAGTTAGAAAATTCAGGGGTCCCCAACAACTGCCTCCCCTTGTCCAATCCAGTCCCTAGAATAGAGTAGCCCCAATATTGAGGCGCATGAAGAGGAGGACATAAAGGGAAAGTATTCCTTGCCTTCTTTTTTACACAGACAGATACCCTCATCATCCATTTCCCAACATCCCTCAGGCTCACTATGTAATGCCACACCCTCCTTCATCTCATTACATTGTAAAGTGATTAATTCTGGAACTTGAAGTCCATTTGCTTTCCAGAGACTCCAGTCTCTACAGAACACAGAGGGTCTGGAAGTCCCAGAACCCCTTGTATCCATCCATTTGGCCCATGAGACAATCAATGAGATACCTTCTGGAATTGGTGTATGGAAGGAAAGTGCTCCAAGATTTATTCAATAAAAAGAGCCTTTATTAAACACCCATTGGCTCACACCACAACACAAAGGTTCTTTCCATGGAAAAAGTCTTGGAGCACTAACCATAACCATAACTATTAATCTGGTGGTGGCTGCTGGGACGTCCACCAATTGGTACTTTTGTATATGGATGTGCTGACCCCATCTACTTTATGGCATTAGCTCATGCTTGGCCACCTTAGCTCAAGATGAACCAACATTCCATAAAGCCTTCCCAATATTTTGGCAGACCAGCAGATCACAGGGAAAGAACCACATCAGGAAAGAACCACATCTACGGCCCAGTTCAGTGCCAGAATTCTCCATCTGACTTGATGCTATGGACGAGCACTGATCAGATATTGATTGATGAGGGGTTATTTTGGGCCCAAATACATAAATCATGAACTGGCGTCTATGAGCCTCACAATGCAACATGGTGGCACTTCTACCGAAGGACCTACTACTGCCCTTACATTGCCTACTCGTTCAACGATGGACACTTTCTCCAGCAGAACCAATCCACTGTTGTGTTTGGATCTATTCTGCTGAACTGTAAATGGCCCCCCGTCTTTGAGTTAAGACTTTGGCCATGAGGAACGGAATGTTCTTGAGGACCTGCTTGTTCTTGACTTAATGATACTGATACTGTTATAAAGCTGATCTTGGGACTGGTCTCCTTGACCTTTGGGTTCAAGAAGGACTTTCTTTCAGTCTCAGATCTTTCCCTGCATGTAGTCTAATCAGTTGTTTATTAAATGGGAAATAGGCCACATTTATTTTTTAGGACAGGGGTAAGCCCCCATCAATTTCTCCCTAAAGTATGAGCCATAGCTTAATGTTCACACAAGCTATTATTGTACTTTTGTATTTATGTACGTGGTTAGAGCTGCCATATTGTAGACAGTAGGAATTTATGGTGTGCCCACATTCCTGCTCTGTAAATTTGTTTGTATACATATGGGTAGGAGCTGCCATAGTCTGTGTTGACTTGTCATAGTGCTATTATTGATCTTGGTGGTCTGGGTCAGGTACAGGCAACACAGACTAGCAAACTACCTAATAGGACTATAGTGACAAGTGTTCACCTGTAACTTTACACAATATCAATGTTTTTACTGATGGGGGTCCATTTGCTAATGGGTTATTGTATGGCCAGAACATTGTTGCCGTATGGTTGAGTGGGGAGCTAATGTGAGGGAGTCTATAGAGCACCTCTGGTGGTCATAATTAGGTATTGCAAGCTAAAGAGAAGGCCTTGGCCAATGGAAGGAGAACAGCCACTTTGGATTCTAATGGATGGTCCTGTGCATAGAATAAAAACTTTCACTTCGTGGTACAGAATTATGGAGCAACCTCACACTGAACACTGGACCCAATGAAATGAAACAAATTTATTTACAGAGCGACTTCAGAAATCCAACCAATTGCCTTCATTGGTTCTTCTAAGCCACATGGTATTTGGAGCAACTGTGCATAATCTCCCTTCCAAGTGATATCAGCGCTATAAAACAAGCTGTTCTCATACTCCTCATCCTGATAGGGTCTCCTGGTGTTGCACATGCGCTGGTGCCGGACTGAGGCAGAGTGGGTGCTAAAGCTGCGGTCACAGCAGTTGCACCCATAGGGTTTCTCCCCCGTGTGAGTTCTCATGTGTTTCACCAGATCGGACTTCTGGACAAAGCCTTTGGTGCACTCATTGCACTTATATGGCCTCTCTCCCGTGTGGGTTCTGGAGTGTTTGACCACAGATGAGCGGTCAATGAATTTCTTCCCGCACACAGTACATGTGTAAGGCTTCTCCCCCGTGTGAATCCGCTGGTGTTTGGCCAGGTCCGATTTCTGAATGAAGCTCTTCCCACAGGTGGAACAGGCATAGGGTTTCTCCCCAGTGTGTATGCGCACATGTTTCACTAGGGCAGAACTCTGACTGAAGCTCTTCCCACACTCCTTGCAAGTGTACGGCTGTTCCCCCGTGTGCATGCGCCAGTGCTTGAGAAACACGGACCTGTGTGTGAAGCATTTGCCGCACTCTGAGCAGGAATATCGTGGGGTTCCCTTGGGTTCTAGTATAGGGGGGAAATAGCTCTGCAGAATACTAAGTGGGCTGTATGCGTTTACTATATGTGGACTCTCTTCTTCTTTAATGACATGGAGCTGTGGAACCAGACTGTTTGGATCATCTTTGGACTCGCCCCAGTAAGTAACCTGTTGCTGTTCCATGGCAGAATTCAGAACTGGGCTCTCATTTTTGTGAACCCTCTGGTGTCTGGAAAGGGCAGATTTTTCAACAAAGCTCCTCTCGCACAACCCGCATTTGTACGGCCTCTCCCCGGTGTGGGTTCGATAATGCTTGACAAGGTCCGATTTCTGGATGAAGCTTCTGGCGCACTGGGAGCACTTGTACGGCCGTTCCCCCGTGTGGATTCGCACGTGCTTGATAAGTACCGATCTGTGAGCGAAACATTTCCCACAGTCGTTACATTTAAACAACCTCTCCCCCGCGGCCTCAGGTGAAATGTAATTAGCGGTATCACCATAAACAATATGATCCACCGGATCAGGATGTGTCTGTGTCTCCGCTACAAATCCCAGTTCTGAGCTAAGAGCAACAGGAGGGTTCTGTTCACTATGGCATTTCAGGTGTTTGAGGAGGTTGGAGCTTTGGCTGAAGCTTTTGCCGCACACGCCGCATGGGTAGGGTTTGATCCTGCTGTGAATCCTTTGGTGCTTAATAAGTGAAGAGCCTTCAGTGAAGCGCTTGTCACAGTCCGGACAGTGATAGGGTTTCTCCCCAGTGTGGATCCTTTGGTGCTTGACCAGATCAGAGTTCTGAATGAAGCACTTCTGGCACTGCTCACACTTATATGGTTTCTCCCCGGTGTGAGTTCGCATGTGCTTTGTCAGGGCAGATCTCTGTATGAAGCCTTTGTCGCATTGGCTGCAGGTGTAGGGTCTCTCCCCAGTGTGTGTCCTCTGGTGCTTCACCAGGTCCGAGTTCTGGATGAAACCTTTGTTGCACTCAGGACAATGGTACGGCCGCTCCCCTGTGTGCGTTCGCAGGTGTTTAACCAAGTCAGAGGTCTGGAAGAAACTCTTGTCGCACTCGTTGCATGGATACCGTTTTTCGGTCTTGTGAGTTCTCAGGTGTTTGAGGAGGGCGGGTCTCTGGTGGAAGACCTTGCCACACTCCGTGCACGGATAGGGATCAGACTCACTCCTTGTCAGATTCTCCCGTCTTATGAGGATTTCATGGAACGCCGTGGCAGCAGGTGGGTTTTCTCCATTGTGAACCACAAAGTGTTTAACAAGGTCTGAGCTTTGGATGAAGGTTTTCTCACATTGTGGGCACCGATATGGTTTCTCCCCCGAGTGGGTTCGCCGGTGCTTCACCAGTGATGAGCCTTCGGTAAATCGCTTATTACATTCAGTACAGTGATAAGGTTTCTCTCCTGTGTGGATCCTCTGGTGTTTCACCAAGTCGGAGTTCTGAATGAAACTCTTACCACACTGGGTGCAGGGGTAGGGTTTCTCTCCTGTGTGGGTCCTCATGTGCTTGGTGAGTGCAGATTTCTGGATGAAGCCTTTCTGGCACACGCTGCACTTGTGCGGCCGCTCCCCTGTGTGAGTTCTGTGGTGTTTAATAAGAGCTGATCTCTCTGTGAAGCTTTTATCACATGTGTAACACGGGAAGGGCTTCTCTCCAGTGTGAATTCTCCAGTGTTTGTGCAGGTCAGAATTCTGGGAGAAGCTTTTCTTACACAGAAGGCATTTGAAGGGTTTCTCCCCGGTGTGAACACGGATGTGTTTCACCAGATCAGACTTCTGGGTGAAGCCTTTTTTGCACTCTGCACACTGAAACTTCTTCTCCCCACTGTGCAACTTTGAATGCTTCATAAAGGTCGACCAGTGGCTAAAAGTCAGGTCACATTTGGAACATTTGTGTGGAGAATTTGCGGTATGAGGGTCAGAGAGCGGCACATTTGCGTGCACCTTCTGATGTTTCACCAAGTCTGAGTTCTGGATGAAAGTTCGGTCACAGAGTGTGCATTTATATGGCCGCTCACCAGTGTGGATCCTCTGGTGCAAAATTAGATTGGAGCGTTGAGTGTACTCTTTGCCACAGTCGCTGCACTTGTATGGTTTCTCCCCAGTGTGAGTCCTTTGATGCTTTGCCAGAGCCGATCTCTCTGTGAAATTTTTGTCGCAGTGGGAGCACTTGAAGGGTTTTTCCCCTGTGTGGGTTCTTAAGTGTTTCACAAGGTCAGATTTCTGGATAAAGCCTTTGTGACACTCATCGCACTGATACGGCCTCTCCCCGGTGTGGGTGCGAAAGTGCTTCACCAGGTCAGAGTTCTGAATGAAGCCTTTGTTGCAATGGGAGCACAGATAGGGTTTCTCTCCGGAATGTGTCTGCTGGTGGATCAGGAAAGACTTCCACCGTTTGAATGTCTTCCTGCATTTGGAACAGGAGTACGGACTGGAGGCAACATTCTGTGAGCTTAATGGGTCGGTTCCGACTACAGAGTCTAGATTGAGAACGTTTCTAAACTCTGTATGTTTCCTCATGTGTGCGGTGAGATCAGAATTGTGTGTGAAACTTCTGCTGCACTCTGAGCACCTAAAGGGCCGATGTGTGCTGTGCGTCCTCTTGTGCTTCATCAGTGCCGAGCTTTCGGCAAACCTTTTACCGCACAAAGGACATTCATATGGTTTCTCCCCAGTGTGCGTCCTCAGGTGTTTCACCAGGTCGGAGTTCTGGATGAAGCTCTTGCTACACACTGAGCAGCGGTAAGGTCTCTCCCCAGTGTGCGTCCTGCGGTGCTTGGTTAGGGCTGATCTCTGATTAAAGGTTTTTTGGCAATCCAGGCAGGTGTAAGGTCTCTCACCCGTGTGCGTCCTCTGGTGGTTGACGAGGGCCGATCGCTCTGTGAATTTCTTCTGGCACTCCACGCACTGATACGGCCTCTCTCCAGTGTGGGTCCTTTGGTGCTTAATGAAGTCAGACCTCTGTACGAAGCTTTTCTTGCAGTGGGGACAGTGATGCGACTTCTGCAGTTGGTGCATTCTTTGGTGTCTGACCACAGCTGCATAACCGCTAAAGAGCGTGCCACAGTGACTACAGATATGGCTCTTCTTTGCCGAGTTACTTCCCTCCTCCACTGGCTCCGACTTTACTGCAGCCAAAGTATCAAGATCCAGCGCCTCTTTATGCATTTGTGCTCGCTTGCAATTCTCTGCTGCCCAATCAGATTCCTTGGGTGTTTCACCTGTCGAGTGAGACATTGGAGCTGGTTAAACCCAGTTTGTTACAGAACATCAAGCACATAGCAAGTTTCCTTTTACTGGTTTCAATTTATTTTCTTTCTTTCTGGTAAAAAAGCAGCAGCTCAGCCTTGCTTTACGGCAGAGATTCTAGATATATGGGATACTACAGTCCTGTGTATTGAGCATTGCGGCTCTATAAATGGGCCAATAAGCTGCCAACATTGGCCCCTGTATAAGTATTTGCAATAGCCAAATATGTATGAAATGTAGTAGGGAGTAAAGATGTGGGTGGTGATTATTAATGTGGATGTTGTAATATCATGGGAGGGATAGGAAGGGGCACACTTTGCCTATAGCAATACTCACCCTCCACCTCCTTCTGTCCAGGACGAGCAGAATCATTCTTGGACCACAGCTCTTCTCCCACCTCCATCTTGGATACAATTTCCGGCTTTCTGATTGGATAACCTGCAAGAGGTCATATATTTCTGTACAAGTTGAATGGAAATCCTTACCTAAGTAAAGCTGGAGTCCTTTCAGCCATGGCATAAAGTGAGACAACGCAATACATACAGATATCTAGCTCCACCCCTCTGTTTATTGGCTCAGCCCCTCCCACTGTTCAGTGAAGGAGATAAAGGGTAATTTAAGCCTAACATATATTCTGGCTAGAAATATACAGGACAGCCCAGAGCTTCAGCAGCCCTATAACAGTAACGATCCAGAACATCAACGAAGCTCATAGCAGCTACTGTATCCATCTTGGATCATGTTCGGCCATCTATTGAGTGTCAGTGGCACTGCACATGCTCAGTGTGTAGCTAAGAGCTGAGCTTAGGGGTTATGGGAAACCATTAGAGGGACCACATCTGTCATAGAAGCTGACATTTAATGACATTTAATTAGTAAACAGCCAGTCCCGCCCGGCGCTGCACTCACCCAGGGAAAGCACACACTGGTAGTTCTCAGTCATGACGCTCTTGTACATCTCCCTCTGGGAGGCACTTAGGCTCTTCCATTCGCTTCGGGAGAAATACACCGCCACGTCGTCGAACGTCGGCACCATCTGAGCAGAGACAAGAGGGCAGAAGGTTGAAGCTTCCCGGGGGTGTCTGTGTCTAACATTATTGCTTTGAGGCTCCCCTAAGGGGACATAGACACCCTCAGTCTGAAGGACATTGACTCTGTGTTTATCTGCCACTAGCAATGAGGTAGGTCAGACACGTAGGTGGACTTATACAATAGCGAACAAAGGTTTGGGTGATGAACAGGGAGCCAAGTGTCACTTAGGGGCCCCTTCTCCATTTGTGGCCCTCAATAACCAACAGGGAATGTCAGTACCCAGGAACCTTCCATGAGAACAAGGGAGACAGGAACTGTCAGGATACATCAGTCAGACCCCAGGCAATGACCCCCAGTCCTGTCCCTCACTACTGCCTGCAGGAACCCCCAGCCCTGTCCCTCACTACTCCCTGCAGGAACCCCCAGCCTTGTCCCTCAATGCTCCCTGCAGGAACCCCCAGCCCTGTCCCTCACTACTCCCTGCAGGAACCCCCAGCCTTGTCCCTCACTACTCCCTGCAGGAACCCCCAGCTCTGTCCCTCACTACTGCCTGCAGGAACCCCCAGCCCTGTCCCTCACTACTCCCTGCAGGAATCGCCAGCCCCTCACTACTCCCTGCAGGAACCCCCAGCCCTGTCCCTCACTGCTCCCTGCAGGAACCCCCAGCCTTGTCCCTCACTACTCCCTGCAGGAACCCCCAGCCCTGTCCCTCACTACTCCATGCAGGAACCCCAAGCCCTGTCCCTCACTGCTCCCTGCAGGAACCCCCAGCCTTGTCCCTCACTGCTCCCTGCAGGAACCCCCAGTCCTGTCCCTCACTACTCCCTGCAGGAACCCCCAGTCCTGTCCTTCACTACTCCCTGCAGGAACCCCCAGTCCTGTCCTTCACTACTCCCTGCAGGAACCCCCAACCCTGTCCCTCACTGCTCCCTGCAGGAACCCCCAGCCCTGTCCCTCACTACTCCCTGCAGGAACCCCCAGCCTTGTCCCTCACTACTCCCTGCAGGAACCCCCAGTCCTGTCCCTCACTACTCCCTGCAGGAACCCCCAGTCCTGTCCCTCACTACTCCCTGCAGGAACCCCCAGCCCTGTCCCTCACTACTCCCTGCAGGAACCCCCAGTCCTGTCCCTCACTGCTCCCTGCAGGAACCCCCAGCCTTGTCCCTCACTGCTCCCTGCAGGAACCCCCAGCCTTGTCCCTCACTGCTCCCTGCAGGAACCCCCAGCCCTGTCCCTCACTACTCCCTGCAGGAACCCCCAGCCCTCCCTGCACACTATTCCCTCCATTCCCATGAGCCTTTGCCGCAGAGGAGGCGGGTCCTACCTGAGGAGGGAGCAATGGCCCAGCCATGGTGAGTGTTGGACACGGGAGGTTGGTGCGGGGCTGCCCCTCTCTCTCTTTCATTGACAATATGAGAGATTCGCCTCAGGAAGGGAGGGGCTCCGGGAAAAAGACAAAGGAAGTCGGTACCTCACTCGTTATTCTGCCGCTGCCAGAGAAACGCGCGTTACTGGGAAATGTAGTTCCGGTAGTGGCGCTCGGCGTTGCTTGGAGACGTCCTGGAACTCTATTTCCCACAATTCAGCGCGGCAGCATCTTAGTCCGGCGCTTGAGGAGAATGAGAGTAACGTGTATGTGCCCGGCAGGTCGGGAGTGGGAGGGATCCGTGGGGTCTCAGGTACGAGCAGCTGACACAGACTCAGGGATGTGTAACTGCCAAGCTTGGGGCGTTTATACGAGTCACAGCTGAAAACTACAACTCCCAGGATCCCACCGGAATCACTCGTCTTATTTCATGGTTCTGCCCCGAGATTTAATGGGCAGGTCAGTCTTGTAGTTGCTCTTTATTGTGCTGAATATCTCAACGTGTCTGATTGATATCTGGTCAATTCTTGTCACGTGACCTGACAGTTACACTCTGCCCACGTGACCTTAAAGGGCTGCTTTCCCCACTTTTCGTTTGTTCTACAATGACTAATGCTGAGCAACTTCTCATTGGTCTTCATTTTTAAATTTTCTATTTTTTTTATAATTTGCCTTGTTCTGACTCTTTCCAGCTTTCAAAAGGGGGTCACTGACCCCATCTAAAAACAAATGCTCTGTAAGGCTACAAATGTATTGTTATTGTTACTTTTTATTCCTCATCTTTCTATTCAGGCCTCTCCTATTCATATTCCAGTCTCTTATTCAAATCAGTGCATGGTTGCTAGGGGAATTGTGACCTTAGCAACCAGACTGCTTAAACTACAAACTGGAGAGCTGCTGAGTAAAAATCTAAATAACTCAAAAACCACAAATAATAAAAAACAATTACAAATTGTCTGAGAATATCCCTCTTACTGACAGTTAATTTAAAGGTGAACAATCATTTAAGTCTTTCCTCCAGCACTGCCCGTCCCTGATCCAGGTGCTACAATCAGCTTCTTGTCCAACATCATCATCATCTCACTGGCAGACCTGAGAGGGACCTGCACCGTGTCTGAGGGCAGAGCTGTGATTGGCTGGGGAATGATAGTACATACCTAACATAGAGAGGATCTACGTGGAGCAACAGAAAAGGGGTTCAATGACAAATACCTTTACAAATAATATCATTGAAGAGGTTTCATTATTTCACCTTGAGAGGTGGCTTAGAATTATAATTACAGAAAAAATATCCTCATTCTTTGGAAGCAAATTGCCTTGAAATTACCAGAGACAATATTTGAGGAGAAAATATATTCAGTCTTTATAAGGGGACATTTATATAGGATAAAACCTGAATCTAAATTCAGGTTCTCCCACTGGATAAGTGAATGGACAACCCACTCCTGATGTGCTGCTCTCCTCCCATAGGCAGGCAAAGAGCGAATGATGTGCCCTGATTGGGTAACCAGTGTCATTTATTTATAACAGAGCTTTATGATGGGCTCTAAGGCCACAGAACTGAAAGCAGTAACAACATCAGACCCCAAACCACTGCCTGACCCTGGGAAATAAGAGCAGACCAGGAACAGGAAGTGCAGAGAATCAAGCAGGAAGTATAGGGGATCAAACAGGAAAAGCAAGTAGGAAGTACATGGAATCAACAGGAAGTACAGAGAACCAAGCAGAAAGTGCAGAGAACCAAGTAGAAAGTGCAGAGAACCAAGCAGGAAGTGCAGAGAATCAAGCAGGAAGTACAGAGAATTAAGCAGGAAGTATAGGTGATCAAACAGGAAAAGCAAGTAGGAAGTACATGGAATCAAGCAGGAAGTACAGAGAACCAAGCAGGAAGTACAGAGAACCAAGTAGAAAGTGCAGAGAACCAAGCAGGAAGTGCAGAGAACCAAGCAGAAAGTACAGGGAATCAAGCAGGAAGTACAGAGAACCAAACAGAAAGTACAGGGAATCAAACATGAAGTACAGAAAATCAAGCAGGAAATACAAAGAATCAAGCAGGAAGTACAGGGAATTATTGAGTCTGGGTAATTACTGCAGAGGGGGAGACTGGATTTACTTGCCCAGGGTAAAGTTACCCAAGTACCCAGGTTCAAACCAAAGTGGACTTATATAATTACTAGGGATGCACCGAATTTGGGATTCGAGCAAGATTCTGCCTTTTTCAGGAGGATTCGGCCGAATCCTTCTGTCCAGCCGAACTGAATCCTAATTTACATATGCAAATTAGGGGCGGGGAGAGAAATTGCATGACTTTGTCACAAAACAAGGAAGTAAAAATGTTTTCCCACCCCTAATTTGCATATGCAAATTCAGATTCAGTTCTGTATTCGGCCGAATCTTTTGCGAAGGATTCGGGGGTTCAGCCGAATCCAAAATAGTGGATTCAGTGAATCCCTAATAATTACCAGTTGTAGAACTGGGTGAAGGGATCCAGCAGAACAAATCATTTTTAAAGCACAGATTGAGGGCCTGTCTCCACATATTCAGAACAATTCAAGGCAAAGTTCATTTAGAGAACAAATCATAAAAAAACAAAAACAACCAAATCTTTTATTGCATGGAAAGTTTAAAAGGTCCAGAAACAGGGTTGGTAAAGAGGTGTTGGTCAATATAATGCAAAATTAATCAGTAACACCCTCTTTACCCAAGTATCACTTACCCCTGTTACCCCTACATTAGCATTCTGCGCGTGGATCCTTTCCCTCTTTGTAAGGGAACAATGTGCAAAAACAAACTGTAAAATATATTCGACCTGATCCGTTACCCCCATCTGCTGTGTCCTTTGTCGGCTGAGCAGTAAAACGGACGAGGTTACGGGACAGAAAGCAAAGTCGGGGTGCTCGTCTCAGGCCTCAAGTCTCTCCAGTGTATAGGAAGGGAAGCAGGGGTGCACGGGAGCATTTCATGGAGGCTCTTGCTGCACTGTAGCTACTCCAGGGGAAAATGAATAAAAAGTAGCAGGGAGGGGGTGGAGAAACAAATAGCAGGTATGAAATCCATATAAAGATGGCTGCGTCTAGCATCCTCCTCCGGCCGTCACATTTCATAACAGAAATAAAGGAGAAATCTATGAGGAAAAAATAGACCCGATTTAGCCTTCTTTCCTTATAAAAAGTAACAGGTGAACCCGTGCTGTCTCTATGGCTTGCCAACGTCCTACATTACCCAGTGTGTGAGGTCAGTGCTCCTAGAACCGAGCGTCCCTAAATAATTCCTGTTGATTAAAAAGTACAGTGTTCAGCTCTTGCTGGAATTCTCTGCGTTTGGCCTAATGAGACGGGGGCGCCCTCTTCGCCGTGGCGGTGGACTGGCAACCTCAGGGGCTTTGGTTGGGGAAGCATCAGTAGTGCTGGGTTTTCGGAGGTTCTTGCTGGGTGTGCTCGAGGCGGATGTAGACTGCTCTGGAGCATCGGATGACGCAATGGAGTCGTTTGCCTGAGAGGTCACAAGGGCTTGACGGGCGGCAGCTCTATCTTCCCTAATGAGGCGCAGTTCATCCCGAATGTCACTGAGGATGCCCATGAGCTGCAACTGCAGTTTCCTGTCCTGGTCTCGCTGCTGCTGCTGCCGGAGTCTCTCCTCTTCCCACATACCCAGTTCCCTCTGGTAGAGACGGTCCCAATGTTCCTCCAGCTCTAGCAGTCGATGCATTCTACCTCGCAGCACCTCCTTGCCACCATCTTGCAGGCAGCAGTCGTCCCCATTGGTGATAATCTCAGCCCCAGTAGAAGTCTCCCCCTCCTGAGAAGAGGAGGAAGGGATGGAGTCCTGAGCATTGTCACTGGGTTGAGGGGATAAGGACTGCCTTTCCCATTCATCTTGGTTTTCCTGGGAACCAATGTCTCCTTCCATCTGGCTGTCTCCATCGTCCTCTATTTTCAGCTGCAGAGTGTCCGATTCCACAGTAACTGCTGACACCTCATTGTCTCCATCGCCACTTGAAGTCCATTCGTTCTGCCCGATCACGGGGCCAATTGACCCCTCGGGGGATGACAGGACAGATCCCTGGGAGTCACAGTGAACTGAATCCAAGTCATTCTGGGGTGGCACATGCTCTTGCTTGATCTTGAGCATCTCAGGCTGGGGGTTCACGGATTTCTTCGACTTCAAAACAAGGTCTGCTTGCGGCCCTTGTGGGTTTGGATTTGTGACCGGGGAACAGATCTCATTAACTGTTGTCCACGTTTCTGTGAAGGGCTTGATGGTGACTCTCTGGGTGGCATCCACTTCATTCATGTCACGGTCTCCATTTTCTGTCACAGGAATGAAGGAAGCATGGGCTGGAGATGTGCTGACCAGTGGGGTCACTAGGGGGATCTCTGCAGGAGGCCTGGGGCTCACTGTAACGAGAAGGGAAAGAAAATGAAAAGCTTTTCCTGCGGAGGAAATGATGGCGCTAAGCACAGAGCAGAGTGTGGGAGCAGTGACCCCTAGTGATATTTAGAGAAACAACAAGTAAACTCTGTGCTGCTGTCACTTACTGAGCTTAGGGAGCCACTCACAATATACAGTACACATAGAATAGAAATGTCACAATATAAGGCTGATTAGTAATTAATACACATAATTACTACATGGCAGCACAGAAACCAGTGCAATTAGCATCAGAATTTAATAATCAGCAAACCTGTAGCATCAGCTTATATTACAGCCAGGGAAGCTCATTTTCTGCTGGATAATTAGTGACGAGCCCTAAGCTTAGCTTCTCAACAGCCAATCAGAGCCCACTGAGCATGTGAGTGTCACAGACACTTTCCAAGATGGTGACCCCCTGTGACAAGTTTGAAGTCCTGGATCATTGCTGCTATTGACAAGCTGAAACGTTAGCCTCGTGCATTAAGTTCACTATATAAAATATGCCATTTTTAGCCATATTCATTTTTAGGGTTTAGTTCTCCTTAATAGTACTACAGCAAGTACAGCTGTTCTAGGGCAAGCTATGTACCCCCAATTTCAGCCTATTACCCATCCCTCACACTAAGCACATCATCTCATTAGTGGTATGGCACTCAGCCCATTACCTGTGCTAGAAAGTTTATCGTTAACCAACTCGGAGACGACAGATGGGGGACCTCTGCATGTAAAGAAGATGGACTGTCGGGGAACCCCTGAGAAAGAAAAATATACATTTATTATTTGTGGGTGTCAGAACGGTTTGTTCTCAAGAATAAATCTATTGGTGAGCACAATCTCAGAGCTGTGTGCTCTCCCACCTATATTAATTTACCTTACGAACATTAAAGGAGAAGGAAAGTCTCAATCACTGGGGAGGTGCCACCTCTCCCCACTGTTGATAATCACTTACCTGATACCTTGGGTTGGTGCACCTATTAGCAAAAAAACTGAAATCCAATCCTTCTTCTTCTTACTGCAGAGGCAGTAAAGTGAGGGTCAAATGTTAACAAAAAAGCTGGCTTTTACACCCTACTGCGCAAGTGTCAGTCTGGGGGGGATTGAAGAATGTAAAAGAGGAAGAGGATGGCTCTGTGGTGCTCGCTGAAAAGCACCCGTGTAGTTTTCTGCTAACAGGAGCACTGGCCTGGGGTATCAGGTAAGTGATTATAATCACTGGGAGGTGCTTAACACTTGACTGACATTTCCTTCTCCTTTAAAGCGCAATAATCGCTCCTCAGGGGAGGTACTGAAAAATAGTGACAGATCTAATTTGTGGCTGTGTGCCACTGGCCATTCTCCGAGTATTTTTACACCCCAGATTGGGTATGTAGTGTCACTCTACACTCACCTGGCTCCATGAACATTCCCTCCTGCTCTCCGTCCAGCGTACAGTGGTGCCCTATGGTGGAAGCCACCAGATCTTCCAGTGGCGAGAGCTTGGTCTCTATAAGAGGGGCGACTCCGGGGCCAAGAGGCGCCTTGCCGGATGTCCGTCTGTGGGTGATCTTCCTTTTCACATCGAGTCGCAGGTCCCTCCATTTGTGTTTTAGATCATCGATGGTGCGAGGGGTGTAGCCCAGGTCATTAACGTTTTTCTGGATCTGGCTCCACAGTTGGCTCCTCCTTTGGTTCCTGCGGGTGGATTCAGTTCTCAGAGCCTCAGACCCATACAGAGCACTGAAATGATTAACCACGTATTTCACCAAGGTTTCTGTCTCCTCGTTGGAGAAGTTGGCCTTGCGCTTTCGGCCTGTGAAGGGGTAGGGCCCTATGGAGCCTGCGCCGAAATTTTCCCTCACCTGCATAAGCACAGCCTGGGAGGTGGAGGGGGTCAGCAGGGAACCTACGCTAACAGGGATGCTGGGCGGAGCTGTGGTGTCAGCAGGTTCTTCCTTGAGCTCCAGCTTTGGAGAAGTTGTTGGATTGGTACTAGGGGGAGGTATTTCTGCAGATGAGGCGTCAGAGTCCAGCATGCTGTCCTGGTTTAAGCGATGAGAGAGTCTGGTGTTAGTGCGCCGGCGAGGTGGGTTTCCGTCAGACATATGGGCGGCTGCCGTCAGCTCTACAACATGGCAACCTGTACAGGAGATTGAACAGAGAGGGGGGATTACAACGGAGATAATATCAGCAATAGCTTGTCACTTACATGAGATACTTCTCTTCTGCTCACACAAGGGAAAGTCTGCCTCTTCATCATGAAAATATAACCTGTAGCCCCACAGCTGTTAAACTACAACTCCCTCAGTTCTTAGTGAATCACAGGGAGCAACAGAATGGGTCCAAGTTTTCTATCCAAGTAGACTTGGAAATCTCTATAGTCTACAGAACATTGCACCCCCGCCAGAACCCCAAGAAACAGACTCCACGGGAATATGCAAGGATGCTGTAGGCACCTGAGGAGACAGTAGGGACAGATGGAAACATTTGTGATGCTCTGGGTACAGGCTGTATGGATGATATGTGAGTGCTCTATGTGTAGGCTATAGGGACCATTCAGGCATTCTGTGGGTACCTGAGTAGACAATAGGGGTCTATATGAATGTTGAGGGCACATGAGGAGACAGTAGGGGTCTATATGAATGCTGTGGGCACATGAGGAGACAGTAGGGGTCTATATGAATGCTGTGGGCACACAGGTGAGTTGGACAGAGTAGGAGACAGCAGAATGAAAGGACAGAGCGCAAGGGGAGGGGCTTGGGAAGTCAGCTGACACACGGCAGGTACCATTTCCGTTAGGGGTGGGGGCGCACGCACTGAGAAAGTACCATTCCCACGCGGGAAGTTCTGTTTGCTATTTCTGGTTGGTAGCACAGCTCACACGGGCATTGGGCAGCTCCATTCCCGGGAGGGGGTGTAAAACGTGGCGGGAAAGCATTTGGGAAACATTATCGTTGAGGCTCAAGGTTGCGCCGGCGGAGCGGACAAGAGGGCGGCCCCACGCGGAAAACCCCCTCCGCGGTCTCATCCCAAACTCACCACGTTCTGACAATTCCCCGCCTTCCGCCGAGTTCCTTCAGGCCGTTACTCGCAGCAGATACTCGTGTAGCTCCGCCGCTAATGGCTCCCGAGCTGAAGGAACAAGCTGCATCATTTCCTTCCCCTCCCCCGTCGGCCCCGCCTCACTCCTTCCCACCCAATCACATTGCACTGCGCCACCGCCTCACGCTCCGCGGCAACACACGCAGTCCCCGCGTCACGCTGCAGCGTCACTGTCCAACCCGTGGGGAACCATCCCGGGGCCTCACTCCCTCCTCACATGCGGCTCATTCTGCTCTCCCAAAATAGCGTTTTATTATCAGGGACAGTTGGGACAAGAAAGCTTTTACTCGTGGGGCCTCAGTATGTGATGAGCCTGTAGGGCAGGGATCCCCAACCTTTTGAACCTGTGAGCAACATTTAGAAGTAAAAGGAGTTGGGGAGCAACACTAACATGACAAATGTTCTTGGAGTGCCATATAAGGGCTGTGATTGGCCATTTGGTAGCCTCTATTTGGACTGGCAGCCTACAGGAGACTCTGTTTGGCAGTACATCTGGTTTTTATACAACAAAAACTTGCCTCCAAGCCTGGAATTCAAAAATAATCACCTGCTTTGAGGCCACTGGGAGCAACATCCAAGGGGTTGGAGAGAACATGTTACTCACGAGCTACTGGTTGGGGATCACTGCTGTAGGGGGAAATAATGGTATTGCCTTCGATTTGTTACTGAATTCCTGGCAAATCAACCCTAAACTCTAAATATTGGCCATACCTAGTATCCTGTGGCAACCACCAATCAGGTGCTTTCAAACAGCGGATCAGTAAATGCAGCTTTCTGATTGGTTTGTACCAGTAGCAAACCTGAGCCCTTAGTGTTTTACCTGCTGCTGGTGCTGAAATGCTGGGAATTGTAGTTCAGACTGGGACATCTCTGAGTTACACATTCCATATATTTATCTTTATTCCCTATTAATAACATTGGCATCACTGACCTTCCTATATATTTATCTTTATTCCCTATTAATAACATTGGGATCACTGACCTTCCTATATATTTATCTTTATTCCCTATTAATAACATTGGGATCACTGACCTTCCTATATATTTATCTTTATTCCCTATTAATAACATTGGGATCACTGACCTTCCTATATATTTATCTTTATTCCCTATTAATAACATTGGGATCACTGACCTTCCTATATATTTATCTTTATTCCCTATTAATAACATTGGGATCACTGACCTTCCTATATATTTATCTTTATTCCCTATTAATAACATTGGGATCACTGACCTTCCTATATATTTATCTTTATTCCCTATTAATAACATTGAGATCACTGACCTTCCTATATATTTATCTTTATTCCCTATTAATAACATTGGGATCACTGACCTTCCTATATATTTATCTTTATTCCCTATTAATAACATTGGGATCACTGACCTTCCTATATATTTATCTTTATTCCCTATTAATAACATTGGGATCACTGACCTTCCTATATATTTATCTTTATTCCCTATTAATAACATTGGGATCACTGGCCTTCCTATATATTTATCTTTATTCCCTATTAATAACATTGGGATCACTGACCTTCCTATATATTTATCTTTATTCCCTATTAATAACATTGGGATCACTGGCCTTCCTATATACTTATCTTTATTCCCTATTAATAACATTGGGATCACTGGCCTTCCTATATATTTATCTTTATTCCCTATTAATAACATTGGGATCACTGGCCTTCCTATATATTTATCTTTATTCCCTATTAATAACATTGGGATCACTGGCCTTCCTATATATTTATCTTTATTCCCTATTAATAACATTGGGATCACTGGCCTTCCTATATATTTATCTTTATTCCCTATTAATAACATTGGGATCACTGGCCTTCCTATATATTTATCTTTATTCCCTATTAATAACATTGGGATCACTGGCCTTCCTATATATTTATCTTTATTCCCTATTAATAACATTGGGATCACTGGCCTTCCTATATATTTATCTTTATTCCCTATTAATAACATTGGGATCACTGACCTTCCTATATATTTATCTTTATTCCCTATTAATAACATTGGGATCACTGACCTTCCTATATATTTATCTTTATTCCCTATTAATAACATTGGGATCACTGACCTTCCTATATATTTATCTTTATTCCCTATTAATAACATTGGGATCACTGACCTTCCTATATATTTATCTTTATTCCCTATTAATAACATTGGGATCACTGACCTTCCTATATATTTATCTTTATTCCCCATTAATAACATTGGGATCACTGACCTTCCTATATATTTATCTTTATTCCCTATTAATAACATTGGGATCACTGACCTTCCTATATATTTATCTTTATTCCCTATTAATAACATTGGGATCACTGGCCTTCCTATATATTTATCTTTATTCCCTATTAATAACATTGAGATCACATCACTGACTTCCTATATATTTATCTTTATTCCCTATTAATAACATTGAGATCCCTGACCTTCCTATATATTTATCTTTATTCCCTATTAATAACATTGAGATCACTGACCTTCCTATATATTTATCTTTATTCCCTATTAATAACATTGGGATCACTGACCTTCCTATATATTTATCTTTATTCCCTATTAATAACATTGGGATCACTGACCTTCCTATATATTTATCTTTATTCCCTATTAATAACATTGGGATCACCGACCTTCCTATATATTTATCTTTATTCCCTATTAATAACATTGGGATCACTGGACTTCCTATATATTTATCTTTATTCCCTATTAATAACATTGGGATCACTGGCCTTCCTATATATTTATCTTTATTCCCTATTAATAACATTGGGATCACCGACCTTCCTATATATTTATCTTTATTCCCTATTAATAACATTGGGATCACTGGACTTCCTATATATTTATCTTTATTCCCTATTAATAACATTGGGATCACTGGCCTTCCTATATATTTATCTTTATTCCCTATTAATAACATTGAGATCACATCACTGACTTCCTATATATTTATCTTTATTCCCTATTAATAGCATTGGGATCACTGACCTTCCTATATATTTATCCTTATTCCCTATTAATAACATTGAGATCACATCACTGACTTCCTATATATTTATCTTTATTCCCTATTAATAACATTGGGATCACTGACCTTCCTATATATTTATCCTTATTCCCTATTAATAACATTGGGATCACTGGCCTTCCTATATATTTATCTTTATTCCCTATTAATAACATTGGGATCACTGGCCTTCCTATATATTTATCTTTATTCCCTATTAATAACATTGGGATCACTGACCTTCCTATATATTTAGCTTTATTCCCTATTAATAACATTGGGATCACTGACCTTCCTATATATTTATCTTTATTCCCTATTAATAACATTTGGAATAACTGACCTTCCTATATATTTATCTTTATTCCCTATTAATAACATTGAGATCATATCACTGACTTCCTATATATTTATCTTTATTCCCTATTAATAACATTGGGATCACTGACCTTCCTTTATATTTATCTTTATTCCCTATTAATAACATTGGGATGACTGACCTTCCTATATATTTATCTTTATTCCCTATTAATAACATTGGGATGAATGACCTTCCTATATATTTATCTTTATTCCCTATTAATAACATTGGGATCACTGACCTTCCTATATATTTATCTTTATTCCCTATTAATAACATTGGGATCACTGACCTTCCTATATATTTATCTTTATTCCCTATTAATAACATTGGGATCACTGACCTTCCTATATATTTATCTTTATTCCCTATTAATAACATTGGGATCACTGACCTTCCTTTATATTTATCTTTATTCCCTATTAATAACATTGGGATCACTGACCTTCCTATATATTTATCTTTATTCCCTATTAATAACATTGGGATGAATGACCTTCCTATATATTTATCTTTATTCCCTATTAATAACATTGGGATCACTGACCTTCCTATATATTTATCTTTATTCCCTATTAATAACATTGGGATCACTGACCTTCCTATATATTTATCTTTATTCCCTATTAATAACATTGGGATCACTGACCTTCCTATATATTTATCTTTATTCCCTATTAATAACATTGGGATGAATGACCTTCCTATATATTTATCTTTTTTCCCTATTAATAACATTGGGATCACTGACCTTCCTATATATTTATCTTTATTCCCTATTAATAACATTGGGATCACTGACCTTCCTATATATTTATCTTTATTCCCTATTAATAACATTGGGATCACTGACCTTCCTATATATTTATCTTTATTCCCTATTAATAACATTGGGATCACTGACCTTCCTATATATTTATCTTTATTCCCTATTAATAACATTGGGATCAACCATCATTTTTACCAGCCAGGTGGCAACCCTAGTTGCAGCCCACAATTACTTTCCCCTCGTGCATTGGTACATCTCATGATGTCAGCATGGGCCCCTGGAGGGGATAAAGTAATATTATAAATACTGTATTGTCTCTTACCAGACTCTCCTCCCAACGTCAAAGGGTCTCCACCTCTATTTTTGCACCACTGTGTGATTTGCTCTTCCTGAATTTCTGGCTCCAGGAGGCACATCTCACCTGGGGGAGGAACCTTTCTTGTCCCTGGCTATGGCAACTTCTTAAAAAAATGCCAAGGATACAGCAGGGCCAACAAAGCAGAATTAAGCTCAAAATAATTATTTGATGATCAAGGGCCTACGCGAATTAAGGAAATTGCCGCAAGTTTTATCTGTATATAATACACAGGAGCCATGAATAGCCTGTAAATTATAACCTTTAAACTGTGCTTAGTGATGTCATTGGTTATAATCGGAGCTTGTGATGTTATTTCTGTCACATGACTCACTGAAACTTGTGTATTATAAGAAATAAATAAAGTACCCCTGTTGAAAAAAATTAGGCTAATAGAAGTTACCTTCTGCCCCTAGACTTGTAACCAGTGTTTATTTAGTAGGAGACTCCAATGTACCACAGCAACACCCTCCAATAACAAAGATAATTACTGAGGGAAATATTGTCTAAGGCTGATGATGCCACAATTAATAGTGGCAGTGGCACCTAGTGGGTGCTGGGCAGTAAGGAATGTGTTGGGTGCAGTGTATATGATGAGTAATGGCTTCACCGTGTTCTGTATAGCAACACTGAGCTGCTGCTCTTTTATTTGAGTGCTCGGTGTATTTTACTTTCACTTCTGAGTGGGCGGGGTTTGTCTCTATGTCGACTCAAGTTTTGCCGCCTTTATTTCCCCTCAGATCTAGAACTAGGTTATTTAAAGGTATTCTGTCATCAGAATAAGAAAAAATTGTACCCACAACACAGTGCAATATAATGTCAATGTTTGTCTATCCGTCTATCACATGATTAGAGCACTTAAAGGAAAACTATACCCCCAAAATGAACACTTAAGCAACAGATAGTTTATGTCAAATTAAGTGGCATATTAAAGAATCTTACCAAACTGGAATATATATTTAAGTAAATATTGCCCTTTTACATCTCTTGCCTTGTGCCACCATTTTGATGGTCTGTGTGCTGCCTCAGAGATCACCTGACCAGAAATACTGCAGCTCTAATTGTAACAGAAAGAAATCACTTGACCAGAAATACTGCAGCTCTAACTGTAACAAGAAGAGATCACCTGACCAGAAATACTGCAGCTCTAACTGTAACAAGAAGAGATCACTTGACCAGAAATACTGCAGCTCTAACTGTAACAAGAAGAGATCACCTGACCAGAAATACTGCAGCTCTAACTGTAACAGGAAGAGATCACCTGACCAGAAATACTGCAGCTCTAACTGTAACAGGAAGAGATCACCTGACCATAAATACTGCAGCTCTAACTGTAACAGAAAGAAATCACCTGACCAGAAATACTGCAGCTCTAACTGTAACAGGAAGAGATCACCTGACCAGAAATACTGCAGCTCTAACTGTAACAGGAAGAGATCACCTGACCAGAAATACTGCAGCTCTAACTGTAACAGGAAGAAGTGTGGAAGCAAAAGACAGAACTATGTCTGTTAATTGGCTCATGTGACCTAACATGTTTGGTTTGTTTGTGTGCACCGTGAATCCTAAAATCCCAGGGGGCGGACCTTATTTTTTTTAAAATTCCAATTTTCTATGTATGATTACCCAATGGCACATGCTGCTAAAAAAGTATATTATTATGAAAATTGTTTATTTACATGAAGCAGGGTTTTACATATGACCTGTTTTATGCAATGTGTTTTTATAGAGACCTACATTGTTCATAGGTATAGTTTTCCTTTAACTTACACAATGCCCCATCTCCCAACAGCTGAAAAAATTAAAGAAGGACATTATCATCTGCCAAAGCAGTGCGGCTGTGACATTTTTTAAAGGCATAGTATCAGGGGAAACCACTTTTTTTTCCAAAATGCATCAGTTAATAGTGCTGCTCCAGTAGAATTCTGCACTGAAATCCAAACAGATTTTTTAATATTTAATTTTGAAATCTGACATGGGGCTAGACATATTGTCAGTTTCCCAGCTGCCCCCAGTCATGTGACTTGTGCTCTGATAAACTTCAGTCACTCTTTACTGCTGTACTGCAAGTTGGAGTGATATCACCCCTCCCTTTCCCCCCAGCAGCAACAACAGAACAATGGGAAGGTAACCAGATAGCAGCTCCCTAACACAAGATAACAGCTGCCTGGTAGATCTAAGAACAACACTCAATAGTAAAAGCCAAGTCCCACTAAGACTGATTCAGTTACATTAAGTAGAAGAAATAACAGCCTGCCAGAAAGTAGTTCCATCCTAAAGTGCAGGCACAAGTCACATGACTGGGGGTAGCGGGGAAACTGACAATATGTCTAGCCCCATGTCAGATTTCAAAATTGAATATAAAAAAATCTGTTTGCTCTTTTGAGAGTTGGATTTCAGTGCAGAATTCTGCTGGAGTAGCACTATTAACTGACACGTTTTGAAAAAAAATTGTTTTGCCATGACAGTATCCCTTTAACAATAAGACCCTTTTACATAATTGGATGTCAAACATTCTGTGACACACTGTGGCCTTTACACATTTCATGACACACGTGGCCCCTAACATTTTCATGACACGCTGTGACTAGGGTTCCCTAGCCGGTAAAACACCTGCCAAGGCCAGGGCCGGTATTACAAATTTACCGGCAATGTAGCAATATAAATTTGTAATACCTTTCAAAAGACCCCCTCGGCCCGCCCCCAATCCCCTGTAAACGTAGCTTTTGTCCTCTGTCTTCCCAGCTCCGTGCCGCGGCCCAGCCCCTTTTTACGTCATGGCCCCACCCCTTTTGAAGTCACACCCGCCCCTTTTTGTTCTGTAGGAAAAGTTGGCATCCCTAGCTGTGGCCCCAAGCATTTCAAGGGATCCTGGTATTGTTTGTTAATCCAGAAGATAAGATGTATTTCAGCTGCTGGAACCATAGCATTCCTATCTGCGTCTCCAAAAGAGCCAAGCACATTGCAACCCCTCCTCTTTTATCAACTACAGGGCATCCCATTATATCACAGAACCAATGGGAGATGACCTCCATCGGGGCACAGGCCAGCCCTATGTCACATCCTGACAAGGAGAAAAAGATGAACAGTTTCACATCCAGGGCCGCCATCAGGGGGGGATAAGTGTCCCGGGCATGAAGGGGGGCCCAGCAGTACTGCAGTTTAGAAAGAGCCGGGCCCCCCTTGCCAGCGCCAAAGATCTGCGAACAGCCAAAAATGCGGAAGTGCTTAAAAGCCAAACAGCGGAACTCCCAAAGCGGTGAAAAGACCCAAAGTCACGAAAACAGCGAAATTGAAGTCTTGAAGCCACGAGTTCAATTCTACTGAACACCAATTTGTTTTTTTTAATCCCCTGGCAGCCAATGTATTATTTTAAAATTCTATAGGCCCCTGCCACCAATGTTTTTTTCAAAAAATATTTTTTGGGGCCCCAATTTTTTTTAATTTGTAAGGGGGGCCCTGGCGCCAATGTTTTTTTAAAACATTTTTTTTCAAGGGGCCCCAATTGTTTTAACTTGTAAGGGGGGGGGGCTGGCACCAATGGGTTTTTTTTAAAAAAAAATTTTGTGGGGCCCCAATTTTTTTTACTTGTAAGGGGGGCCCTGGCACCAATGCTTTTTAGAAAAAACGTTTACGTACGGCCCTGGTCCAATGTTTTATTATACTTATAAGGGGGCCCTGACCATCAATAGCTTTTTATAACTTGTGTGTGTGGGGGTTACTTTTTTAACGCTGATGTCTGTGTGGTCTTTTAACTGTGATGTGGAGTGGGTGGGGTCTGGGGTGGGGCTT
The DNA here is from genome assembly GCA_038501925.1 of Xenopus petersii. NCBI lineage: Eukaryota > Metazoa > Chordata > Amphibia > Anura > Pipidae > Xenopus > Xenopus petersii. Next base: position 163,242,639 of record CM076682.1, on the reverse strand, counting down.
GGGCACCGGGTTGGTTGGGGGGGCTTGGGCACCGGGGTGGGTGGGGCCCTGAAAATGTTGTACATGGGGCCCAGGAGGCCCCGAAAATGTTGTACGTGGCGCCGTGATTTCTAATGGCTGCCCGACAGGTGGAAGATAAAATTCTGGTCTGAGATTCATTCATAGTTCGGGTAATCCTATGCGCATGTGGTAGCCAAGCGTTCAGAAGACATTTAGATTTTGTTTTCCTATCTTTGAGCACCTGGATGATAAAGTTCTGTCATCTTTCTCGAAGCCTTGGATTTGTGAAAGATTTGGAAGAACGTGCTAATTTTAGATAGATTTGAAATTTGGTAACTTGAAGTAGAAAGAAATATTTTGAATTTTCAGAATGTGTTCTTTGTAAAAGCTCATTATTTTGTGTGGTTAAATGACTGATACTGGGGTTTTTGACCCATAAGCAATAGACAGTAAGAGGCCAATTAAAGCATTTTTGATTTTGCGGGAAAAAAATTATGACTTAACTCAATCTGCTTCGTTTTTTTTTTTATCACTAGCAGATTTTAAGGATATGGGGTTTTCACTCTAAAACTATTCATTAACTTTAAAAATTGACCCCTTATTGAAGTGGGGCTCCCTATAGATCTACTACAGTCCCTGTGTTTCAAATGAAGGGTGGGTGTGTACTAGGGATGTACCCAATCCACTATCTTGGATTCGGCAGACCCCCGAATCCTTTGCATAAGATTCAGCCGAAGAAGGGGAAAACATTTCTTACTTTTTTGTTTTTTGACAAAAAGTCACATGATTTCCCTCCCCGCCCTGACCCTAATTTGCATATGCAATTTAGGATTCAGATTCAGTTCAGCTGGGCAGAAGGATTCGGCTGAATCCGAATCCTGCTGAAAAAGGCCGAATCCTTGATTCGGTGTAGGGTCGGACTGGGGGGCCCAGGGCCCACCGGGACTAATGTCCAGGGCCCCCTCCGACCCCCCTGCCTCCCTACTATGACGCGCTGAGCACGCTTGCGCGAAGGCGCTGCTCGGCGCATCTGGGTGTAGGCGCCGCTCCTCACTGAAAGGTGCTGCGCTCATGCGCAATTGGTGCTGCGCGGCACATAGAAATACCTTTTTTCTTTCAAATACGATCGGGACGGAGGACTGGCCCGGCGGGGACCCATTAGGGGTCGGGGCCCACCGTTTTTTTCCCGGTATCCTGCCGGGCCAGTGCGACACTGATTCGGTGCATCCCTAGTGTGTACTAACAGTCCCTGCCAGAAGCCCAGAAGGAGGGAGACAGCCAATCACAGCCCTGCAGTCTCACAAGCAAAGTCAGCCTAGCTGCCGACTGGTTCCTGTCCTACAGTGCAGTGAGCTGAGTGCCAATGGCTCCCCTGCACAGCCTGGGAAAGGAGGCAGCGGGAAGTGGAACAGATGAGCGGGACTAGTTTTTTCAGAAATTTTCAATAAATCAGCCCGAAACACTTCTTTTCTTAGCATATTATATAATGCATATAATGCACTGGCACATCCTTGTTTGTCACACAATATGTCCCCTTTAAGGAAAAACTCTGTAAATTGCAAAAAAAAAAAAAAAAAAAAAATCAAATGGGTTAATGTGAGTTTAAACTAGGGATGTACCGAATCCAGGATTCAGTTTGGGATTTGGCCAAGATTCCACTTTTTTGAGCAGGATTTGGCCAAATCCAAGTGCCTGACTGATCCGAATCCAAAAAAGTACATGACTTTTTGTCACACAAACAAGGAAGTCAAAATTTTCTTAGCTGCACAATGTGTGTGTGGTTCTATTTTCCCCCTAATTTACATGTAACACCTATTTGGGCCACTCAGGGTTAATTCACCAGCTAGAACACTAGAGCATGGGTTACACGCGACTTACACCCAGGGCAGGGCCTTCGCTAAGTGGAAGTGTTCCCTCTATGGTGTAGTGCAACTACATCCCCCCCAGGCTACTGTGCACACAAAAACAAATTGGGCGCCAGGAGGTTCTTAACAATCAGGATCGGTTTATTATGCCAAAAAGGGCAAATGAGCACAGGTTTAATACTCACGCAGGAGTTGAGGAAAACGGCATATTGAGAGATCACACAGATCAAAGACAGGCTCACACAGAGAGTACACAGGCAATTGCAGTACAACCTTTCCCTCCTGGAAGTTGTCAGGAAGCAGCTTGTACCCTACAGTCCCTCCTCACTGAGGTTCCTGACTGGAGGCAACACACAAAGCCTCTGGGAAGCTCCTCCCTTACTGCAAATCCTTGTTGGAGCTTCAGCTGCTCTTTCTCTCTCACCTCTCTGCCTTTCTCTCCTAGAGAGACTATAACAAGTCTGCCCTAGTGTATCTGTTCCTCATTCACGGGGTTACCTGCTCCCCGACTTGGTCACATGACTTCTTCTGGGCCTATTGCACTCAGTCCCCCTGAGCACATCCAGCTGGATCAGCATCCAGAGGAGAAAGAGGAAGAGGCCACTCCTTACACACACTATATAGGAGTGAGTCAGAGCAGTGTCATCAAATCTCTCAGCCTATCACTGTAAAGCTTATTTTGTAACAGGGATTCTACCCAATAACCCAAGGAAATGGTGAAAAGATTAACTCTATAAGGCCTGTATCCCTATAGGGCCCTACATTCACCCGGGGGGAAAAAACCCATTTCTCCTGACAATGGTTTAACAATCCCCAACATTTCAACTTACAGTACCATCACATCCGCTTCTGGTATCCTCTCCTAGGCATACCTGGTAACAATGGTCACTGCAAAGGAAACACACAGCATACACAATACTGTATCAACATTAAATAATAACAGTTGCAGTTGGTCAACTTTATTACATGCATATTACATTAAATATATTACATTAAACTTTCTTTCCTCCCAAGGGTCCACACAGGTCATCCTTGAAGTGCAGAAACAAGGCAGAAGAGTTGTGGTGGGGATCAATAGTCCTGAATTAGAACCCGCTTAGTCCAGCAGTCCTTCCAGCCACAAAAAAACAAGCAAGCAGCACTCTAGGCATCTCACTCTGCAGGAGTCCATAGAAGAGCTGTAGCAAACATCAGAAGAATCCATCCTCCAGCTTCTTCTCTTCCAAATCCATGATCCGGGATCACACATGAGCAGGAAATGGCTCCATCCGGGACATCCATCTTCCTCCCATCCAAGCGCGCGAAAAATCTCTTGCGCGGTAACAAATGGACGCCAGCGAAATCTCGCCTGGCGTGACTAGTAGTGGCACAGGCGTAAAAGGGTAATCGGGAAAAACCTCCAAGCCCGAACCCACAGCCTAACATGCGCTCGCACAAAAATAGACATTGCGTGCAGGACTGCCCTTTGCCTATCTGGTCTGGCAGCCTGTCAGCAAAATTTAAAGAGACACTATCAAAATAGCAAAAATTACACAGCCTGGTAATTAAAGGGTTAATGCCCCACGTTGGGCGCCAAATGTAACACCTATTTGAGCCACTCGGGGTTAATTCACCAGCTAGAACACTAGAGCATGGGTTACACGCGACTTACACCCAGGGCAGGGCCTTCGCTAAGTGGAAGTGTTCCCTCTATGGTGTAGTGCAACTACATCTCCCCCAGGCTGCTGTGCACACAAAAACAACTTGGGCGCCAGGAGGTTCATCAGGAACAGTTTATTTACTATGCACAAGGCAAGTAACCACAGGTTTAATACTCATGCAGGAGTTTGAGGAAAACAGCATATTGAGAGTTCACACAGATCACAGGCAGACTCACACAGAGAGTACACAGGCAATTGCAGTACAACCTTTCCCTCCTGGAAGTTGTCAGGAAGCAGCTTGTACCCTACAGTCCCTCCTCACTGAGGTCCCTGACTGGAGGCAACACACAGAGCCTCTGGGAAGCTCCTCCCTTACTGCAAATCCTTGTTGGAGCTTCAGCTGCTCTTTCTCTCTCACCTCTCTGCCTTTCTCTCCTAGAGAGACTATGACAAGTCTGCCCTAGTGTAACTATTCCTCATTCACGGGGTTACCTGCTCCCCGACTTGGTCACATGACTTCTTCTGGGCCTATTGCACTCAGTCCCCCTGAGCACATCCAGCTGGATCAGCATCCAGAGGAGAAAGAGGAAGAGACCACTCCCTGCACTCACTATATAGGAGTGAGTCAGAGCAGTGTCATCAAATCTCTCAGCCTATCACTGTAAAGGTTATTTTGTAACAGGGATTCTACCCAATAACCCAAGGAAATGGTGAAAAGATTAAATCTATAGGGCCTGTATCCCCATAGGGCCCTACATACATATGCTAATTATTTTGAGATTCGGCCAAATCCTAAAATAGTGGATTCAGTGCATCTCTAGTTTAAACAGAGGGAAAAAAAACACGTTCATTACTCCATTCATTTTTCAAGTAAATATCAACATTTTTAATCAACTCAATTAAAAAAAATCATGCTCAAGTGCCCCCACCCCCACTGAAAATTGTCAGCTTTTACGTTTCATAAATTTTGAAAGTTTGAGTTTAAAAAATTGTGAACTTGAATATATTTGAGATTGCATTTCAATAAAAGCAATAATACATTTGAGACTGAATTTTAAAACATTTGTCCCAAGTGTTGGCAGGGGCTCAACTAAAATGTCAACCATGGAAATTGGAATTTATATTTCAATATGAATTTCCTATCTTTTAAAGTGGGTTTTGTCTTTGTACATTACAGTTGTGCTCTTGGGTGCAAAGTGCAACTTTGGACAAAAATAGCCAATTTTTTTTCCCTACAATGGCAGCATAATTCCACCCTATGATCAAAACAAATGCAAGTGGGCCTGTGTCTGCTAGTAAATCAGACTGATGTTGTATTTATCATTTTCAGAGCCCAGATTGTGTCACTTCAGTTTGTAGTTAAAAAACGATCTCTGGCGAAAGTCTTCTTCACTTATTAGCACAACTCACTGTGGAAATTTGTGGAAGGGCACAAAATACTCAAAAATTTTTTTGCTTTCTGTGATTGCTAATGACATTAGAAGGATTAATGCATTGAAATTCCTCCACTGAAAAGCACAATATTTGCAGACTTAAGCTGCACAGACACACACACACAGACACACACACACAGACACACACAGACACACAAGCACAGACACACACACACAGACACACACACACAGACACACTCTGCTTTGTATCTAGTCTCAGATAACTGAGGAGAAGAAGATATATATCTATAGTAGGTATCTATTCAGAGTTTCCCTGGAAGGTCCTGTAGAGTCTTGCAGCGGGTCGGGTACCCGAGGGTTACCAGCGAAAAGCTCCGGTACCCTGCGGGTTGCAGGTAGAAGTTCCGGTGCGGGTATAGACGCGGGTCGCCGGTTCTGCCGGTATAAGGGTCAGGCCGCGGGTCTTCTCAATACCGATTGTTACTCCTTTTTTTCCTGATCAATCCGATTTCCGATGATGTCACTTCCGGTTTACAATGAGAGCACTTCCTGATTCTTGATGGTCAGCGGGTCGCGGGTCCAGGTTGCGGATAAGGTACTTGCGTGTCGGGTAGCGGGTCCAAGCAGGTAAGAATGCGGGTCCGGGTTGCAGATTGCAGGTTGTGGGTATGGGTTCCAAAAAATGGACCCGCGCAGGACTCTAGGTCCTGGTCCCATGTCCTCTCCAGTATCAGCCAATCAGACTCTGTTGTCACTAAGGTTGCCACCTGGCTAGTGTTATACTGGAGCTGTCAGTACAAATGATAGCTGATGGCGATGTTATTGATAGAGAAGGAAGACAAGAGAGAAAGAAAGAGTGCTGGCAGCTGTAGGGATGCTAAAGAGCAAGCTGAGGCTGTGTCCCGGGAGTGATAGTTGTGGGGGGCTGGCTGGCAGAGAGAAGCTTAGAGGAGTAGGAGGAGCACAGCTGACAGTCAGGAGAGGGAGGGCTGGCAGAGAGCTGGAAGGGAGTGTTGGTTGCAGAGCAGGGCTGATTTCTTCTCCTGATGTCAGACTGAGGGAGGAACTTCCTGCTTCCTCTCAATCCCCTGCTGCCACCCATATAGGCTTTTTGATTTTTTTAGGGGCCTGGCGTCCATTGCTGCGTTGGATGTTTTGGGGCTGCTGCCCCCATTCTTGGATGTGGGGGGGAGGCGCATACCCCCGTCAGGTTGGTCGGATCAGCCAAAAGGCCCCATCCCGGCTCCGTTATGATTTGCTCGGTGACAGCTGGGGACAGGCTGAGCCTCACATCATCCCGGAGGGAACTGGAGAAGCCCCTGCCGGAGGGAGACTCAGCTCAGGTACAAGAGGGGAAAGGGGCTGGAACTGTTGGGGGATGCTGGGAATTGTAGTACAATTATAGCTGCAGCTTGGACACATGCAACGTGTTACTAGCACTCGCTTGCCTTACTATACACACTCATAGCTGGATCCAAATAAAGAAATAAACCTTTGAGGGGGAAATGGAATGTATTTACTTTCCCCTCTGCAGCTCTGCGGGGCCCCACAAACATTGTCCCATGGGGCAATCATTCCAAATCGTGACCCCCCCACCCCAAATAAAAGCAACGCTGAACCATGAGCAGAGACAGAGCAGTGAGTGTAAATCTGCATGTGCCCCTGTTTGTCCACTGTGTGTGTATGTGTGTGTGTATATGTGTTTGTGTATATGTGTGTGTATATGTGTTTGTGTGTGTATGTGTGTGTGTGTATGTGTGTGTGTATATGTGTTTGTCCACTGTGTGTGTATGTGTGTGTGTATATGTGTGTGTGTATGTGTGTGTGTATATGTGTGTGTATATGTGTTTGTGTGTGTATGTGTGTGTGTGTATATGTGTTTGTGTGTATATGTGTGTGTATAAGTGTGTGTGTGTGTATATGTGTCTGTGTGTGTATATGTGTATGTGTGCACGTAGGTGTGTGTGCAGGATGGTGTGTGTTTGTGGCCAGTGTATGCAGGTGTGTGTTTGTGTGAGCAGCAAAACCAAATGTGTGACTGGCTGAGTATTTGCACTTCTGTGGGTGATTCCAGAGCAACCAGCCACGTACAACACTGATCAACATGAAAATAATAACTAGAGTCCTGACACGTCTGCATGCGGTTACACACTCGCCCCTTGTTCTTTTACATTGTTACACACTCAGCTATTACATGAAAATTACACACACCAATTGCACATCCACTGTTACACATTTGTGCACATTCGTGCAGTTCTACAGCCACACACCAACCACCCCATCTGCATTCTACTGTGTCGCACACTCACCGCATACCTATGTAGTCACTCACACACAAACTTTGTTACACCCTGCACATAAACACACTTGCTACATACCACAGTATTTATATAACTGAAAATAATAACCCTGTTACTTACCACATACCTGTTACATATGCACAGACTTTGTTACACACACATGTGCCGTGTTACACGCTTATCATATACCTGTCATTATATACAAACTTCAGACTGCTGCCTGTGTACCCTGTACACTTACCAAATCCCACTGTAGTTATACCCACACACTTGGCTACACACTTACAATACACTCCTGCAGTGTCAATATATGTGATTTACCAATGTACAGTGTGGTCCATCTCGTGATACATCAGCCGATGAAGAAGGAAGACCCCATTGTGTTAGTGAGGTTCTCCATGGTCCCCTTTAAAGGGGATGGTCATCTTCTAACACTTTTTCCTGTGCAGTTGTTTTTAGATTGTTCACAAGAAATACATTGTTTTTACAATTATTTTTTATATTCTGTTTGTGACTGTTTTTCTAATACTGAAGTTTAAAGTCAAATTTTTCACTTTCTCATGTCATTCTGAAGCAGCTCTGTAGGTGGTCGCCGACCCTCTAAAGGTCCCCATACACGAGCAGATATAAGATGCCCACAGATTAAGTTTGCAGCTTATTGGGCAGTGTATGGGGCCCTCTGATGGGTTTCCCTGATTGATATCTGGGCAAAAGTCAGCCAGATCAGGCAGGGTTAAAAATCCCGTTGGATCAAGGGCTGCATTGGTTTGTTGATGGTGTCCTCGATTTGACCGTCCGTATGCTCACCAATGTGATTCATTCGTTGGGCTCTAGGATAGAGTCCTGCAGTGAGTCCGGTACCCTGCGGGTTGCAGGTAGAAGTTCCAGGTGCGGGTATAGACGTGGGTCGGCGGTTCTGCGGGGTCGCAGGTCTTCTCAATAGTGATTTTTACTCCTTTTTTCCGATCACGTCTACTTCCGACGATGTCACTTCCGATTTACAATGACAGCACTTCCTGATTCTTGATTGTCAGCAGGTCCGGGTTGCGGATAAGGTACTTGCGGGTCGGGTAGCGGGTCCAAGCGGGTGAGAATGCGGGTTGCAGGTCTGTTTTGTGGATTGCAGGTTGCAGGTACAGGTTCCAAAAAATGGCCCGCGCAGGACTCTACTCTAGGACCCACGATCGATCAGCCTGATTTCGAGGAGAGATCCGCTCGTTTAGCGAGGTCGCACTACATGTCTGGCCACCTTTACTGTTCTAAATTGATACAATTAGTTGATCCATTTCTTATCTTTGTCCCCAGGGCTGATCCTATCAAATGTGGGGCCCAATTGGGACCATGTTGGCGGGGCCCCTAGACAAAGTGTCGCTGGCTACTGACACAGCAAGTATTTAGGAAAATAAGGGCATACAGGCATAAAATAGAAAGGAAAGGGTCAGACAAGGTAAGAGAGTGAGAGGGATGAAATAGGGGCACATAATAGGGGCACACAGGGTAAGAGAGAGAGGGAGGAAATAGGAGAGTGGACTGTGCCAATTAGTTTGGGGCAGGCTGGGCCGATTCAGTTTGGGAGCAGGCTTGGTTGGATTGGGGGCAGGCAGGGCCTATCAAGGTTGGAGGAAAGCTGGGCCTATGAGAGTTGGGGGCAGGCTAGACCTATGGGGTTGGGGGATAGGCTGGCTTATCAGAGTTGGGGGTGGGCTGGACCTATGGATTTGGGGATGGGCTGGACTCTCAAAGTTGGGGGCAGGCCAGGCAGCATCATGTGCTGAGGGAAATATTATCTGTGCTGCCCTGTGGTGCGGAGCCCCCAGAGGTGCGGGGCCCTATTGGTCCAATAGACCTAAGGCCGGCCCTGTTTGTCCCTGCTGAGCAGAATCCCTGCATTTCATTAAAGGCAGCTTTTAGACTTGATACAATAGTTAGTCTTATTTTAAAATTGAGCAAAGGGTTTAGAGTCTGCGCCTGGATTCCTGGACGGGAAACATTAAACTTTAATTTTGGAAAAACTGTAAAAAAAAAAAAAAAAAAAAGTTTGCCCAGGAGCAGTAACCCATAGCAACCAATCAGCAGTTAGCATTTACTAGTCACAAGCACACATCTTATTGGTTGCTATGGGTTACTGCTCCTGGGCAAACTTAGTGTCTTTTCTTACATATGGGGGAGGGGGCATATTTCTGGTGTACAATCTGAAAACTGAACTGAAAAAAAGTGTTTGGAAGGTGAATATCACCTTTTAAAGTGAAAGTGTTTCCAACAGAGGACAATAGACGCTGAAATAAGGTGCATGTTTAATTCTAAACCGGTTCTTGTCAATGCTGGGGGGGAAAGGGAGGGGGGTGATATCCAGGCCCGGACTGGCAATCTGTGGGTCCTGGCAAATGCCAGAGTGGCTGCTACAAGGTGCCATATTAAGGCGCTATTTAGTGGGCTGGTGGGGGCTGTTTGGGCCTCTGTGTGGACTGATTGGGTCTCTGTGTACCTGAAATGCCAGGACCTATTTTCACTCTCAGTCCAGACCTGGTGATATCACTCCAACTTGCAGTACAGCATTAAAGAGCGACTGAAGTTTATCAGAGCACAAGTCACGTGACTGGGGGCAGCTGGGAAACTGACAATATGTCTAGCCCCATGTCAGATTTCAAAATTAAATCTAAAAAAATCTGTTTTCTCTTTTGTGAAATGGATTTCTACTAACTCAGCCAGTTTTAAAAAAAACAAAAACATTTTCCCATGATAGTATCCCTTTAAGAAATGTCATGTTACATGATTGTGTGTGTACATATCACTTCCTGATAACTATCATGCCACCGTCATGTGACTTCCCATATGATCTTAATCCTCCTCACCAACTCAAACTGCATGTAATGCTGCTGCCTAACATAAGAATCTCCCCGGCAAATGATTTCTCTTTTCACCATGTTGCATTCTCCCCATGACGCTACGTGTGCCATGAGCCTAATGGAACAGCGCCCTCTGTTGGCCACATTTCCACTGAGACACAGATTAACAAAAAGCAATCGTGGAACAAGTTATCATGGAGAAAAGCCTTTTCCTGGGTTCCCCATGGCAGCAACTAATGGGTTAATTCCCCTATCCCGAGAATGGACAGGCTTAACATGCAATAATTACAACCATTTAAGAACCCACCCCAGCCTCCTGAGCGCTGTCTTTTTTTTTTTTTTTCCTGTCCGCTGGTTTGGATAGGCTTTTTTCTTTACTCTCACCTGGGTCATGATTGGCCCTTTTCCACACATGTGAAGCCTCTGCAAAGGTAACCGCTTGGCGCTCTGCCTGTCAGAGGGTCCCCCCCCTCACCTTCAATTCGACAGTATGGGGGAGACATTAGAGGTAAAAGTTAACAGTGGGAGAAGTACATTGCGGTTTGCGTTCCAAATGCGCTCCTATGCGTTCCAGTGGGAGGAAGTGACGTCACTTCCGGTTTTCCAGTTTGCTGGCGCCAAAGAAGGGTTTAAAAGGACGCTAAAAGTGTCAGATCTGTTTGCTGGTCCTTCTTGCTTCCACTGGCTACTCCTGGCTGTCTGGCCTCTCTCTCTATGCTCTTCTGGTAGGTACCTCTTCCTTGGCATTGTAGTTGTAAGTGCTGGGTGTTGATTTTTTTTTTTTTTTTGGCTACCAAGTCTAGCTCTTGCATTCACCCATTCCAATGGAGGATTCTCCCACTGCCCATGATTCACATCGCTCAGGTTCTAGGTGAGAGCACAAAAATTTTTTTTTTTTTTTTTTTTTTGGATTCTTCTCTCTCTTCCTTTTCACTCTCTCATCCACTATTGTCTTTTAGGCTCTCTTCAAAAAAATCTCGGACTCATCAAGAAGTTCAGGGGATCTCAAAGGAACCAGCAGCCACAAGGGAAGAGGAGAGACCCAGATGCAAAGCATGCCCTAATAGGGCTTTAAGAGATAAATATTTATGTCGAAGTTGCCTCACGGAAGTGGCTGGAGAAACCTCCCAGGAAACTTCGGATGTTTTGGGCATGATTAAAAAAGCAGTCTCAGAGGGTATGTTGTCTGCTGTTCAGGCTTCTTCATCCTTAAGATCAAGGAAGAGACCTAGAACTAGGTCTCAGGAGAAAGAAGGAAGTGAGGAGGATTCAGGGTCTGAGACAGATGAGTACCTGGTCTTGTCTGAGGCAGAATCAGAGGAAGATGCTGCGCATCTATTTGACTTTAAGATGGTGGATCCTTTAGTAAGAGCCATTAAGGAAGCATTGAAGTGTGAGGAGGAGAAGGAGAAGGAAGAAGCTTCTACTTCCAAGAAGTTATTCATGTCAAAGCCCAAGAGGAATAATTATTTTCCAATTTTTGAGGAGGTTAAGGAATTAATAGCCTCAGAGTGGAGCAAGATGGAGAAGAAAACGTCAATTAAGAACAGATTGTCTAAACTTTATCCATTTTCCTCAGAGGATTCTAAAGATTGGGATTCCCCACCAGTAGTGGATGCAGCCTTGGCTCGGTTAGCCAGGAAGTCAACGCTTCCTGTAGAAAATGCCACTAGTTTTCGAGATCCAATGGAGAGAAGGATGGATAATGATTTGAAGAAGGCATACTTGGCCTCTGGCTCGGCTCTCAAGCCAGCCATAGCCTTATCCTCTTTGTCCAGGGCTTTTAGATCCTGGATTTCAAATATCGAAGAAGCTCTGAAGAGTAGAGTCAGTCGAGAGAAGATTATAGATGCCTTGGGGGAACTCAAGTTGGGGTCAGATTTCATGGCGGAGGCTTCCTTAGACCTCATACGGCTTTCAGCTAGAAATATTGCCTTGTCGGTTTCAGCTCGGCGTGCCTTATGGCTCCGTCCATGGCAGGCGGACAACAATTCTAAATATAATTTATGCATTTTTCCCTTTTTGGGACAGAAGCTTTTTGGACAAAAGCTTGAGGAAGTTATAAAGAAGGTGTCTGGGGGTAAAAGCATGTTTTTACCACAGGAAAGTAGACCTAGACGTCCTTATTTTTCTTCAAACAGAAGATCCTTTAGAGAAAACCTGTTTTCTAATGATCAGAAGAACTATAGACCTGGAAGAGAATATGGAAGATCTCGAGCTTGGAAAGGAGGTCAAACCTCGGTTAGGTCGGATAGGGGAAGAATGCCTGCTTCCTTTCGGGGAGAGAAGAACACCAAGTTTTTCTGAAGGTCCGCCAGTCCAACCCCAGAAGGTAGGAGGTCGATTAAACAAATTTGCTGGGGTTTGGACTGGAACAATTCAAGACAACTGGGTTTGCACGGTGATAAGCAGGGGGTATTCAATAGAATTCAACCGAAGACCTCCAACCCCGCATTATGTCCCTTCAGCTATTCCTTCAAATCCAGCAAAAGCTCAGGCTATTCATCTTTATGTGCAGAAACTCCTCTACCAGAAGGTGATTCAACTAGTGCCAGAAGAAGAGAAATTTCAAGGTTTCTATTCACCTCTCTTTCTCATACCAAAGGCCTCAGGAGAATACAGACCAATCTTGGATCTAAAGGAGCTCAACAGTTGCATAAATCCTCAACATTTCAAGATGGAGTCATTGTCAACGATAATTCAAGCTCTACGCTTGGGGGATTGGATGATGTCCATCGATCTTCTAGATGCGTATCTACACATCCCTATTGCCCAACATCATCACAGGGTTTTGAGATTCTCAACCCTGCAGGGTCATTTCCAATTCATATGTCTACCTTTCGGTCTATCGACCTCCCCCAGAGTGTTTTCAAAGGTCCTGGTGGCACTGGTGGCTTTTTTAAGGGAACAGAATATCAGAATCTACCATTACTTGGACGACCTGCTTCTCCTAGCTTCCTCTCAGGAGCAATTACTGGCCATATCGGGTCAAGTTCTGCGGACGTTGCAGCAGTTCGGCTGGCTGGTGAATTTTCAAAAGAGCAACCTAGTCCCTTCTCAGCAATTAATTTACTTGGGTGCTCACCTAGACACGCAGAGAAATCTAGTTTCTCTTCCCAAGGAGAAATTAGTGAAGATACAACAAACAGTGGAGGAAGCCCTTGCACAGGGTTTTATCAGCAAGGCAGTGGCTTCGCCTTTTAGGTCTTCTGTCATCAACCTTTCAGATGGTGAAATGGGGTCGATGGCATACCAGAGCCATTCAGTTTCACTTCCTACAGTGTTGGAACCGTTGCTCGATGAGCCAAAGGATCAGGATTCCAAGGAGACTCAAGGAAGAGTTAGAGTGGTGGCTCGTGACAGACAATCTCGAGAGAGGTTTACCCATCAAGGAGCCAGTTTGGAGCCTGCTGACCACGGATGCAAGCACGGTAGGATGGGGTGCGCATTATCTACAATTCAATATACAAGGCAGATGGAACTCGGGCAGGATAGAAAGCTCGTCCAATATTCTGGAACTGAGAGCAGCGAGGAATGCTCTTCTGACTTTCCAAGATCACCTGCAGGACAAGGATATGAAACTGAGGATAGACAATTCTACGGCAGTAGCCTATGTAAGAAAGCAAGGAGGAACCAGGAGTCAACAATTATTAGAGGAGACCGCATTGATCATGCAGTGAGCAGAGACTCATGTCAGGAGTTTGACAGCAGTCTATCTTCCAGGAGTTCAGAATTATCAAGCAGATTGGCTCAGCAGAAGATTTGCGGATCGTCACGAGTGGGAACTGGACCAGGAAGTATTTTCTTGGATAACTTCAAAGCTGGGAAAACCATGGGTGGACATCATGGCTTCCCCATGGAATGCCAAGGTTCCCCACTTTTACTCCTGGAAACCTCACCACAGAGCGATGGGTTCGGATGCTCTATCGATACCATGGGATTTCAAGTTGGGATATGTCTTTCCACCAATTCCTTTAATACAGGCAGTATTGAAGAAGGTTTGTCAGGAGAAGGTCAAAGTAATTGCCATTATCCCATATTGGCCGAGGAGACCATGGTTTCCTCTCCTTTTAAGTTTAGCAATGCGCCCTCCCCTGAAACTCCCAGGTCAGATAGGTCTGTTAAGACAAGGAGCCATTCTGCATCCAGACCCTCAGAGCCTGAATTTAATGGCGTGGAAATTGAACGGTCAAGACTATTGAAAAAGGGAATTTCTCCGCCTGTGGTCTCTATGCTCTTAAAATCTAGGAAATCCTCTACTAATGCTACGTATCATCGTATCTGGGAGAAGTTCATTCAATTCTCTGCAAAGGAATCTATGGATCCATTTTCCCCATCAGTCACCAGCATATTATCTTTTCTTCAGACTGGATTTGAAAAGGGGTTGAGCTTGAGTGCACTAAAGGTGCAGATTTCTGCTCTTACAGCCCTTACAAATACTCATTGGGCAAAGAATGAATTAATAATTCAATTCCTCAAGGCTGTTTTAAAGTTAAGACCTCCAAATAGGAAGTTGTCCGCCCCTTGGAGTCTGCCTCTAGTGTTGCAAGGGCTAGCAAAGGCTCCATTTGAACCTTTAGAACAAGTCTCGGACTATTTTGTAACTCTCAAGACGGTTTTCCTTGTGGCTCTGGCCTCGGCTAGCAGGGTGTCAGATCTATTTGCCTTGGCAGCTAATCCTCCCTTCACAATTTGTGATATAGAAAGAGCTATTTTGAGACCACTTCCTTCAGTGCTTCCTAAGGTGGTTTCTCAGTTTCATCTCAAGAGAGAGGTTGTTTTACCAGCATTTTCAAATATTGAAGGCAACGATTCAGATTCTATCCACCTTCTAGATCCAGTAAGAAGCTTGAAGATGTATTTGGATAGATCTGCTGTTTGGAGGAAATCAGACAATCTCTTTGTGATTCCAGCTGGCATAAGGAAGGGTCATGCGGCTACAAAAGCTACACTAGCCAGATGGCTAGTTTCAGTAATTAAGAGAGCCTATGTAGAGCAGAAGCTGGAAATTCCTGTGGGTATCACAGCACATTCGGTGAGGGCAGTGTCTACATCCTGGGCAGCAGAGAAGAAGGTTCCTACTGACATCATCTGTAAGACAGCCAGTTGGCGTTCAACCAGAACCTTCCTGAGACACTACAAGTTGGAAGTTAATACTGAAGATGCTGTTCTCTTTGCCTCAACAGTTCTTGGTTTAGATACTCAATAGTAAACTTTTATAATGCAGATGGTGTTATGTGTTTATTCCCCCCCATAGCTTTTTATTTCCCATTAGTTGCTGCCATGGGGAACCCAGGAAAATAGAGAATTCCTATCATACTTACCGTAATTCTCTTTTCCTGGAGTTCCTCCATGGCAGCACGCGCTCCCACCCTTAGGACTTTAAACAAAGACAGCGCTCAGGAGGCTGGGGTGGGTTCTTAAATGGTTGTAATTATTGCTTGTTAAGCCTGTCCATTCTCGGGATAGGGGAATTAACCCATTAGTTGCTGCCATGGAGGAACTCCAGGAAAAGAGAATTACGGTAAGTATGATAGGAATTCTCTATTATAGACATGTACACTTTTGTATTCCAATAGTCTTAACTTGTTAACACTACAGGGGTCACATGGGCATGGGAAGCACATTGCTGTCCACCTTCCCACCCCCTAAATTCACCTTTAAATTAACTGTTAGTATGATGTAGAGAGTGATATTCTTAGGCAATTTGCAATTGGTTTTCCTTTTTATTATTTTTGGTTTTTGAGTTATTTAGCTTTTTATTCAGCAGCTCTCCAGTTTGCAATTTCAGACATCTGGTTGCTAAGGTCCAAATTCCCCTAGCAGCCATGCATTGATTTGAATAAGAGTTTGGAATATGACTAGGAGAGGCCTGAATAGAAAGATGAGTGATAAAAAGTAGCAATAACAAACATTTGAAAGCTGGAAAGAGTCAGAAGAAAAAGGCAAATCATTCAAAATCTATATAAAAAAAAATTAAGACCAAGTGAAAAGTTGATTAGAATTAGCCATTGTAAAACATACTAAAAGTTAACTTAAAGGTGAACCACCCTTCTAAATGCCCACGAGAAAGACCAAAGTCCATCTATTTTAACTATATGAACAAGTGCATACCTCCCAACTGTCCCAATTTTTCACAGGACAGTCCCCAATTTGACAGCTCAGTCCGCAGTCCCGGATTGTAACGGAAATTTCCAGATTTTTCTCTTTGTATCTTTTTCCGGCTGTTCAGTGCAGGAGATCAAAGTTTCTAACTTAATTGGCTTTTGGCAGAGAGCCCCAGAATATGTGGCAGGTGCACTTAGATACTTGTGTAACAATTTAAGATACACAAAGAAACAATTGTAACAATTTAAGATAAACAAAGAAACAATTGTACAATTTAAGATAAGCAAGTCTCTTGGGGAAACTGTGACTCACAGCTTAAAGGGCAATTCACCTTCATTATCAAAACTGTAATAACACATAAAAAACACAGAAATATGTCCAAACTTTCATAACCTGCCAAATGTTGTAAAATTGACATTTTAATTAGGGGGTGTGGCCACAAAATGGGTGTGGTCAAAAATCCCGGTGACATCACCCCTAGATCGTCACTGCCTGATAAGGTGCTTATGGCGCGGAACACGTATAGTTATTTCTATTTATTATTTCGTTCTCCCCTGAGGCTGAAAAATGATTGATTTTGTCTCAAGATAATTCTAAAATCCAAGAATATGACAAACAAGCAAAGTCTGTGCTTTTATATAGGGATGCACCAAATCCATTATTTTGGATAGGCCAAACCCTTCCTAATTTGCATATGCAAATTAGGGATGGGAAGGGGAAAACATTTTTTACTTCCTTGTTTTGTAACAAAAAGTCACGCGATTTCCCTTCCCGCCCCTAATTTGCAAATGTGAATCCCGAACTGAATCCTGGACTTGGCGCATCCCTAGTTTTATATATTACAATTATGATCTGTGTGTAACTATGTAACATACGCAGCTTTACTTGCCCTTGGAATGGCTGCCAGTTTCTAGCAGGGACTCGGTATAACCACAGTATTTCCTCCTTGTCCACCCAATGTTCTCCGTCCTCTCGGCAGAGCAATAAAACGAAATTCTTTGTGTTTATCGAGTAACCGCTGAAGCAACACAGCGACGTTACTCAACCCTAATTGTGTTGCTGCAAGAGGATGCGGAGACATCAAATATATTTATCTTTATCACCTTTATGTTAACTTTTAGTTATACAATGGCCACTTCTCATCAACTTTTCAATTAGTCTTCATTATTTATTCTTTGTAGTTTTAATTTTTCTTCTGACTCTTTCCAGCTTTCAAATGAGGGTCACTGACCCCATCTAAAAACAATTGCTCTGTAAGGCTACAAATGTGTTGTTATTGTTACTTTTTATTACTCATCTTTCTATTCAGGCCTCTCCTATTCATATTTCAGTCACTTATACAAATCAGTGCACGGTTGCTAGGGGAATTTGAACACTAGCGACCAGATGGCTGAAATTGCAAACTGGAGAGCTGCTGAATAAAAAGCGAAATAAGTCAAAAACCACAAATAATAATAAATGAAAACCATTTGCAAATTATCTCAGAATATCCCTCTCTACATCAGTGTTTATGGGTCACAGACTGACACATGCGTGTGTGTGAGTGGGGGGGTTGTATTGGCCATATAAATAAATAAATAGAATGGCTACTTTCATAGTTTCCCATTAGCAAATACAACAACAGTTGGGACTAAGATCCACATGCCTATTTGACCATAGGAAGGAGAGCAGCCCAAGAGCATGAAGTACAGAAACAGAACCAGAGCCTTAGTAATCGTTAAGTTTTCTTGATGGGACTTATATCCATAGGTAAGAGAGCAGCCCAAGAGCATAAAGTACAGAAACACAATCAGAGCCTTAGTAATCAGTTAAGTTTTTTTAATGGGACTTAGATCCATAGGAAGGAGAGCAGCCCAAGCGCATGAAGTACAGAAACAGAATCAGAGCCTTAGTAATCAGTTACATTTTCATAATAGGACTTAGATCCACATTCTTGTCTGACCATAGGAAAGAGAGCAGCCCAAGAGCATGAAGGACAGAAACAGAATTAGAGCCTTAGTAATCAGTTACATTTTCATAATGGTGCTAATCATCCAAGGTGGACTTACCCTTCAATATAATGCGCTAAGGACAAGTATGTATTCTCTGTACCCTTATCAGATATACAACACACACCTTCTTTACCTGTACCCTTTTAAGATAAATACTCTTATATACTCCTTCTTTATCTGTTCCTTTTATCAGATTCCGACATCCTACATTCTAAAAAAAAATTATAATTATAAATATTATATCCTTTACTTACATTTTGGTGCTATTTATACACAGGCGTGTGAATATTATTTATTATATACGTATGTATATACCGTATATACTCGAGTATAAGCCGAGTTTTTCAGCCCCCAAAATATGCTGAAAAACTTTAACTCGGTTTATACTCGGGTCAAGCGCAAAAATGGTCGCCGGCGCCCAAGAATAGTCGACCAGGAATATTCGCCGGCGTCCAAGAATGGTCGCCGGCATCCAAAAACGAGACGCCAGCACCTCCAATGGGAGCAGAAACCCTCAATTTTTTGATTGAAACTTACCAGAAGCTGCTGCATTTCTCACCCTCGGCTTATACACGAGTCAATAAGCTTTCCCAGTTTTTGGAGGTAAAATTAGGTACCTCGGCTTATACTCGGGACGGCTTATACTCGAGTATATACGGTAATCTCTCTTTTATGACACTGCTCTGGGTGTATAATATAATAATATAGTCTCCGCTGTTGGTAGGGAGAATGTTGGCTGAGATAATTACATTCTTGCTCTCCAATATGGAGCTGGCTCCCCACAAGCCTCGCCTCAATCAATTATATGTATATATATATATATATATATATATATATATATATATATATATATATATGTGTGCACTGGTTCGCTTTTCTAATCTCTCTTCCATTTTCTGCAGATCATTTTAATTTGCTGCTAACGTCACATTAAATAATAATCAGAAAAGCAAATTACCCACAACAATATGCCATTAAGTGACAACTCTATTTAACAGCATTTCAGATTACTACCAATTATGAAGAGGAATGATTAGTGGTGTATTTAATAGGATTCCACCCCGGAATGTACCACATTCATTATTTTTCAGTACTGAACCTAATCCAAACCCGGATCCTGAAAACAGTGAATACATAATTCCAATCACACAATATGTGCTGTGTAATTCCAAGGGGCAGATTTATAAAGGGTCGAATAGTAAATTTGATTTTGAGTTCTCTAATTTTTTTTTTGGTCAAAATTTACATTTTGGATTGTTAATTATCCAAACTCGATTAAAATTTTAATTATAATCCAAATTTCGAGATTTATCAAACCTATACACTGGGAATAATTCGAATTCGCCACCTAAAACCTTTGATTTACTATAACTTGCAAATTTAAATTCTCTATTTTTTTTTATTTTTTTTGGTCAAAACTTACATTTTGGATTGTTAATTATCCAAACTCGATTAAAATTTTAATTATAATCCAAATTTCGAGATTTATCAAACCTATACACTGGGAATAATTCGAATTCGCCACCTAAAACCTTTGATTTACTATAACTTGAAAATTTGAATTCTCTATTTTTTTTTTTTGGTCAAAACTTACATTTTGGATTGTTAATTATCCAAACTCGATTAAAATTAATTATAATTCAAATTTCAAGTTTTATCAAACCTATACGCTGGGAATAATTTGAATTCACACCTAAAACCTTCGAGTTCATGTATAAGTCAATGGTAGAGGTGCAGTAACCCATAGCCTTCCGGACATTTGAGTTTTTTTCGCAGAAAAAACTAAATTCTAGTTCAATTCCAGTTTTCGGGCCAGTAATATTTGTTCGAGTTTTAGTTATTAATTTTTTTTTGTTAAATAACCTCCCAATCGAATTTCAAATATATTAGAATTTATTAGCGTTAAAGAAATTCAAATGAATTCGAAATTTGACCTTTGATAAAAGGGCCTCCCCGGGGCAGATTTATCAAAATGTGAATTCACCACAACAAAAACGAACTCACTTTCTATTCATTCCTATGGGATTTTTAAAAGTGTATTTATGAAATGGTGAACTCCATTGATTAATAAATATGATTCTAAAAATCCCATTAAATTGAATAGAATTAAATAGAAAGTAGGTGAGTTTTTCTGTGGTGAGTTTTGATCTCACATTTTGATAAATCTGACCCTAAATTGTGCCAAGCGATATCTCATGAATTATAAAATTTAGGAATTACAAGGATTATATTTGTGGACACAGGCAATTCTTTGTTTAGTGGGTGTGGATAGAGCTGGAAGTGCAATCAGCTCTCACAACCTTAAAAATGACCAAAGATGGTCGTGCATGGGAAGATTCTCTCATTTGTCAAGGTAGTCAACCCAATAGGATCTTTACCCAGTTCGGGCTCCGGTATGGCTAGTCTATTTGTCGTATTATCTATCCATCTTGTTTTACGGTCTTCCTCTTTTTCCATATTGGCCTACTGTAACCATCTTGCCCTTACTTTCTCCATCTTTCCCTTTTATCTCCATCTTGGCCTACCTTCTCCACCTTGCCCTTCTTTCTCCATATGGGCCTACTGTCATCATCTTACTCTACTTTCTCCATTATGCCGTTTCTTTTCCATATTGTCCTACAGTCACCATCTTGTTCTACTTTCTCCATATTGGCCTACTGTCACCATCTTGCTCTACTTTCTCCATCTTTCCCTTCTTTCTCTATATTGATCTACTGTCACCATCTTGCTTTACCTTCTCCATCTTTCCCTTCTTTCTCCATATTGGCCTACTGTCACCATCTTACTCTAATTTCTCCATTATGCCATTTCTTCTCCATATTGGCCTACTGTCACCATCTTGTTGTACTTTCTCCATCTTGCCCTTCTTTCTCTATATTGACCTACTGTCACCATCTTGCTTTACTTTCTCAATCTTTCTCTTCTTTCTCCATATTGGCCTACTGTCACCATCTTACTCTACTTTCTCCATTATGCCATTTCTTCTCCATATTGACCTACTGTCACCATCTTGTTCTGCTTTCTCCATATTGGCCTACTGTCACCACCCTGCTCTACTTTCTCCATCTTGCCCTTCTTTTTCCATATTGGCCTACTGTCATCATCTTACTCTATGTTCTCCATCTTGCCCTTCTTTTTCCATATTGGCCTACTGTCATCATCTTACTCTATGTTCTCCATCTTGTCTTTATTTTTCCATATTGGCCTACTGTCACAATCTTCCTTTACTTTCTTCATCTTGCCCTTCTTTTCCAGATTGGCTAACTGTCATCATCTTACTTTACTTTCCCCATCTTGTCCTTCTTTCTCCATATTGGTCTACTATCACCATCTTGCCCTTCTTTCTCCATACTGGCCTACTGTCACTATCTTTCTGTACTATATTTTCTCAAGCATGCTGCTTTTTCTCCACATTGAGCCTACAGCCACCACTTTGCTCTTTCTCCATATTTCCATGCTGGCCTACTGTCACCATTGTGCCATTTTTTCTGTCCTCTGCTCTCCCCCCCCCCCCCCACAGCTGATTTCCTGTGCAGAGCCCAACAGTCAAACATCTTTGCTCTACCTAGAGGCAGCTGAAGGTTACCACTGATATTAAACAATCCCATCTTGTCTAGCCTGTGTTTATAACCAAGGATCATCCCCTGCATTTAGTATGGGTAAATGTAATGGTTCCTTGATTAATGGGCAATGACTGTACTATGCTGTTGCTTTTGAAGACCAAAAGGCCGGTTAGTCAGCACCCTGAAACTGATACCTGTATATATGTGCTGGAATTCTAAGGAACAATGGGAAGGAATTTCCAGATGAAATCTATTTTCCATACCATTGTCTCAACAACTTTGTATGCTTCTCACTCGTGTAAGATAAAGAGAGATTTCTATAGCGTCTTTGACACAAGATACTTTGTGTTTCAGGTCCCCGTAACATTTGATGATGTTGCCGCCTATTTTTCTGAGGATGAATGGAAGGACTTAGAGGAATGCCAGAAGGAACTCTACAAGGATATGATGAAGGAGAATTATGAAGCCCTGATTTCTCTGGGTAATTTCATACCATACAGCACCAACTCTTTACTGCTGGGTAATCCAACACCAGTGCTTTCTTCTTACTTACACTTTTGCTTGTCTCTGTATATGTGTTGTATCTTTAGGAATTAAAGGGACAATACACCTCTATCTTCAACATGAGTTCAATAAATTGGGCTTATGCTGAACACATTTTTGACCTATTGTTTTAATCATGAAAAATATATGTTTCTTGTTCATTTTTTACCTTTTAAATGAACTAAACAGGGAAATTGAAGGTATCCTTTATTTGGTCCTTGCGAGGTAGATAGATTCCCAATATTGAACCCTCTCCCTTCATTGTTGTAACTGTTTTGTTAACAGGAGTTCATGATGCAAGGGGATTATCTGAACATTTGGGAATTTAATTATCTATCCAGTAACATGGAGTCACTTTAGTTTTTAAGTGAGCTATTCCAACTTTTTGTAGCTGGAAACACATTCATAGGGCTTTATAGTGGTTTTCAATCAAAATGGGAAAACTTTAGGAACAATTTGATTCCCTTCACAGGGACACAATGAATGTAATTACAAGTACATGCTGGTGTGACTGCGGTGCTACGTGCAAGGTAAGGTAAAACTAATCTGGTTTTCCTATGCTCTTCATAATGGTTTGACCCAGGAGGCCACTATTTAGCATCATCCTTCCGATGAGATTTAAAGGGGGCTGTACATCTAAATATAACAGCATTAATGAAAGAAACTGTATTCTAAGCAAATTTTCCCTGTACAATAATTAAAGGACAAGGATAATTAAATTGACTAGGGAGGTGGCAATGTGTTGGACGCTGGGCCAGAGCTCCTGAGCACTGAACATTGCACAGGCCCAGGGTTCTGTTTCTGGCACGCTGCAATCTTTCACTATGCTCCAGAGATCCTCTGAATTGTCTTGATGATGTACCTGAGCAGTACAGTAAAATTTGTGACCCAGGATCAGTGGAGCATAGTGTGTGGCAGAAACAGCACCCTGGCTGGACAGAGGTTAGTGACTATATTTATATATGGGGGGGAGGCGCCTAACATGCTGGCACTCCCTTAGTGAATTTCTCTTTCCTTGTACTTTATATATCACAAATGTTCAATTATTTTAAAGCTACATGTAAATGTAATTGATACTAAACTGTTGTTGTTCTCTGCACGGTTGGACCACGGGCCCCCCAGTCCAACCCTGGGCACTGCAATAGGTGTGAGGGGGAGGAAGGGAGGCAAGGAGGGGGCCATGGATGGCCGGCGGGGGGCCCCGGGCCCCCCAGTCCGACCCTGCACATAGGGGCAAAAGGGGGACATTTACCCCCCCCTGGATGCGCCTGCAGTGTGTGAGGCAGAGAGAGGAAGAAGGAGGAATGAGTGGGGGAGACCCTGGGATCACATTTTAGCACATCATCGGGAGAACAGACGCTCCCTGCGTACACTCTCCTAAGGAAGAAATGCAGAATCGCCTCTACTCACTGATCCAAGAGGCTGCAGTGACACCTCTGTCCCGTGCTGCAAACACTTGCCGAGTTGCAATCTCCCCCCTCGCTCGATCCTCCCTCCTGAGCTCAGCCCCTCCCCTCTCAGCCCTCCACGGAGGTGTCACTGCAGCCTCTTGAATCAGTGAGTGGAGGCAAGTCTGCATTTCTTCCTTAGGAGAGCGCATGCAGCCGGAGCGTCTGTTCTCCCCCCTGAAACATTTTCTGTGGACGCCTCTGCGGGCCACCTTCAGGTCCAGGCCCGGTACAGTGGTACCCCCTGTGCCCCCCTGATGGCGGCCATGCATGTATCTGTAGGGGATGGATAAATGTGTCCCCATTTACTTTGCCTTCCTCTAAAGATTGTGCCCAAGGACGACCCTTAGTCTAAGGGACTGGGTAAATCCCCATTTCCTCTGGTTTGCTAGTTGGCGCTGTGATATAATATAAATGCCCACATGTGCTCAGGGTCCATTTTGTTAATCCCTTTCTCTGAGCAGGCAGAAAGGTTGAAGTGGAACCTAGACCAGGTCAGATATGCTAACTCACTTTCAAAGGTCACTCTGGGAGTGACAGACTATCTGAGGCTCCACCGAGGAGTGTGAGTGGGATTATGATAAGCCGGAAGTAGAGACTAAGTGTTAGAGTTCACTTTTAGGGTAAAGGCTGAAAGCTTGGTGTACCTATCATCCCTGAGGGGACTTATACTGACCACTGATGCTGTGAGTATATGCTTATCCATTGGGTTCTAAGTTCCTGCTCATCTCTAAGAGAACTCCCTTGTGTATTTTTCTCTTCAATAAATAAATTCCCTGTTTAAGTTGCAAGAACCACTGGCGCCCAATTATTGTGCATTGCATATAGTTACAACATATTGTACAACACCCTGCCTCCACACCGTTGTGAGGGCTGATCCCCTGGGAATTAAGGTCAGAGTTAGAAAACAGTATCGGGGTAAAGCTCAGATTTAGAGCAACGGTGCCACAGGCTTACAGACCATTACATACCAACAATGAAAAAGTAGTCAGCTCCCCTCGATCCAAAGCTCCTTTTCCCACAGTACCGTCCATGTTCTGTGACTGACAGACCTGTAAAGAGAATGAGAATGCTAAAAATGTGCCCGGCATTGTGGATGGAATATAAAAATATATAAAACACAATGCAAGCGTTGAGACTAATGTATAAAAATCAACATTATACTATGAAATTCAGGGGGTCATTTACTAAACTATGGTGAGGCTTTTAGGGACAAAACTCGATTTTTAGGATTTTTTTTATTTTTTTTAAAAACTAGAATTTTTCGTGATTTATTAAAGCCAGATGCAGCAAAAAGCCAGAATTTGAAAATCTCAGACCTGCCGAGGTTGTGTATAAGTCAATGGCAGAGGTCCCTATACTATTTTTACGTCTGAGCTGGCAATATCCCGAAAACATGACCATTCGGGGCTTTTCTGGCAAAAATTCAAAAAATTCGGCTGATTTGGGGGGGAAAAACATCGGGGAAAAACGTACGATAAAGGTTTTCGCTCCATTTTGATGAGTTTTTACCCAAACCAATTAAATAAAGCTTTTATAATAATAAATACTGTAAAATCTGGTATGGAAGTTTGGGCGTGGTTTTTTTATTTAAAAAATGAGATAAATTCGGATTTTAGTAAATAACCCCTGTAATAACGTGTGATGTATGTATCGGTTCTAGTAAAAGCTGTGCACATGCATTTATCTGTATATCTATGGCCTGGTGTATCTCTGTATTAATTGTCCTTGGTTTTCCCTTGCAGATGATGGGCCTATCAGTGATAAAGAAAAGTCCAAATACAATGACAAACTGGAAAGTATTGAGACCCCATCCCTGCCCATGTTGGATCAGGTGTTACCCTGTCCCAATATGGGAAATGAAAGCACAAGCCAGCCGGAGTCAAATCAGACTGAGCCAAGTCAGCTGGGACAGAATCAAATGGGAAGCCCAGGAGAGAATGAGGCTTCTTGTACAGAGAACTCTACCAACCAGGCAGAACCTGGGAAGGACGAAGGGGAGAAACAGTATCAGTGCACACAGTGTGGGAAGAACTTCCGGAAAAGGGACAGTCTAAAGCGACACCAGCAGACGCACACCGGGGAGAGGCCCTACAACTGTATAGAGTGTGGCAAGAGCTTTATCCAAAAGCAGCACCTGGTGACCCACCTTCGCACACACACCGGGGAGAGGCCTTTTAAATGTGATGAATGCGGCAAGAGCTTGAGCACAAATGAACGACTAAAAATCCACCAGCGAATCCACACGGGCGAGAGGCCTTACAAGTGCGACGATTGTGGGAAGAGCTTTAGGGCTCACCGGGTACTCAAGGTCCACCAGCAGACACACACAGGAGAGAGGATCCACAAGTGCGAGGACTGTGGCAAGCGTTTCCGGCACAAGCAGACCCTCTTGGCCCACCAGAGAAGCCACACTGGTGAGACCACGTATCAGTGCAACGAGTGCGGCGAGAGCTTTCGGACCTTCAAGCACTTAAAATTTCACCAAAAGCTTCACCGTGGGGAAAAACCCCATGAATGTGAGGACTGTGGGAAAGGGTTCAGGAAAAGGGAGCACCTCAGGAGACATCAGCAGATCCACACGGGTGAGCGTCCCTTTTCCTGTGAAGAATGCGGCAAAGGCTTTATCCAGAAGCATCACCTGGTGAGACACCAGAGAACCCACACCGGAGACAGGGCCTTCACTGTGGTCATCGTGGAAGAGTTTAATTATTCCAATAACAACAGCAACAACAATGGCAACTATAGGGGCAGTCCACATATCTGTAGCGAGTGTGGAAAGAGCTTCACTACTTATGAACATCTGAAGCGCCACAACAGGATACACACTGGGGAACGACCCAACAAGTGCGCAGATTGCGGCAGGACTTTTAGATCTCAGAAGCTTCTGAAGGCCCATCGACAGGCCCAGGATGAGGAGACGGGGCTTTGTAAGGAGGAGGACAGCGAGAACAGTGAAAGCCAACACATTGGGCCTGGAGAGAAGCCATTCGAATGTGGCGAGTGTGGGAAAATGTTCCGCTTTCTCAAGCACTTAAAGTTTCACTTGCACACGCACACGGGCGAAAGGCCCTTCAAGTGCGAATCCTGCCAGAAAACGTTCAGGAAAAGAGACTGCTTAAAACGGCACCAGCAGATCCACACTGGGGAACGGCCTTTCACCTGCACCGACTGTGGTAAAGGTTTCATTCAGAAACAGCACTTGGTGAGGCACCAGAGAACTCACACAGGGGAGAGGCCTTACATCTGCAGCGAGTGCGGCAAAACGTTCAGCACGTGCGAGCACCTGAAAATCCACGGGCGCACCCACACGGGGGAGAAGCCGTACAAGTGCAACGACTGTGGTCAGAGCTTCCGCAAGCGGGAGTACCTCAAGTGCCACCAGCAGACCCACACTGGAGAGAGGCCCTTCACATGCACCGAGTGCGGCAAAAGCTTCATCCAGAAACATCACCTTATTGCTCATCATCGGACCCACACAGGGGAAAGACCATACCAGTGTAATGACTGTGGGAAAACCTTCAGGCACAAGCAGAACCTGACCACACATCAGAAAACCCATGGCATTGGCTTGTAAGTGGATGTGGCTGTGTGGGTTAGACCAGACTCATAACATTCAGACCTGGGATTTTTACGTACACTTCCTCCAAGTTTTCATTCTAGCTTCCATCTGGCTTTGATTGGCTTCCATCTGTTAACAGAATATATCAAATATATATATATATATATAGTGTCTGCTCTTCAAGAACGAGACAATCACAGAAGACCCAGCTCAGCCCCGTTCTTCATGCAGAACATTGGAATTTGCGGGAATTCTGTAAAGATTTTTATTGACCAGATGTCTGGTCTAACGTGCTTGACGAATACCGAACGTATCTCATTAAAACAAAGCTTCATAATAATGCCCGCTCCTTGGCTTGTGCCATTTCCAATATTACAGGAAAGCATAGAAGTCCATGGAACAAACCATAAAGTACATGGGAATGGGGGGGTTATCTATATGTATTTCTGATCAGTGCCAAGAAGAAAATATGGAACTTTAACCTACTTCCATTTGTACAAGTGTGACTGGTGCTTTACATGTGCTGCCCACTTTCCGTGCCGCCTCCCAGGCCTGCTGCAGTGTTACCGTGCAAGGGAATACAGGTTTGGCATTGAGCGCTGCTTTAGTCTTCATCCCATAATTCATCTCTCATGGATCCAATGCTCAAGATCAACATATGGATCCAATGCTCAAGTTAAACATTGCCATAGAGCTCAACATTAGCAATGTTCCTGTTGAATTGTTTAACAAAGTGTTCAGATCCGTGGGTTGGTGTCAAACTCCGATTCAAGGGACTCAAAGGTTCAGCTTTAAGTTAACTTTTAGTATGTTATAGAATGGCTTATTCTAAACAACTTTTCAATTGGCCTTGATTTTTTTTTTTATATAGTTTTTTATTTAAAAAAAGATTCTGTTACTGGTCTTTTAAGGGTGAACTAGACCCAAAGAATGTTTTTAACTCCTTTTTACGTATTACTTGTTTTAAAGGTCAGGTAAAGTTGCCCTTTGTTCAATGTACTTTCTCCATATGAAAAAAAAGTGACTGGCCCTTTAACTACACCCTCTGCTCTGTTTGCGGGTATGAAGTGGCTGTCCAACATTGGCGCAAATTCACTAAGCGCCGAATGCTAGCGTTAATTCGCTAGCGTTTGGCATTTTTCGCTAGTGCGCAAATTCACCAACGAACGCTGGCGTAATTTCACTAGTGTTACTTCGCACCCTTACACCAGGCGAATTTTCACTAGCGACGTAACTACGCAAATTCACTAACTTGCGCAGTGTACTGAACGCTACCTTTTACGCTAGACTTCCTTCGCCACCTCAGACCTGGCGAAGCGCAATAGAGTAGATAGGGATTGTTTCCAAAAAAGTCTAAATTTTTTCTAAGTCCCAAAAAACGCTGGCGTGTTTTCTACATGATGGGTGATAGGCTGAAAAAGATCGAAAATATTTTTGGGGCTCCCCTCCTTCCCCCCTACATGTCCTGACTCATGGCAACTTACCTAGACAGTGGGCACATGTGTAGGGCAAAATAAACTTTTATTTGCTGATTTGAAGGTTTTCTAGGCATTTGAAGTGGTGATACGTATTCCTCCATTGAAATTTGAATTTCGCGCCGTATGTAAATGAACCATCACTAGCGAAACTTCGCTTCGCTCTGCGAATTAACGCTAGCGCAACTTCGAAAACTTACGCTACCCCTGTGCGCAACTCCGGATTTTAGTGAATTTGCGGAGCGCTGGCGAAAATACGCCTGGCGCAACTTCGCATCTTAGTGAATTTGCCCCATTGTCTCTGTTCCTTATGGTCCAGCACCATCTGCACAAATGCCATGAATATATGTAGCAAATGAGCCAGACAGGAAGAAAACAACAAAAGATACCCCGCAGCTGCCTAGGCTAATTATTTTCCTATGGGAAAAGCAGGGGCAATTAGCACAAAAGATAGTGAATCCATATACTGAGTAAAGCTGGCCATACACTATAATACACCTTGCCAAACAAGCAGATCTTTAGTCCGATATCATACCTTCCAATATTTTGGAAATAAAAAGAGGGACAAAAAAGTAGGGCGGCAAATTTTTTTGACCACGCCCATTTTTGTGGCCACAACCCCTAATTACCATGTTCATTTTGCAAAATTTGGCAGGTTATGAAAGTTTGAACATAGTTTTGTGGATTTTTCAGTTATTACAGTTTTGCTAATGAAGGCGAATTGCCCTTTAAGCTGTGAGTCTAACTTTTCCCAAGGGACCTGTTATCTTATATTGTTACAATTACTTATTTGCTTATCTAGAAAAAGTATCATATCTTCTGCTGTGGCTTTTATGGGCAGAGAAAAACAGGACTTTCCAGTACAACCGAGGGACTGCGGGTTGAGCTGTCAAAAGAGGGACTCTATAAAAACGGGACAGTTGTTATGCGATACGCCCACCAAAAGGTAAATGGTAACGGCTAATCGGATTGTTCTGCCCTACGGCCAAACCATTGGATTATAATGATGGGAATACCAGCTGGCGGGATGAGGACTGTATCAACTAGCCAATGCGTTCCTCGATCGGGCGGGAAAATCAAAACTGCCCCATCAAGATCTGGCCTGTGAGAGGGCCCAATCCACTGGCAGATAAGATGCTGAATCATTCTAAATCTGCCCACGTATGGCCACCGTAAAGGTGCCGATATTGGTCCTTTAGACCGATTCATCAGCTTATGTGCCCATGTGTGGGGGCTCCCGACAGGTCCTCACGATCGATATCAGGCCAAAAATCAGCCAGATATCGATCGGTCAAGTTTGAACTTTTTGTACGATCCAGGACCGCGTTGGCTAGTTAATATGGCCCTGCGACCCGTCAGAGCCCATTCGAAGTATTGTAGTCCGAACGTTCGGATTCATCCGATATCAGCCAGCCGTTAGTGGACACATCGGGTAAAAATCCGCTCGTTTGGCAAACTTGCTAAACGAGCGGATATTATAGTGTATGGTCACCTTAAGACCCCTAAAAGGGCACAGGGTCATGTTCAAGGGTCAGCATTTTTTATGTCATGGGCCTGCATGTCTGTGCTGTTACACAGCTTTATGACAACTGCAATAAGCAGAAGGAATTTTTTTTTTTTAAGCGATTTAGTTGTCCTTTAACGAAAAACTATTTGCTGTAAAACAAAGCAGATTAACCGTAAGGTTTCACCATCGCTAATGTTTACACCTCCGATCACGTGATGGAGTTGCCTGGAAATTGTTTCCCGTCAGGCAGGAAAAAAAACTTTGCGGGACAATCTGATCGACTAGAGTCTTTCTCAACCTCAGCTACTGGGTTTCTGTATTTTAAATGGTCTGGTGAATTTATTAGTAAGGCACTAACCCACTTGGTCTGTCTGTAATGAAAATGTCACGTAAATAAGAGTGATAAAAGCATATTTTGCACTTACAGCCCAATGCCGTTGCTGGGAGTTGTAGCGGAATAACCCCCGGAGGTCCTTTCCTTCTAAAGGAAAAATTAGCCCTCCTCTTGGGCTTTCACCTTTAATCGCAGTGTTTCAAACACTACTGATACCACAGGCCTCTAGTGGAGACTCTTCAATACTGCAAGCTGCATTACATGCCAAGATGTTTCTCCACAATCAATTTAGCACTTAGGTTGTTGAACTTTGGCACCCCAAGAGCATATTTCATGCTTGCGTTGCTCTCCGACTCCTTTTACTTCTGAATGTTGCTCATGGGTTCAAACGGTTGGGCATCCCTGCTGTAAAATAATGGTATGTCTGCCATATCAGTGCTGTAATGTCTATCTAACAAGCTTTCCAGGCTCACTTTCTATCAGCTTGTGAGTAATTCCCTTAATTTCCCTGAGACTAGGGAAGCTAGGAATGTGCTCAACATAACTAGACTCTTAAGGACTTGTTTACTGGCCAAAAAAAATTCACCTGAGGGTTTTCGGTCTAAAATGTTCCATTTTCATTAGGGATGCACTGAATCCAGGATTCGGTTCGGGATTCGGCCTTTTTCAGCAGGATTCGGATTAGGCCGAATCCTTATGTCAGGCCGAATCCGAATTTGCATATGCAAATTAGGGGCGGGGAGGGAAATCGGATGACTTTTTGTCACAAAACAAGGAAGTAAACATTTTTCCCCTTCCCACCCCTAATTTGCATATGCAAATTAGGATTTGGTTCGGTATTCGGCCGAATCTTTCACAAAGGATTCGGGGGTTCCGCCGAATCCAAAATAGTGGATTCGGTGCATCCCTACTATTCATATGTGGGCAGTTCCAGATGTTATAGAGCAGTCTCCCGCCAGCAGAGACAACAAGATAAGTGACACTAGCCTAATGTATAGGGATGCACTGAATCCACTATTTTGGATTCGGCCGAACCCCCGAATCCTTCTTGAAAGATTTGGCCGAATACCGAACCGAATCCTAATTTGCATATGCAAATTAGGGGTGGGAAGGGGGAAAACATTTTTTACTTCCTTGTTTTGTGACAAAAAGTTATGAGATTTCCCTCTCGCCCCTAATTTTCATATACAAATTAATCCGAATCCTGCTGAAAAAGGCCGAATCCTGGCCGAATCCCGAACCGAATCCTGAATTCGGTGCATCCCTACTAATGTAGGGAGATTGGTTTGGCAAGCTTACGGCACTGATATGGTAAAAGTGAGCCTTTCAAGTGCTATTATTAAATGGATGTTTTTTTTAATATAAACTCCTGCTCTAATTTTTACTTTGGTGGTGTTTTACAGAAGCTTATGAATTAAGAGTGGTAATAGAACATGCAGTATTGACACACAAACCAAAAAGACCACCAAAGAGTGCATGACTATTTCCAGTGCAGAAAAACTGAAAGCAGAAGAAATAACTTGCCGCAAGAACTTACTCCATGGTGAAATGGGTGCTGTTGCACTTCATACTCATTTTGGGGACTATGCTGCACAAGGGGGCGCAAAACGATTACTGATTTCAGGTATTTGAGCTACAAATGATTAGAAGTCATAATTACTCTTCCACGTTTGGTGAACTCTGGGCAGCTCTAAGAACTGTTAAGTTTTTAGTAGGGATGCACCGAATCCATGATTCAGTTCGGGATTCGGCCAGGATTCGGCCTTTTTCAGCAGGATTCGGATTCGGTCGAATCCTTCTGCCCAGCCGAACCGAACCTGAACCCTAATTTGCATATGCAAATTAGGGTTCGGATTCGGTATTCAGCTGAATCTTTAGCGAAGGATTCGGGGGTTCGGCCGAATCCAAAAAAGTGGATTCGGTGCATCCCTAGTTTTTAGGGAACCAGTTGTAGACTAACCAGCAGCCAATGTATTAGAATGTCCCTAGACTTTGATCACCATTAAACCAAGACCAGAAATATTCATAGAGCTAGAACAACCAATTAGAGAATCAGACACATTCACAGCAAATCTTCCAGTCATGGCAATAGAATGGTGACAGGTCTTGACCAACTCCTTTAAAGGGGAACTATCGCGAAAATGAGAATTTCATATAAGCTCCATCTCACTGAAATAAGAAACTTTCTAAATACAGGTACAATGGCTATAAAAATTCTGTACCGTTCAAGTTACTCTTCAGTATCTCCACAACCTGTCACTCTTTATGCTCTCTTAATGCTGAGGTCTGGGTCAGATTTTGATAACTCAAATAACCAACTTCAGCACAAACAAAAGGTAACAAAATAACAGACTGTATGTAGAGAAACACGATTTCCATCCAAGCCGGTTATTTTTGAAGAGTGAGCACTTAGTTTAAGGGTGCAATCCCACCAAAGGATGTTTTAGACCTAATTGTCAATCAGGAGTGAAAAATAACTTCATAAAAGGTACAGAATTATTAATCCATTATATTTAGATAAAGTTTCTTATTTTAGCAAGATGAAGCTTATATTCAATTTTCATTTTCACAATAGATCCCCTTTTACTGTTGTGAACTGAATTGGCTACGGTTTGGCCAATGGCTGTGACCATTCTATTGCTCTGGTTGGCTAAATATTGGTCTATGTTCACCTTCAAACAACTAGTAGAATACAACTAGTTTAGAATAGTTCTGATAGATCACCAGAAATAACGACTTTGTCCAATTACTGTCTATTTTCTATGTGTCACTGTTTTTCTAATATTGAAGTGTTAATTGTCTTTTTTCACTTTCTAAATTGTTCTAAATTGATACATTTAGTTGATATATTTTTTTATCTTTAACCCTACTCAGCAGAATCCCTGAGTTTCATTACAAGCAGCAGTAGAATTGATACAATAGTAGGGATGCACCGAATCCAGGATTCGGTTCGGGATTCGGCCTTTTTCAGCAGGATTCGGATTCGGCCGAATCCTTCTGCCCAGCCGAACCGAATCTGAACCCTAATTTGCATATGCAAATTAGGGGCGGGGAGGGAAATCGCGTGACTTTTTGTTCAAAAAACAAGGAAGTAAAAACTGTTTTCCCCTTCCCACCCCTAATTTGCATATGCAAATTAGGGTTCGGATTCGGTTCGGTATTCGGCCGAATCTTTAGCGAAGGATTCGGGGGTTCGGCTGAATCCATAAAAGTGGATTCGGTGCATCCCTATACAATAGTTACTAATACTCCAGAGATGCTGCTGAGAAATGTATCGACTAAATGTTGCCAAATTGTAAAACAACTGAACTGAAAAAAGTGTTTGTAAGGTGAACAACCCCTTTAAGAAAAACCTGTAGCATTAAAATTGTTCCAGGCCTAGATCAAATCATAGCCAATTGAGCAACGGCATGGTCACAGGGTTTGAGCAACCAGCAGACAGTCGGGGCATTAGGGTAGAACTACAGGGACGACTTCCACGCGTTTTCGGTGGATCCGACGCGCTGCGCCAAAATGCAGGCGTCAAGTCGGATGCGACGGAAAATAGGGTAAGCAATATGTCAGATGGTATTGCAGCGTTCATCCGACAAGACACGATCTGAATGCTGCGCCTGCATCCGACAGTTGTGTTGTGTCGGATGAATGATGCGACACGATCCGACATTTGTTTATTTGTCCGAAGAATCGGCTTGACGCCTGCGTTTTTGGCACAGCGTGTTGGATCCGGCAAAAACGCGTGGAAGTCGTCCGTGTTAGAGGTTGTAAAAATTCAAATTACTTGACCAGCTTGTAGCCAATCAGAACATGAGAGTTTTCAAGTCTAAGGGCTCTTACACACGACCGTTCCGACCTGCGCTCCCCTGCGTTCCGTTTTTTGGCGTTCAGCCGCAGGGGAGCGCAGGAATAGACGCAAGTCATTATTTGAAATGGGGCTGTACTCACTCAGGCGCGTGTAGGCGCCGAACGCAGGAAAAATGCAGCATGTTGCGTCTGAACCTGCGTTCAGCGCCTACACGCGCCTGAGTGAGTACAGCCCCATTTCAAATAATGACTTGCGTCTATTCCTGCGCTCCCCTGCGGCTGAACGCCAAAAAACAGAACGCAGGGGAGCGCAGGTCGGAACGGTCGTGTGTAAGAGCCCTTATGGAAGTGCCGATGATCTGGCCAACATTGCTACAAACCACAGCACTAGAATAATCACAGACCTCTGCCTCAGCTAAGCTTTCCTACCTCTCCAGTTTACAGGCCTCTCTAGCTGGCAGCAGGGGTGCTTTTGCAATGAACCTCGCCTCAATTGACACTTAGCAAAAAAAAAACAAAGCGCCAGAATGCCCCTGTTTGGCAGTGTTATAAATGGATCTGATAAATGCTATTGCCATGAGTCTCCTGACTGTATATGTAATGAAGCCATAGACCACACTCCTTGCATAGATTCCCACACAATCTCTCCATCCAGAGTGTAGGTACTACTTATCCAGGTATCCGGAGTGAAGGGAGCAATTAAATGAAAAAAAAAAAGCCGCTGAAAATAAATGTAGCAAATGGTCTTCGGGACCTTAAACACAAAGGGAAACACGTGCAATTGTAGCATTTGGGTAAGGACATTATATAAATGCTGGTATGTACAACAGCTCCACATATATTGCTGCTGGGTTATTAATATAAATAAACATGCGGAATATAAGAAATACTGAGGCTTAGATACATGTCACTCTCAATGCGCTTGCACCTCGTCCATTGGCAACAGTCTGCAGGCTCCAGATTAGATTGCAACTCCCTGCACCCTCTAGCAGGGCATGATTGGTATTGTAGTTCTAAAACAGTTGGAGAGCTGTAGGCTTAGTCATAAATAAATGAACCCCAGGTGCCACCACCACTTCTAGGAACAGCCGGAAAGCAATGGAACTATTGCCTTGGGCACTGGGCTTTGGGTAGGTTAGAGGCAGACAGAACCTGCAGCTTTATATAACCTTGAACAATGGCTGGCCTATTGAATGCAGCTAGTGCACCAGCTATATTACACCAATTGCCAACTTGTGCAATCATGGTTAAAAGTATAAAGGTGGCCATAGACGCACAGATAATATCGTACAAAACAAATTTTGTATTACAAATGTTTGTATTACAATGTATGGTGCAAAAAGAGCCGACTGATATCTGCAGAAGACTTGGATATCGGTCGGCTCATCAATCGGGCTGGACGGAAAATCGGGTGCCTTTGAAGGGACCCAAACATCGCCCATTGTTAATACTGAATCGTCAGATACAGGTAGATCTTTTCCAAGAAAGATCGTAATTGTTACATCTATGGCCGCCTTAAGGAAGTTGTAGACAACCAACTCACAATGAAATTCATCGTCATTAACTGGGTTCAGTTCTTGCCACCGGCCATCCGATGTATGACTATGTAATAATGTCTTATTGTTGGCTGTTTATTTTGTTAGATTATAAGTTCTTCGGGGCAGGGAGACCTGCACTTGTACCATGTTCATCAGCACTTATTCCCTTGTCTATACCGTCAGTGTAAAGCATCGCTGCACAAATAAAAGAATTCTTGCCTACATTTCTTCAGATTAGCTTCTAATAGGAAAGCAAAGGGAATGCTCTGTGGGGCTTTTCGGGGGTATTCCACTGGGGGGGGGGGTTGCTCTGTGGGAATGAGGCAAATAAAATCA
The DNA here is from genome assembly GCA_038501925.1 of Xenopus petersii. Classification (NCBI taxonomy): domain Eukaryota; kingdom Metazoa; phylum Chordata; class Amphibia; order Anura; family Pipidae; genus Xenopus; species Xenopus petersii. Next base: position 163,206,388 of record CM076682.1, on the reverse strand, counting down.
CGGTATAACCAGCCTACAAATAGTTAGGGTGAGAACCAAACTGTATAAAGCTAAAGTCAGAGGCAAATGACTCCGTGAAGCAGTATTGTAGTTTCCATTGACAGGAATAAATGCAGAGAACAAAAGGTGAGTGCGTGCCTTTACCTAGATGTATATACTTACTCAAATGGGTAGTTAAAGAAGAAAAAAAAAGTATAAAGATAATTATTCTCCTTTAAGGGTGAAGAAATGAAATAAAACTTCCTTTATGGGCTGTTCTCTTTCCCATGGTCAGGCAAGGAGTGGTGGTTTAGCTCCAACTAAACTAAATCTCTATGGGGCCTATTTACTAACATTCAGATTTCCTTTTTATTCACATATTGCATTTTTTCTCTAGAAATTTGTTTTTTAAAATTTTTTTCTAAAACTCTAAGGCGCAAATTCGTTAATTCGCTAGCGTTTGGCATTTTCGTTACTGCGCAAATTCACTAACGAACGCTGGCGTATTTTCGCTAGTGTTACTTCGCACCCTTACGCCAGGCAAATTTTCGCTAGTGATGTAACTACGCAAATTCACTAACTTGCGCAGTGTACTGAACGCTACCTTTTACGCTAGACTTCCTTCGCCACCTCAGACCTGCCGAAGCGCAATAGAGTAGATAGGGATTGTTTAAAAAAATTTTTTTTCTAAGTCCCAAAAAACGCTGGCGTGTTTTCTACATGATGGGTGATAGGCTGAAAAAGATCGAAAATATTTTTGGGGCTCCCCTCCTTCCCCCCTACATTTCCTGACTCATGGCAACTTACCTAGACAGTGGGCACATGTGTAGGGCAAAATAAGATTTATATTTGCTGATTTGAAGGTTTTCTAGGCATTTGTAGTGCAGATACGTGTTCCTCCATTGAAATTTGAATTTCACGCCGTATGCAAATTAACCATCGCTAGCGAAACTTCGCTTGGCGAATTAACGCTAGCGCAACTTCGCAAACTAACGCTACCCCTGTGCGCAACTTCGGATTTTAGTGAATTTGCGGAGCGATGGTGAAAATACGCCTGGCGAAGTGCGTCGAAGTTGCGCCTGGCGCAACTTCGCATCTTAGTGAATTTGCCCCTAAAATTCAAGGAGTTGTTTATCAAAGGTTGAATTTTAGAGTTTTTCCTACGTCGAATGAACGCGAATGAACTAACAACTCGAATGGTTACTAATATAAGAAAAAACTCTAATGGATAAAACTTAACAAATCAGCGAGTTTGAGGTTGAAAACCAGAAAACTCAAACTTTTTTCAACTCAAGATAGATTTTTAACCAAAAAAATAACCTCGGAAACTCAAAGTTTTGTGGAAAACACAACTCGGTCCTTAATAAATTTGCCCCTAAATGTAAAAACAACGAAAAACTCTATTACAGAACACTCAAGGTCCCATAAAAGTCAGTGGGAGCTGCGCTGATCCTAGTGAACTTTTTTTTTTAGGCTTTTAGAGGTTTTTGGATTTTTTTTTCTTCTCTAGTAATTTTCCGAAAACACTGCCTTAGTGTTGTCTTGTAGTACTCATTTGCTTGTAAGTGGGTCCCTGCGTTTGACATATTTATTTTGGAAATGGTGAGACCATATCTGTGGGTGTTCCAACAAACATGATGAAACCTGTCGTGTTGTTTTTCTAACGTCTCTCAGTTCCTTTCATCCAATCAGCAATTCTAGGCTTGCACCAACGTGTGGATATTTATTGGTTGAGACGCATGGGATTCATTATTGTAGACATTTCTTTAACTGGCAGTCTGCAACTCTGAAGTTGAGGAAGCTAAAACAAACCTCCAATCAGAACGTTAACATGAATAGAGGAATTAGCCAATCAGAGCTTTAGAATGATTTCAATAAAAACGATATCAAAGTCAATAGCCAACTCTGACACAAACTGCAACAAAAGGTTCAAACTGCAGAATAATTGATTACAGGTCGACTTATTAAATGTCAAGATTGTGAGGACTAAAAAATGTTTTCATATTCTTTCATGGGGTTTTGATGCCAAAACATTGAGGAGCTCACAGATGCCACGATCAGTTCTCAGTTGCATTATGACCTGGGTGCATTTTACCCACCACTCCTTGGCACATCCCAAGCCATGTCCGTTCCATTTACAGACAAGCCCCAGTTTTGCCCAAACTATGCCCAATTACCTGTTTCAGAGGATTTCAAGTGTGTGAGTGCTTTTCAATGGTGGCGGGTTCAAATCCTGACAGTGGGTGACTGGGCTGTTACTGCAGGTGACCAATTGAGAGGGGAGAGAAATCAGGGTGAATCCCAAAGGATTAGGGTGAGCCAAAATTTCTTTCATGTGAGTATACAGTCAACTAGCAGTTAGGCAGGTGATACATAGACTAACGGTTGAACTTGACGGATGTGTGTCTTTTTCCAACACTTACTATGTGTCATATTCAGCACCCTAAATCCAGAACAAGTGCTGGGCTCCCTGCTCTCGGCTCTTGCTTCTGCCTTTAACAGCCGCCTTTCACCTCGGGAGGAGCCCTCGGCTAATTGGAAAAAAGCTACAGGTTCTGGACTAGGGATGTAGCGAACGGCGGAAAAAATGTTCGCCAACATATTCGCGAACTTGCGTCCAAAAATGCGAACGGTTCGCGAACGTCGCGAACCCCATAGACTTCAATGGGAAGGCGAATTTTAAAAGCTAAAAAAGACATTTCTGGCCAGAAAAATGATTTTAAAGTTGTTTAAAGGGTGCAACGACCTGGACAGTGGCATGCCAGAGGGGGATCAAGGGCAAAAATGTATCTGAAAAATACATTGTTGACACAGCGCTGCGTTTTGTGCTGTAAAGGGCAGAAATCACACTACGTCACTCAGGTGATGTTTTTGGACACGGAATGTGAAAAAGCTCACACAGCTAGGTGGCACTTGGTTAAAGACTGGGCAAACAATGCCTGCAAGGTCAACGTATACACTACAGCAGTGGATACGGAATATATTATTGCTGCTTGAAAAACGTCACTCAGGTGGTGTTTCTGGAGACGGTATTATTATTGATATTTAGACAGAATGTGAAAAAGCTCACACAGCTAGGTGGCAGTTGTTTGAAGAACACACTGGGCAAACAATGCCTGCAAGTGCACTACTATTGGTGCACTACTATGAAGAACAGCAAACAGCACTGGACACGTTAAAGAACAGTAAGATAAGTAAAATAAAAATATATATATATATATATATTAAAAAAAAAAAATTACTCTGGTTGGTGCTGAACTACTAGGAGCAGCACACCAGTCCCACTCCCCAACACAACTAGACTAATAGCACTGGGCTCTTACAGTAGCAAAGTAAAAAAACAAAAAAGAAAATAAAAGCAGTCCTTACAAGGACTATTGGGTTATTACAGCACTCAGCAGATGAGATCAGAAGCAGTGCCCACAGCAGCTACATAAAGAGCACTGCCACTGCAGTAGAAGGTAGATGACTAGTCAGCAAAGCTAACTAACCTAAACTCACTGTCCCTCAAATCCCTGCAGAGTTCTGTCCCTCCAATACAGAGCAGTATCAAGTAGATTACTAGCCAGCAAAGTTACTATCAACTGTCCCTCAAATCACTAACAGCTCTCTCCCTACACTAGCTCTTGCAAGCACACACAGGCAGAATGAATAAACGCTGCAGGGCTTCATTTTATATATGGAAGGGGAGTGGTCCAGGGGGTGTGGGGTGGTCCAGGAGGGAGAGCTTCCTGATTGGCTGCCATGTATCTGCTGGTCTGGGGTGAGAGGTCAAAAATAAGCGCCAGCTAAGGCGAACCCAAATTGGCGAACGTCGCGCAAACATTCGGCGGACGCAAACAGCCGTTGTTCGTGCGAATTAGTTTGCGGGCGAACAGTCCGCGACATCCCTATTCTGGACGAGCAAAGGGGCATGATCGTCTCACCAAAGATACTGGATGGAAGAACACAACTTGTAAGTCAGGCCAGACAATGCAGAGTGGAACAGGCAGGCAAGGCCAGCACAAGCAGAGTTAAGGTGGCCATACACATAGAGATCCGCTCGTTTGGCGATGTTGACAAACGAGCGGATCTCTCCCCGATATGCCCACCTTGAGCTGGGCAATTTCGAGCTGATCCGATCGTGGGCCCTAGGGCCCAACAATCTGATCCTAACGAATAGTAAAGGGTGGTCTGATCGGGGGACCGCATCAACGAACAGATGCAGCCACAATCTGATGTGATTTTTAGTCCCATCTGAAGTCGGGCAGATCTTGATCGGGGAAGCCTGTCGCAGGGCCCCATACACGGGCCAATAAGCTGCCGACTCGGTCTGTCTGCAGCTTTTATTGACTCGTGTATGGCCACCTTTAGAATAGTCAGACAGGCCGGAATCAGGATTGGAGAGCATAGGGTAATCAGACAGGCAAGGGTCAGCTAGGAGAGTTCAGAATAAACAGGCAGGCAAGGGTCAGGATACAGAGTTTTGAATAGTCAGGCAAGAAAAGGGTCAATAAGAAGAAGATCAATAAGATTCAATGAATTTTCATTCAAAGCCCCTTTAAATACTTTTTAAGGAAAGAGCCGAACTGCCGAAGCCAAGAAAAGACCCGGAGTGGCGAAAAAAGCCAAACTTTTCATCCAGAAGCCAAGAGTTCAGTTCTACTGAACACCAATGTGTGGGTTCTTTTTTTTTTAAGCCCTATCCACCAATGTATTATTTTAATACTATACAGGCCCCTGCCACCAATGTTTTTTCTTTTTTTAAATATTCTCTGAGGTCCCAATGTTTTTTTAACTTGTAAGGGGGGGCCCTGTCGCCAACATTTTTGCTTTAACTTATGGGGGGCACTGACCACCAATGATTTAAAAAAAAAAACTTTTATGGGGGTCCTCACATCAGTTTTTTTTCGACCTATAGGGGGTCCTGACCTTCAAAGGCTTCTTATAACATGTGTGTGGGGGGTTACAGTTTTATCGCTGATGTCTGAGTGGTCTTTTAACTGTGGGTGGGATCTGGGTGGGGCTTGAGGGCTGGGGGGCGTTGCCCAGGGATTGTGATGGCCGCTATGCAGAGGGATTCTCAGTGCTACAATTCTCATGTTCTACCTCACAAGGAGGAGCTTCAGTTTCCCTATTCTCTATACTATTGAGCCCAGTCAGGGCAAGAAGACCAGTCACGGTATAAACGAGTGATCAGACCACTGACATTTATACAATTCTAATTGAACTGCTCAGTTTTCTGCCACTTTACAATAACAAAAGTCCCATTGACTAAAACCCAGTAACAGTTCCCTGCAGTGCTGCTGCTGCTCTGTGGTGAGACTGAACAACTGCACTGACGCTTCCAGTCAGAAAACACTGGGACTCGGCCTCACCCGCCTCTGTGGCAACATATTTATAGCTCAGGAGGCTAAGGGTAATCACGTGAGCTCATATTCCCGCCTCTTTTCTCTATTGGTTCATTCCAGCAGCTGGCCGCATTCCAATCAACGACGCCCCGCCCCTTGTACCTCACCTTCCCCCCTTAACGCTCCGCCCTCCTGCGCCCCAGTAAATCGCTCATCCATAGCAACCTCGCTCCACCTACTTCTGGCTCCTCCCCTCACTCTGGCTCCTCCCAGCGCTCTCCCCCCCCATCGCCAGCCCCACAGCACACAGGGGGAAAAGACGGATTGGAGCGACCGGAGCTGGGCGGGAGCGCGGGATTGTCGGGCCGACAAGACGTAATGGCAGCGGAGGGAGTGGGACAGGTAGGAGAGGCGGCTCCGTGTGACTGGGCAGCGCTCACATCTGTGCGGGGGAGCCGGGGCTGTAGCGCTTTGTTGTTGGGAGGCTGGAAGTGTTTCCTGCCCGGGGCGGGTTGGGAAGGGAATGAGCCTGACAATAAGGGCAGCTTCCTGGCTCCCCCCCCTGTACATCAGTGGTACATTCTCATATCTCTACCAGCTGCCTGTGGTCTGTACTGTGTCCCTCGACTGTCTGTACCACTACATTCATTTATATTCATTTATACAATTATTTATACACACTACTGACTGCTACCCACTTCCCATACACACTACTGACTGGTACCCAGTGCCCATACACACTACTGACTGGTACCCAGTGCCCATACACACTACTGACTGGTACCCAGTGCCCATAGACTGTACTGACTGGTACCCAGTGCCCATAGACTGTACTGACTGGTACCCAGTGCCCATACACACTACTGACTGGTACCCAGTGCCCATACACACTACTGACTGGTACCCAGTGCCCATAGACTGTACTAACTGGTACCCAGTGCCCATACACACTACTGACTGGTACCCAGTGCCCATAGACTGTACTGACTGGTACCCAGTGCCCATACACACTACTGACTGGTACCCAGTGCCCATAGACTGTACTGACTGGTACCCAGTGCCCATACACACTACTGACTGGTACCCAGTGCCCATACACAGTGCTTACTGGTACCCAGTGCCCATACACTGTACTGACTGGTACCCAGTGCCCATAGACTGTACTGACTGGTACCCAGTGCCCATACACTGTGCTGACTGGTACCCAGTGCCCATAGACTGTACTGACTGGTACCCAGTGCCCATACACACTACTGACTGGTACCCAGTGCCCATACACAGTGCTTACTGGTACCCAGTGCCCATACACTGTACTGACTGGTACCCAGTGCCCATAGACTGTACTGACTGGTACCCAGTGCCCATACACACTACTGACTGGTACCCAGTGCCCATAGACTGTACTGACTGGTACCCAGTGCCCATACACTGTGCTGACTGGTACCCAGTGCCCATAGACTGTACTGACTGGTACCCAGTGCCTATGAATAAGTACCAGAGGGTATGAAACGCACAAGGCGGAACAGCAGTTGGTCTGTATGCCTAGTCTTTTAATTCTATGTTAAATAAAAGCTAACTTTTTTACTTAATTACAGAGTTTTTGGGGTATATTTTTGTGTTTGACTGGTACCCAGTGCCCATACACTGTACTGACTGATACCAGTGGGAATGGATTCTCAGGTGTGCAGGTGTCTACGCATGTCCGTTCCGGATGTCCCTAACTATAAGTCATCGGAGACCATTACAGCTATGCAACTATGGGATGTTCTGTTGGGGATGTCAATATTTGTAGCTTAGTTGCAGCTGAAGCACCAAACTGTTTTGGGGCTAAGATTAGCCGTAGTTATTTTAGTCCCTAATGCTTGTTTCTATGGTCTGTAAAGCACATAAGCCAGACTCGTATGGAAATAAAAGGCATGTGCCTATAAATGTGCTTCTTTAATGGCACCCGAGTAGTACTACCCAGCCTTTTGGCTGCTATTGGCTGGGACATTCAGAACTTTGCATTATAAAGTGGCAGCCAATTCCCTATCTGGGGAGGGAATAATAGGGGACACACCCACTTCTCATTTGTAATACAGAGCGGGACCAGAAAGGATCTAAGGGGCTCTAAGAGGTGTAATTTTTAAAGGTAATAATATTTTTTTAGACAAAAAATAAATCTGGTGCCAGATTTATTAGTTTATAGTAAATAAATCTAAATTCAATGCTTCTTCATCAATTTATGGAGATTGGATATTGCAAGTGCTAAAAACTTAGGTCCAAAATACACAAAAATGGCAAAAACAGGAGACGAAACCTGGAACTGACGCTATTCAGCAAGTTGCGGTGTATGTTTGATAAATTCAGAGCAGTGCAAGAACGTATTCATTCCGTCTGTGATCTGCATCTCCAATGAGTTTGACTTCGAATGAAGTTCTCAACTTACCCTGCTTATTTCCAGTATTTAAACATGGATCTGAATTTCTTGATAGAGACGCGGGATGAGTTCTCGGGGTGGTAGAACTATGGTTAATTGTACCAAGCTTTGTGAACTTTGGAATTCTGAATTAGTTGCCACCTTCTTCATCCAACTAATTGGAAGCATTTCTTCTTGAATGATCCTGCAATACACGAGACAGAGTGCCTCCTGCGGTTTTTTTTATTTAACGGACATACGCATCACTTTCGCCAGCTGTTCCAGGCACCAGACCCAATGCAAACAGAGCTAAAGTTATTTACCACTTTTATTCTATTCTATTTATGAAACGCTAAATGTGAAGAAATGTCGGAATTTGCTAAGTATGTACCTGTCAAAGAGACTTCAACAGAGACTTCAACTACAAGGAGAATGCAGCGATCAGAAGTTATATCAATGGTCTGTAGCCCATATATTTGGCCATAGTGGTGGGCTTCTTGAATGTTTCGTACCAGCTATCAGACCACCCAGAATCCAGGGAAAAGCTGTTGGCAGCATGGACCAATCTAATTTTTAGCCTTTGAATTTTCCACCTGTCGATATCTAATGAGCAAGAAGACAATAGTTTTGGCCTTGTACATGTGTGTTTTGGCAAATGGTAGAAAGTAGAAACACTAGATTCGGCATTCAATATCTGCCATTTATGGGCATCTGTAGCCTTTCCACCGCTGTTATATGCCAGATATAATAGGAAATCAAGGCTACAAATAACTGGGCCAGCTCTTTGAACATTCCCAACTCCCACTGGCAAAACACTATATTTTCTTCAAGCGTCGGCATTAATAGCATTTTTTTTAAACCAATGACCGTGTCACATATGAGAACTTCAAGAGTTTGTTTTTATTTACTGGAAATATTGGGAAATGGTGACATTTGATGACTCTATTCTATGGAGCTGTTAACTTCGGGACTATGTTTGTACAAATGTCTTCATCTTATAAAAACCTCAAAATTCCTTATTTCATGCTGTCACTCATGATTTAATTTTTTTGTTATCACAGACCAAGGTAACGACAACTAAAGTACACTACACTAGTATATACTACAAAGGAAAAAGTTGCCTGTGGGCAGAGCACCTAAAGTGCAGTTTTCTTTGTAGTAATTGTTTGTAGATTAAGTTAGGTGCCTTCAGAGTAGATGGTTGACACAATTTGTCTGATTTGATGCTGTAGTTAAATGCCCATGGCAAACATTATTTGGATGAATTCTAGCATACCATTATGCCGTGCTAGCCAACTGGAGGGTATGTGGCCCTGCTCACACAGTCCATAACTTGTTTTTATCAGCATTGTAATGTTGGATCTCAAAATGTCATCTGTAAGCCTATGGGCCCACAGCATGGAAGAGTTTGGAGAAGCTTCAGGGCAGACTCCACCTAAAACAAATGTCCAGATAAGTTGCTTGACGTGCTGAAACTCCATATATTTACGTTTTATTTCGATTTACATTTAAGTTGAGGAAGGTGCTGTATTGGGCATGAAAATGTATTGGGTGTCATGATTTCTCGGTTCTAAATTAGAAGGAATTTTGGAAAGGAAGACCAGTATCGCACCTAAAATTTCCATTTACTTTGAATATGCTGGAGGCTAAAGCTCATCTATTGGGTTTTCAAGCACAGTCAGGACAGTGCGCTTATCAGTTTCCCAACTACAATACATCTAGTATAGGTAAATCTAAAATAACTCGACTTGCTGAGTAATCATTGAAGACGTTTCACTACTCATCGGAGCAGCTTCTTCAGTTCCACTGACTGGTGTGGGAAATTCTCAACATATAAACTCTTCCACTAATCCAATCACAATGGCACATTGTAACTCTTCAGAGAGGTGACATATGAGATTTACAAAGGTGTTGATTCTGTGTAGTTACTGTGATAGGATTATCCAATATGTCGTGCAACTCCTAGAAAGGTGTTGCATGAATGGATGTGCAAAGTGTTCAAAAACCGCCGGGGTACAGATGTGAGAACAGCATTGTATGTAGCAGACAGGTGGTGTTGAAGGCCCCCGCCTCTGTTCAGGGATGGTTTCTCCACCTTGACATGAATTGCCTAGTTGAAACTAGCTGTCTTCTTTATCCAAGATTTGGACCTTGCTATCTTCAAAGGAGTGTCCCTTGTCTTTTAGGTGTAGAAAGACAGCTGAGTCTTGCCCTGTAGAGTTCGCCCTCCTATGCTGAGCCATTCGCTTTGTCTCCCCCATGTATAGATCTGTGCACTCCTCGCTACACTGGACTCCATATACCACATTGCTTTGATTTTCTTCTGGTGTTGGATCCTTTGGGTGTACCAATTTTTGTCTCAGTGTGTTGCTAGGTGTGAAAAACACAGGGATGTGGTGTTTGTTGAAAATTCTCTTTAGTTTCGCTGACACTCCAGCTACATATGGGATGACTATGTTTCGCCTACTATGTGTCTCTGGGCAGTTATTTCGATTGGTGTTCCTGTTGGGCTTGGTTGCTGCTGTTTTGACAAAGGCCCATTCTGGGTAACCACACACTTTCAAAGCTCCTCTGAGAGGTTTGTGCTCTTTGGACTCTCTATCAGTTGCCACACATTCTGCCCTGTGGTGCAGAGTTCTAATGACACCCAGTTTGTGTTCCAGCGGATGGTGGGAATCAAATAACAGATACTTATCCGTATGAGTGGGTTTCCTGTATACTTCCGTTTTCAAGTTACCCCCCTCTCACAAGTAACACCTGTCTCTAGGAGTTGCATGACACATTGGATAATCCTATCACAGTAACTACACAGAATCAACACCTCTGTAAATCTCAGATGTCACTGCTCTGAAGTTACAATGTGCCATTGTGATTGGATTAGTTGAAGAGTTTATATTCTGAGAACTTCCCACACCAGTCAGTTGAACTGAAGAAGCTGCTCGGATGAGTAGTAAAATGTCTTCAATGATTACTAAGCAAGTCTAGTTGTTTTAGATTTACCTATACTAGAAATACCATGACCTGGATGAATGAAAATCTTCATAGTCACATACAGTACAGTTTTACTCTTACTGAGGCTTATCGGGGGAAGGGTTTCTGATCAGCATATTAGGGAAGTGGATCCACAAGAAGAGCATAATGGTCGTGGATAAACCTTCCTCATTTGTATGCAAAGCAGAAGAAATTTTGATTTGCATATGAACTAGGTGTAGTGCAAAATCTATACTGAATTGGTGAGCTCCAATAAAGGAAAACCAATCACTATTTGGGAATCTAATCTTGGAGTGGGATGCATCATGATATTTATAATTAATAGCCTTATCTGTGATGGATATGTGAAAACTACTAGTGATTTGATCTCTTTCTAAACAAACTTGAGTTTCTATAAAGAAATGAGATTAAGTTCTGATACCCTAGTGGCTCCAACATGTCTGTGCATACTACCAAAAAGAACAATAGGCAGAGTCATCTGGGGAAGATAATCCTGTCACCTAGGCTCCAATACGTCTACACTCGCCTTCTTTAGAACAATAGGGTCTTACTGGGAGGTTGGGCCAATAGGGGCATAAAAGGAGCCACCAGGAGAGACTTAAAGTGGCCATAGACGTAGAGATCGCCAAACGAGCAGATCTCTGCCTGATATGCCTTTGGACCTTACAAACAAATTGGAAACTGCCACGTGGTTACAGTCCTGTTTCTTCTACATGCTTTGGTTATGTCATTTTCATGACATTGTCACTTGCAGTTTACCTTCTTACCGGCTGCATTGAGGGACATAAATTTCACGGTTGATTAAGCTTTTGAATGAAACATTGGACTGCGGACCCTTCTTTAAAGGAACCGTAACATCAAAAAATTTAATGTTTTAAAACAACTAAAATATAAGGTACTGTTCCCCTGCACTAGTACGATTGCTGTATTTGCCTTACAATCTCTATTTTAGTTTAAATAAACAAGCTGCTGTTTAGCCACGGGGGGCAGCCATTCAAGGCTCAGTTTACCTAGCAGATAACGCATGCACACTGTAGATAGTGTTACTGTTCCTTTAAACACCTAGAAGGGTCTGACTTCATATGTGTGTTTATTCGTTGTATAGGCCAGTAACAGCAGGAAATGAATATGTTCTAATAGCATTTACATATAAATGTTGCTCAATGTGTAGAAAGATGTATGTAGGGATTTAGGCAGAAGTTCGTGTACGTTATTTAAAGTTCCGTTGAAGTTTGGGTGAGGCTCAGTTTAGATAAAAGATGGCTGAACACAGCAGAGCTCCTCCTTCATAGAAACGACTTTTGCACATCCCCTGTTTCAATTAACTGTATGTCCAGTCAAATGTCTAATTTTTGATTATTTGTGAAAATGCTCGTTTAAAAGGAGTATCTTTTCCTTTTGTTTTTCCATTATTTTTCTGATGGGTTTGGGGCTGGCTTGTGAGAAAGATGGACACGCTCATGTCCTGTTCTTCTTTTGGTGGACTCCTCACCAGCTTTGAAGCTATAAAATCACACTGAGTTTTCTTTTTCAGTTATTCTTCTGCATGGATTGGCTACCTTCTCAGCCAATTAGGTATCAGTTTGGTGGGGGTGGAAGGTATTTCTGTGGATTCAACCTCCCCCCTGCACTCAGTTCCTGCCAAGGAATTATTTACAGACTTTTCTGCTAAGCCAAGTGGGAGATTGCCAGGTCCAGTTTCAGTGACCCCATCCAGTCTTACTGCTCATTCACCAGCCAGTATGGAGGAGCCGTTATTCTGTTTATTGTAATTCTTGTTGCAAATTCTCTGAGAATTTGTTCTTTTCTTTTGGTCTCATAACGATCATTACAATCTATTCAGTCAATCGCAGAGGAGTGAGTACCAGAGGATGTAGAGATTTTATTACCCTTGGGAAAGACTCATTATGGCCATTTATACTACCCTGCATTTTACCTGGTCACAGCTCTCTGTAGCTAAAGAAAATAGAGCTGACTTCTAACGCACTGTGTAACTCCCAGGAATGAAATAAAGGGAGTGTTCCCAACACCCAACAATATGGCTTCTGCTTCGTGTGATCATCTCAGAGCAACTGAAGGTGAATGAAGACTTAAGTGATAAGAAGACATCCGTGATAAGTACATTGACCCGGGACCTGAGGATTTACCTGCAGGTTGTGTGGTTTTGGACGTAGAAAGCAAGTCCCAGGTGTGGGTTCACGTGGGTAGTGGGTTATACTTCAATCATGGCCCTTCTCTTTGGTCAGGGGTTGACTCCCTCACCTGTGATGATTGATCTCAACCTTATACGAGTCATTAGAAGGGAAAAGAGCCGTGCATGAGTTATAATGTAGAAGAGGAGTTTGGGTGCAGGTTGGGATGTAGTGGGTAAGTGATGGGTTTGAAAAATTTCCAACCAGAAGAAATATGTCATACTTTGAAGATCTCTGTGGAGCTTCAATTAAGGTAACAGTTTAGGTGCCATATGTTTTTTAGGATTGCCTGTATGATGATGGACAACCATTAGCCGTGTATGAATTACTTGTGTATTGATGTACGGCAGTGGTTGTTGGACTTTTTCAGTTCACGCCCCCGTGTTTGGCTGAGCCCCTCTGCTACTGTTCCAGATTTGGTGCCTCGTGATTTCATTGAGATTGTAGTGTTGCTGGGCATTGCCCAATTGTCGGTGGTTCCCAAACTGTACGGCTCCCCAACTCTGATATATGGGGTTATCTCCTTGATGGACATATATATGTGTAGGAGTTCTGTTTCTCTAGGTGTAGCTAAGCAAATATGATTTAAGAGCTTAGAACTCCTTTTAAAGAGGCTTATAATTATCAAATTATCATAACTATCAAATACCCTATGCTTAACCAAGAGTAGCTTGGGTGTGTATCACAAAATCAGTGTGGGAGTGTCCTCATAATTGTGCCAAAAATGTGGGTGGAGACAGTTTCCTGTGGGATAATTTACAACTCCTAGTGCCCAGCCCAAATCAGTCATATTCTCAGTTATACAGACAGTTTCTCTGAGTATTTACTTTTTTTATGAATTCTGAATTTCTGAATTTTATAAATACATACAATTATTCTCTTTGGAACTGTTGTGTGATTCCTTTTATTGCCAAATATTTTACTTTGACTTGTTAATTATTCTCTACTAATTTGTCTCTTCTAATACTGTTAATTGAATCCAGAGTGGATGTTAATTGGTATATAATTATTCACTGTGGAAGTATTTAGACAGCTGACAGGTTTTGTAACTATTTTACCCTAGGGAACGAAAGTGAGCCACAAAACATAATTTCCATTCACAGAATTCCTTCTTTTCACCGGAGAATCACACCTTGCTTTGAGATTCTCCATTAGCAATGCTCATGCCGCTGCTTGCACTCTCGCTAACGATATTCATCTATTTTTCAAATTCTGTGAAAATTCCACATACAAATATTCATTAAAACACTTTTAATGGTGTTACAGAAGGAGAATTAACTTTTTATAAGTTAGGACAGAGGCCACTGCCACCTAGAATACACTGGTGGAGAACATACCCCATGCAGCATTGCTCTACAGGATGATGGCAGATGGGAAGAGCCTCGTGAGGAAACATTGGGCAAGTTTGGAAAAGGAAGTACTGTGAATGTTTTCCCTCAGGCGATATCCTTTATTGCCAGTGGGAAAGCATTTTTCGGGATATTTGTCTCCATCGCGCAGCTTTAACCACAACAAATCTCCACATCTGCTGAGAGCTTTGTCCCATAAAGTATTGGTGTGTGTGGGACACAAATCTGAACAATGAATCTATAATCTAGTTCATCCCTATATCTGTGGGCTTTTTGATGTTAGAAACGGGAAATTATCATTATGTTGGCTGGTTTTGACCAAAGTATAGGTAGCTGAGATATGATGGCATAATCACAAAACATTCAAAAGGCAAGCCGTTTGGTAAATAAAAGGATCCATCATTAAAATGAACACTTTGTATCTTCGAAAAATGATTGTTCGTAGGAATATTGGTTGGCAGAGTGGCCATATATGTAAAGACATCCTTATGATCTACCATTGTCATCATGGGGACTGGTAAATTTATTTGGCAACTCATCACATAAATGGCAGGAGTTAAGTAGATATTATGGCTGCACCATTTGACTGTCAGGCACCAGATCTGGGCTGTATTGGCCAATTTAGTCCACCTTGTGTGTTACAAATGTGTTATGTGGACTGGTATTCAGCTGTCAGATCATGTGCAACCCACTTTAACTAGAATTTGGATTTTGGGAGCCAAAAGTTGAGGTTCACCTTGTGTTTGCGGGCAGTTTAAGAAGGCCTATTTATCAGTTTTTAAATTTGTTTAACATTTGTCAACACCCTCTTTCGTTTAGAAAAAAAAAACTCAAACCGGAAAGTCATGGTAATCCATGGGAAAAAAACTTGATCACAATGACCAAATTGTTCTGTTAATTTTAGGGATGCAATGAATCCACTATTTTGGATTTGGCCAAACCCCCGAATCCTTTGCAAAAGATACGGCCAAATATCGGATGGGAAGGGGAAAACATTTTTTACTTCCTTGTTTTGTGACAGCCGTGTGATTTCCCTCCCTTTGGATATGCAAATTAGGGGTTGGTTCGGCAGGGCAGAAGGATTCGTCTGAATCCTGCTGAAAAAGGCAGAATCCCAAACCGAATCCTACATCCCAAGTTCATTTTCACAAATCCAAATGTTAACAAAAAAAATGGGAAAGAATAGCATGAAGGTTTAGTATATACACCTCATGTTGACTTCTCGCCAGGGTATAGATGCCAAATGTTTTCATTGGAATTGAAATTAAACTTTGCTTGTGGGAATCGTTTCTGCCTGTTTGAGCAGCAACATTTTTAAATATGGAGCACAAGTCAACCATTCCTTGCCAGTATAGATGGCTGTTATAAACCGATGGTAGTATAGTTATCTCTTGTATTAATACAGTTCTGCATACCAGGCCAACTGAAACATTGAAGCTTTTCCCGAAGGCTACCGTTTTATATTGAAGCTTTGTTTACACAAATCCATGATCAGACTTATCTGTTGGGAGAGTGAATTCAGTGATTTATTCTGCCTACACCACAGAGTAGCTGTTGCCAGTTGTGCCACAATGTTACATATAGGAATGTTCTTTGGCTAATGTGCTTCTTATTCCTCGCAGGTCACATTTGATGATGCTGCCATTTATTTCTCAGAGGAACAATGGAGCAATCTGGAGGAGGTCCAGAAGAAAGTCTACAAGGAGCTCATTAAAGAAATCTATGAAATTATGCTTTATTTGGGTAAGGTTTGTTTTATGTTACTCCTGCATATCATTCAAGGGGCAATCATTTTTCACTGGTCAGTGTTTTTTTTTCGAGTTTATATTTCCTTCGATGTCTGTGTCTGGTGGTGTAGGCTTGCTAGTTGAGACTTAAGCCTGCCTGATTTGCTCGTTTGGCAAGGTAATTTTGGCTACACATGGCTGGAGTCAAATTGGGCACAACACAACAAGCAAGGTCTACATCAATGCAAAGTAGTCCATGCCCAAAATGATTTTCAAACCTAAAAACAGGCTGATCTAAAAAAAAAAATCAAGGGTTCGGTAACTTAATGGTGTATTAATTAATTGACATTCAGTTAGAGTTATGCATATACCATTTAAGCAAAGTCTGCATTTTTCCTCTTCCTTTTATGGTTTTGCAGAGTAGAGTATGGTGCACACACAGGGAGCATAGGGCAGGCAGAGTATGGCACACACATGGAGCATAGGGCAGGCAGAGTATGGCACACACAGGGAGCATAGGGCAGGCAGAGTATGGCACACACATGGAGCATAGGGCAGGCAGAGTATGACACAGGCACAGGGAGCATAGGGCAGGCAGAGTATGGCACACACATGGAGCATAGGGAAGGCAGAGTATGGCACACACAGGGAGCATGCATAGCCAAACGGCACAACCCAGGTACAGGTAAATTGTAAGCAGCAGGGTAACAAGGTTGTTTGCATGTTGAATAACACAGAGGATAGAGTCTATGATGAACAGGAAGAGATTTGGGGAAACGTTTAATTTCAATGGCTGCTGTTGAATTGTACAAAATTAATTTAGGAGAAGGAATGGTTACATTGGAGTAAAGGTAGGAGAGGACACTTTAGAAATAACCATTTGTTTTACTGTTCACTAACAGGATACCGAATACCAAAGCCAGAAATTGTTTCTCGGATTGAACGAGGGGAAGAACCATATGGTGTTGTCAGTAAGAAACAAAAGCTTCAGGAGCCCCAGCCAGAGGGCCCCACCGCTGGCAGCAAAGGTAATCCTGTGGCTGGAGACACCACACTCTTCAGAGAACCTAATGGTTAGGGATACTAAAATACACTGTTTACACTGCAAATTATTCACTGTACAATATAAAATGTCATTCCTGAACCAGCAAGTGTATTTAGTTGTAATATTGGTGTGTAGGTGCATCTCAGCTCATTTTGCCTTGTGCTTTCAGAAAGAGCCAGTACTGCACTATGGAACTGCTTTCTGGCAGGCTGTTGTTTCTCCTACTCAATGTAACTGAATGTGTCACAGTGGGACCTGGATTTTACTATTGAGTGTTGTTCTTATATCTACCAGGGAGCTGTTATTTGGTTACCTTCCCATTGTTCTGCTGCTGGGGGTGGGGGGAGGGAGGGGGTGATATCACTCAAATTTTCAGTACAGCAGTATAGAGTGACTGTGAGTGAGTGTATCAGAGCACATGTCACATGAATGGGGCTCCTGGGAAACTGACAAATAAGTCTAGCCTCATGTCAGATTTCAAAAGGAAATTGCTGAATCAGCACTATTAACTGAAAAATAGTGCTGATTCGGCAGAATGTCAGTATTCCTTTTAAAGGAGAACTAAACCCTAAAAATGAATTGGACTAAAAATGCAATGTTTTATATAGTGAACTTATTGCAGCAGCCTCAATTTTCAGCTTGTCAATAGCAGCAATGATCCAGGACTTCAAACTTGTCACAGGGGGTCACCATCTTGCAAAGTGTCTGTGACACTCACATGCTCAGTGGGCTCTGATTGGCTGTTGAGAAGCTAAGCTTAGGGCTCGTCACTAATTATCCAGCAGAAAATGAGCTTCCCTGGCTGTAATATAAGCTGATGCTACAGGTTTGCTGATTATTCAATTCTGATGCTAATTGCACTGGTTTCTGTGCTGCCATGTAGTAATTATGTGTATTAATTACTAATCAGCCTTATATTGTGACATTTCTATTCTATGTGTACTGTATATTGTGAGTGGGTCCCTAAGCTCAGTAAGTGACAGCAGCACAGAGCATGTGCAGTGAATCAGCAGAAAAGAAGATGGGGAGCTACACGGGCATCTTTGGAGACACTGATCTTTACTGCTAAAGGGTTGTGGTTGCCTTGGGCTGGTACAGAAGCACAAAACATCATGTGCAACATTTCTAGATACTTCTTTAGTTTAACTTTCATTGTCCTTTCAGTAAGCTTTCTTATCTTTTTATTCATTGCTAATTCCCAGGCAGAAGGGGATTATGGGCAAATAGACATAAATACAGACTGGGAGCAGTTGGTGCTTTCGCTATGGTGTTCCTAGTAGCACATTCTGTGTAACCTCACATAGATTCCTCTTTGCAGAATCAGAACCTGAAGTAAAAACAGAGCGCCAGTCTCCTATCCCTTGCAACTCTGTCCGGCCTGGGGAGATCTCCTCCTCGCAGGAGAAGGGCCAGGGGTCCCCTTGTCAGAACTGTGGGACACACTGCAACAACCAATGTGGCTTGAGTTTCCAGTGGAATGCACAAAGAGCGTTTCATGGATCCCCAGGAGATAGGAGCCAGGGGAAAAGATACGTGGCCCCTCAACCGCTGTACTATAGTGGAAACCCAACCTCCCCTTCTTATACCAGCAACGCAAATGGAATGATTCATCCAACATCCCCAGTGGCGAGTTATGGTAACACAGCAATGGGGCCATTATCTCCGCAATGCCCTGGCTACCGAATCATTGATCCCAGTTCACCCTTTGCTGGTCCAGAGAGACTGGGAAATCCAATGTTTGGAAACTTTGAAACAAGCCCACAGGCCTCTCAGGGCCCTGCTATGAGCAGTTTGGGGAGTAAGTATCTGTCTTTTGTCATCTGTTTCCATGAGATTTGTTTATATACAGTGATTTTTCAGAATACATTTGAGTTTGGCATGAACCATCAACTTAATATTTTTTTCATGCTCAGTCAGGGTATAGAAGTGGCACGTCATTCAGTTATTGACTTATGTGGCCTACCTTATTGATCATGATCAGCAATTTGAAATGCACAAGACTAAACATTTCTTAAAAGGATTTATTATGGACTACTACACATCAGGTTGCATTTCTATAGCTATGACAGTAGCAATAAAACTCATTAGCAATCTCTGTTCCTAGGGAAGAGCCTTGCGCTGTGAACCCCTGAAGCAATACCCTGACAGTGCCAAAAACGATAGAGTTGATGAATAATTTCAATGAATTAGATCTTGGACAGTGTGTGTTGGATTGGCACAAACACAAAACACTGATAACTAGAATACTTGATTCTTTTTGCAAAGAATAAGATCTCATGGGGTGTAATGACCCCTAATTTAACTTTAGGTATGTAGGAATGCGCACTTGTCTTAACACATTTGTCTTTCCAATTCTCCAGATCTGGAACAGGAAAACCGAAACAGGAGGGATCAGTTTCCCAGGGAACCCCCATTCCCTCTTCATGTGCCCCCATTCCCGGACAGAAGGAATACTGGGATGCCATGTGCAGGCTGCGGCTCCTTCTGCAATAACCAGTGTCCCATGAGCCTTCAGAGGATGCTTCAGCCAGCTCCTGTTGTTGTTGACGGGCACCAAGGAATCCGTTTCACTTCTGCCCCAAATCCATATTTTAATTCAAATGCACATTCATCTCATTTTGCCAACGGCAGACCTGTAATGAGATATCCTAATTCTCCGGGAATGGGACCAATTTCCCCACAGTTTGCTGGCTATCGGAGGCCCGGAGACCAACCTGGACCCAACATGCTGCGTGGAAGGCCTGAGAATACTGTGGCAAGTCTGGGAAGTAATGCAGCTAATGGTCTCACTCAAGGGGCAAATCAAGGAAGTAAATTATCTGCAACCAGCAGTGGGAATCAGAGGAGATCACAAACACTGTCTCCAATGGGTCCTCTTGAGCCAGTTCCTGTGCCTACCATTAGTGGCAGCCCTGGTGCTGTTCATGAGCAGAGAAATAGACATTCCGTGGCAACAATAACCAGCAGTGAGTGCCTCCGAGATAAGATGCCTTTAAACACTAGTAAAAAGCCAGAGAGCTGGCGCTTCTCTGAGCAGGGAGGGAATATGATTGCCAGAGGTGTGCAGCCTGTTTCACAGACACAAGTCGGCAAAACTGTACCTCAGAAGGCAGGGGAAGCAACAAATAACAAAAGTTACTTCTCATCTGATAAAACTCCCTTAGCTAAAAATGGAAAACCGACATTCTCTGGTGCTCTGACGCAGGAGGCTGGACATGTGGGAGTTACAGCCAGTGGTGGAGATAGTGGTATGAAACGGCCAACGCCACCAATCCCCTCTGATATTGTCCAGGCTCTCAAGAGAGCCAGCCCTCTGTCTGTGCATAATGAGGGTCCTAGTACAAAACGTGCTACACCCCCAGTGGCTATTGGTAACCACCCCAGTACTTCTAGGACAACACCACCTATAAACAAGCCAGTTAATCGTTTTACACCTCCCATTATAATTACTGATGATCTGGATGTAAAAAGAACTACACCCACAGATGCCAAAGACGGGAAGTCAGTGAGACGGAGTACGCCTCCTATTACTATTAGCAGGATCCGAAATGCTGGAGTTTTTCTGCTCCCGCAGTCAAAGAATAAGAATAGGGAAACCAGTAACAGCGCACCAGATATCATCATAATTGATGATAAAGATCCTAAACCCAAGAGCCTGCCAAAATTATCTGAAATTTCCGCAAGCAAAGAAGTAAAAAGTTCTTCCAATGGAACTCCTCCTGCCAGTAACCCTAAGAGCAACGGAGACAACCTTGCCGCCTCTTCCCTTCTAAAAACCCAGACTCAGACTCTGCCACAAAGTGGCCCAGTATTAGTTAATAAAGTGCAAGTACAGCAGCCAGCCCCTATTATTGTTACTGGGAATCCAGGTATGGCTAACCAGTCCCTTCCTGTAGCAGTTAACGGAAATCAGAGCATTATGCTGACATTCCCAGTTACCATGGGTAGCTCCGGTATTATGTTAGCTACACCTATGAATATCGGAGAAAACCAGATTGCTGGTGTGAATCAATGTAACCGGGTGCCAATAAGCAAGAACCCAAGGTTTGTATCAAATAATACAGTTCCACTAAATACACGGCCAGCAAATGCCAAGTTTGCCCCCATGGCTGTCACACCCATAATTAGTCAAGCAAACCGTGTCCCTGTACCTCTTCAAACCAATCAACCCAAGCCCATTACTGTTAACGTCAGTCAGCCAGCAGCCAATATTGCCAGTAGTCTGAATATGCAAAATAACCTTCCACGGGTCAACAGCGGAACCATAAATGCAGTTCCAGTAAAGGCTTCTGGGAATCAAGCAATAGGCCAGGCCATACCTCTTTTTGTTGATGCAAATTCTGGTTTAATTCTGACAGCGCCCACAGTCACTTCCAAGGATGCCATCCCTTCTGGAATAGGCAATGCTACTGTGGTCACGGTAAATGGCAACGTAGTTACTGGAAATGTGGCACCTATGGCTCTTGGTGGAAAATTAGCTTTTAGTAATATAGCCCCAGTCAATGTAAATGGAGGTCTGGGCATCGGGAATACTGCAACATTTATCGCTGTTGATGGGGCTTTGGGTATTAGTAATGGAACTCCGGTTACACTCACAACCAGTGCCACTGCCAATAATAATGCAAAAGCCACATTGAGTATGAACAACCCAACTATTTTAACTGTCAGTAGTGGCTTGGGCATTGGAAACGCAGGGGCAATAAGAAACCCTGTTGGAAATATTACTCCTATTAATGCAAGTAGGACAATACAAATTGGACAGCCTTCTACCTCCACTGTTCTTAATGCCGATCAGCAGAATACAGGCATTGTAATACGAAAGATCAATGAGACTTCTGGACCTGTAGTCCAACAGACTTTAGCCAACACCAACCAGACCCCTGTAACGGTAGAGAGACTGTTTAAATGTAGTCAGTGCGAAGAACGTTTCACCAGTCTTGAAACACTTACCTCCCACCAAAAAGTTCACGAAGGGGCAAACTCCACTGCAGAAAATGGTCAGGAGTCTTCCAAAGTCCCCTCTGAAACAGAAGATGCCAGTGGGGTAACCGACGAGGACGCTCCGAAAATTCTTTACACCACGCAAGGAGATGATGGAAGCACTGTGTATGTAGTGACTGTGTAGTTCATGTTTTTATTGGATTGACTTCAAAGTATTAATGTATCTGCTTTCAGAAAATTGTCCGCACATTTACGCCCCGCGACTTTGTACTTTGTAATATATTACAGTCAACTGTGCTTTCTTTTTAAGGGAAACCGTGTTTTGTGAGATCTTCAGATTCAATGTATTTTTAACTAAACCTTTTAACAAAAAAAAATCTCTGCGAAAAAAAGGTCAAAAATTGGTTTTAGTTCATTTCTTCAAAGATTTGCAATTTATTTATAGCTGCAAAAATATATATATAAAACTCATATAAGAGTCCGAGGAACAGGAAGTATATTCATATCAATAATGGCTACTTTTTAGAATTAGAAAGAATACTTGTGTCCTAAATAAACTATTAAATTACTCTGTAAGTACGGGCATAGATGCAAAATGTGCGGATCTTTGGCCACCAACAGGCTTGGCCAAATTGGGATGATCCAATCATTACAAGGGACTACAGCGACCCCTTGGGAGAGGACTACATCAGTGTGACGAATTGGCCTTCAGTTGATGGGATTTAAAAATATGCCTAATTTCGCCAGATTTCATTAGGACAGGCTGAAAAGCTGCCAGCTCAAGTCTGATAATTCGCTTTAAATAAATATTTGTCGTACCTTAGACTAACTGGTCAAAGTCTGCTCCATTTGCAAATACGCAGAAACCGCCATGCATATTAAAAATGCCCATTTTTAAAAACAAAGTGGGGTGAAGTTACTCATATTTCTAATAGGTCACCTTAAAGGGAAACGCAATAACAGTTTTTTTTTCCTAGTGATAGAAAACATGTAAATTAATTTTTATTCTCTGGCTCTGTCTCTTGAAACAATGTAGCAGAGCTCTGGTCTGTTGAATAAGTTGTCTTTGGTTACAGTGTTGCAGGTATCCGTGTCAGGTGAGCTGAAAATAGAAATGGCCAGACAGACACTGCTTTTAGTAGCAGTTACTTTTACACATAACTTTGAAACCAATTCAAGTTTTCACTGAATGTATATTGGGAAGTTGCTTAGAAGTACATTTCCTTTCATTATGCAAAAAAGCTGTGTTTGGGAGGCGTTTCCCTTTAAGAAACAAGAGAATAGGACATTGTCTTGGACATGTCTACATGACATTTATTGACTTGTTTATTGACTTTAGTTCTATGGTATAATGGAGTCTAAAGCTGGGCATACATACAGAGATCTGCTGGTTTGGCGACCTTGGTGATATCTGGCTAATCCTATCGTGGGCCCTAGGGCCCAACAATTGGATCACAAAGAGTAGAATACCGGCTTTGTGTCAAGGAACACATAAACAAATGTGGTCCTTGATCCGACTGGATTTTTAAACCTGCCAAATTTTTGCTGCTTAATCTGTCAGCTGTTTATATCTGCCCGTGTATGGGGACCTTAAGGGCTAAGCTATACGGGAGATTTTGTAGGATGAGTCGAATTGACAGAACGCATCCCACAAGCCAGATGTAGCCATATGGATCAAAATATAATGGGACTGAAACAAAAATCTGATGTGTAAATGACATGAAATATTTGCCATCTGACGTGACATATCTGTCGGATGCAAACGCTGCATGCTGTCTTCATCCGACGAGATAGAATCTAATGGTGTCGGACCGACTTTTTCTTCTCATTGAAATTAATGAAATGTCGGATGTAGATACATAAACAAAACACACTATAGCACAATATTATCTGATCCAATTTACATATTACAGCTTTGGGAATCCGATCTTGTATGATCCTACAAAATCTTGTGCTGTTGCATGTCAAGAGCAGATAAAATCTGACCCATAAAGTCTGATCAATATCTCCTGTGTAGTTTAGCCCTAAATGTCTGGAATATCTAATATAAACTATCGGTTGGAGAACTCCTCATTCTTACTGTCACACAGTATAATGGAATCCGGTGCCCCACCAAGATATGGGAACATCTCAAAAGAAAACGTCTCGATTTTCTACTATCCAATGTCTTTTTGTGTGTGTCGAATTGTTGAGGGATTTTGTGCATATCTGATGTTAATGCTGTATATACCATTACCGAATTAAATTGGATTGACTGCCAATGATTTGAACTGTAAATATTTTTATATATGTCAGTGTTTTACAAGAAAAATTTTAGAAGTTCTTACGTTGTCGGTTCTACCTCATGGTGTGATTTGAGGTTCTATACCTTTCTTTTGCTTCCCCCCCCCAATTCATACTTCATGAAATAAATATTTTACCACTCCGTGTGATTGTCTTGTAAGAGCTTAGGCCAAGATCCAATTGTGGTGCATTACACAGGGTGAGGTCCAAGGCAGCAGGCCTCTTGCACACTCTATGGGGTATATGCCCATTTTGAGGCACATACGCAATGTATGATTTCCAAAATGTGATTGTTGGTGGATGATCCTGATCGATATCTTTGTACAAAGGACGTTGGTCACTTTGTTGATGGGACATATTAATGGATATATTAAATAATTAATCACAGGTGGGGGTTGATCTTTTTGGCAAGGGATCCCTGGGACAGAAGAAAAGATGGTGGCATGTCACACCCAAACTGTTTCAGTAAAGAGGAACAAACTGGCAACCCTCCAGTGAATTAACGTTTTCCTTCTCCTTTAAATTCATTGCTTGCTGTTCAGGCTGTTGTCCCAAAGAATTGGAGCAAAAGAAAGTTGGCCCTATCTTTTCTAAGTTAAGGTGGCCATAGACATTAAGATTTTTCTCACCTACCAATTTTAGTACAATATGACAGATCTGTCAAATTGTCGTGAGGTTAGTGGGCAAGGAACAATCGTGCATCTAATGATTTTTTTTCTGACATCAGTCAGAAAATCGATTGGAAAGGTTAGAAAATGTTCATCTTTCATAGTCAAATGTATCCATTGTCCACTTGTTTGCAGGGCCAAGCAGGCAGCTACCCAGCTCCCTAGCTTCAACTAAACAACATCGCTTGAAATGTTAGTTTAACTTGATGATCGTTTAGGATAAGCTGGATCCTACGATATCGAAAAGATCTTTTCAAAATCTAAAGCTGGCCATACATATGGAGATATGCTCATTTGGCGACGTCACCAAACAAGCAGATCGCTCCCCAATATGCCCACCTTGAAGTGAGCAATATCGGGCTGATCCGATCGTGGGTTCTAGGGCGATCAGATTACAACTAGAGGAATACAGGCAGTCGGATTGAGGGCCGCATCAACAAAATGATGGGGTCCTCGATCCGATATCTGGATGACTTTTTTCCAGATTTTGATCGGGGAAGCCTGTTGGAGGGCCCCATACACTGCCCAATAAACTGCTGGCTAATCTGGGGGACTTAAAGGGGAAGTAAAATAGAATAAGGCTAGAAATGCTGTATTTTGTATACTAAACATGAACTTATTGCACCACAAGCCTAATCAAACAAATGATTTATGCTTTCAAAGTTGGCCGCAGGGGTCACCATCTTGTAACTTTGTTAAACATCTTTGCAAGACCAAGACTGTGCACATGCTCAGTGTGGGCTGCTTAGGGATCGTCATAAATTATGAACACAAGTCAAATAATAACTGCCAGAAGCTGATACAGCAAGACTGATGAATAGGCAGATTGCACTGGGTCCTGTGTTGTCATGTAATCTAATGTGGATTTTATAGTTTTTTTATTGTTTAATACAAACTTTCTCCAAATATGCAGAACCAGTGGCTGCAGCAAAATAATCGATTAATAGAATCCCAGTTAATCTGTTTAAATCTGGCTTTATGATCTTTGTCCCTGCAGCTGGAGTTGGAAACATTAAAGGGGCTGTAATGTCAAAATAAAATCCAATACAAATCTCTACACAGTCGCCGACTGATCTACAGGGAAACTAACAAAGCTGCTTGCGTTCTGCATGGCTGGGAAGTAAGGCAGGGGCTCCCCCAAGTGATGTGCGGGTCAGGGTTTTCCTGACCCGACCCTAACCCGCCCTGCTCAAGCCCACGCCCATCTGCATTTCTGGGGTCCTTTTATAGACGCCCGCCCTGCCGTTGACGTCTCAATGACATCACAAAAGTGTTGGGGCGAGCAGACGCGAGACTATAAAACCGGAATCGAGGAGCAGTGCCAGGTCGACTCGAACCTGCCCGACACGTGGGTATCGGGTCGGCGCGCACATCACTAGTTGACACAGCCAATAAAAAAAATGCAAACAAGATTCAAATAAATTCAGAAAGTGATGGGGTAAGGTCTTAAAGAAAGCATCCCTTGGCTATACAGAAAAAAGTACAATAAAAACGTGGAAATGTATGCAGATTAGATATATTTATATTGTGGAGGAAAAGTTGCGCAGGCCACACTTTACCCACACATTCCTGCCCCCCTTGGTGACCATGAGGCCCTTCTAGAAACTATTTCAAGATTACGCTAAAACTGTGTAACATCTGAGTTGGTTCTTATCAGGTATTATGTATTTGTTAATATATTCTTGTGCCAAGGAACCACAGTTACTCCTTTATTTTTTGTGAAGGTTAGTTTACCAGAGGGTATAATGTTTGCTCAATCCTTTGTTCTGTCTTCTGTGTCTCTTGAGTACAGGATCCATGCAGCTCATGTATATTTATTATATAAATAACAAACTTTGTCAACCCTTTCACCTCAAGTAATCTCTGGTTTTTGGATTATTTCCCAACAAATGGTGGTGGAATGCGGGCAAGCTCAAGACGCTGACTTCACCCATCTACAGTGAGGACATGGAGAACTAACGGGGCAGGAGTGGCCCCACAAGGTAAGCATACCGTGTTCTGTCTCCTTTCTCCTCTGGTTCCACATGGACTGGGTGTTGCTGTGCAAGCAGCCTGACCCAAGGAGATCACTCAAAGTATCATGTTTGTCCTAACCACCTTTATGAATGTGTGTGTGAATGGGAACTAAAGAGAGGAGTGGTTGTTCTCCCAAGACGGTAATGGGGTGCAGGAAAATGAAATAGTTCCAATTCTTCCATACCTTCGCTGCTTAGAAGACTTGTACTAACCCAGAGTGCAGTTCTGTGAAGATGGGCTCTAAGCTTACTAAGGCAGTCAGCCAGCAAGAGAGTAAGAATCTGTTAGGAGCATCTCGCCATAAAGGTGAGGAAACTAGTGAACAGGGGTCGGTTACCTCTGCTCATTCACCAGGAGAGCAGGAATCTGAGGCAGCAGAAGAGGAGGAAGAGGGTCAGGAAAGTACCCTAGAACCAGCCGGATGGTTAATTGCCTTTGGTGACCATTTGCTTAATAGAATAGCAGCCAACCCAAATCAAATACCAATTAAAAGGGAAGTAAAGTCTAAAAAAAGGAATAAGGCTAGAAATTTTTATACTAAACATAAACATGAACTTACTGCACCACAAGCCTAATCAAACAAATGATTTATGCTTTCAAAGTTGGCCGCAGGGGGGTCACCATCTTGTAACTTTGTTAAACATCTTTGCAAGACCAAGA
Source organism: Xenopus petersii (assembly GCA_038501925.1). Lineage (NCBI taxonomy): Eukaryota > Metazoa > Chordata > Amphibia > Anura > Pipidae > Xenopus > Xenopus petersii. The sequence goes on along the minus strand of CM076682.1, from coordinate 163,178,809 downwards.
CTGTGCACATGCTCAGTGTGATCTGGGCTGCTTAGGGGTTGTCTTAAATTATCAAAACAGCACAAGTCCAATAATATCTGCCAGAAGCCGATACAGCAAGACTGATTAATAATCAGAATATACAGACTGCACTGGGTCCTGTGTTGTCATGTAATCTAATGTGGATTTTATAGTTTTTGTATTGTTTAATAGAAACTTTCTCCAACTCTGCAGAACCAGTGGCTGCAGCAAAATCCTCCAAATAGAATCCCAGTTTATCTGTTTAAATCTGCCTCCATGATCTTTGTCCCTGCAGCTGGAGTTGGAAACAGTAAAGGGGATGTAAAGGCAAAAATAAAATCCAATACAAATCTCTAAACAGTCGCGACTGCTCTACAGGGAAACAAACAAAGCTGCTGGAGTTCTGCGTGGCTGGGAAGTAAGGCGGGGGCTCCCCCTACTGTTCATAAGTATGATTGTTTTATGTTAGGGACCGTCTGAAAATTCCTATCACAGCAGTAAATGAAGGGAGAATTTCACTGCATACAGTCTTATAAAAACGGTACACATTTTTAGTTAATGAAAGTATGGGAGATAGGTTTCTTTTCATTAAAGAAAGTAAAAATGGGATTTTATTTTTTTGCCTTTCCATGCCCTTTAAACCTCTCACACAGTAACAAAATCTTTCAGTGCTGAAAACAGTAACTCTGACGCTGAGGAACAAACAATTCCTAGCCCCCTGCCAAGCTCTACCCCATCCACACTATACACACTAGAGGAGGGGGGGCTGCTGCTGCAGCACATCTTATTAGACACACAGCACATTCCATGGGCAGCCTGTTGTCCAGTATACGACCAGTTTTAAAGAGAGGGTCATTGCCTGTGACAGACCGGCTGCCCTAACCGATGCAAAGAAAACAATATTACTTGCCATTGCCTTTTTGTCAGGATTGCAAGGTGACCTTAAAGGAGAAGGAAACCCCCTGGGCGCAAAAATCCATCCCCTGTGCTGCCACCCCTCCCCCTGGCCTACCTGTCCCGCTGGGCAAATGCCGCTAACTTGTTACTCACTCCTCTGCGCAGGTCTTGTCCACAGGCGCCAACCTTTCCCAAGCCGTCTTCTTCCTGCTTTGACCGGCGTTTTTGGCGCATGCGCAGTAGGAGCATTTCACCGGTATGCTGCTGCTGCGCATGTGCCAAAAGACACAAATATCTAGTATAGGTCAATCTAAAAACAACTGGACTTGCTGAGTAATCAATGAAGACGTTTCACTACTCATCCGAGCAGCTTCTTCAGTTCAACTGACTGGTGTGGGAAGTTCTCGGCATATAAACTCTTCCACTAATCCATTTACAATGGCACATTGTAACTCTTCAAAGAGGTGACATCTGAAACTCACAGAGGTGTTGATTCTGTGTAGTTGTGATAGGATTATCCAATGTGTCATGCAACTCCTAGATACAGGTGTTACTTGTGAGAGTTGCATGAATGGATGTGTGAAGTGTTCTGAATCCGCCGGGGTACAGATGTTAGAACAGCATTGTATGTAGCAGACAGGTGGTGTCGAAGGCCCCCACCTCTGTTCAGAGATGGTCTCTCCACCTTGACATGAATCGCCTCTTTCACGCCTCGTTCAAACCAGCGGTCTTCTTTATCCAAGATTTGGACCTTGCTGTCTTCAAAGGAGTGTCCCTTGTCTTTTTTTTTTTTAAAAAAACTCAAAACTCAGCTGTCTTTCTACACTTAAAAGACAAGGGACACTCCTTTGAAGACAGCAAGGTCCAAATCTTGGATAAAGAAGACCGCTGGTTTGAACGAGGCGTGAAAGAGGCGATTCATGTCAAGGTGGAGAGACCATCTCTGAACAGAGGTGGGGGCCTTCGACACCACCTGTCTGCTACATACAATGCTGTTCTAACATCTGTACCCCGGCGGATTCAGAACACTTCACACATCCATTCATGCAACTCTCACAAGTAACACCTGTATCTAGGAGTTGCATGACACATTGGATAATCCTATCACAACTACACAGAATCAACACCTCTGTGAGTTTCAGATGTCACCTCTTTGAAGAGTTACAATGTGCCATTGTAAATGGATTAGTGGAAGAGTTTATATGCCCAGAACTTCCCACACCAGTCAGTTGTACTGAAGAAGCTGCTCGGATGAGTAGTGAAACGTCTTCATTGATTACTCAGCAGGTCCAGTTGTTTTTAGATTGACCTATACTAGATATACTATGACCTGGATGAATGAAAATCTTCATAGCCAAAAGACACAAAGTTTTCCAATTTCATTTTGTGACTTTTGGCGCATGTGCATTAGATCCGTAGCGGTGAAATGCTCCTACTGCGCATGCGCCAAAACGCCAGTCAAAGCAGGAAGAAGACGGATTTTTGCGCCCAGGGAATTTCCTTCTCCTTTAAAGATAAACTCAGCACACATAGTCCTGACTGGAAGTATAAAAAGTTAGAAGAGATAATGCCCCAAAACTCCAAAAACAATTACAACCAAAATAACAGATGTCAGAACAGGTCAGATAACCGTAACAAAAAGACTTGTTTTAGTTGTAATTATGCTAACAATAGTCTCCCAGCTCTGTGCCACTCTCTCTAGTCTCTCTCTCTATAGTCTCCCAACTCTGTGCCACTCTCTAGTCTCTCTCTCTATAGTCTCCCAACTCTGTGCCACTCTCTAGTCTCTCTCTCTAGTCTCCCAGCTCTGTGCCACTCTCTAGTCTCTCTCGCTATAGTCTCCCAGCTCTGTGCCACTCTCTCTAGTCTCTCTCTCTATAGTCTCCCAGCTCTGTGCCACTCTCTAGTCTCTCTCGCTATAGTCTCCCAACTCTGTGCCACTCTCTAGTCTCTCTCTCTATAGTCTCCCAACTCTGTGCCACTCTCTCTAGTCTCTCTCTCTATAGTCTCCCAGCTCTGTGCCACTCTCTAGTCTCTCTCGCTATAGTCTCCCAACTCTGTGCCACTCTCTAGTCTCTCTCTCTATAGTCTCCCAACTCTGTGCCACTCTCTAGTCTCTCTCTCTATAGTCTCCCAACTCTGTGCCACTCTCTCTAGTCTCTCAGCTCTGTGCCACTCTCTAGTCTCTCTCGCTATAGTCTCCCAACTCTGTGCCACTCTCTCTAGTCTCTCTCTCTATAGTCTCCCAACTATGTGCCACTCTCTAGTCTCTCTCTCTATAGTCTCCCAACTCTGTGCCACTCTCTAGTCTCTCTCTCTATAGTCTCCCAACTCTGTGCCACTCTCTCTAGTCTCTCTCTCTATAGTCTCCCAACTCTGTGCCACTCTCTAGTCTCTCTCTCTATAGTCTCCCAACTCTGTGCCACTCTCTCTAGTCTCTCTCTCTATAGTCTCCCAACTCTGTGCCACTCTCTAGTCTCTCTCTCTATAGTCTCCCAACTCTGTGCCACTCTCTCTAGTCTCTCTCACTCTCTAGTCTCTCTCTCTATAGTCTCCCAACTCTGTGCCACTCTCTGGTCTCTCTCTCTATAGTCTCCCAACTCTGTGCCACTCTCTCTAGTCTCTCTCTCTATAGTCTCCCAGCTCTGTGCCACTCTCTAGTCTCTCTCGCTATAGTCTCCCAACTCTGTGCCACTCTCTAGTCTCTCTCTCTATAGTCTCCCAACTCTGTGCCACTCTCTAGTCTCTCTCTCTATAGTCTCCCAACTCTGTGCCACTCTCTCTAGTCTCTCAGCTCTGTGCCACTCTCTAGTCTCTCTCGCTATAGTCTCCCAACTCTGTGCCACTCTCTCTAGTCTCTCTCTCTATAGTCTCCCAACTCTGTGCCACTCTCTAGTCTCTCTCTCTATAGTCTCCCAACTCTGTGCCACTCTCTCTAGTCTCTCTCACTCTCTAGTCTCTCTCTCTATAGTCTCCCAACTCTGTGCCACTCTCTGGTCTCTCTCTCTATAGTCTCCCAACTCTGTGCCACTCTCTCTAGTCTCTCTCTCTATAGTCTCCCAGCTCTGTGCCACTCTCTAGTCTCTCTCGCTATAGTCTCCCAACTCTGTGCCACTCTCTAGTCTCTCTCTCTATAGTCTCCCAACTCTGTGCCACTCTCTAGTCTCTCTCTCTATAGTCTCCCAACTCTGTGCCACTCTCTCTAGTCTCTCAGCTCTGTGCCACTCTCTAGTCTCTCTCGCTATAGTCTCCCAACTCTGTGCCACTCTCTCTAGTCTCTCTCTCTATAGTCTCCCAACTATGTGCCACTCTCTAGTCTCTCTCTCTATAGTCTCCCAACTCTGTGCCACTCTCTAGTCTCTCTCTCTATAGTCTCCCAACTCTGTGCCACTCTCTCTAGTCTCTCTCTCTATAGTCTCCCAACTATGTGCCACTCTCTAGTCTCTCTCTATAGTCTCCCAACTCTGTGCCACTCTCTAGTCTCTCTCTCTATAGTCTCCCAACTCTGTGCCACTCTCTCTAGTCTCTCTCTCTATAGTCTCCCAACTCTGTGCCACTCTCTCTAGTCTCTCTCACTCTCTAGTCTCTCTCTCTATAGTCTCCCAACTCTGTGCCACTCTCTGGTCTCTCTCTCTATAGTCTCCCAACTCTGTGCCACTCTCTCTAGTCTCTCTCTCTATAGTCTCCCAGCTCTGTGCCACTCTCTAGTCTCTCTCGCTATAGTCTCCCAACTCTGTGCCACTCTCTAGTCTCTCTCTCTATAGTCTCCCAACTCTGTGCCACTCTCTAGTCTCTCTCTCTATAGTCTCCCAACTCTGTGCCACTCTCTCTAGTCTCTCAGCTCTGTGCCACTCTCTAGTCTCTCTCGCTATAGTCTCCCAACTCTGTGCCACTCTCTCTAGTCTCTCTCTCTATAGTCTCCCAACTATGTGCCACTCTCTAGTCTCTCTCTCTATAGTCTCCCAACTCTGTGCCACTCTCTAGTCTCTCTCTCTATAGTCTCCCAACTCTGTGCCACTCTCTCTAGTCTCTCTCTCTATAGTCTCCCAACTATGTGCCACTCTCTAGTCTCTCTCTCTATAGTCTCCCAACTCTGTGCCACTCTCTCTAGTCTCTCTCTCTATAGTCTCCCAACTCTGTGCCACTCTCTCTAGTCTCTCTCACTCTCTAGTCTCTCTCTCTATAGTCTCCCAACTCTGTGCCACTCTCTGGTCTCTCTCTCTATAGTCTCCCAACTCTGTGCCACTCTCTCTAGTCTCTCTCTCTATAGTCTCCCAACTCTGTGCCACTCTCTGGTCTCTCTCTCTATAGTCTCCCAACTCTGTGCCACTCTCTCTAGTCTCTCTCTCTCTATAGTCTCCCAGCTCTCTGCCACTCTCTGTTTCCAAACTTCCCGCCTCTATCTTCCCTTGCCCAGTTTCCCTCCCCTCATGCCTGAACGTCACTTCCCGGCGCCGCCATTTTGCGTCATTCCTTCAATGCAGTGATGCCGAGGGGCCTGAGTGAGGCAAAGAGTTGTGCGGTATCCGGTTGGAGTGGAGGGGGGGAAAACATGGCAAAACGCAAGGTGAGTGTCGCGTTACGAGACATGGGTGGGGGATGACTAAAAGGCTGAGCTGCACCTGCCTAGTGACCAGCCCGGGATGCCCTGCTCTCTCTCCCTTGTGTGTACTTGTACCTCATGCCTCAGACAGGCTGCGGAGTGTTGTCCCATGTCACGCTCCGTTGTGCTGCTGGTGCAGGTGTGTGTTGCCTCTTACTCACCTCGTGTTAGTGTATCCTTCCGCGCGCATTCATCTATCACTCCTCTGTCTGTGTCTCCTTACAGCCCTGTGTGTGGGACTTTTTAATGGAAACAATTATGTACTCTGCTCCAAATAAGTCATTTATTAGAGAAACCTGCCGTCCAACCTTTGTGTGTCTTTCTCTACTCTCTCTCTAGTGTCTCTCTCTCTCTCTCTCTCTGTCTATAGGTCTCCTAGTTAGTTCTGTGCCTTTGTGTCACCACACAGGACCTACCTCAGGGGCATTTCATCTCTGTGAGGAACCTTCCTGTTCTATCCCAGCTTATACTGGTTGTTCACCTTTGATTTACAGTATGATACAGAGAGTGATATTCTGAGACAATTTGCAATCGGTTTTCATTTTTTATTAATTGTGGTTTTTGAGTCATTTAGCTTTTTATTCAGCAGCTCTCCAGTTTGTAATTTCAGCAATCTGGTTGCTATGATCCAAATTCCCCTAGCAACCATTGATCTGAATAAGTGACTGGAATATGAATAGTAGAAGGTCTGAATAAAAAGATGAGTAATAAAAAGTAGCAATACATTTGTAGCCTTACAGAGCATTTGTTTTTAGATGGGGGTCAGTGACCCCCCATTTGAAAGAAGGAAGAAGTCAAATAATTAACAAACCATATAAAAAAATGAAGACCAATTAAAGTCAGAAGAAGAAGAATGCAAATAATTCAAAAACTATAAAAAAAAAAAAAAAACAATTGAAAAGTTACTTAGCATTATCCACAGTAAAACTTAAATTGAAGGTGGGCCACCCTTTTAATGGCTCTTACCTGTTCAACGTGCTACTAAGTTGCTATATTTGTTTATCTATAACGGAGAAGAGCAAAGCTGCTTCATGAGACAGAGCCCAGCAGAACCTTTATTCCAGTTTGCACTGAAGTAGAAGTAGAATCGGTAATTGTGCTGTAGCTTCAGGTCATTTACATATAAACATGGCAGAAAGAAAATCAGATGACGATTTGGGGTGTGGAACTCATGAACAGAACCCAGTGAAATTGGTTTTAATTGGCCATGTGAGAGCTCGGAATCCCATTGGCCCAAAGTAGGACTGTTAGGGTGAGAGGCGCCATTCAGCTGCTGTCTCTGTATATTGGATCTTGTGTGTGTGTCTGGTTCTGGCCCGGCTTGTCACTGTCACAGCTGTGGAATTGTAGGCGGTGCAACAACATACACTAAGCTCCACCCCCTCCCAAACTTAAAGGGATTCTGTCATGATTTTTATGATGTAGTTTTTATTTATAAATGACACTGTTTACAGTGCACGTGGGTGCTTACTATTGTGCTCTGATGTTGTGCTGAAATGTTTTTTTTTTTTTTTTTTCAAAACACATCAGTTAATAGTGCAATTCTGTACCGAAATCCATTTCAAGAGCAAACAGCATTTTTAAATCTTACTCGGGGCTAGACATATTGTCCGTTTCTCAGCTTCCCCCAGTTATGTGACTTGTGCTCTGATAAATGTCAGACACTCTTTATTGCTGTACTGCACGTTGGACTGATATCCCCCCCCCCCCCCAGCAGCCTAACAACAGAACAATGGGAAGGTAACCAGATAGCAGCTCCCTAACACAAGATAACAGCTGTCTGGTAGATCTAAGAACAGCACTCAATAGTAAAATCCAGGTCCCACTGAGACACATTCAGTTACATTGAGTAGGAGAAACAACAGCCTGCCAGAAAGCAGTTCCATCCTAAAGTGCTGGCTCTTTCTGAAATCACATGACCAGACAAAATGACCTGAGATGCACCTACACACCAATATTACAACTAAATACACTTGCTGGTTCAGGAATGACATTTTATATTGTAGAATTCATTATTTGCAATGTAAACAGTGTAATTTAGAAATAAAAACTACACCATAAAAATCATGACAGAATCCCTTTGTTAATTGGCATAGCGAGAGACAAGGTTTTGTGCCGTGTGTGGCCCGCAGTCCGTTCAGTTGGACCACCTTGATCTATCCGTGTGTTGTCTATGCCACGAGCCAGTTATCCAGCCGTCCCACCATCTAAACTGACTGATCCTATCCCGCCTGTCTCCACAGGGCCCGGTGAAGTTTGACGAGGTAGCGGTGGTTTTTTCGGAGGACGAATGGAACCTGTTAACAGACCAGCAGCGTGGCCTCTACATGGAAGTGATGAAGGAGAACTACGAGCACCTCATTTACCTAGGCAAGCATCTCTCTTTCCACATGAGCTGATCAGGTCATCCTACAGTAGGGATAATGCACCAATGCAGGGCAGGCATACACCACTGCAGTTACCCGTAGCAACCAATCACACATGGGCTTTCAGGATTTTACCAGCTGTAGAGTGATCTAAAGTAGTTGTTGATTGGTTGTTCTGGGTTATTAAATATTTGCCAAGTGTTAAATGAGTCCAATTGTCTCCAGACCCAGGTTTAAAGTAACATAGTAAGTTAGGTTGAATAAAGACACACGTCCATCAAGTTCAACCTTTTAACTAGATTTTAACCTGCTTAACTGCTAGTTGATCCTGAGGAAGGCAAAAAAAAGTGTTAAAGTAATCATTTAACAAATTCTGATTTGTGAAGCCTCCTGCATAGTGAATTGGACCACTGACCCAGCAGCAGTTCTTGATCACTGCAGAGCTACACAATTATACAGTAGATTGAGGAATCAGTCTGTGTTTCTATTGGTGTTTTTTAAGCCATGGGCTCATGGTGTGTTGACTCTGCTGCTCTCATCAGAGTATTTTTTTCAGGCTGAGAAGCAGATCCTCTCCATGCCCCGGCTCCATTCAATTGAACTGCTTCCATTTGAGTGCAGTCACATGGAGCTGAGGTCAGCTGGAAAATGCCAACTTTTGTGTATTTGGCCCGACCTCCGCTGCGTTGCCTGGAGCCCCTCCAACTTACATTATAGGTCAGCGGATCCTTTTATTCAACTCATTCACAAGCAGATTTGCACTAACAGAAGTGCCCTCCCCTGTTTTGTTATGAACTTGTCTCTTTATACTCAGAACTTTGGCTCCAAAAGAGAACATTTGTATCAGTACTGGATAGCAAATAACTGCTAGGTCAATGCACACAATTTCCATTTTTTTAATGTCTCTTGATGTTTTAATAAAGAGGTGGGTAAGTGTTGAGGTGGGTAAGAAAAGACGTGCTTTTAAGGCTTTCAAGTTGGCTGGGACAGCCAAATCATTTATAAGGTACAAGGAGGCCAATAAATCATGCAAAGAAGCTATAAGGCAAGCTAAAATTGATATGGAAAAGGATATTGCAGCAAGCAGTAAAAAGAATCCAAAATTATTTTTTAAATATGTTAATAGTAAAAAAATGAAGCAGGAAGGGGTGGGACCTTTAGTTTCAGAGGGGGGTCAGCTGGTTGATGAAAACAAATTAAAAGCGCAGATTCTGAATTCATATTTTTCGTCTGTCTACACAAATGAGGAACCAGTTATTGAAGGTTTCCTTCTTAATAGTCCCAATTTCTAGTAATACAACTAATGATGCATGGTTCACACATGATGAAATTCAAAAGAGACTAGAACAGTTTAAGATAAACAAAGGTCCGGGGCCAGATGGTATTCGTCTCAGGGTACATAACGAGCTTAGCTCTGTGATTGCCAAACATTTAGGTCTGGCATGGTGCAGAGAGACTGGCGAAATGCTTATGTCATGCCTCTATTCAAAAAAGGATCCCGTTCTCAGCCTCAAAACTATAGGCCAGTTAGTCTGACGTCCGTAGTAGGAAAGCGTTTTGAAGGGTTATTAAAGGATAAGATACTGGACTTAATATCAAATCGTAATACTATGAGTCTGTGCCAGCATGGTTTTATGCGTAATAGATCTTGCCAGACTAACTTAATTTCTTTTTATGAGAAGGTAAGCAGTGACCTTGATTCTGGGATGGCAGTGGATGTGATTTACTTAGACTTTGCTAAAGCATTTGATACAGTGTCACACAGAAGGTTACTGGTTAAATTAAGTAATGTTTGCCTGGAACATAGTATTTGTACCTGGATAGAGAACTGGCTAAAAGATAGACTACAAAGAGTGGTGGTAAATGGAACATTTTCTAATTGGACCAGTGTTGTTAGTGGAGTACCGCAGGGCTCTGTACTAGGTCCCTTGCTTTTCAACTTGTTCATTTGGAGGGGTTGGACTTGATGGACTTTGTCATTTTTCAACCCGATTTAACTAACTAGGTAAAAAAAACTTTGACTTTTAAAAGTGTCCTGGATTTCACACGGGCAGATTTGGGAGATTAGTCACCCTGGCGACAAATCGCCTCTTCTTAAGGGCAACAATCTCCTTCCCGAAGAGAGAAAGAAAGAGGCTGCTCTGCTGTTCTTCTGCTTAGGAAAGACGTGAGAAAGGTTTTTAATTGTTTTCTTAAGCAGAAGAACATCAGAGCAGCCTCTTTCTTTCTCCTGACAACTTCCTTGACTACTTGGTGGTCAGACTGGTGGGAAAATGACCAGCAGGTGGAGCTGTTGTAACAAAATTCATTCATATTAACAGTACATGTATCCCTTAAAGGGATACTGTCATGGGAAAAAAAAAATTTTCAAAATGAATCAGTTAATAGTGCTGCTCCAGCAGCATTCTGCACTGCAATCCATTTCTCAAAAGAGCAAACAGATTTTTTTTATATTCAATTTTGAAATCTGACATGGGGCCAGTCATATTGTCAATTTCCCAGCTGCCCCAAGTCATGTGACTTGTGCTCTGATAAACTTCAATCACTCTTTACTGCTGTACTGCAAGTCGGAGTGATATCACCCCCTCCCTTTCCCCCCCCCCAGCAGCCAAACAAAAGAACAATGGAAAGGTACCCAGATAACAGCTCCCTAACACAAGTTAATAGCTGCCTGGTAGATCTAAGAACAACACTCAATAGTAAAAACCCATGTCCCACTGAGACACATTCAGTTACATTGAGAAGGAAAAACAGCAGCCTGCCAGAAAACATTTCTCTCCTAAAGTGCAGGCACAAATCACATGACCAGGGGCAGCTGGGAAATTGACAAAATGTCTAGCCCCATGTCAGATTTCAAAATTGAATATAAAAAAAGCTGTTTGCTCTTTTGAAAAATGGATTTCAGTGCAGAATTCTGCTGGAGCAGCACTATTAACTTATTAATTTTGAAAAATTTTTTTTCCCATGACAGTATCCCTTTAATATCTTGGAATCAAAACAAAATAAATAATGACTGTAAATTACAAAAAGGCTTAGAATAGCCCCCTCGTCAATTTTACATTCACTTATTTTAAAGGTTTACTTATCCTTTAAGGTAGGTTTTATTGTTTTCAACATGTAAAAACAAACAGAACGCTACAAAGCAACCCAAATGCATTACATGGAGTCAAGCATGAAATACAGGTCGACACACAGAGTAGCTGATGGGGGGTATTGATTGGACACACCAAGAGTTAGTTTTTAAGTTTGGGTCACTGATTGCTCCAGGGAGGAACAGGGAATAGCATTATACCTTTTTTCAGGTCTCATCAGATAGTGGGTCAATATCGCACCATGGCCCCCAGACCTTGTTGAATTTATATAAACAAGCTGCTGTGTAGCCATGGGGGCAGCCATTCAAGCACAGGGTACACTGTAGATAATAGATAAGTACTACTATAGTTTATATAAACAAGCTGCTGTGTAGCCATGGGGGCAGCCATTCAAGCACAGAATACACAGTAGATAACAGATAAGTACTACTATAGTTTATATAAACAAGCTGCTGTGTAGCCATGGGGACAGCCATTCAAGCACAGGATACACAGTAGATAACAGATAAGTACTACTATAGTTTATATAAACAAGCTGCTGTGTAGCCATGGGGGCAGCCATTCAAGCACAGGATACACAGTAGATAACAGATAAGTACTACTATAGTTTATATAAACAAGCTGCTGTGTAGCCATGGGGGCAGCCATTCAAGCACAGGATACACAGTAGATAACAGATAAGTACTACTATACTTTATATAAACAAGCTGCTGTGTAGCCATGGGGACAGCCATTCAAGCACAGGATACACAGTAGATAACAGATAAGTACTACTATAGTTTATATAAACAAGCTGCTGTGTAGCCATGGGGGCAGCCATTCAAAGGAGAAAAGGCTCAGGTTACACAGCAGATAAGCTCTGTAGAACATAATGTTATCTGTTATCCACTATTTAATCTGTGCCATATAGTCTTTTTCAATGTCTGCCATGGCTACACAGCAGCTTGTTTATATGAACTATAGTAGTGTTTCTGAAGCAAACTTTTACCAGTACAGGGCAACACTACATGATATTTTCATCACTTTAAAACACTTTTATTTATTGTTGTTCCTGTTCCTTTAGAACAGGATGCAGCTCCTTCTGGGTGACAGCAGAAACTGGAACTTGGATGTCATTGGATGCTGTCATTCTAAGAGCAGTTACCTATAGCATCCAATCAGAAATGTGGTTTCATTTGCTCAAGCTTACAGGGGATTGGTTGCTATAGGTAACTGCACTACTGCAACATATTCCTGAGTGTTAAGAAAGTGCTCCATTAATAATCAAACTCCTATTTTAACCCTTTCAGGCTGTGAAGTTCCTGTTATCTTATCCTTGCTGCAGGACGGAGGAGGGATGGTCAGCGATACAGTCTCTCAATCAAAACCCCAGCAAGTGGCAGGAGCCGAGGGTAAGAATGAACTACTTGCCTATTTCAATCCGTGTGATCAGCGTTCAGGCTTTCCAGGGAATCGGGGAGACACGGTTCTGCTTTAGGATTGTACCGAAGGCTAATGACATGGGGTCTGTTTATTTAGTGGTGCTGGAAAGTTTTTGAACCCTTTTGAATTTACAATACTTCTATATAAATGGGATCTAAAATGTGATCCGGTTTTCACAAAAGAATCGGAACCGAAATGAAGGTAGGGGAAACCTATTTATTTTTTGAAGCAAATGGTCCAAAGTGACATTTGTGTGCCACAAAAGGATGTCCACCTTCGCTTTTCAGTATTGGACAGCAATAATGAGCAATAAGATCCGGCAACTGTTGATCAGTCCAGCACACTGGTTTTGGGGAATTTTCACACTTTCTCCTTCCAGTACAGCTTCAATTCAAGGAGGTTTGTGGCTTCCTCACATCAACTGCCTGCTTTAGCTCCTCCCATAACATTTCTATAGCATTAAATTCAGGACTGACCCCTGATACTGCCACCGCCAAATATAGGTATAAGGTTTTTCATGCTGCTTTTCACCAAACAATGTTTTTAATTCAAGCCAAACAGTCCACTTTTGGTCTCATCCATCCACGGAACTTCCAGTAGCCTCCAGTAGTTCCAGTAGTTCCCCAACGGTGGACTCATGAACACTGACATTTACCGGTGCAAGACCAGCCTTTCATTCCTTAAATGTTTGTTAACCTGGGGTTCTTTTGGATCTCCCTTATGTGCCATGCTTTTAGTGTGGTCTTTTCTGGTCATCCACACATGGGAAGGTTAAATATGGTAATTAGAAATAGTCGATCCTCTAAAACGAAGATGTCTCCCCTATCCGGCAATCAATATGGCTCCTCCATCCTCCACTTTCCACAAATAGATTGCTGTACCTCAAAGACCGTAGGTCATTAAGGGGGAAAGAACAGATAAATAATATAGTGCAGTATTTTAAATTACAATTATTTTAATTACACTATTAGTAAGGTGGCCAAATTTTCAGTGAAATTTGGGGACAGAGCGGAAAATGGTGGCGCACGTAGTGCGCGGTGGCAATTTTTTTTAGACCATGCCCACTGTACAAGACACACCCCCACTAACCACGCCCCATTTTACAAATACACTGTATGTGAATATATAAATGAACGCAGTGGCAATTCTGTGTATAATACCCCAGAACTCATAGTAGCTTGGCACAGAGATTATTTCATGTATAACTACCTCCAGAACTCATAGTAAATTGGCACAGAGATTATTTCATGTATAACTACCCCCAGAACTCATAGTAAATTGGCACAGAGATTATTTCATGTATAACTACCTCCAGAACTCATAGTAAATTGGCACAGAGATTATTTCATGTATAACTACCCCCAGAACTCATAGTAAATTGGCACAGAGATTATTTCATGTATAACTACCTCCAGAACTCATAGTAAATTGGCACAGAGATTATTTCATGTATAACTACCCCCAGAACTCATAGTAAATTGGCTCAGAGATTATTTCATGTATAATACCCCAGAACTCATAGTAAATTGGCACAGAGATTATTTCATGTATAACTACCCCAGAACTCATAGTAAATTGGCACAGAGATTATTTCATGTATAACTACCCCAGAACTCATAATAAATTGGCACAGAGATTATTTCATGTATAACTACCCCCAGAACTCATAGTAAATTGGCACAGAGATTATTTCATGTATAACTACCCCAGAACTCATAGTAAATTGGCACAGAGATTATTTCATGTATAACTACCCCAGAACTCATAGTAAATTGGCACAGAGATTATTTCATGTATAACTACCCCCAGAACTCATAGTAAATTGGCTCAGAGATTATTTCATGTATAACTACCCCAGAACTCATAGTAAATTGGCACAGAGATTATTTCATGTATAACTACCCCAGAACTCATAATAAATTGGCACAGAGATTATTTCATGTATAACTACCACCAGAACTCATATAGTAAATTGGCTCAGAGATTATTTCATGTATAATACCCCAGAACTCATAGTAGGTTGGCACAGAGATTATTTCATGTATAACTACCCCCAGAACTCATAGTAAATTGGCACAGAGATTATTTCATGTATAACTACCCCCAGAACTCATAGTAAATTGGCTCAGAGATTATTTCATGTATAATACCCCAGAACTCATAGTAAATTGGCACAGAGATTATTTCATGTTTAACTACCCCAGAACTCATAATAAATTGGCACAGAGATTATTTCATGTATAACTACCCCCAGAACTCATATAGTAAATTGGCTCAGAGATTATTTCATGTATAATACCCCAGAACTCATAGTAGGTTGGCACAGAGATTATTTCATGTATAACTACCCCCAGAACTCATAGTAAATTGGCACAGAGATTATTTCATGTATAACTACCCCAGAACTCATAATAAATTGGCACAGAGATTATTTCATGTATAACTACCACCAGAATTCATAGTAAATTCACACAGAGATTATAACTTTGATCCCTGCACTTCAAGTGGAATTCTCTCATGCCAGCCAGCTTTGTGAGCAGTGCTGCTGCTGTGTCTTGCCGCATTCCTTTCCTCCGTCCGTAGCTGAAAGCAGTTCTGTGCAGCAGGAGGGGGCAGAGGGGAATCGAATTACACCACAGGAGACATGCAAGTGAAAATAATCATGCCTCAGTCCTTCGTCACAGCTTTCTTGGTGGTGCTTCCGGATTGGCCAATTTGCATAGTGCAGTCTTCTGCTAGAAGGACCTGCAAAGCTGGCTGCCTGAATGCCTGGCGATCCAGGGATTTCACGGGGGCTTTTTTACCACACCGGGACAGCCAATGTGGACTATTTGCACGGGGACAGCAGCTCTGAAACGGGGCAGATCCCCGGCAAACGGGGACGAATGGTAACCTTAACTAATAATGAATTAATGAATGAATTTTGTAACAACAGCGCAACCTACTGGTCATTTTCCCCACCAGTCTGACCAGCAAGTAGTCAAGGAAGTTGTCAGGAGAACAACATTAGGAAAGACAACATTAGAGCAGCCTCTTTCTTTCTCCTGACAACTTCCTTGACTACTTGGTGGTCAGACTGGTGGGAAACTGACCAGCAGGTGGTGCTGTTGTAACAAAATTCATTGATATTAACAGTACATGTATCCCTTAATATCTTGGAATCAAAACAAAATAAATAATGACTGTAAATTACAGAAATGGTTAGAATAGCCCCCTCGTCAGTTTTACATTCACTTGTTTTAAAGGTTTACTTATCCTTTAACACACACACACACACACACACACTCTTATACCCGATTATCAACCCATCGACTGAAATGCCTGACTTAATTTCTTCTTCCAATGAACTGAGAATCCTTGAGGTTAACATACTTTTGCACACATACAAATACTTTGGATAATTTTTTTCAATACTCAAATGAACAGGCGTCACGTTTTGGACTCATTTGTTCCATTCGGTCTCATTATGTAGTGTTAGGCAAAAATATTGAAAATTCAAAAGGATTCAAGAGCCGCTGTGTGTACCAGGTTTAGCCACATCCATTGTTATGATGGGGTCATTGGAAGTAGTAGAACCTATTTTGGGACTAGCTTATCATTATTTCTTGTGTTCCCAGCAGGTTTTAAAGCCAATAGTAAGGTAGGAGGAAACATCCCTGAAAGTCTTTGCTTAAAGCAAGAGAGCAACGGTCCGCAAGGCAAGAAGAGGCCTGCCAAGACCGTTCACTGGAAAGACGAAGAAATGGAGACAAATTGTAGTGGAAATAGCCACAATAAAAATCAAGATGACCAGTTGCCCACCAGCCCTAATGGGAGGAGCCTACGGAAGCGCAAGCAGTACTTTTGTCACGACTGTGAGAAATGTTTCAAGCACAGCTCTGCACTGGAAGCCCATCGCAGGGTCCATAGTGGAGATAAGCCGCATCAGTGCGACATCTGCAAAGACAACTTCAGCTACAAGTCTGCACTTATTGTGCACCGCCGACTGCATACTCACGCATCAACAAGCAAGTCTCAGGAGGTAGAAAATCAGATGCCGGAACCTGTTGTAAATACCTCACCTGTAACCCCTTCACCTGTGAACATTAAACCTGTAAGTACTACAGCCACAGCAGTGAGTGTTACACCTGTAGTCATTACACAGGGAGTCAACTTCAACAACACATCAGGTAACATATCTTACGGGGAAAAGCCTCACAAGTGCAACTATTGTGACAAAAGGTTTAACGACTTCTCTATTCTGGAAGCTCACCACCGAATCCACACAGGGAAGCTTGCTTATCCGTGCACAATGTGCGACCAGAGTTTTTCCAAGCCTTCGCTGCTCGCCGCTCACAACAACACTCACAAGGAAGGTAAGCCCTACCAGTGTGACCAGTGCGATAGGAACTTCAATGACCAGTCACTGCTTGTGGCGCACAAAAGAACTCACACGGGTGAGAAACCGCACAAATGCAGCCACTGCAACAAATGGTACCCCAACCGAACCAGCTTGATCGC
This sequence comes from Xenopus petersii, assembly GCA_038501925.1. NCBI lineage: Eukaryota > Metazoa > Chordata > Amphibia > Anura > Pipidae > Xenopus > Xenopus petersii. The sequence goes on along the minus strand of CM076682.1, from coordinate 163,161,929 downwards.
CCATGAGGAGTGCCATTCGAAGCCCAAGCCCTACAAGTGCAAGCACTGCGACAAGAGCTTTAACGATAAGTCACTGCTGATTACCCATGAAGGAGTTCACACAGACACAAAGCCGTTCAAGTGCAACCAGTGCCCCGAAAGCTTCTTCTTAAAGACTCAGTTGATGGTTCACCAAACGACTCATGCTCCAGAGAAGCCCTTCCCCTGCAGCCAGTGTGAGAGGAGCTTCAACAAGAAAGAGACTTTGCTAGCTCACATCCGGGTTCATAACCTTCAGAACGTTCAAACACAAAAGCCTGACAGGCAGTAGTGAGAGGACCACGGAATAGATCGAGTCCGAGTCAAGATAAAGCTGCATTTTGCCCATACAGCTGAATCTGTAAAACAATGTGAGCTTCACACCCTTCGACACTCTAAGGGTAAGGGCAAACGGGCAGATTCTGGGAGATTAGTTGCCCCATTGGCAAATCTCCTGTTCTTCGGGGCGACAATCTCCCCGAACTGCCTCCCCTACCTTCCCGCCGGCTAGAATGAAAAATTGCCAGCAGGATGGCACTCGTGTTGCTTCGTTTTCCGAAGTTGCACTAAGTTTTCTTTTGAGGCAAGAAGCCAATTTGAGGCAAGAGGCGATTTGTCGCCGGGGTGACTAATCTCCCCGAATCTGCCAGTGTGCCCTTACCCTAAATATAATGCTGGACGAAATAGGGACCTGAGGGCCTTTCAATGTAGTCTGAATTTCTTTATTAAAGTACTACATGTTTCGGACCACAAGGAAGAACCCGAGGAAGGACCTTTGTGTTCCGAAACATGTAGTGCTACAATAAAGAAATTCAGACTACATTGAAAGGCTCTCCGGTCCCTATTTCGTCTATGATACTAAGTGGCGGTGGCTTCTCCAGCAACTGTTGTTGAGCCTCAAAGACTGAAAGAATTTATGAACAAGGAATTCAATTCTCATATAATGCTGGACCATTGCATTCCTTCGGGGGGGTTGTGTTTGTATAATTTTAGGTCATTTTTTTAATTAAAATTTGTTATATTCATGTTCCCTAGCCCAAACCAAACTGTACACTACACATTTACAATTTTCCTTAAAGGGGCTGTTCACCTTCCAACGCTTTTCAGTTCAGTTGGTTTCAGATAGTTCTCCAGAAATAAAGACTTTTTTCCAACCACTTTCAACTTTGACCGTTTTCCTAATATGGAAGTGTAAAGTGTAATTTTTCACCTTCTAAAAGAACTCTGGGAAGGGGGGGTCGCCGACCCTGTAAACTGTTCTAAATTTATACATTTAGGTGATACATTTCTTATAATCGCCCCTGTTGAGCAGAGTCCCTGAGTTTTTTTTTATTACAGGCAGCTTTTAGAATTGATACAATAGTTGCTAATACTCCACAGATGCTGCTGAGAAATGTATCAACGAAATGTTGCAAAATTGGAACAGTTTACAGTCTGCGCCTGGTAGAGTCCCGTGCAGAACCAATTTCTAACCCGCATTTTTACCCACTTTGATCCGCTACCCGACCCGGATCCGCAACTGCCTTATCCACAACCCGACCCGCAAACCCACCGGCCACCATCAAACAGAATGTAATGGTGCTTCGAACTGGAAGTGATGTCATCAAAAGTGGGCGGAACAGAAACGTTTTATTAAAAGACAATATTCATGAGATAAGATAAGAAATTAGAAGAGACCCGTAGACCCACGGGTATACCCGCACCTGAAAACCCACATATCCTTCCCTCGTTCCGCAGGGTGCCCACTTTTTTTGCGGTACTGACCCGCTGCAGGACTCCTGGATTACTGAACTTCCAGACAAACATTAGAGACTGGAACATTAAACATTAAACATTTTGGGAAAAACGGTAAAAAATAAAAGATGGAAAGCATTTTCCAAAAAGTCTTTATTTGTGGGGAAGAATCTGAAAACAACTGAACTGAAAAAAGTGTTTGGAAGTGTAAAACTGTTCCAGGACTGTTGTTCATACACTCCCATAAGGGATAGGGATCTATTTCACATATAAGTGTCTCGTAACTAGACCCCTAAATATGGTGATTTGATTGCTACACCTGCTTTCTTGGATTATTTCTATATGTTGATCCGTAGACAGAACAATCCCATCCAGATCTTTCAATATATTTTTCTGGGCATAGCTGATGCAGTCAGTATATTGATGGTGCTTAGTAGGACTTGGCTGTGGAAGCAGCTGAATAAAAAGCAATTCTCAGCAACAGCAGCCAGCGATGTGCTAAAGCAGTGTTTGGGGGTACAAGCGAAGTTCCTATATCGGGGCCACAGGTACTGCATTGTTCAGCAGTGATCTTCAGTGCCTGGCCTTGTTTTTGCTAGACTTGCAATGCCTAGCATCTCAGAATGCTGGGAGTTGTAGTCATTCAGAGTCACAGCTGGAACATTGCTGCTGTATAATTTGATGTTCTTAAAGGAACAGTAACACCAAAAAAATTAGCGCATAAAAGTAATGAAAATATTCATGTCACCTATAATGAGCTTCTTTTTGAGGCTCCACCCATCCTTTGTTTTTGTTTCCTACATTTTGCATTCATCATGGCTGCTCAGCAAATACTGATTTCTTGTCTGTTCTCTTAGCCTTCCATCGATCTCCATTGACACTCGGGACCCCTGAAATTGGAAATGCACCTTTAAATAAATTGTAGTCTTTTGCAGCTTCTGCTTTTCCTTACAGAAACAGTACAGTAACAGACAGTGAACTAATAACACAGAATATCCTTTTCTAATTCATACTGAAATAATCTCAACTTGAATTTTCCCTTTGGATTTGATTCATAGAGATATACAAGGGGGAATGTAGTGTCACGAACAAGCATTTGCCATTGCAATATACGCAGGGCCACCTTCGGGGGGGGGGGGACAGGGGCTACTGTTGGACCGGGTGATTTGGGGAGTTAAGGGGGGCCTGGCCGTACTGAACAGAGGGCGAGCTGGAGCACAGATGGCTGCATCGTGCTTCCTGTGCTGTGATTTGCAATGAAGTGTAAGTCACAGTAAAGCAGCATGGAGATTGGATGGGTGAAGTTTGAACCACCCCTCTACTTTATCCAATCATCATGCGGCTTTACCGGGACTTACATTTCACTCACGAATCAGAGCACAGGAAACTGAAGATAACAGCATCTGAACTCCCTGGCTAAGGTAAGTGCAGTTTTCTTTTAACTTGTAGGGGCCCTGGGCAATTGTTTTTTTTATTTTTTTTTAATTTGTAGAGGCCCTGGCCAATTGGTTTTAAAAAAAACATTTAGGGGCCCTGGCCAATTTTTTTTAAAAAAAAAAACGTGCAGGGGCCCTGGCCAATTGTTTTTTTTTTTTAAATAACTTGTAGGGGCCCTGGCCAATTGGGTTTTTAAAAAAATGTGTAGGGGCCCTGGCCAATTTTTTTTTAATAACTCGTAGGGGCCCTGACCACTAATGCTTTTAAAAAAAAAAAAAAAACTTGTAGGGGGTCCTTGGCCACCAATGCTTTTTTTCTTTAACTTGTAGAGGGCCTTGACCACCAAAACTTGTGTAGGGGGCCCTGGGCACCAAAGTTCTTTTTTTTTTCGTGGTCTTCGTACTAATGAGGGAGGGGGCCCAGAAAATTTTGTTGTGATTTCTGATGGCAGCCCTGAATATTTGCCTTCGAAAATAGACGTGTGCCTTTAAATATTGCTCTTTGTACTGCTTTAATGAAACGTTCTTACGGAACCTTGGTAGCACCACCCAGCTGTTCCACTTGCTCCTAGCCCAGGCTGTGCAGAAGAACTGACAATCAGCAACTAGAACAGAGGTGACCGAGAACAGCAGTTTGTTTACCTTTGTGAAGTCAGAGCTGTGATTGGCTAACCACATCCTATGGTTCTTCTGGGGGAGGAGTGTCAGGACAAACACGGACTGAAAAAGATCCGTGGGGAGTGCCAATAAAGATCATTTTTAAAGGTAACTATCCTTTTTATCCCAGAATGGGGATCATCCAATTAAAAATGCTGTGCTGTTCTTGTTATTGTTTTGTATACTTTATTCACAGGGGTCTGTATTGGAATACTTTGCAAATTCACATTTGGCTATTCAACAGACTTACACTAACAACAAAAGGGGAACTATCATGAAAATAAATATGAACTTAATTTCCTGGACATTGGAGATTGTTTTAATATATTAAAGGCTGTACTGTTCTGAACTAATCAGATTTCTCTTCCCTATCCCCCATTCTCTCTTCCTGCAGGAGTTTGATTGGCAGTTAGGTCAGTGCTAACTTTGCCGAGACAATGCATTGGAGCGAACAGAGTTTTTATGAAATAACCGACTCTGACACAAAGCTGCATGTAGAGGGTCAGATTGCATAAAGGAGGAGAGTAAAGAGTAAGCTGATTAGTTCAGAACAGCATCTTCTGATTTATAGTTAATTTCCATGAGCGGAATCGTATCTAACTTTTCATGATAGTTCCCTTTTATTTGTCACCTTCAGGTTATTAGAGAAGTGATTGTGAGTTTGAAAGTGTTTCAGTGATGAATAATGTAGCCAAAGCCATATAGACCCCAAATCGAAAACAAGGCTAGGTAGATGATTGCAGGGTCGGACTGGGGGGCCCGGGGCCCACCGGGATTACTGGTCCAGGGCCCCCGTCCCCCTACAGCGACGTGCAGAACTCTGCACAACTATGCGTATGTTCCGCTCGAACGCCGCCATGTGCGAGCGGCGATTCTCGGTACGCATGCGCAAGGGCCGATACGCATCGCCAAAAACTTTTTTGTTTTCAAAATTTTTATATTGGTACCGGGCCAGTCCGACACTGGATGATTGGGTAGTGTGACAACCCCATTGTGTAGCAGGTCTTCTCCCTGGACCATATCATCGGATGTTCTTAAAGGACCAGTAACATTAAAAAAATTGTACTTAATGAAAAAAAAAACACCAAGACACTTTTAACTTTAAATTCTTTAAATAAAGTCTTCATTGACAAATAACTTACCGATTTTCTCTGCTTGCGCTCCTCTTCAGAAACAGTGACAGGGCGACAATCCATTGTGCCTCTCTCGATTTCTCCTCCCTGGCTATCTATTATAGAAGGCAGGGAGGAGAAATAGAGCGCCGCACAGATACATCACGGCCCACCTCTGATCCAAAGGTCAGTATTAGTTAAGAAAATAGGTGACAACCCTACCTGACCCGCCAAACTCTAATGTAACAGTAGGAGGTGGGGTAGGTGTGAGCCTATAAGCCAGGGAAAACATCCTAGATCGTAGGTTTTCAGGACAGCCCACACATCACTACTGGACACCTCTGGAGGGTTTTTTGTCCCGCTATAGTAGGTTGGGGTCCTTGGATTTCCTAACATTTCTAAACATAATGTTGTTTGCATTTGCGTGGATTGTGCAAGACCTGGGGAGTATTTTATGATCCCCTATAAAATCTCTAAACAGTCACCAGAATAACATACCTTTCTCTCTCCAGTTAGTCTTTTTTCGCTTCTCTATCACTGCAAAACTGCAGCCCCTTTAGCCACTTCCTTGTCTGGAGTATCTCTCTAAAGGACTATGATAACCTCAAAGAGGAGCCAATTGCATACCTGATTGATTTTCATTGGAGCAGAGGCAGTGAGCATGCCCATTGACACCTCTATGAGGTCTTTATCTTCCTATAGAGAGAAGGCGAGCTCAGGGGGCAGAGCATCATGCTAGACAAGTAAGTAGCTAAAAGAGCTGCAGTTCAGCTGCTTGCCATAGAAAAACTATTTAAGACATAATGGAGGGAGAAAGGTAGTCATGAAAAAGTTTGGGAACCCCTCTTAATTCTTTGGAGTTTTATTTATCATTGGCTGAGCTTTCAAAATAACCACTTCCTTTTAATATATAACATGCCTTATGGAAACAGTAGTATTTCAGCAGTGACCTTAAATTTATTGGATTAACAGAAAATATGCAATATGCATCGGGACAAAATTAGACAGGTGCATAAATTTGGGCACCCCAACAGAGATATTACATCAATACTTAGTTACAAATGTAACAGCCTCTAGACGCCTCCTATAGCCTTTGATGAGTGTCTGGATGTGGCTATTTTTGACCATTCCTCCATACAAAATCTCTCCAGTTCAGTTAAATTTGATGGCTGCCGAGCATGGACAGTCTGCTTCAAATCATCCCATAGATTTTCCATGATATTCATGTCGGGGGACTGTGACGGCCATTCCAGAATATTGTACTTGTCCCTCTGTATAAATGTCTTTGTAGATTTCCAAGTGTATTTAGGGTCATTGTCTTGTTGGAATATCCAACCCCTGCAGCGTAACTTTAACGTTGTGACTGATGCTTGAACATTATCCTGAAGAATTTGTTGATATTGGGTTGAATTCATCCGACCCTCGACTTTAACAAGGACCCCAGTAGTCCCACAGCCCCACAGCATGATGGGACCTCCCCCAAATGTGACAGTAGGTAGCGGGGGTTCTTCTTGGAATGTGGTGTTCTTCTTCCGCCATGCAAAGCGCTTTTTGTTGTGACCAAATAACTAAATTTTTGTGTCATCAGTCCAAAGCACTTTGTTCCAAAATGACTGTGTCTAAATGAGCTTTTACATACAACAAGTGACTGTGTTTGTGTGAGTGCAGAAAGGGCTTCTTTCTCATCCCCCTGCCATACACATGTTCTTTGTGCAAATTGTGCTGAATTGTAGAACGATGTAAAGATGTTCTTGCAGGTCTTTGGAGGTGATCTTTGGGTTGTCTGTAACATTCTCACAATCCTCCGCATATGCCGCTCCTGTATTTTTCTTGGCCTGTCAGACCTGAGTTTTACAGCAACTGTGCCTGTGGCCTTCCATTTCCTGATTACATTCCTTACAGTTGAAACTGACAGTTTAAACCTATGAGATAGCTTTTTGTAGCCTTCCCCTAAACCATGATACTGAACAATCTTTGTTTTCAGATATTTTGAGAGTTGCTTTGAGGATCCCATGCCATCACTCTTCAGAGGAGAGTCAAACTGAAGCACAACTTGCAATTGGTCACCTTAAATACCTTTTCTCATGATTGGACACACCTGCCTATGAAGTTCAAGGCTTAACGAGCCAACTCAACCAATTTGGTGTTGCCAGTAATCAGTATTGAACAGTTACATGCATTCAAATTAGTGAAATCACAAGGGTACCCAAATTTTTGCACAGCCAGTTGTTCACATTTGATTTAATTTCATACAACTGAATACCGCTTTAATAAAAATCTTTGTACAGTACTCAGATGTTCCTGGGAAATGATAGACATACCACTATTATCTTTTTTGTTGAAAGTGGAATAAATCATTACGCAGGCTGAGAGGGGTTCCCAAACTTTTTCATTTGACTGAATGTTATTCTGGAGGCAGTCTATAATAATTTTAGAGAGGGATGAGTAAAACATTTTATTTTTATTAATGACTTATCACCTACTGTTATTTAAACTGCTACAGATTTGTTTTCTTTTGTCCTGCCTCCAGAGGGGTTTAGGTTTGACCCCAATGGGACAGATAAGCAGCCAATGAAAGACTGGTGTAAAGTCAGAGCATCAGGGCTGAACTGGGTGTCAAAATAGGCCCTGGCATTTCAAGTAAATAGAGGCCCAAACAGCCCCATAAATTAGTGGGTGTCTATGGCATTGTGATTACCCCACAGGTCCAAATATTATACCTCTATAGGGGAGCATTGTTCAACATATAGTTGTACAAGCAGAAGCTAAAGCAAATGGATAAACAGATAGGACTAGAGATAGGCAGCCATGCATTTGCCTTGTGTATCCTCTATTGCGTCATGCTCAGTTGTATGGCCACTTGGTGACAAATTATTAGTTTACATATAGTGCTGTATAACTATATGGGCATAGATTACTGAGTCATATACAGCAGCCGTATACTGAGGACATTATGTTCCTCTATAATTCCCTGCACAAGCTACATCCCTGAGCCAGGGGCAAAGTGCCTGTGATTAGCATTGTCTTTGGCCACAGATTCCAATACGGACATGTACAGTGCCTTGCAAAAGTATTCACCCCCCTTGGCATATATCATGTTTTGTTGCCTCACAACCTGGAATTAAATGGATTGAGAGTTTGCACCATCTCATTTACACAACATGCCTACAACTTTGAAGATGTTTTTTTTTTTTATTATGAAGCAAACAACAAATAGGACAAAATAACAGAAATCTTCAGCGTGCATAACTGTTCACCCCCCCTAAAGTGAGTACTTTATAGAGCCACCTTTTGCAGTGATTACAGCTGCAAGACGCTTTCGATAAGTCTCTATGAGCTTGCCACATCTTGCCACTGGGATTTCTCAAGGCAAAACTGCTCCAGCTCGTTCATGTTGAATGGTTTTCGCTTGTGAACAGTAATCTTTAAGTCTGACCACAGATTCTCAATTGGATTGAGGTCTGGACTTTGTCTAAGCAATTTCAACACATTTAAATGTTTCCCCTGTATTTAGCACCATCTCTCCCTAGACTCCGACCAGTTTCCCTGCTGCTGAAAAACATCCCGAGCACAGTCTGATGCTGCCACCACCATGTTTCACTGTGGTCATGGTGTTCTTGGGGTGATGGGATGTGTTGGGTTTGCGCCAGACATGGCATTTTCCTTGGTAGCCGAAAAGTTAAATTTTAGTCTCATCTGACCAGAGCACCTTCCTCCATACATTTGGGGAGTTGCCCACATGCCTTTTGGCAAATTCAAAATGTGCCTTCTTATTTTTAACTTTGAGTAATGGCTTTTTTTCTGGCCAATCTTCCGTAAAGCTCTATGGAGTGTACAGCTTATTGTGGTCCTATGGACAAATACTCCATTCTCTGCTATGGAACTCTACAACTCCTTCAGGGTTACCTTTGGTCTCTGTGCTGCCCCTCTTATTAATGTCCTCCTTGCCCCCCGGTCTGTGAGCTTTGGTGGCCGGCCCTCTCTTGGCTGGTTTATTGCTTAAAGGGTAAGGCATTTTTTAGTAGCAGTATGCACAAAATGTCTCTGTCTTAAATATATTGATAATGGGTTGAGTGCAGTGGTCACAGCCTCATTGCACCCCCGCCTAATGGTTTTAAAAATTAGTGGTGAGCACAACTTTCCCTTGTTTGTTATAGTTATACAGGAGCAATGACCAGCTCCATGTTGTACCTCCCACCCTTCCCAGCTATAGTCAGGTGATCCCACTGGTGTCTAATAAAAGGGCAGCCGAGTTTGGGAGTTTTACTTTGAAAGCAGCAAGTAAGTTGCAGGTAAAACTTAGTCCCTTTGTAAAATGTATAATGAAGCAATAGAATTCTTAATGAATCAGATGAAAATTGAGCATAGGACTGGCCAGATATGGGATGACTTTGATGTAGTTGTTCAGCTTAAATATATTGCAATATATGGACAAACAATCCCTGTTTTGTTTAAAGGGTAAGGCATTTTTCAGTAGCAGTAGCACAAAATGTCTCTGTCTTAAATATATTGATAATGGGCTGAGTGCAGAGGACTCTTGTATTTGTCTGGTTTGTTGGGGTACCATGTTGGAGACCTGGATTCTGGAATGGCAGTGGATGTGATTTACTTAGACTTTGCTAAAGTATTTGATACAGTGCCACACAAAAGGTTACTGGTTAAATGAAGGAATGTTGGCCTGGAACATAGTATTTGTACCTGGATAGAGAACTAGCTAAAAGATAGACTACAAAGAGTGGTGGTAAATGGAACATTTTCTAATTGGACCAGTGTTGTTAGTGGAGTACCGCAGGGCTCTGTACTAGGTCCCTTGCTTTTCAACTTGTTTATTAATGACCTGGAGGTGGCCATTGAAAGTACTGTTTCTATTTGTGCAGATGAGACTACATTGTGCAGAACTATAGGTTCCATGCAGGATGCTGCCACTTTGCACAGTGATTTGTCTAAACTGGAAAACTGGGCAGCAAACTGGAAAATGAGGTTCAATGTTGATAAATGCAGGTTATGCACTTTGGCAAAAATAATATAAATGCAAGTTATACACTAAATGGCAGTGTGTTGGGAGTTTCCTTAAATGAGAAGGATCTTGGGGTCTTTGTAGATAACAAGTTGTCTAATTCTGGGCAGTGTCATTCTGTGGCTACTAAAGCAAGCTGAAAGGAACAGGGGAAATCCCGGGCTTTCACTGTGCTATCCTTGTGCTATCCCTAGGCGAACCGGCTCGTCTTGGCACGGCAGAAACCATCTGATTGCACCCTCCAGATACACTGCGCAGGGGTCTTGCAAAGAACGACACAGTAGGCTTGTGTGTTGCAAAGCAAGTTCCGTTTATTATGGGTAGTACTACAACTTATATAGCATAGTAAACAAAGAGATTCCATTGTGATGTCATACACAATGTGATTACCCTGTATTTGGTAATGTTTGAACACCTGAGTGGCTATAGTATGTTTACACAGTCTACAACTTGTGTGTATTTGATAAGAAGCATACTTGTGCAATCAAGTGTTCAGGCAGGAAAAGACATTAGCCCCTTGCAATCCCTTTCAATCCCCCTTTTAGTCACATAAGTGACTATACGTGAGCAGCATGAAGAAGCTTAAGTTGCAAGCACTCAGAAGAAGTAATTAAAGATGAAGTTCATTTCCTGATATAGGGAATTATACAGCAGAAAAGAAATGAAACAAAAATTAAGACAATCAATAAGGTGACACCAATCTGAGCTAAGATTTTTTGCCAACGGAGTTATACCACAAGGTGGTAGTGCCATCACTTTGTTTGATTGCAACTTGTCTCGTTAGTAGACTGACCTCCTAAGGTGGCAATGGGGTTTGATCGTTCATGGCAATGGAGTGTTGTTTTGCTCTTGAAAAACTGGTAACAAACTGATCCCAAAGGGCTGTGAGGGTTTGGGTAACATATGCAGTTAAGGATTATCATAATCGGGAAAAATAGAAGAAGGAAAGTGCCAATTATGCACTATAGTGCATATTTTGTGGACTTCCTCATCATCATCGGTGGTAGGGGTGTGAGGTCCTGAGACGTCATCTTCAGGTCCTTCTGTGATGGATTTGGTGGTGGTGTCATGTTCCGTGTTGTCAGCTTTACTCAGTTCCGGCGTTGGAAATGTTGGCGCGAGTTTCACTCGTGAAGCGTGGATCCAATGGTCGCTGGCATTGGTGAGGGCTGCTGTCCGTGTGATGGCAATCACTGTGACTCGTGGGCCAAATGGAAATCCCCCTTTTCGATAGCGATGGAGCTGTCGAACCACAACAGGATTGCCTGGGCGAAATGGATGGGTCGGCTCCTGGGGGGGCAAAGGAAAAGACAAAGAAACATCACCATAGATGCCATTCAATGTAGTAATAAGATTATGTACATACTCCTCCTGAATTGAATTAAGATCAGTGTGTTGGATGACTAAGGGGCCTTTGACCCAGGGAGTGGGAAATGGGTGTCCCATGACAATTTCAAAAGGAGATAATTTAGTAACTGAATGTGGTGTCATGTGTATTTCAGCTAGTACTGCAGGTAAAAAAAGGACTGTGGCAGATGTGGCTTTGGTGAGCTTATCCTTTATGGTGCGATTCATTCGCTCAACAACACTGGCACTCTGTGGATGGTAAGGAATGTGAAACTTCCATGTGATTTGTAAGGTGGAAATTAGAAGCTGGAGGACCTTACTAACAAAAGCTGGGCCATTATCGGAATTAATTTGTTGCGGACAACCAAATCGGGGTATGATGTCATTAACTAGGAACTTAGCAACGGTTTTGGCGTCCTCGTGACGGCAAGGGAAAGCTTCTACCCAGCGAGAGAAATGGTCAGTAAAAACGATTCTGTAGTTTGCCAATCTTAGGAATATGAGTAAAATCAACTTGCCAGTGAGAAAAAGGTGCAATTGGGGGAGGCAAATTTTTGGTGTACTTTGTGTGTTCATAAGGTGTTGGCCCTAAGACAGGTGAGGCAAGTTTTAACAAAGGTAGAACAATGCTGTCTGAGATTCTTTGCGATGAAATGTTTTTTGCATTTCAGCCAAAGTGAGCTTAGAACTCCTATGGCCAATGCCGTGAGCTTGAGAGATAAGTATGGGTAGACTGTTTTCGGGGATACCCACTTTGCCTTGGATGGAATAAAGACCAAACTGGTCAAGGGTAAGATTTTGCTGTTCCCAAAAATGCAGGTCAGTCTGAGTGGCAAATGTTTGCAAATACTGTAAAATTTGACCGTCTGGACAACTAGGAGGTGTGTGGAGAAACATGGGGATGACCGTGGGAGTGGCAGAGGATGCAGTAGTTTTGGCAACCTGGTCTGCTAGGGCATTACCGAGGGAAATCTCGTCAGTTCTGTTGGTATGTGCCCTGTTATGGATAATTGCAATTTCGGAAGGAAGTTGGATGGCCTGTAAAAGATTATCAATGAGGGCAGGGTGTGCGATGGATTTCCCATCTGTAGTAACATAACCTCTTTGTTGCCAAATTTTGCCAAAATCATAAACTACCCCAAAAGCATATCTACTGTCACTGAATATATTAACGGGGCGGTTGGCAAACAAGTGACAGGCCCTGGGGAGTGCTATAAGTTCTGCTGCTTGTGCAGAATTAACAGGGATAGACTTAGTCTCGAGTACAATATTAGGGAGTTGGACAACTGAATATGCTGCTTTGTAGGTGTCATCGGAAGGCCTGGAGCAGGAACCATCAACAAAAACATTAGTAGCATTTTGCAAAGGAGTGTCAGTTAGATTGAGTCAAGGTGAGGTAAAGTAGTGTATAGATTCAACACAGTCATGAGGATCGAGTATAAAAGCATTAGTAGGGTCAGACAGATGTAATAGAGCATGCAGTATGGCAGCAGGCCCTTGAGTGTTGATTGCGTATTTGATCTGTAAATTTGCGGTACCTAATAGAATAACTTCATAGCCACTTAATCTTTGGGAGGTCATGTGTTGGGTGGTAATGTTCTTCAATAGGTGTGTAACTTGATGTGAGGTTTGCAAAATAGTATTGTGGCCTATTGTGACAGACTGTGACAGTTCAACAGCCATAGCACTAGCAGCTAAAGCTCTGAGACACGCCGGCATCCCCTGTACCGGAAGCGGCATTACTTTGGAAAAATAGGCCACAGGACGAAAACTTCCCCCAGATTCTTGAGCACAGACCGCAGCCATGGTTTTACAGGTGTCCTTGACATACAAATGAAAAGGTTTAGCATAATTAGGTAAACCAAGCGCAGATGCTGTAACCAATGTCTGTAGGAGAGAATGAAAAGCATTAGTCATTTGTTCAGTCCATTGTACGTAAGGTGGTGCATCCTTTTTAGTACATTGTCTTAAGATATTGTCAAAGTAAGAACAGTTCGGTATCCATTGACGGCAATAGTTGACGATGCCAAGGAAGGACAGCATTTCCTTTGGAGTTTCAGGTTTTTTTATCTTAGTCAGTGCTTGTACTCTCTTTGGGTTTATTTGTCTCTGGCCGTGGGAAAGAATGAATCCCAAATATTCAACAGTCTCAGCCCCCATCTGAGCTTTATGTTTAGCAACCTTATGACCCTCTGCTGCCAGATGTTGCAGCAGTGAGGTGGTATCATGGTGGTTAGCTTCCTGGCTTGGACTACACAACAATAAATCATCAACATATTGAAGCAGGACAGAACCATGGCCGGGGGCCCATGACTTAAGGGTATACTGGAGCACCAGGGAGTAAGCCGCTGGTGAATCCTCTAGGCCTTGGGGGAGGGGTTTCCAGGTAAGTTGGAACCCCTCAAAAGCAAAAGCCAAAAGTAACTGTGTCTCAGGGTCTACTGGAACCAAAAAAAAATGCATTAGATAACTCCAAAACCGTGAACACCAAAGCATCACACGGAATGAAGGTAAGAAGAACCGTAATGTCTGGCACAATAGGTACAATTGGTATAATTAGTGAATTAATAGCTCTTAAATCTTGTAAAAATCGAAATTCGTTGTTCTTCTTAGGAACTGGATTGATGGGAGTATTGTAAGGAGACACAACACTAGTGAGGATATCCTGATTAAGGAATATCTGTATTAACGAGCGGATACCATCTAACTTTTCCTGTGAAAGAGGGTACTGTTTTATGTATACTGGATGTGAGTGTGGTTTAAGTAGTGCTTTGTAAGGTGTACAGTCAACAAAGCCCACATCAAATTTGTCATTAGCCCATACAGACAGAATGGAAGGGTTAGTAAAAAGGTCGTTAAAATTTAGAAAAATAGAGTTAGTTTCGGAAACAAAAATATCTGCAGAAAGGCCCCCATCAGGGTAAATTCTGATGGATTGAAATCCTAACTTGTGAAATAGATCTCTGCCTAACAGATTTTCGGGGCACCCAGGGATGAGTGTAAATGGGTGTAAAATGGTACGGGTAGAGCCTGGGCATACAATAGGTAAAGATGGTGTTTGGAAGGTGGGAGTTAGTACCCCGTTAATCCCAACTGAAAGTATCGATCCGTGTCTGTCTCCCTCATAATATTTTGTATTAATGCAGGAGGTGGTGGCTCCCGTGTCCACTAGGAATAATAAATCCACTGCTGCAACGTTAAATACAATGTATGGGTCTGCACTGGATGAGGATGAGATGACAGGGAAAAGTGGGGTACAACCTTCAGGGCAGCCCTATGTAGAACCAGGTTATACCCATATCTTTTTCTAATTCGGGCACTTGGGGTATCTCAATTTTTATCAGTATCTACGCCAGATAGGGGGAAGGCCGGCAATGGGTAGGCTGCAGCTTCAATCATACGGGGTGGGGCAGGGACAGGCATTGGTTGTTGAACCAATGGGGCTGCTTGGACTGGTGCTATAGGGGCAGCTTGGGGTACTATAGGAGCAGAAGCTACAGCAATGCAAATCTCGTCATCCTCCACGGTGTCTGGTTTATGTGTCAAATTGGGGTAGATAGCCATGTAAGGGGGTGGGGTAGTATTAACAGTTTGATCACAGGTTGTAGAGCATTGTGAATTGTGTCATTTAAATAGTTTTAAAACACCAGTTTTTCATGGATTGTAGTTCTTAGGGAGGGAAGGTGTAGAGTACCAACCTGGGGCAATCTTGAGCCAATTTTCCCCACCCGGTGTCATATATGTATAATCCCATTTAGGGTCACCTTCTTTCTTCTGAACACACATTTGATAAACTATATTCATATAATATAAATCATTAGCTCCATCACGTGGAAAAGGATTGTCTAGTTCTAAATGTTCACACCAACCTGCAAGATTATCTACCCAGGGGTCAACATAAAATCCTCCAGTAGGACTACATCTATACACATACTGTTTGCAAGTCTCATTAAGGAGGGGCAGTGGTAAATTTTTGAAGTCTTACCACCCATCTTGATTCAAGACAAGTACAGTCTACAAATAAGATTAGTAAGTATCAAAAAGAGAAAAAGAAGGTATAGGATAGACTAATTGGTGGTGTAATGATTAAATGTAACTCACAGTTTTCCTAATGAGAACTGTTTATTTGTTCTTATATTATAGGCTGACTCTCTATTCCAGGTTTATTCACCTATTGCCTGGACTCTTTTTTAGAAAAGACAGCCTGCCTCTGGATCAAATCCAGAGTTTATGTCTCTAGTAAGGACAAAAGTAAAAGGAATAAAAATGACAGTACAAAGATAGGAGGCAATCCACAAATGTGGTCACAGACAGTTAGCAGTAGAATTAATTGGTAACACAACTATACCAACATACAATACCCAACACTTAGACGGCAAAACAACAAAACATATGCATACATGCCTTACATATATATATATATAGCTTGTAATCACTTATAACAAAGTGTGTGACTTGTGAACACTATCAAAAGAAGTTCCCTATTGGTGAGCAACAAGTGGCTTACCTGCCGGCTTTGGGAAATTCTGTTGACAGAATCACTGCCCTCACGTAGCAATTTTCATCACCATATATATATATATATATATGTTTAGTACAACTTACAAATAGCAGCAACACCAACAGGATGTATTAGTAACAGTTATTAATATACAAACAATTGTGTCCCTGGATGGCATATACACACACGCACGGTGAAAGAATGATAGATTTTTTTTAAGTAAGAAGTTACACGTCAAGAAAATTGAATACAATGTGACGTATATACCTTAATCTCTATACAGACATGGGGGATACATGCACGTACAAAGACAAAACGAGACAATATTGTATATGGAGAGGTGAATCAGTCAGTAAGAAATGGTTTCTGTGTGTAACCTAAATATCCCTATCTTACTGTCCTCGACCATACACGAGGTGAACCAAATAAGCCTCGACCATACACGAGGTGAACCAAATTAGCCTCGACCATACACGAGGAGCCTCGACCATACACGAGGTGAACCAAATTAGCCTCGACCATACACGAGGTGAACCAAATTAGCCTCGACCATACACGAGGTGAACCAAATTAGCCTCGACCATACACGAGGTGAACCAAATAAGCCTCGACCATACACGAGGTGAACCAAATTAGCCTCGACCATACACGAGGTGAACCAAATTAGCCTCGACCATACACGAGGTGAACCAAATAAGCCTCGACCATACACGAGGTGAACCAAATTAGCCTCGACCATACACGAGGTGAACCAAATTAGCCTCGACCATACACGAGGTGAACCAAATAAGCCTCGACCATACACGAGGTGAACCAAATAAGCCTCGACCATACACGAGGAGCCTCGACCATACACGAGGTAAAACCTATATTTTTTTTTTTCGTTTTTTTTTTTTTTTTAAATCAAGAAATCGGTTATTGGAAAGAGCCAAAGGTAAGAGAAAAAACCGTCAGTTCAGACAGCAATTCTACTTACCTCTGGATATCCAACCGATCCCACTTCTGACACCAGCTGAAAGGAACAGGGGAAATCCCGGGCTTTCACTGTGCTATCCTTGTGCTATCCCTAGGCGAACCGGCTCGTCTTGGCACGGCAGAAACCATCTGATTGCACCCTCCAGATACACTGCGCAGGGGTCTTGCAAAGAACGACACAGTAGGCTTGTGTATTGCAAAGCAAGTTCCGTTTATTATGGGTAGTACTACAACTTATATAGCATAGTAAACAAAGAGATTCCATTGTGATGTCATACACAATGTGATTACCCTGTATTTGGTAATGTTTGAACACCTGAGTGGCTATAGTATGTTTACACAGTCTACAACTTGTGTATATTTGATAAGAAGCATACTTGTGCAATCAAGTGTTCAGGCAGGAAAAGACATTAGCCCCTTGCAATCCCTTTCACAAATAAAGTTCTGTCTTGTATAAAAAAGGGCATTAACTCAAGGGATGAAACATAATTGTGTCTCTTTATAGGTCCCTGGTGAGGCCTCATCTGGAGTATGGGGGCAGTTTTGGACTCCAGTCCTTAAGAGGGATATAAATGAGCTGGAGAGAGTGCAGAGACTAAGTGCAACTAAACTGGTTAGAGGGAGGGAAGAGTTAAATTATGAGGGGAGACTGACATGGTTGGGGTTGTTTTCTCTGGAAAAAAGGCGCTTGTGAGGGGACATGATTAGACTTTACAAGTACATTAGAGGACATTATAGACAAATAGCAGGGGACCTTTTTACCCATAAAGAGAATCACGTACCAGAGGCCTCCCCTTCAGACTAGAGGAAAAGAAGTTTCATTTAAAGGAACAGAGTAGGGGGTTCATCACAGTCAGGACAGTGAGGTTGGGGAATGCACTGCCGGGTGATGATTCAGTTAATGACTATAAGAGGGACTTGGATGATTTCTTGGACAGACATAATACAAAGGCTATTGTGATACTAAACTCTATAGTTAGTATAGATATGGGGATATATCATTTATGTGACAGTAGGGAGGGGTGAGTGTATGGGGCTGGGTTTTCATTTGGAAGGGTTGGACTTGACGGACTTTGACTTTTTTCAACCCAATTTAACTATGTAACTATGTTCTTTCCATTTGAAGATAATGGATTTCATGGTGCTCCAAAGGGATCATCAAAGATTTGGATTTTTTTTTTATAACCCTACCCTGAATTTTTCTCAACAACTTTGTCCTTGACTTGTTTGGAGAGCTCCTTAGTGGTGTTGCAGCCTCTGGGGCCTTTCAGAAAAGGTGTGTTTATACTGAGATCACATGAGACTTAGATTGCACTTCATTTCACTAATCATGTGACTTTTGAAGGAAATTGGTCGCACCAGTATGTTTTATTGGCTTCATGACAAAGGGGGTGAATACATATGCACATGCCAATTTTTTTTATATATATAGATATATATATGTATATGTATATATATATATGTATATGTGTGTGTGTGTATTTTTCTCATTTTACGAATTTAGACTATTTTGTGCAGATCCATCAGATGAAATAAGATTAAAAAGAAAGGTTTTGCGCAGCAGTGTAAAAGGCAGTAGGTGATGGGATCAAACAAAGGTGAATGTTGGAGGATATCATTATACAAGTCTGAATGCAGCCGCTTTATTTAGGAGTCGGTTTAAGTTGCTGCGTCTGTGACTGGAGTGGACTTGAGCCTGATCCCCCCCCCCTCACTGTCCTGCCTGGAGACCTCACTCGACTGCCTCTTATAGGCTCCCACTCATCCAGGCTGCCCTCAGTGGACAACTAAATATGACATAATACACTAACCCCCATATCTAATAAAAAGCACTACATTTGGCCAGAAGCAGAAACCAATAATAACCAATAAGATGTTTGCTTTTAAACAGGTGACCAGTACCCTAATTGCTGATTGGTTGCTATGGGTTACTGGTACTGGGCAAACTTAGTGCCTTTTTATTACATGATAAACATTGAGCAGTATATACAGAGACAGAGAGGAAGGAGGATAAAGCAATAGAAAGGCAATGTGATTCTATAGTGCTGCAGAATATTGACTTTAATAGAGGCTGAGGCGGCCATTATACACCATATACACTGTCACAGCACAACCCTATCTTCCCCTCACACAGACTCCTGCCCGCGCTACCCGACGTCACTTCCGGAGCTCCGTGGGCGCTCATACGCTGTTTCCGGTTGGCAGGAAGGCGCATTGTGGAATTCATTCCGCTGTAAGCGCTCGGTTACACGTCGGACTTTCCAGGACAGCAGGTAGGATAAACATCCCGGTGCCCGCCTACTCCCCGAGGGTCCGGTCATGAATGAGCACGTGGCTACAATATGGGTTTTAGCCCCTCCCCCAAAGCGCGGATATAGCGAATAAAGCCCTCTGTGGCTACCCGTAGCTGCTGCGCTCCATCTGCCAGCTATCCCTGGTCCTGACCTGGTGTTGGGCTACAACAATAACTTAATGGGCTGGAGGGAAATAACATGAGACAAGCGGGAACAAACAAATCTCATTCCTGCTTCCCACGGGTGCACTGGGCCCTATGGGCTGGGCTCTGTCTCACAGCAATATGGCCGCCTCTGTGTGAGGGAATTGTGAGGCTTGGCGGGAAACTGCGAGACACGGTGCAGGGGGGAGTATTCTAGTTCCCTCAGTCACAGTCATTCAGCCGACTGTGTGTAATGGCGGCCTCACAGCCAGGGGAATGCCAGGCCCACAAACCAGCCCCACACTAGGGTTGTTACCTGACCCGTATATTCCTGCATGTAAAAATGGTGGTTGATCCCAATGTTATTAATAGGGAATAAAGATAAATATATAGGAAGGTCAGTGATCCCAATGTTATTAATAGGGAATAAAGATAAATATATAGGAACGTAAGTGATCCCAATGTTATTAATAGGGAATAAAGATAAATATATAGGAAGGCCAGTGATCCCAATGTTATTAATAGGGAATAAAGATAAATATATAGGAAGGCCAGTGATCCCAATGTTATAAATAGGGAATAAAGATAAATATATAGGAAGGTCAGTGATCCCAATGTTATTAATAGGGAATAAAGAGAAATATATAGGAAGGTCAGTGATCCCAATGTTATTTATAGGGAATAAAGATAAATATATAGGAAGGTCAGTGATATGATCCCAATGTTATTAATAGGGAATAAAGATAAATATATAGGAAGGTCAGTGATCCCAATGTTATTAATAGGGAATAAAGATAAATATATAGGAAGGTCAGTGATCCCAATGTTATTAATAGGGAATAAAGATAAATATATAGGAAGGTCAGTGATCCCAATGTTATTAATAGGGAATAAAGATAAATATATAGGAAGGCTGGTATTTTGTTCCAGAAAAGGCAACTCTGTAGCCAACAGGCACTTACAAAGTAGCCCAAAAATAGCACAATATGTGAAAAAAGTGTTAAAGATTATATGTAAAAATACTAGGGATGCACCGAATTCACTATTTTGGATTCAGCTTTGCAAATTAGGGGTGGGAAGGGGAAAGTCACACGATTCCCCTCCCTGCCCCTAATTTGCATATGCAAATCAGGATTTGTATTCGGTTCAGCCAGGCAGAAGGATTCGTATTCAGTGTATCCCTAGAAATCACACCACATTTTTACTGTCTTGATAAATTTTCCATGAAGCAAAATGGGACAAATTGACCTGTCACCAGGGGCGTAACTACAGAGGGGGGCCCAGGAGGTATAGGAACCCCATAAGGCCCTAATTCATATACAATAAATATTGGTAAAACTGCTCAATCTCTAGACATTTTGGTGGCCAGAATAGTTTTACCTCCAAATTGTCTGAAATTGATAGGGATGCACTGAATCCAGGATTCGGTTTGGGATTCAGCCTTTTTCCACAGGATTTGGCCGAATCCTTGTGCCTGGTGAACTGAATCCTAATTTGCGTATGTAAATTAGGGGTGCGTAGGGAAATAATTTTTTATCACAAAAGATTTTTTTTCCATTTTTTCCTTTCCTGCATCTAATTTGCATATGCAAGTTAGGATTTGTTTCGCTATTTGGCCGAATCTATCACAAACCAGCCAAAGGCCCAAAAATTAGCCCTAATCTGTACCTTGGCAAGTTTGTACTTTCAAAACCCGCCTGGGTTTTAAATTAGTAGCTCAATTTGGCTGGAATACTGCAACCTGGCAACCCAGAATGCCATGTGGGGGCATCTGGAATCTAAACAACCAATGAGCTGCAGTATAAACATATAGAAAGGCTGACGGCAACGACAAGAAGGCGACTCCCACTCTGTTATTTTCTGACACTGGCGGTGTAACTGGATATAACTGGGCCCCACAGCAAATAATTTTTATAGGACCCCAAAATGTTACCAATATATATTGAATTTTTTTATGAATTAGGGCCTCATGGAGCCCCGATATAGATTGGGGAGACCTGATCGATAAGCTGCCGAATAAGTCTAAAGGACCGATATTGGCAGCTTTAATCTACCCGAGTATGGCCACCTTTATCTTTTTTGGAGGCCCTTTTCTATTCATTTTCCAATTTGTCATTCAAACCACTGCCTGATTCCTAGATGAAATGAGACCCTAGCAACCAGATAACGTCTGCAACCATAATCTGGAGAATTGCTGACAAAATTTAAATAATCAAAAACTGTTTTAATAAAATGAAGAAGAAAAAGTGACACACTTTAGCTGGTGACCAGTAGATCTCAAGACACCGTCAACAAACAGCTTGTCTAAATTTCCCTCCTGTTTCATGATCTTCATTCAGATATTTATTTTGTTATGGTTATATAAGAAATAGTAGTTTGTTAAATATAGCATTTGTTAAATTTGTTAAATATTTAGGTAATATTTTCCATGGAATAGAACGATAACAATTCTTTTATGGATGTAGATCGTAATGGGACGAGATCACTAAAAGTAGACTTTGCATTTGTAAAGTGTGGGCACTCATTTCTTACATGATTCTCCCTCTGCATTGTACAATGGTGTAGCAGCTCTGCCCCAATTCACGTCATAGGTCTGACCCTTTTTGCCTCCCCCAACATCCGCACATCATTGGCCGGCAAGGTGCCAATGAAAAGGTGGCAACCCTAGTTTCGACATTCTTAAAGGAGAAGCAAACCATAAAGTTAAAAAAAAAACAACCCCCCACCCTACATAGACCCCACCTCTTCCTCCTCCCCCCCAGCCTAGCTGCTACCCCAGGCAAATGCCCCTAAGTCTTTACTTACCCCTCGGTGCAGATTCTGTCCAGTGGAGTTCACGGCAGCCATCTTCTTCTCTTCGGTAATCTTCAGAATGAGAGTGGCATAGCGGCGCATGTGCATTTGGAGCAATCTTCCGGTACGCAACAACTGTGCATGGTCTGAAACTCGTGGAAATTGCTAAAATACCGGTCTCATTCCAAAGATTACCGAAGCACCTGAAGATGGCGCCCATAAACTCCGCCGGACAGAATCTGGAACGAGGGGGCAAGTAAAGACTTAAGCTGACCATAGACGCAAAGATCTGATTTTCGGACCGTGTGTGGAGAGTCCCGTCATTTTTCGTCCAGCGGAGATCGGTCGTTTGGTTGATCGACCAGGTTAAAAGATTTCTGTTGGCTGCCGATAATTTCTGTGCATGTATTGCAGAGCGTACTATTTTCAGCGGGAGACTGTCACTAACTTTTGTTGGACATAACTATCGTACGATTGCTGTCAGGGGCAGAAAATCTGTTCTTTTACTACTTTATTTGATCTGAATGGTTAGTGGCAGGTAGGGAGATGGGGAAGTCCGATCGTTCAAGGATTCGCACAATCGGATATTTGCATCGATGGCCAGCTTTTAGGGCATTTGCCTGGGGTAGCAGCTAGGCTGGGGGGACGGGGTCTATGTAGGGTAGGGGGGTAGGGGTTTTTTTAACTTTAGGGTTTACATCTCCTTTAATGTTATTAAAGGAAAACTAAAGCCTAAAAGAGACTTGCTATGAAATCTGGTGCCCCCATCTCACTCATTATTTGCATGCATGTAACATAGGATTGGGGAAGACTAAATTGTGTTTAGTACAGGGGAATTATGCTCGTGTGTGTGCCCAAACATGGCTGCCTGGGAGCTCCTGGTGCGAACAGCTCATGAGAGGGGTTTCTTGATAAAATTCTGTTTCTCCCCAACTGTCTTGTACGTTAACTGCCAGAACTGTATGCAAGGGGTGTCACCCCTTTAATTATGCATTTCTTGTGTGTTTGTGTTTTGCAGTAAGCCCCACTGACAACACAAATCAAACAATGGATTCCTTTGACCTTAAGGATGAGATCACTGAAGTCATTGTTGACCCTGATATGTATGAAGATGCTTCAGGCTCGGATATTGAATCATTCCAGGATGACAACCAGAATGGGGATGACCTCTCCCACAAAGAAAACCAGGGTGACCATTCCCCTCCAACTCACGGCAGAACCCTGAGGAAACGCCAGCAGTACTTTTGCCCCGAGTGTGAGAGCTGTTTCAAAAATAACTCTGAGTTGGAATCCCACCGCAAAATGCACAGAGTGGACCATCAGTATCACTGTAATATATGCGACAAAAAGTTTAAGCACAAGTCGGAACTAATGGTGCACCGCAGGGAACATTCCAGCAAGTCAGAGGATGTGGATTATGTAGTGCCGACCTTGAGTCCGCAGTCAAGCAGGAACCGTGACAGGAGCCCGGAGCCAAAAAAAAGCTCCTGTTTGCCTGTCGGGGAAAAGCCTCACAAGTGCAACTTCTGCGAGAAAAGGTTCAACGACAAGTTGATCCTGGAAGCCCATCAGAGGATCCACATCGGGAAGCTCATGTACCCCTGTACGAAGTGTGATGAAAGCTTCTCAAAGGCGGCTGTGCTCGCTGCTCACTTCAACACCCATAAAGACGGCAAGCCCTTTGAGTGCGACCAGTGTGACAGAAAGTTTAATGACCATTCGCTCCTCGTTGCCCACAAGAGGACCCACACTGGAGAGAAACCGCAAAAATGTAACACTTGCAACAAGTGGTTCCCCAACTCGGCCAGCCTGGCGGCGCATGGCGAATGCCGCTCGAGGCCCAAACCATATCAGTGCAGGCACTGCACCAAAAGTTTCAACGACAAGGCCTTGCTGATCACCCATGAAGGTGTGCACACAGACACTAAGCCCTTCAAGTGCACACAGTGCAGCGAGAGCTTTTACTTGAAGACTCAACTGGTCGCCCACCAGGCAGTTCATGCCCCGGAAAAGCCCTTCCCTTGCAGCCAATGCGATAAGAGCTTCAACAAGGAAGAGACACTGCAAGCTCACATTCGCGTCCACAACCTGCAACGGATTCAAGCACAGCCCACATACACTTATTGAGATCCCAGCAACTGCCGACTCTGCTTTGGACACCGCTTGGATGAGAGTTAATGTTCTAGTCATCTCCCCGACATCCCATTTAAACCCTGAGCTCTGCCAGCTTTCCATAGTACTGAGAATGCTGTCCATGAGTCTGCAGCACACTTGCTAAATGCCTTGTGCGGGTGGTGCTTGGGATTTCTCCCAATATCGTACCCTTATTTGCTTCAGGGTATGTACATAGATCGCTTTCTCCTCCTTCCCTCTATCTCCATGTTCTCACATCTCCGTAGAAACAGTTAAACATTAGTTTTTTATTGTGAGATCAGTACAGGTGATAAGTATAACCGTAGATAGACTGTAAAGCTCCGCGAGAGAACGTCGCCATTATTCAACTTCTTCATCGGAGGCACTTTGTCTGCTTTTCTGAGTCAACCCCTTTAACAATGGCCTTTTATTGAGTATTTTATTGGATACAATCTACTTTTGGGGTGGAAACTCTCTTTACAAACTGTCAGGAAACGATGGATTTTTTTACCTTAAACTCACAGTACAGTGTTTTATTGGGATCTGCCTTGGTCTGAAGATCGGAACTGCCTGGGAACTGGCAAATGCATGCAGATAACCGTAACTGGAATGTACGACTATTGCTATAGATAGACGGTTGGAAGGAGCCGCCTGATGTACTATGGACAGACGCCAGTACGGTGTATGAACATGTCGTGCAGTCGATCCTTCTTAATTAATGTTAATCGTTCAATTTCAGTCTATGAAAAGAAAAAGCCAATGACCTGTGTGGTTAAAATTCAGGCAGTGTCTTAATCTGTTTTACCTTTTCCTGCACACTGAGCTGTTTGCCATTGTGTCACAGGGGTTCCGTATGAATTAGACATTCAGAGTTTTTTTTTTTTTAATGGACACAGTGGCATCAATAAATCGTTTAATTTTCACGCTGCTGTGCTTGTGTTGTGTTATTTATGTTAAACGGGGTTGATGGGCAGCTTTTATAAACTTTTAATCCAAACCGTAACTTGATCATGTTGTTAAGTGATATTTCCACAAGCTGTGACATTTAACAGCAGAGACAACTCATTGGAACGCGTGAAACCAGTCATCGCATCATTCTTGTTGACCCGTCTTGATTTCAGTCAATTCTCAAATTTGGGGTTGTTCCCACTAGGATGGCCTGGAGCAGTCCCACATGAACCAGGGATTAACAGATGATGTTGGATAAAGTAGGAAGTAGGTGGCGGTAAGAAGGAGAGCAGCCCTGGGGTTCATTACCGATT
The DNA here is from genome assembly GCA_038501925.1 of Xenopus petersii. Classification (NCBI taxonomy): domain Eukaryota; kingdom Metazoa; phylum Chordata; class Amphibia; order Anura; family Pipidae; genus Xenopus; species Xenopus petersii. The sequence continues at coordinate 163,136,507 of CM076682.1, read as the reverse complement.
TAAAAGATTGTGTTACTGAATTTTTTTAAAAGAAATTTTGCAGATAATGACATGGCTATATCGATACATCGACAGTCGGTATTAATAGTCACATGACTAGGGTGCAGTTCTGGTTGCCAGAAGGAAGGTCAGAAAAGCAATTGATTAAGTGTCAGCCGGTGGGAGAGGGATAGCAATGGCTGCAGGAGCAGGTTGATGGGCCAAGTAATCCTATTAATACTACATGCCCAGCTCTCACACGTGACTTGTATCTATCAGACTAGGTGATCCAATAGGAAACAGGCTTGTTTATCCTTTATGTACACACGTGCCCACTGGAAAGAACATGCAAGTACTGCCCCATTAAATGCTGCCACATCTATATGTTGGGTTTAAATGGTTATGTTTGCATAATCTAGATGCATAAGGTAAGTACAATGGGGTGAAACTGCTGTAGCTCTAGTTGTCTGGAGCTCAGGGAGTTGGATGGTATTTAGCAAGTGAGGGAATACAGGGATATGGGAGATAGCTCATAGTACAAGTTGATCCAGGGACTGGTTTGATATGGTCTGTAGGTTTGTTCTTAAAGGGCATGTAAAGGCAAAAAAATAAAATCCCATTTTTACTTTCTTTAATAAAAAAAAAAAACCTATCTCCAATATACTTTAATTAGAAAATATGCACCGTTTTTATAAGAAACTTGACTGTATGCAGTGAAATTCTCCCTTCATTTACTGTTGTGGATAGGAATTGTCAGACAGTCCCTAACTGCTCTGCAGGGAAACAATCATATTTATGATCAGCAGGGGGAGCCCCCGCCTTACTTCCCAGCCATGCAGAACTCAAGCAGCTTTGTTTGTTTCCCTGTAGAGCAGTCGGCGACTGTGTAGAGATTTGTATTGGATTTTATTTTTACCTTTACATCCCCTGTTTCCAACTCCAGCTGCAGGGACAAAGATCGTGGAGGCAGATTTAAACAGATAAACTGGGATTCTATTTGGAGGAATATTTTGCTGCAGCCACTGGTTCTGCAGAGTTGGAGAAAGTTTGTATTAAACAATACAAAAACTATAAAATCCACATTCGATTACATGACAACACAGGACCCAGTGCAGTCTGTATATTCTGATTATTAATCAGTCCTGCTGTATCGGCTTCCGGCAGAAATTATTTGACTTATGCTGTTTTGATGACGATCCCTAAGCAGCCCAGACCCCACTGAGCATGCGCACAGTCTTGGTCTTGCAAAGATGTATAACAAAGTTACAAGATGGTGACCCCCTGTGGCCAACTTTGAAAGCATAAATCATTTGTTTGATTAGGTTTGTGGTGCAGTAAGTTCATGTTTATCTTTAATAAACAAAATACAGCATTTCTAGACATTCTATTTTACACTTTACTTCCCCTTTAATGCACAGCCTTGAACTTCTCTGGGTAGGATGGAAACAAAAGAATTAGAAAGAGTTACTTGGCCAAGAATTCCTCACATTGCTTTTTGTTTCTCTGCCTCCTCCCCCTCATTCCTAATGTACCAATGGAGATCATACGGGTTCTATAGAAACTGACGGGGGGGCACCAGCGATGGACTCCACACTCTACTGATGCTCACTATGTGATTATACCCCCAGTCTGTACTCACCTGCAGCACCAACACCTCTCACCCACAGCTTCTGTTTAAGGGAAAGACACCATTTTTGGTTCCTAAAAAAAAAAAAGGCTACGGCCAGTGCAACTCACTTATACAGAGTTCAGCTATTACTCATACTTTGCATTTATTAATGTCACAGTGTCATAGGATTTATTTCACAAAAACCTGTATGTAAAAGGTATCACTATTATAAGGAATAAAGTACCCCCTACTGTAAATGATAAGGATATTAGAAGTCACTGAGGGGTTGTTCTGTGACCATATAAAGGCGCAAGGCTGCAGGCTGAGTTATACAGGGAACTCTGAGTATCACTCATGTATTATAAGGGATAATGTACCCCCTACTGTAAATAAGGATATTAGAAGTCACTGAGGGGTTGTTCTGTGACCATATAAAGGCACAAGGCTGCAGGCTGAGTTATACAGGGAACTCTGAGTATCACTTATGTATTATAAGGGATAATGTACCACCTACTGTAAATGATAAGGATATTAGAAGTCACTGAGGAGTTGTTCTGTGACCATATAAAAGGCACAAGGCTGCAGGCTGAGTTATACAGGGAACTCTGAGTATCATTCATGTATTATAAGGGATAATATACCCCCTTCTGTAAATGATAAGGATATTAGAAGTCACTAATATCAGCATTTTTTCCTAAAATGTCTTAAGATTCACCCATTTTTAGGAACAACTCTGAACTCTAATTTGCATATGCAAATTAGAGAAAGAATTGAATTTAAAAAATCATGTTCTGCATGCCAGAAATTGTTGTGCACAAAGGGATTTTCCTAGGATTTGGTCTAATCTAATTTTTCAGACTTGTACGACCAACTGGCTCATATTACTCAGCAATATTATGGAGCTGGAGTTTCCATTCACTGAATTACATTTCCTTGGCCTAGTAAAGTCACCCAAGCCAGTGATCCCTAACCAGAGGTTTGCAGGCAACATGTTTCTCACCAACTCCTTGAATGTTGCTCGCAGTGGCCTCAAAACAGGGACTTTTTTAATTCCTGGCAAGTTTTGGCTGCATAAAAACTAGGGATGCACTGAATCCAGGATTTGGTTTGGGATTTGGCCAATATTCTGCCTTTTTAAGCAGGATTTGGCTGAATCCAAGATCATGGACAAACCGAATCCGGAAAATCACGTGTCTATTCATCACACAAACAAGGAAATGCGTATGCAGCACACGCTTCTCTTTCCCCTGAATATACATATGCAAATTAGGGTTTGGATTCAGTTTGGTATTCTGCCTAATGTTTCACAAAGGATTCGGGATATGGCCTAATTCAAAAATAATTCAACAGGGACTTGCTTGTGTTGCTTCCTAAGTCTTCTTATGGTTGAATGTGACTGATGGGTAAAAATAGTTGGGAATCCCTGTACCCAGACAGAACTACGTTTCGGTCGAGTAAAACACTACAAATCCGTGAAACACATTTATTTGCCACGTCTGCAACTTTAGAAACATATAAAAATTATTTTCTGTATGAACTACGAGGGGGGGTGAACGGGTGAAAAAAAAAAAAAAAGATTTTATTTACTGTCTCTGGAATCATAAGCTCTGTAACGAATCTTTTTCACGTAGTCCCTACACTTGCAAGTCTCTTGCAGGGGCCTTGTGCCAATGGCCATACAACAGGGAACCGGGGCGGGTGTGCAGTGATCAGAATGTTCCACTAATAAATGGGGTTCTTTTAAATGCATGGGGACCTCATTCTCCATAGTGTTTACCTGCTTCATAGTAAGGCCAGAAGACTGAGAGAACATCTGTCCATGACATTTATTATCTGTGTTTTCAACCAGATCTTCTTGCCCGACGTTTAGAAGCAGGTCGGGTTCCCAGGGCCTATGAGTCTTCTGATGGAGGAGAAGAAGGGACCTGATGCTAAAGCGTTTCATGCAGAACCTGCAGTTGTAGCGTTTTTTCCCAGTGTGCACCATCCTATGAAGATACACAAGAACCAGTCTAGGGAAAGTCTCGCTGCACGTGTGGCACATATACCTCTGTGTGTGAGATTTCTTGTGCCGAAATAAAGATTTGCGGTGCCTGTATCGCTTTTTGCACTTTTTACAGCTAAATAGTTCTGTCTTTTCAACATACGTGTTAGGTTTTAACGGCAATAATATGTTTTTTGAGGTAAGAGCCATTGGCTGGGGCGTGAGCCCCACTTTGTGTGGTGAAAACGCAGAGGGTGCAATCACGTTCCTCTTTGTATTTTGGATCACCTGCTGCTTAGGGTTTGTGTTCTTCATTGTCTTCCAGTGTTGGGACTGTGGTGTGTGTGGGAGTTCCTCGGAAGTTATGGTTTGTCTAGAAATCTTGGCTTTTGTTTTAAAGTTCCTTAATGCCTGGTCAAAAGAAAATGTGCCCACTATACGCTTCATAACTTCTTTTTTCAATGGCCTATTTTGCTTAACCTCGTGTACATGATTGGAACTTAGAGAACCTCTTCTGCCTCTTATTTTCTGGTGCTTCTCTTCCCGATGTAGGAACTTCTGAGTCAGCATTTCTGAGCTAAAGATACCTTGACCGGTGGTTGTTTGAGGGAATTCCTTAAACTTTTCAATTTCTGAGCTGGAGCTGCCTTGACTTGTTGTTGTTTGAGGGGATGTTTGCGTCTTTCTATTCTCTGAGTAGCTACCATGACTGGTGGTTGTTTGAGGTAACATCAGAGTCTTTTCATTTTCTGAGCTGAAGGTACCATGACCGGTGGTTGTTTGAGGGAACCCATGAATCTTTATATTCTCTAAGCTGGAGCTACCATGGCTGGAGGTTGTTTGAGGGAATGTATGAGACTTTCTATTTTCAGAGATGGATACAGGACTATGAAGATTTTCAGAGATGGATCTACCATGACTAGTAGTTGTATGAGAGAACTTCTGAATATCACCATTCTCTGAGCTGCAGGTACCATGACTCTTGGTTATTTGAGGAAAATGACTGCTCATGTGTCTCTGCAAAGCACCAAGTCTTGTGTAGACTGCCATACATTGTTCGCACTGATGAACAGTCTTGTGGGATCCTTGGTGCTTAATAATATCTGCTCGGAACTGGAAGACCTCTTGACATGTGTGGCACCTGTATCCTCTCCCTTTGTGCTGTGTTTTCACATGTTTATAAAACAGAGTCAAGTTTCTGAAGCATTCCTCACACTCAGGACACTTGTACTTCTGATGGGTCTTCACGTGTCTCCGTAAGTGGGACGGCTTTAGGAAACTCTTCTCACAACACTCACATTTGTAGGCTTGGCCTTTGAAGTGGCTCCTTTGGTGCACGATAAGGAGCGAGTGTTTTCCGTAGGACTTGCCACAGTCTATACAGCTGTATGGTTTCTTTGAGTTGCTTTTATACACATAACAGAGGCAGTCTTCTAGGTCACCACACTTTCGACACATTTGAGATTTGCCTTCAGAAGTCTTTTCCTTAGATTCCATAATAAGGTCCTGTGGCTGCAAGACGATTGGCTGTAGTTTAGGTCCAACTTGTTTCTCATTGGTTGATCCCGCATCTGAAATAAAGGCCATAATTTAGTTATAGGAGAGTGTTTTTTGATTCTATGAACATTTATTTATTGGAAAAAATTAATATAATCCTAAATAAATTAGCTGCTTTCCAACTATGAATAAATTGTGCTACTTGTACATGAGGACAGGGCCAATTAAATTATATTAAAGTGGACCTATACCTTCCCAAATGACAATGTAAAATTCTCTTCTTTTGCAATTTACATGCTTCCCTTTCAGTTTTCATGATATTAGCAGTTTCACATGGTCACTCCCACCTGCTGTTCTGTTTTGCCAGCTGGACAGAAGCTAAACCAGAAGCTTAAGTTACTGATGCAGGAACCATCTGGTTACATTTCTCTGCTCATATCCATTGCTCCATTGTAACACAATGGTTAGGTCCCCTTTCCCCATAACATCACCCCCAATGGGTGAAATCTAGTCAAGTGCAGATCTCTACCATATAGTTGGACACATACATGAGGGAAAGAACATATTCCTTAGCACACGCTCCATCTCCGTGATCTCCAGCAGGGAATCAGGGACCAAACATGGCAGCTTCCCTGTCACTGTGCAGCTCTTAATTAAGGCAGGAGGCAAGGGGGCCAAGTGGACTTGTAGTTGGGGAGCGGGCACAGGGCAATTAGGGGGGTTTAGTTCCACTTTAAAATTGTGAGAGCAACTTTCACAATGAATTAAAACTAATATGGCAGAGAAGGTTTTTGCCCTTACAGCATCCCCTGGGCAGAAGAAGACATTAAGATGTAGAGCTGAGAGCAAGTCACTTACCAGGTAGGATGGCTTCCCTGACATCTTTTTTTCCTTTATGGAACTTCAGGAACACATCTGGTTTGGGGACCTGAATTCCTGGAAGACAATTTAATGAAAAAGTAACATGAGGAACCACCTGATAATATGTCCATCTGTGACAAGTGCCCCTACATGAACTCCTATGGCAGATAAGTTACATACTCTAAATGGGTGTTTCTTTTTCCATGTCCCCAAGAAAGAGTTTAATTTTTCATAAATTGTAGGCCAAGTTGCATTAGATTTTACCCCGGAGTGAATTAAATTTCCTGCTGTTGGGTTTCTTGGTCTCTACAAGAAGCCCTGGATGAGAGAGCTACAGACACGAGAGAAGCTCCTGAATCATCACATTGCTTTTCCTGCCAGAGATCTGCCCCATCCATTGCCTGGTAATGGGAGAGAGCAGCACAATGGTAGGAAAACCACCGAATCAGAACTTTCAGAGATGCCAATTGTGATCCAAAGTGATCAGTGGGCTACTTGGTTGTCCCTGCCTGGAGAAGAACAGGACACATTGTGAGAGTGAGCTTGGGTAAGAGAAAATATGATTTTTTTAGCATTTACAGTTATATTATCTTTTTGGGAAAACCCCATTTTGTTCTGCAGCCCTCCAATCCACACAGACCACACCCCCAAGAATAATTCCTCCCCGATGTGCTTCACAATGTCCCGCCGTAGTATATTCATTGGTTTCTTTTGATTACCAAGAGAGTGGAGATTCTCGTAGTTGTCTCTCATGACTTCTTTGTACATCTCCTTCTGCCAACCTTCCAGATCGTTCCATTCTTCCTCTGAAAAGTACACTGCCAGGTCACTGTAGGTCAAGTGCATCTAGAGGGTGCCAGGCAAGCAGAGGGGGCAGCGGTTAACATTAGGTTTCAAATGAAATTATTTGAATTAATTGTTCCGGGCATGTACATCCCACAAGGGAAGGGTAATAAATAAAGGAATGCCAGAAATGGTGGCAACCTCTGTAACCTTAACCCTGCTCTTTAGTAGCTTCACCATCTCCACCAAACATGTGCCATTGGTTTGACTTCAAGTTTCCAGATCACACGTCACCATTACTCTCTGGGCCGAATGTGTAATCAGGAATCTGATGGACAATTATTTGGTTGTCAAGGGTTTAGTTTAGGTGGCCAAGGAATCAGTGGATAGGTCTCAACTGTATTATGTTTCTTGTTGGGGTGTGCCGAACCAAGTTTGCTTGGGACTTAGGTTTACCCTCCTGTTTCTACAACCCACTTAATTGTATCCACGTGACTTATGCACAGGGGCTAATAAGTGTGGCTAAACATAGACCTAAATGTCTGTTATCTGACTCATTGGACCTACAGGCTGGTCAGCTTGGCAAGCTGAGAAGGAACTGGTTCCTTCAAGATCTGCTGGTGCTCCATCGATCTGCTGAGAAGTGACACCTACAAATGACCATAAAGTCTGTGGCTCAATGTGGTTACTGGACCGACTGGCCAGACTGCACCCAGGAAACATGAAGATGGACAGGCAGCGAGTCTGAAATCAGCCAAATTTCCCCCAGATCTGTGCATATATTATCACATTCCCTTACAGCTTCATAGATAGATTCTTGTGCCAGTCTTAACTGGTAATTAACTTTCAACAAACTTCCACCAGGTGGGTAGAATCCTGCAGAGCCCTGGTGCTATGAGGCATGGTGTGTGTTGGTGGCTTATACCATGTATATGGGAATACAAAATTCCCAGAGGCCAGAACTCTGCAGGATTTAATGGTCCTAAATGACTAAATTAGTGGTGGAACTACAGGAGACCACTTTCTCCATTCAGCAATGCTTCACCTTATCCAGAAGGATAACATCTCCCTACAGCATTTTACACCATACTGTTAGTACAAACAGGGCTCTATTAGGTGCCGCCTCTCCAGTTTTGTACCAGTGTTTTTACATGGGCTGTCACTGTCTGCTTCAAAACTGCCAGCCTGCATTTGCCACATCACAGCTCTACCTAGGGTGGCCATCTTTTTTTTTTTTTTTTAAAGAAAAAAAAAAAAATACCGGCCTTCCTGTAAATTTAGATTTTTTTCCCTGTTAATAACATTGGGATCAACCATCATTTTTACCGGTCAGGCCGGAAAAATACTGGCCAGGTGGCAACCCTAGCCCTACCCCATGATGCGAATGCCTAACTGAAATCCCCACTGCCCCCAATGTAACCTATCTATCCCCCCTGCAGGTAAACGGGGAGGTCACTAGTATTCTGGTTTAGGTTTATCCAGTGGCACATAGTACTTACTACAAAAGTATATTTTTATATCAATATTTTATTAGAAGAAGCAATGTTTCACATATAGGCTTCTTCAATGCTTATGTAGAAAAATTGCATAAATTCTGAGTGCCCAGATTGGAAGGGAGCCATGTTACTCATAAGAAACATTTCCCAACATTCCTTAAATTAAAAACTAACTAAAGAAGTAGCTAGAAATGTTGTACATGATGTTTTGTGCTTCTGTACCAGCCCAAGGCAACCACAGCCCTTTAGCAGTAAAGACCTGTGTCTCCAAAGATGCCCCAGTAGCTCCCCATCATCTTTTCTGCTGATTCACTGCACATGCTCTGTGCTGCTGTCACTTACTGAGCTTAGGGAGCCACTCACAATATACAGTACACATAGAATAGAAATGTCACAATATAAGGCTGATTAGTAATTAATACACATAATTACTATATGGCAGCACAGAAACCAGTGCAATTAGCATCGGAATTGAATAATCAGCAAACCTGTAGCATCAGCTTATATTACAGCCAGGGAAGCTCATTTTCTGCTGGATAATTAGTGACGAGCCCTAAGCTTAGCTTCTCAACAGCCAATCAGAGCCCACTGAGCATGTGAGTGTCACAGACACTTTCCAAGATGGTGACCCCCTGTGACAAGTTTGAAGTCCTGGATCATTGCTGCTATTGACAAGCTCAAACTTTAGCCTCCTGCAATAAGTTCACTATATAAAATAGGAAATTTCTAGCCTCATTCATTTTAGGGTTTAGTTCTCCTTTAAGCTGATAGTTGTTACATTGCGGATTCTGGGACTTGAAATCTCTGTGCTTTTCGTAGTGGGAGGTGTACAGATTCCTTGGAAAGCAGCGGGACTACAAATCCCAGAATCTATCACTTCTCAATGGAACGAGTGAGGGAATTATTTTCCCCCAGTATCCCCCAGGCCCAGTCCGACTCAGATATAAATATAATGTTTATAAATATACTCAGACAGTGTCAGGCACAT